>VDFB02086081.1:31839696-32257628 GCA_007258455.2 Sequoia sempervirens | reverse complement strand
ATTTTATTTTTAATTAATTGTGTTTATTGCCCATAGTAATTTCTATTCATCTCAATAGTAATTATTGATTTATTGAGATACCCATTATTTTTTGCATGTTTATTTATTGAGATGATTTATTTTTGTGTTATGCTTGGTTCATAGTAATTTCTATTCATCTCAATAGTGATTTTTGTTTAAGATGATAATATATTAAATCAAATTATTCTTTTGCAAAAAAAAAATAAAATTTGGAAATATATATTAAAAAATATTAATGGCGGTTAATTTTCCCCCATGGTGAATTGTTGGCGATGAATTTGTCATGGCGGTGAATTTTCTCATGGTGAATTGATGGCAGTGAATTTTCCATCGATGGATTGTTGTCGATGAATTTTCCTAGAGCCTTTGAATTTATGAAAGTGAAGCAATGTAAAACAATAGAGGAAGTATGGGAAAAATTACATACCATCTAGGAAGGCTTGTGAAAGTTTGAAGATGGAGATGAAAATATTGCCACATTCTTTCTTTGGGACAATGTAGTTTCCAACTCTATCAGAGGTCTTGGTGAGGAATTGAAGGAAAGCATGGTTGTGAAAAAAATACTTAGATCACTTCCTAGAAGGATTGATTCTAAATTCTCTAAGTTACAAGCTAAATATTTGAATATTTTGAAGATGATTGAATTACATGGAATCTTGACTGGTTTTGAAATGAGGTTTGAAAGTGATGATTCTATAAGGAAAGAGGCAACATTTAGGGTATTTGAGAAGCAAGTTGATCTAGATTGTGATATTGCATCAGATCTGAAGGAAGCCAATTTTGTCAGATCTCTTTTTCTCTAGCAATAGAAAATAAAAGGTTGTATTCATGGTCATGGAAACTACTGAAGAAGATGCAAAAATTGATTCTAGGAACAATGAGAATGAGGTAGATCTTGTGGAAGAAGTTATATTTGCTCGAAAAGAGATTAAGAGACTAAAGAAAATGTATCTCTGGATTTTGAGAAAGTAGAGAAGATGATTATTCATTTGAAGACTCATGAAAAAGATGCAAAAAGGATTGAAGAATTTTTTATTGGAATATTGTTGATAAGGGATAATCACTGTGACAATAATGGGGTAGAAGTAGTGTCAATAAGAAAAGATATTGAGAATGTGAATCATCAGCTACAATTGAAGTTTGGAAAGAGTACTGAGACTCTAGATTAGATATTGGGATGTCAAAATTGGAATTGGTTTAGATGATAAGAAGAATAAAGAGACAAAACAACTAGTGAAGCTTGCTAAAAGGAGTCTAGAAGTGACTAGTTTCAAAGTACAAATTTTGAGAGGGTTATTACAAGTGATGAAAGAAAGACATAGAATGATGGTCTTATTCAAGCTCATAAGAAGAATACAAGATCCAAAAGACAAGAATAAAACATCAAGTTCAATTATTATTTTTAGGATTATTGTTTTAATTGCAAAATATTTTTCCATAAGGTTGTGGACTATAGAAATTCTCTAACAAGAAGAAATAACTTTGTCAACAATAATTCATTTATACCTCTATATAATTTTAATATTATTTTCTACAAATGCAACAACTTTGGACACATTTATAGGAATTGTGAATGTAATTTTTGGGTCCTTCTCTATTGGAAATAAGAAGAAGAGGATTAAAAAGTAGGATTCATTAATCAGAAAAAGTTTGGAGTAAGGTTCTAGAAGAGAAAAAGTCAGATTTCAATCAATGATTGATCAAACTAGTCTACACACTCAGAAAGAGAAGAATCTTTAGATCATAGACAATAGATGTTCTATCCACATGACTCAAGATAAAAGTAAGTTCATGAATTTCAAGAAATTTGAAAGAGATTCGATTAATCTTGGAAATAATTCTTTTTTTCCAAAATCCCCAGTAAAGGTACTTAGAGTCTTAACAATTGTAGGACAAAAACTCATGATGTTTTGTATGTTGAAGGAATAAAAAAAAATTTAAGTGTAAGTCAGATGTGTGATAAAGGTTATAAACTATCTTTTAGTGCTTAGGATCATGAAATTAGGAAATCAAGCACTAGAGAACTAATTGCAGAAGGAAGCAGGATAGATAGTGACATATATCATCACAACAAGTTGAATGGGAAAAACTATCTTACTATTCAGAAAGAAGAAAGTTGGATTTGGCACAAAAGGTAAGGACTCATTAATTTTGATGACATTATGAATGTTAGCTCAAGAGGAATGGCTCAAGATATGTTAAATATTAAGAAGCATCAATCTACTAGTTGCAAACCATATCATGAAGGAAAATATACTAAGAGAATATTTCCTACTAGGGAATATTCAATAATAAAGCCATTAGATTTGATCCATATAGATGTGTGTCAACACATGAGGATAAATAGTCTACAAGGAGATAGGTACTTCATGATGCTTATTGATGATTACACTAGAATGACTTGGATTACCTTTCTAAAAGAGAAGTCTGAAGAACTTGAGAAGTTTAAAGAATTCAAGTCACTAGTTGAGAATGAAACTTAAAGAACAATCAAAGTTTTGACCTCTGATAGAGGTGGAGAATTTACTTTTGATTAGTATGGTGAATTTTTTGAAGAACATGGGTTTCAAAGGTGATCTTCTACTCCTAGGACTCCACAAGAAAATGCAGTTGCAGAAAGGAAGAACCAAATTGTATAGGAGATGGCAAGAACAATGTTGAGTCATTCAAATCTATTAGATATGTACTAGATATTTGTGATATTTATTTTGAACATACCTCAAATAAGACTAAAGACTGAAAAAACACCATATGAGTTATGGAGAGGAAGACAAGCTTTAGTAAGAAATCTTTGAATATTTGGAAGCAAATGTTACATCAAAAGGGATGAAGAAAATTTTAGGTAATTTTGATTCCAAATCTAATGAAGGTATTTTTCTTTGTTAATCTATGAAAAATAAAGCATATAGGTGTTACAAAAAAACACTGAAGAAGATTGTGGAAACTGTCAATGTAACAGTTGATGAAATAATTAATTCTACTTTTACTCAAGAAGTAGAAGAAGGTGAAGAACCAATCTACAAAAACAATGAAAATTCAAAACTTGTTACAAAGACTGACAAAGTATGTTCAGAAGAATAAATCTAAAGACCAAATTATAGGAGATAAAGATAGTGGGGTTCATATTCAGAAGAGAATTGAGAGGTAAAATGAGCAAGTACATTTCTCATTGCTATCAAAGATAGAGCCTAAGTCGTATAAAGAAGAAATAAAAGAGAAAGGTTGGATAGAATACATAGAAGAAGAATTAAACCAAATTAGGAAAAATGAAACTTGGTAACTAGTCCCAACCTAAGGAAAGAATGTCACTGGAACCAAGTGGATTTTCAAAACCAAGATAAATGAAGATGGTGAGGTTAATTACAAGGCCAAACTTGTATGTAAAGGATATGATCAAGTTTAAGGTGTAGAATTTGAAGAGACATTTTCTATAGTAGCAAGACTGGAAGCTATTAGAATGTATTTAGCTCTTTTAGCATTCAATAATTTCAATGTATACTAAATGGATGTTAAGTTAGAATTTATGAGTGGAAAACTAGAAGAAGAGGTTTGCAATAAACAACTAGATGGGTTTTAGTGTTCAGACAAATCAAATTATGTGTACAGATTGAAAAAGACCCTTTATGGACTCAAGCAAGCTCCTAAAGGTTGGTATTCAAGGTTGGATGGGTACTTGCAACAACAAGGGTTCCGAAGAGGAAGTGTTGATAGTAATTTGTAGAAAAACATAAGGAGATCAATTGTTGATTATTATGGTCTATATAGATGATATTTTCATTGGTAGAAGTAGTGATGACATGTGCAAGGTGTTTTAGAATGCAATATAGAGTGAGTTTGAAATGCCAATGCTTTGTGAATTCTCTTTCTTTCTTAGGTTATGATTTGTACAATGCAACAAAGGCATATTTATTTCTTAGAATAAGTACATAAAAGAGATGTTAAGTAAGTTCAAGATGGAAGATTGCAAACTAGTGGATAAACCTATGGTTACCAAATATAGTTGAGTAAAGATGATAAATCTTCTTCAAAAGAACAAACCTTGTATAGATCTACGATTAGTAGTTTACTATATGTGATACCATCCCAACCTTATATAATGCAAGTAGCTGGGATGGTAGTTAGATTCCAAGTGACTCCTAAAGAAAATTATGTCAAATCTATGAAGAGAATACTTGGATATCTTAAAGCTACAATGGAGTTGGGCCTGTGGTATTCAAAGAGTCAAAATTTTACTTTGATTGCATACATAGATGCAAATTGAGTAGTAAAAATAGATGACTAGAAGAGTACAAGTGGCAAAGCTTCCTTTCTTGGTGATAGTTTTGTCTGGGTTGAGTGAAAAACATGACTCAGTTTCATTATCTACAGTAGAAGTGGAATACATTATTGCAACCTCATGTTACACTCAAGTATTGTTGATGAAACATAACTTGAAGGATATGAAGAATGAGTTTGATGAACCTATTTCTATTCTTTGTGATAATACCAATACCATAAACATATAAAGAATACAATAATGTACTCAAGAAAAAAACATAATGCAATCAAGTATCATTTTCTGAGGGAGAATTTTATGGAAAATGAGGTGAAGTTAGAGTATATTGAGAACAAGGAGCAAGTAGCATATATATTCATTAAACCACTTCCTAAGGAGACCTTTTAGTTTCTTCGACAAAATTTAGTGGTTGTTTCTCCCTCCTCTTGAATCAAGAGGAAGTAAAAATTGAGGGGGAGATTTTTCTCCCTACCGCAAGAAGGCTAGGTGGTATTGTAGAATGTTATGAAAATCAATGAAGCATGGATTCAGGGGAGTCTATTTGGGAAACACATTTCTAGATTGTTTAGGGTGTCAAAAATATAAAGAGGGAGTGTTGACCATTGACATTGATGTCAAAGGGGGAAAATGAAACTCAAAATTATATATATGCTAAGGAGAGAATGTGGAACTTGGTCCTCACACATTAGTCTTGTCTTCATGCATGTGGCTAGCTATTTTATGGGTGGCCCAACATTTTGTTGTTTATCATCTATGAAAAAGGGGTAGACTATTGAAAAAAGGTTGTCATTGATTTTAAAGGTTGTCATTGATGTATTAAGAGGATTGATTTCTACAGTGTGTCATAGAATATACGGTTAGAGGTAGCACTAACTTTTAGGAATTCAGTGTGATACCTTTCTATATTCATAATTGTATTGTCATATCATTTTGAGTTGCAAAGATTTGCATAAATATCTGTTATTAGCTATTGAGGAGTGTATGTGTTCTTGAAGTATGTTTGACTATTGTATTCTTGTAATATCACGCATGCATCCATTCGATATGATAGAGGTGATATGAAATGCTATACTAGAATGTTTCAGTTCAATGTTTGTTCAATGTTTCTTAGGTCTCCTCTATGGAGGCACTGTATGCTCTAGAATTTGAGGGGAGAGTATGTCTACACATATTCTACCATATTGCAAAGTTTTCAGGAGATAATTAGCATGCGAGAAGTTTGTAGACCTATTGGTGTTTAAGACCTATGTGGTAATGAGTAGTAGTGTGTGACATTAAAATCTAGCATGTGATCACAAGATAGGACTTGGTTAAGGTTCTTGTGGTAGCTTACCATATCACATTATTTTAGCATCAACAAAATTTTATTTTGGACAGACTTGTTACATGTTTCATGAAAATTGAAATTAGGTCCACCTTATGTCATTCTTGTTACTTGCAGATCCTTGGATAACATAGAAGAGTATTAATTCAATGTCATGTATATATTCCTTAGTTATGATTATCTTGTGAAGCTAGAGGGTTGCATACCAAATTGTACGCCAATATCAGAAGATCATATGAAGTGAAAGAGTGTTTGAAGCAACTATGGCATGTGTATGAGGTGTGTCCAACTACATTGAAGATTTGTAAGCTTTATTTGTGTAATCAGGATTGGTGTTCTAGTTTTAAATCTAGTGCTCATTTCATTGTATTGGGGATTGGTGTCTATAGTAGGTTGATGCCGACAAATGTATTAGGGGATTGGTGTATCTCGTAGGTTTCTGCCTACTTCATATTATAAAATTCAATTGTTATATTTGTAGTTTGTGAGGCTAGATCTGGATAGTAGATCCAAGTAGCTATTCTCATCATGGATTTTCCCATCTTGGGTTTCCGCATATATCTAGTGTTCAATTGTGTGAATGTGTGTTCAATGCTTCAATAGTAGTACTGAAGATTCAAGTTATATGATCTAATATTTGTGTTGAAGTTAAGAGTTTTAAAGTGATTACATCTACTGATTCACCCCCCTCTCATTAGATTGTGTGCCCTTCAGATGCTCTATAACTGGTAAACCTCTTGTCATATTTTTCTTCTATAATAAAATGAAGGATCCAAAATGAAGATGACCATAGCTTAAATGCTAGAGATATTTGGTCTAAGTACACTATTTTAATGTTAATTTCCTTTGTTCCTTACATGCCATGAATTTGGAGAGGGAATATTTGATTCCTGGTTATTTTTCCCTTTGCAATTTATTTGTTATTAGGATTTCTTTCTAAAATCATACATTCATCATTTTTAATGTGAACTTTGTTCCCCTTTTTTACTAATTGACCAACACTTAAGAAATTATGTTTTAAACTAGGTACAAGGAAGCCATCATGAATATGTCCTCTTTTCACCATTCTTAGTCAAAATATTAAAGATACCTTTCCCAATTTTAAATACTTTGCTATAAGTTCCCAATTCTAATTTATAGTCCCCCAAACTAGCAAATAATTCTCCATACTTCTCATATGATTGAGACAACCACTATCTAAGAACCATATATCATTAGAGATTTCTTGAACCTCATTACAAGTTACAATTAAACTTCTAGAGTTATTATCAAACACATTTGTGTAATTTTTATTTTGTTTATACACTTAAGATTTTTTGTTTCTACATTCATTTGTAAAATGGCTAAATTTCTTACAATAGTATCATTGAATGTGGGACTTCTCACACCTTAATGATTTGAATTGATTTCTTCCATGTGCTTTATTGGTGAAAGTTGGATAGTATGGATTGCTTCTTTCTCCTAGATCTAGACTCATGTGTCCACTTCTTCCTCTTCCTCTTCGAAATGATACCTATGTCTTGAAAACATTCTCCAAAGAAAAAGTATTATTTTGATTCATCCTAGTTTCATGGGAAAGAAAGTACCCCATCAATTCATCTATTAAAAATTGAGATGGGTCTTTTGATTCTTCAATTACAACTACTTTTGCATCAAATTTGTTAGGAACTCTTCTAAGAACCTTTTCTCTCACCTTTTGATTAGATATATTATCTCCATGTTTCCTCATTTGGTTTATAATACTCATTACATTACTAAAAAATTGATCTACAAAATTTAAAGATTTAAAGATTTCCAAAATTCCTTTTTAATGTTTGTAATTTTGCAATTTTTACTGTAATCGTCCCCTCATACGAATTTTCTAAGATTTCCCAAGCTAGCTTGTTTAGAACTAGTTGTTGTAGCAATCCTAAGAAACACAAAAGCATCAATTGCTTGTTTAATAAAAGACAAAGCTTTAGCATCTTTCTTTTTTGTTTTCTCAAGTTCATCTTTTTGTGTTCTTATTAAAATACACAAATCTTAAGATTCTACGAACTCATTTTAAACTAACTCCCATAAAACTTGTGAACAAAACATTGTCCTCATTTTTATTACCCATGTATCATAGTTCTTACCTATAAATAATGGACTCTGAGGTTGTGTTAGACTATTGCTAGATGCCATGATATTATCTCACCTTATTGATGCCGATAATTTCTCCTTCACCTCTTTGAAAATACTTCAATACTGGTAGGCTTTACAAAGTTTGCAGTCCTGCTGTGGTAGTAGCTACACTCTCCCAGAACCTACAATATCCTTTACATGGTGCAGTCTCCAAAAAAAGGGCTTCAATTGTGAATACCGATCCTCCAAAACAGCACATTCTGACTAGCTCTGATACCAATTTGATAAACAGAGCAAATACAATAACAAAACAATGATAAAGAATGCTACAACATAAAACAAATTATCTTCATTAATCTGATCGATACATAAAATGGTTACAACTTGTTTAAATAGACACGTTGGAACAATCTGGAACAATCTTGAACAATGTACATTCACAGTGGAAGGAAAGTTCTATTCATAACTGCATGCATTCAGACCATGATGAACACGACTAAAACAATGTATAAGTTAGGTTTAGCAGATTCTAAATGTAGTCAATAGCAACCTGTAGACGTGGTCAGGTTCAAACTGCAGAATTTGATGGAGAAATTACTTTTCAATACATTTGTATATTACCATAAGCGGTGATAAATCCTTATGCATGAGCGGTAGCCAAAAGATGCCTCGGTTAAATTCTCTACACTTAGTATATATAAACAACAGCTTGTTTAAAAGATGTACTAATACATTCAAAATCTTAAAACTTCTACATATCATGTAAGCAAGAACATTTATAAACTGTAAAAACTTATTACAATGGCGAAGTGTAATCGTTTGAAATACAATCCGGTGGTCTACCTCGCATGTCATAGCTTCAAAAAAAAATCCGTTAACATGCTGTTTTATTTACTCGACAAAGTAAAATCTGTGTGACCTTCCTCTCTAGAATCTCGATATTCTGTTGTGGGAAACTCTTATCTGCATACGGGACAAAAATTTCCCACTCCCAACCACTTCACTATACATTCTCCATGGTAGACATGATCGCAAGGCAACTGTATTGTTTGCTCACCAACAACTATAATTTCCTGGCAGATACTACAGAATGTATCACTAGTTTTCATTGTGAACGTTGTTAAATTCCCTATTGCACGCTCAGCTGCTGGTAGAGGCTCTGCCTCATAGCTCTCATCATCAAAGTCGTCATCCATATCATCCTCACTTTCAAACTCTACATCACTTTCCACAGAGTTGTGACCTAAGTCTTCATGTCTCCGAGCCCATTCTTGAGGAAGGGGGTAGAAATGCCATCCTAATCTAGCAATATTCGACTGTACATCGCTCCTTATTCGTTGCCAATCCAAACGATGACCTACAATTTCAAGCGTTAATGGGAATAATTCCTCGCTGAAGTATTTTAGACGGAGATGAATAGTATATGGTGTAGAGTTATTTAAATTTTCAACTTTGCTTGCAGTTTCACTTGAGGCTGTTGCGTGACTGCCTATGTGGTTAGATTGAAGGGTGTAGTAAGCAAACCCAGAATGAAATTTTATCACCACACCATTTGTTGCAAAATGAACTTCATGTAGACGCGAATTGGGATTTTGTCTCCTCCAGTAAAATGGCTTGTTTTGCGGCACTTCTAATGGGCTGGGAATACCTGTTTCAATGCAAACATTAATAATTTTAAGGAACAATTCCCTGTTCTGAGCTATCAACATTGGGTTGTAAGAAAAGTAATGGGATATGTTAGGGCATGCACATTCTCTAGAGGCACTCACATTCGATTCACAACGAAAACAATCCAAATGTTTTATCCTCATTTGATAAAAATGCCATTTTAGGTCTAGGGTTTTGCTTTCCAAATCTTCCAGGATACATTGCCAATCCAGGTCACCATCTATTATTTCAAGTAGTGAATATGGGGTGAACTCATTCCAGTTCGCAGTTACTCGCAGTTGAAGTGTAAGTGGTGCCGAGTATATTTGGAATTCAGGGCATTCACTCATCTGAATTAAATCGTTTACCTCAGCAGCAATTGTGCTGGTTTCATCTTCTTCTTTCACATTGTTGGTCTCAAGCAAACTCTCTAAATAACTGTTTGCATCCATTTTGTCTTCTAAACTGGTTACATATCTCTCGAACTGGGTCTTTAACTCAACACGAACACCGTCCGCTAGGTAATGGATGCTGGAAATCATTGGCCCTTTGATCTCAGAGTAACGGATATCCTCTGTCACTTTAAATGAATTTGGAAACCCTTCATGGATGAAACATTTGATAATTTGCATAAATTGCTGCGTATAGAATTGTGTCTCCTTTTTATCCCGGGCTGTAACAGTAAATGCCTCATAGCATTCGCATATCCGAGGTAAGTTCCTTTCTGCATTCAAGACAAAATAAATGTCTACAGAAGTCCATATTTTCAATGAGGATCGGAGGTAGCAAATTCTACTGTACTATTCAGATCGATGCACAGAATATAGACGAATTTGAAATAAGACAACTTAATTCTATATCATAAATATGTTTGAATGTGAAGTCCAATAGTCAGACCGTTCATTTCCCATTCTTTCCTTTCACCAATGTTTGTCTTTTGGGTTTCCTTCGAAGACTTCAAACATTCAATAAGGATAATGATATAATTATGATTTGTATGCTGCTGTTAAAAACAGAGTTTCCCCTACTTTTCCGTGGATGTAATAAATTTACTGAACCACGTTTTGTGATTATGGTTTATTGATTTTTTTCTTGCATCTTATAAATCTGGTAATTATTTATCTGCACTTTGCATCAATCAGATAGACATAATGCCGACAATTTGAATAAGGCAGATCTAATTGAATAGCAAGCTTCATTTGAGATCGAGATGTGTTGGAAACTGAAAGAGGTTGGATTCTATAGGCTCTTCCATGGGGACAATTTAGTGTAAGTTTTTTTCAACAATAGCAAATGAAGAATTTAAAGAGACCTTGCGTTTTTATTTTGACTTAAATTCCAAACAAAATCAACGAGAACTCAAAATGGATTCCATACCTAATAACGAGCAAGAATCCAAACAGACATTTGATTTTGATGTTAATTGAAAACAATTTGTATGTCTGACGACAAGGAAAAGTTTAAACAGACCTCCAGTTGTAATCTTGATTTAAACTCGAAACAAAATTAACAAGCACCCATAATAGATTTGTATGTTTATAAATGTTAAAACTTAGATACATAGAATAGTCCTAAGAAAAAATATGTACACATCAAACTGTCATTCTCGTTTAATCAAGGCAATTCTATTATATATCATAACAAATAATAAATGTCTAACTATTTAAGTTGGATATCTCTAATATTTCTATTTGTCCGAACTTTTAGAACTTGAACAACTATTGTCAAATCTGTAATATATATATATATATATATATATATATATATATATATATATATATATATATATATATATATATATATTGATTCATTACTTCTAGCAATTTGTTTTGGAAGAGAAACATCTCCATATGTTACAAACTTTATCTTTCATCCTTAAATATCTTTAACATCCTCATTGTAGCCAATCATCCACTAAGCTACCTAATAAGCACACCACTACCCTTTAAAAACTTAAGAACCTCTCCTCCAACACCAAAATGAAGGCATGTTGAGAAATGTATATATATCCTCTAACATCCCTTTTAAATATTCTTTGATGATCCTAATATATCTAATGCTTACAAAAATAATGGGATGATATCATCATTAACTTCTTCAAAAGTAAAATCAATTTTCAAACCCCTATTCACTCTCTCCCAACTAGAATGTATGGTTATAGAAACATTTTCCTCTCAACAAATCTAAAGGAATCTGACATTTTGGCACTTAGAAAATTCAATCATTTTTCTTTTTTAATATGTTTGTAGTAGTTAACAAGGTAACACTTTTTCTAGTAGTACCAATTTTTTATGCAATGTCAATGCCAAAATCCACTTTGATTGTAGTAATAAATCTTTGAAATAATAACTTTGGTGTCTTGTCCTTCTCCTACTAGTGTGCATCCCCTCAAGGTTCAAATAAAACACATATAGAAACCACACAACGGATACTTTCTCTATGATAAAACATACTCCTTGAAACGTATGAAATAGGGTGCTCCACCTTTTAGGAGATGGAACACAAGGGATGAGGGCCTATTTCACTTAGTTTCCCTCAAGGAAACCCTAGAGATCTCAATCCATGGATGGAATAATGGAAAGAGATTTGCTAAAGGTTGTCCTAGGGTATGATTAAAGACTAAAAGAGGGTTCACCACCAAACTAAGGCTTGGAAAGATATGTAATATGCAAGACCTAATGATCAAACCTAATGATATGCGAAACTTTACTAAATGACCTAGAAATGAATGCAATTCTGAATAGAAAAATGAGAAATTAGAGAGGTGCACCTGGAAACCTGTAGCAGCGTGAATGAAGACTTAAAATGCTAGAAATACTTAATTTAGGGCATAGTAGGACTCATATGCCAAGTTGGACGTATCAATCCCAGATTAGGGTTTCTACTCTAAAACCTGAATCTGATGACGACAAGTCTAGATCTTCAAGAATATGGAAAATGGCCTACACTAGGACTCATACGCCACTTGTGGTGTCTTAGTCTTGCTTGGCTTTTTCGAAGGATCAAGATCTAAATCTGCTCTTCAATCTCTGCCCTATCTTCTCAACTTGATTTTCAAATTTGAAATGTCAAATTTTGTTCGATAGATATCTTCTGGTGATCTTCTAAACAAGGTGAAAACTTTGCAACCTTGAAAACTTCTTTCCAATCTTTCTCTTCAATGTACCTCCAACCTAGATCTGTAAATCACACACTAAAAAGAAGGAAAAATGTTGTTTTGTTAGTAGAAAGGGGTTTGCCTCAGTCAAACCCCATTTTGGTAATCAAACCTTGAAATGAAATGAGATAGAGTGAAGGGATGATGAATGAATAATAAGTAATGTTGCAACACACCAAAACCTAGGAATAAAGCCTACAAACATGTATGAAATGGCTCCAATGGATGTGGATTTTGACTCTTGTTTGAATGTTGTAGATCTTGATTTGAATGCTTACTTGAATCATGAAACACTACATCACAAATTTTAGCTCAAAAACAAACATGATGCATGATTACTTTGAGATGATGATGGATACTTAAATAATGCTCCAAAATTCTTGATAATCAACTCTTGAATTCTCTTGAATTCTCTTGTAGACTCTTGAATGTTCTTGTGAACTCAAATTTTCTATAAAGAATGAATACTCAAGATGTTAGGTCACTTGTAAACGTGCTAGGTGAAAAATGAGTGAAATAACATTGTATTTATACTTTTTTATGCCAAATTCCTTGAAATTACAACACTACAAGCTGACATCAGATCTAGGAGAATAAAATCCCTTCAAAATTTTGAATTTAATTTAGGTTTAAGCCACGTGGGACTCACATGCCAAAGTGGCATATGAGTCTGATTAGGCTAGGCTTAGGGAAACATTTTTCAAGTGATGCAAAAAATGGAGGATTCACTCAAACAAACACAATACAAAAAAATTGGAACAATTTTTCAATTGTCTTTAAAACTCTAACTTGACTTTGTTTCACAAACCCTTCATATTCTCCTTCTAGTATACCAAGTAGATAAATCTAAGCATATATTTCAAAATACTTGTTAAACACAAAAACCAATTATCATTATGAGTACCCTTTATCCTCTACTTTAACATATATAATTTTTTCATATACTTTTTTTAGAACACACCATTCAAAAAAGGACTGCCACACTGTCCTAAGGTCCAAAACAACACAAAATCACTATTTTTCAGTCATAACTTGCAGAGAAAAGATCCAATCCATAATCTAAAACCTGTTTAAGATACCCTTTATTTATTACTTCAACATATCTCAAAATATTAGGGGGTCACTTAGAACCATCAACCCCCAATAACTGCTGCTATGCTGCCCCAATACCTCAAATAGGTCACTGTTCCAAAGCATCATATGTCCAAAAACTTTCCCATTCCAAAAACTCTACTCCAATGGCCTATTCAGGTCTCAAATAGATTAAATCTACAACTTTTATCAATATAAACCTTTACAAATTCATCCAACTCCAAAATCTCACTTTTGGTCTATTTAGGCTTGTATACAAGAGGGTTTATTGAAACTATGACCTCCCAACCTTGTTTCACCTTACCAATAGATTAGATGCATTCCATATGGCCTACACATACTCTCCAAAACATCACCCAACCTTTATCAATGCATGTGAAGCAAACTCCTACTTGTAGCCATCAATTTCAAGCCAAAACTCATGTAATTTCAACTAGGGTAGCAACAAAAATCCTTCAAAATATTACTCTTTTCTCCTAAAATCTACTGAATCTTGTAAATCATACCTAAAGGATCATTCCATCAAAATTTATCCTTTTCCATTGGTGGAATGATCCTAAAACTCCATTTTTGTCTTCAAGCCCTAGCTACTTGGGGTTTACATAGTAGTTTTGGTAAAATTGCAATAAAATGCTTTAAACTCAATGGATTTGCACCAAACCAAAATAAAAATGTTTTTAACACATTCTAATATCAATTATAAGCATTAGTTGTATGGGTGTAGGCTGTACAGGGCCTTACCAACACCTGGAGCAGCAGATTTTCAGAAAATACATAGAAAAATTAAGGGTTTATTATTGGTTTTTCATCAAAATATCATCCAAAACCTTGCCTCTAAGTTTTTCATGTATATTTAACCTTTTACAAGCAATAATAAACCCACACAATTGACTCAAATCACATCAAGAATGGTCTAGTATGACCTTATTAGATGACAAAAGACTCAAAACACGAAAATACTAACATTAGACCATATTTGCCAAAATTAACATGGTGCCCCTGCACCAAAATATAACAAGGGATAATATATTTTAAACTTATATAGAAATTACATGCATAAAATTGGTGAATGATCATAATTCTATAAATTCCACATACTCACACAAAGAATGAATGATTCTTTTCCAAGGTTGGTAGTGATATCCCTAAATGTTTGTTCATAGCTACATGAGAACACATAAAAATACACCAATGTCCAAATAGATGCTCACTTCCCAATAATATGCTTTCTTACAAGCCATCCTTGAGCTAGGAGGCCTCCAAGGGAACCAAGTAGATCAAAACAACAAACATGGATATAAAAAAATGTTATATCTAACACATACATACAAAGAAAAATCCAAAACCAAAGGATGGATACACACACATGAATATTCACAATAATTGCAAAGGAATAGGTGAGGGGAGATCTCATACTAAATATAATGTGCCAAACTTAACACCTCTATAAATTACCATAACACCTATAATAATATTGCATCTTATATCAAAAAATACTACTTACAAACATGAAACATGTCATCAATATCTTTTATTATACCATTAGCAAACCTAATTCTAACATTACCATGACCAATAATATTTAAATAAGAATTGTATCTTGGGTACAACTTACCTCCATCAAATTCCTCATATTTAGAAAACCACTCTTTATTAGAATTTATAGGGAAAGATAAACTTGAGTCAATCAGCCATGCATCATTACTTGCATGAGTGGCCAAAGTGCACAAAACACACCATCATCTTCCTTCTCGAACTCAAAATCCAAATTAAATTTCCTCTTTTTATTCTTATTTTCTTGTTTTCTCTTTTACGAAACTAGATAGGCTTACAATAGTTCAAACAAATAACTTTGGAATTTGTAATATATTTGGATATCCCATTGGACTAGGATTTATAATAGTTTTCTTCCTTCTCACATTTTTCCTTAGGTCTTTCATGAACATTTAGAGCCTCCTTAGCACTAATAGATATCTTTTTCCTCTTCTTTTAAAAAATAAAAAGACACACAATATATTACTTTTTAATATAATATAAGTACTTCCAATAGCCATAAAAAGAGAATCCCATTAATAACGGAAAGAACAAAGCAACATCTTACATTTCTTCTTGTCATCCATTTTTGCACCAATTGATCCCAATTGAGCCACAAACATGTTTATAGCATTTAAGTGGTCTACTATTGACCCACCCTCTTTCATTCTTAAAGAAACACAATTTCTTCCTTAGGAAAATAGTGTTTACTAAATATTTGGATTGATATATCTCACCAAGCTTATTCCATAGTTTCATTATAGAGGAATATTCATGTAAATTAATTAAAACAAATTCTATGAGGTACAATATAATTATACCCTTGAATTCACCATCATTAAAATCATATTAGATAGCCAAAGTATAATTTATATGCCTTCAAACTTTCCTATTAGAAACATCCCACAGATCTTGATCAATTAACATTTCCTCCATATTTAGCTTCCACATCTCAATATTTTAATAATAAAAATTCCCTGCCTCTGTTCTCCTTAATGAGCTTTCCATCAAAAAATTGCCTCAATAAGATCACATAATATCTTCTACAAAAGATCCCACTCCAAACCAAAAAATCTAAAAGCTCACAATAAAAGAAAGCTCAACAAGCTTTGATACCTCTTTTAAGGAAGATAAGTTAGTGGAAAAATATCATGTGATAATCTTTAGAGGAGTGTTATGTAAAAAAAATTAGATCTTGACAATAGTTGAAAAATTAAATAGAAAGTAACATCAATACAATTTAGATTGCAACACAATGATTTATGTGGAGAAAAAAATTTCAAGAGAGAAAATATAGACTCGAAAAATCCACCCAATATATTATTAAAAACATTATTACAATATGCTTATAGATAAAGCTTTCTTATGAGTATCATCAATTGAATTTTCAAGGGAAACTCAATATCTATGAGACTCTCACATACAATACAATCCAATACCAAGCTATAATACAATTCCTTGATAAAATGAGTATTTTCTTCTAGGACAAGAAAAGATAATCCAATCTCTATTATTAGATATGTGACCTAATGATTAATGGTCCATACATATAGTGAAAATATATATAATGTGGCTTTAGGGAGCATTTTCCCAAACCCCTTATGGAGCACCCCCTTATACTCTCCCATGCTCAAATTGTCAAGTTGAGACATCATTTTCTTAGCACTTCCTATAGAATATTGAGATAGGAATGCATTAAATAAAATCAGGAATGTTATAGAAGACTATGTAAATAGCTAAGTATCTTTAATTTAATAAATGATGGAGGTCAAGAGAGTTATAGGATTTTTTTAGGAAGCAAAAAAGTCACTTCTTAATGTTATAGTCCACAATATCCAAGTAGACAGGGAAAAAATAGAGTATAAACTATATTAAAATAATCATCAAACTATAATGAACTTGAATATGAATGTGTGACCTAGAGGAATGATGATTCTATTTTCAATGTAGGCATGTGTATTTTAGTACTATTGAAGCCTTGAGGAAAAATGCTTTCAAAGATATTTTAATTTTGAATATACATAATATTTAGAAGTCTTATTTTTGATATCCTTATTTACTTTGTTTGTAGAAAAGGTATATTACAACAAATTAAAAATTATATAAATAATTTTTTTTCCATATTGGTACATACAAGAACTATGAGAAAAAAATAACATAGTAACCAAAATAAAACCCACATGGTACTAGATGCATGAATGTAATATCCTTTGCAATGAAACTAATGTAGCTCTCACTAGCATATAAAAATGTTGCTATAGATTTATCATACAAATTTGAAAGTATTGAAAAATAATACCCCCACTAGTATATAAAAGAGTGTCTATAGACTTATCAAGAAATTTTAAAATTATTTTAGACCTATATTTGTATTCTTGATCAATTATCTCAAATTATGTGAAGTTATGTCAATATTCCTAGTTATTTTACATAATTATAAGAGATATATTTTTATATTTTCTTTACTTTTTTTTCTTTATCACCATTTGATACTCACTAAAAATAAATTGCTAGTAAAAATGTTGAGTGACTCATCTATTGATTGTTTGACTCGTCTATTTTTTTGGAAGTAATTAATAAAAACATAAGAATGTTGTTCATAGTCGTTTAGAGAATTAGTAGTTCTAGTTTTCGCAATAGAAGTTTGTTAGAATATAATTTTATGAGGTGTCCAATTTAAATAGTTCAACATTAGTAAGTGTTCATTTGATTTCATATTTAGATCCATTATTATATAATTTTATTATGCTTCTTTGAAGCTATATAATTTAATCATCTTCAAAGAATAAAAGTGATAGTTCATTGTACATGTATCTCATATTTGTATTCTTTCTGTCTCTAAATTTTAAAATGGTATCGAAGGTAGATTGGGTGTGTCTCTATGATGAAATTTTTTATGTAGATGAATGAATCTTGAGAGTGAATAATCGTATCATAGGAGTGTAGTGTAGAAAAATGTATCCCTCTACATTTTCACACTTGTTTGTGCCCTTGTAAACTAAATTGACATAATTATGCCATCTTTAGGGTGTTGTAAAGTGTGTCCTAACACATTAATACTAATCTAGGGTTTTCATTGATTAATTGGGCTTTTTTATGCTTTAATTGGTCCTATTTTGCATCCACACACCTTAATTAATGCATCTTTCTGAGGGTAATCTTGACACATATGTAATGATCAATCATAAATTAATGTTTTTGGATTGTATGGCCTAGATTTAGTGATCTATGACTCATACACCACCTTGGGTGTATGAGTCCCACCTAAGTTTTGAGGCCCCAATCTGGATTTCACATTAATCTAAGCCTTTCTTGATGGTGCATGGGCACCATGTCAATTTTGGAAAATATGGTATAATGATAGGATTTTTCTGTTTTGAGTCTTTAGTCATCCAGTAAGGTTATAATAGACCACTCTTGATGTGATTTGAGTCATTTGGGTTCCATTTTATAAAAGGTGTAGAATCTTGCAAATGTTGTCAAAATGTAAGGTTGCAAAATGCAAAAAAAAGTAAAAAGTGGAAGTTGAAGGGTCAAGTAACTAAAAAGTCAGTTTGAGTCAGTTGTGTGGGTTGGTTATTTCTTGTAAAAGTTTAAATATGCCTCACAAACTTGGGGGTAAGGTTCTTTATGATATTTGGATAAAAAACAATAAGAAACCCTTCATTTTTTTTGTGTATTTTCTACAAATTTGTTGTTCCAAGTGTTGGTACGGCCTTCTACAGCCTGAACCCATAAAAATAATTCTTGGAATTGATAGAAGAATATGTTAATAACCTTTTTATTTTATTTTGGTGCAAATCCATTGAGTTTGAAGCATTTTATTGCAATTTTACCAAAACTACTCTGTAAACCTCAAGTAGCTAGGGCTTGAAGATAAAAATGGAGTTTTAGGCTCATTTCACTAATGGACTGGGATATTTTTTGCTGGAATGATTCCTTTAGGGATTATTTACAATATTCAATAGGTTTTAGGAGAAGAGAGTAAGATTTTGAAAGATTTTGGTTGCTTCCCTAGTTGAAATTGCATGAGTTTTGGCTTGAAATTGATGGCTACAAGTAGGAGTTTGCTTCAAATGCATTGATAAAGGTTGGGTGATGATTTAGAGAGAATTTTAAAACAACGTGGGACATGTCTGGGCCATGGGCAAGGTGAAAAAAGGTTGGTAATTCATAGTTTCAATAAAGCCTCTTGTATGCAAGCCTAAATAGGCCAAAAGTGAGATTTTGGAGTTGAGTGAATTTGTAAAGGTTTCTATTGATAAAAGTTGTGGATTTAATCTATTTGAGACCTACCTAGGCCATTGTAGTATATTTTTTGAAATGGGAAAGTGTTTGGAGGTATGTTGCTTTGAAAAAGTGACCTATTTGAGATCTTGAGGTAGCATAGCAACAGTTATTTGGGGTTGATGGTCCAAAGTGACCCCCTAATATTTTGACATATGTTGAAGTACTCAATAAAGGGTATCTATAACAGGTTTTATATTATGGATTGGATTTTTTCTCTACAAGTTATGACCAAAAAATGGTGAATTTCTATTGTTTTAGACCTCAGGACAACATCACAGTCCTTTTTTGAATGGTATGTTCTAAAAAAAGTATATGAAAAAAATTATATATGTTAAATTAGAGGATAAAGGGTACTCATAATGACAATTTTTTTGTGGGTTTGACAAGTAGTTTGAAAGATATACTCAAATTTCTTTGTTTGGTATGCCACAAGGAGAATATGAAGGGTTTGTGAAACAAAGTCAAGTTAGAGTTTTAAGGATTGAAATATTGTTCCAAATTTTTTGTATTATGTTTGTTTGAGTGAATCCTCCATGATCTACATCATATCATATACGTTTTTATTGTTTGGAACAAATGAAAAGATTATAGGTGTTATAATAAGTAAAATGTTTCCTTCATTTCTAAAATAACATGAATTTATCAAAAAAAAGTTTGTAATTTATTTATGTTTGTAGAATAATTTCTTTAAAAAAAGAGTGCTTAAATGATATAGATTTAATTGTATTTATATGAAATATAAATATAATACCTCCATGTATTCTATTTACCTTAGCAATAAAGTGTTTAAATGATAACTATATTTATTTTATTATTGGCTTTGTTATCAGAGAATCTAGCGGCACTCGATTAACAGATAATCATGTTGTGCCTATAGAACACACACCCTATTTGGAATGGGGACCCTCTTTTTTCCCTTCGTCAAGTCATTTCCACCTTCACCTCATTTTGTGTGCCCCCTATTTTGAGTCCCAAGTGGTCAAGGAGTCATAAAATTATCATCTTAAGTTGACCAAGTTTCACCACCCTTCAAATTTTCATGCCTTCTTCCTTCACAGAGTTCCTCTAGCAGTTTTCCTTAAGTCTTTGAAAATGGCATCTTTCTCTTGATGCGGGTCCGCCCATGTGGGTCACTCCTAGCGGGATTCCATCCATCCTTCACCGTTTCTGCAACGGCTAAGTCGGGGCGTCCACCCACATTATGGGATTTGTATCCTCCATCACCGTTCCCTTTGCCGGCTTGTCGAGTGGTAATCACCTGACCACTGCCCACATCACGGGCTCCAACCTTCCTGTTGCTGGTGTTTTCAAAAACTGTGTTCACCATCCTTGTCTGCTGCAATACAAGTCATAAATGTGGGTCATTAATGATCAGTTTCCTATAAATATCCCAACCAACCTGTCATTTTCATTCCTTTGGTTAGAAATTGTCAAAGCTCTGCCAACTTTCATCGCCTCTACACCTGCGTGACCATTTCGTCACTTCAAGCATTGCAGATGTCAGATTCTTCACAAGTTATTGTAGGATATTCAGGTAAGTTTTCTGCCTCCACCTTGGCTATGAATTTTTTCAATGGATTCTACAAAATTACTAAAATCTTGAAAAGAAACCTTAAAAACAGCTAGAGCACCTGGTCCTGCACAAAACGCATCTTTTCAAAATTCAAAATTCTTTCAAAATCAGCCATTTAAGGCCTTGTGAAACTCAACCCATCATCTATCATTCTTCGCCAGGGTGTTCATGCCCTTGCGGCCCATAGGCATCCATTCGCCATTGTTCAAATTTCTAAACTTCAAATAGAAGAATCGAGGCCTTCACTCTTGGTGGATCCGCACATGCAGAAGAACACCCTCCTTCCACCAAGATTCATTGAAACCTAGAAGCTAAGTAAAGTGGGAGTTTAAAGCCCCTACAGGTCCACATTTGTGGACTTCAATGGGCAGACGACACTGCACCTATCGTCATTCCTAAACTACCATCTAACCTTACCACCCCGCCCTGGGGGCTTCGCAATGTTTGCACTCGCTAAACCTACCGAAGCTTTAAAGTCTTTGTTGTTGACTGTCGTCTACAAGTTTCTACCATCTCCTTATTTCTGTCATCAACACCATCACAAACGGCCAGGACCACAATTCTTTCCAAGTCGTAGGGCCGCGATCTCCTTTTCCCTCTTAACTCGCTCGACAAAAAACCCAAGTATAAACCTGTTGCGGGTCTATTCATGCGGGCCTCCATCTGTGGATTGGCCCCTCATCGTCGTCATTTTAAAAATAGACCAATGATCTTCAACCATCCACCCTATGGGCCTTGATGGTGACTTTTCCCCCGAGCCTTCATCGAAACCTCTAGGTAAGATATCCTTGCAGGCAGTTCTTTGACGGCTACTGCCTGTGGCCCGCCTTTGTGTGAACACCATCATAAATGGCTATGCCTTGCCGCTGTTCCACATGGTGGAGCTCGAGCTTTCCTTTGTTGTCCAGTCCTTTGTGAACCCACCTATGTGGGTTGCTCATTGCAGGGTATCGCCTACCCTTTTTTGTTCACAAACAATTGTAAAATCCCATCGGTCTGCGTTGTAGACCTCGCACCATCTATTTCCCCTTTGGCACCTTCATGCACGAAAATGACCAAGTAAAATTGAGGGTGGACATTCAAGTGTGGGCTACCGACCATGGACTGCCACCTTGTGAATGCCATTTCCTAGCTGCCATGACTTGACATCTACCCACTCTATAGGGCCCACATCCCTTGTCGTTGTCTAAGATCTTTGCTGACCAAAATTGATGTTGACACTTGATGTGGGCTCGATGGTACGGACCACAATCTGTGGACCACTACCTCACCTTCACCATCTCCAAATGGTCGTCACCTAATGGCATCCCATGGGTTCCTACCCGTACCATTACAAATGATTTGAAACTTGAAGCTAAAAATAGAGTCATCCTTCTTGCTTGTGGGTCCTACAATGCAAGATTGTGTTTGTAGGATTCTACCATGCCTGTGTCGGTCCAAATGGCAGAGATCCAAGTAGCCTCAAGGTCACCTATTTCTGCACCCTCTTGACCTGCGTGCCCAAAATGATTGCATCAAGCCCCTCCAAGACTTCATGAATGATCGAACCATGTGTGAAAATTCCTTAACACCTTGGTAGGCCCCAATTATGGTGTGGGGATCTTGATGTAGGTGGTTGCATGCAAGCCATCATGCCCTCTGTGTCGTGTCCCTATTTCCTTCTCCAAAACAAATGTCAGCCCAAGGAAACCTACATCCCTGGGCCTGTATTGCTCCATCTTCCCCCAAACAAGAGCCAAATGATGAATTTTGATAAATGTTATGATCTTTGAAAGATGAATTGCTTGATCTAAGAATTGTTTTGTAGGATTTCTCTAATGCACCTCTATTTGCAGGCTTTATGGAATCAACTACATGACCATCGGGGGCATTTCCAGAGAAAGACAAAGGGAAGAATTCTTCCAAAGTTCCAAGAGGAAAAGATGATAAAGATAAAATGAAATATTAGTTTTAGGGAGTAGAAGTCACCTCCAGGGTCACTACCACCTGGGATATAATCATAGATACCAACCTTCGATAGGTTGACATAGATGAATTTAGATAGAGGGTCACTGCGAACACCACCACAGACAATGCAAGGAATATCAAAAAGAGTGGTTTGGCCAAGGCAGTTGGTTTCCCGACCACTCTTGTGGCCCCAAAGCTAGTGATGGCTTGTAGAGAAGCTTATCAAGAAAAAAATAGAAGGATCATTGATCGTGAGGGTAAAGAGATGGCTGACCTTTATGCCAATTCCATGGGGAAAACATTCCACATCCCTACCTTTGACCCTATGGAGGAAATGAAAAAGGAATATGCAAAAATTATGTGGAATATTGACCCCCTAAAATGCAAAAGTTAATCAACCAATACTGGTTGAAGGAGAAGAGGGGGAGCTCTAACAAGATGTCATAAGAGTTGTTTAGAAATGAATTTTACAAAGACTATCATGACTTGGTGACCTTGTTGAGCAGAGTCATGGGCATTCCTACAGTCACTTACTTTCAAGACTAGATTTTCTACTTCATTCAGGAGATCATCAGAGGAAATACCAAGTCTCACTGGACTAGAATGATCAGTAACAACTTGCATCAACAGTTCCTAGTGGTCAAGAAGACCTCTCAATTCTATATGACCTCTTACCTGGTGTATCTTGGTCGATCCATTAACCTATATAGGATTATTTGTTGCATAGAGCCCAAATTTAGGAAGGGAGTTGAAGGTATATGATAGGCACCCACAATTACAATATCGAAATTTCAAGAAAGACTAATGCAGGGTGAATGATGCCTTTATTGGGAATATTATCATAATTCTCAGAGGAGACTTCAAGAGAAGAGTCTCGCAGAGTGATTGTGCACTCATTCACCGGTTCGGATTCTTGTTTATACAATTCCCCAAGTTCACTTACATCCGAACAGAAGGATTCTCTAAAAGGCCATACAACCTACCTTGGTATCCAAATGACCAACTAATATTTCTAGAAGTCTCCAAGCAGCTCCAAAATGCACATGATCTACTCAATCGTAAGCATCAAGTAGGAATACGATATCCCCTCACATTTGGGGAGGGAATGTATGCCCTCATAGCTTCCCAATGCGCTGAATATTTTGAAAAGGAAATTGTGTAATATAATTTGAATCTCCACATAGCCAGGCCAAGGATGGATCTATACGACAAGTTAAAGAATTTTGTTGGAAAGGAATATGCCCACTTGTAAAACATTGAAGACTTTTAGGCTAACTGTCAGGACGACAAGGAGGTATTCATGAGGCACTATATGCGTATGACTGCATACTTTATCAAGATAGTCAATTTGTTCCCTATACCGGATCAAGTTGTAGAAGATGAGAACACTATTGTGGATCTGAGGTATGATGTTTTTGCCAACCTACCATTGCCCTTAATAGACTAGAATGAAGAAGAGGTCAATGACCTTGACATTCTGACGAAGCATTTGGAGCATAGAACAAGACAATGGATCAATGTACAAATTGCTCAGTTGAAGCTCCAAGGAGCCACCTTGATCTACGGGGAGCTCGAGAGTGAAAAAGATGGTGGGATTGCTTCCACCCCAACTGAGGAAGCTCCAAAATATCCTCCCACAACTAGTTCAAGGAAAAGGAAAGAGGTAACTCAAAGATGTCAGAGAGGAAGTTGAGAGGCAATCTTCTGAAGAAAAGGAGGAAACTAGCGATGACAGAGAAATATCTACAGATCCTCCAATAAAGGGGAAAGATGAAGGCCCCAATCAAGAAAAAGAAGTACCCCCTGAGAAGGAGGAGGAAAAGAAAGAAACTAAAGTTGAAGAAGAAGATAAGCCTGAAGAAGAGGCTAAAATGAAAAAGGGCCCCAAGCCATAACATTATACAGAACTCGGGAAAGAAGAAGAAAGGGCACCTGAAAGGGAGGACAACCCTAAAGAAAATGTAGCTACTACTGAGCTAAACAAGGAAAAGACCATATTCATCCAGGAATCAGATGATGAAGAAGAAGAGAAAATAGAGCATTATTGAATTTGACACCATTTTCCAATGGGCATTCATTGGTGGTTTGACAAATCTTTGTTGGAAAAGCAACGAAATGACGGAAACATTTTCATCATTATTTTTTCATCTCACATCCGGCAATGAATTCAACGTCGAACTAAAAGCGCAGATTCGTCAGTCATCCGCATCATAAAATGACGCAGATGTTCATCGGAATATCAACGAAATGGGCATCGAAAGAACACCTGAAGTTTGTCGCCATTTCGATGAAATGGGAAATTATTTATGATGAAGCCTTTGTCACAACTAAGCAACTTCATCGGGCCTTTATGTGATTCATCGGTGTCGTTCATCGAAATTGTAATGAAATGGCCAAGGAGTTACGACAAAGCCTACATCGCAGCCAAGCAACTTTTTCAAACCTTTTCTATGGTTCATCATTGGACTTCATCGAAATGGCGATGAAGTGGCCGAGTCACAACGAAGCCTTCGTCGCAGCTTCGTCGTACCTTTTATGTGGTTCGTAAGTGCACTTCGTCTCAATTGTGAAGAAATTTACAAGGAGTTATGACAAAGCCTTCATCGCAGCTATAGCAACTTCTTCGGACCTTTTTGGTGATTCTTCGATTGTGTTCATCAAAATTTTGACGAAACAATGCAATTTTTTTATAAAAAAAAAAATCGTTGAAATGTACCATCGGTGAGAGATCAATCAAGTCATGTCCCTTCATATTCAAGTCTCAGGAAATTATTTTATTTGGTTATTTTCCATGTTTATTAGACACCCATTCAGATGTCATGTAGTTTCACTGATGCCTTGAGTCTCTTCGACAGTCAATATTACATATCGCTTTGGTGTCACACAGTCTCATCGATGTTCTGAGTCTCACCGATAGCCAATAGATCATATATAGCTATGGTGTCATGCGGTCATACCAACGTTCTGAGTCTCCCCGAGAATTATTCCTTCGGTCTTAAGTGTATCACTACGATTCTCACCAATGATAACTTATCGCTGTGACTTTTGGGGTCGTCGGGACTTTCCTTCGACTACTTAATAGCTTACAATCAAACTTGAGCTTGAAATTACAAAATAGATATCATGCCAATTAATTTTACCATTGCTATTCTAGACCTTCTGTTTATCGCAGAATAAGTACCAAATTTCCTGAGCATAAAAACATTTAAAAATAATATGTTTGATAGTTTCCCAAGTCCTTCAAATAATACAAATTTCAGCACTTTCATGGTTAGATTTATAGGGATCTATCTTTTTCATTAATGCAGAGGTAGGTAAAGGAGAAATAATTATAATTGTAACACTATTCATAGTCCAGTAAATTATGTTTGTAATTTGTGTTCAATGGACCTCAGTTTTATCATTATACTGCCCATCTAATACCATATTTTAATCTAGGGTTCAACTATCTCATATCTAAATAAGCACCTTCAATTAACCATTTAAAGTACTATAAAATAAGGTAATACTTTTACTTCAGAAAGATTCGGTACACTTGTAGGATTAAAGTTCTCACAATCATCAGGATTTATTGGCACACAGACACAACCTGCAACATATGAAGTAATGGATTACTACAAGTTAGTGAAAATGTCCTTAATATGTGATTGGTTTGCAAATTGATGGGTAGAAAATAAGGTTACAAATAGATCTACATGAAAAATTATGAGGACAATCTACTGTAATAATCAAAATAGATGAAAAGTGCAAAGGAAAGAGTCGAGCTACATCTCTAGAGCCTAAAAAACCACATGCAAGAAACATTAAAAAAATAAAAAACCAGTTTTTGGATGAATACAAAATGGTGCCTTCAGCAAGTGATTCATATGTTTTCACACCTGACACGGAACATTAAGAAGATTTTAGTCTTCCTCTGTGAAATTAACTACTTACAGAATAAACCCAGAAACCAATATTATATACCTCCATGTCTAGACAAGGGTAGGTATAAGAGAAAAAAATTCTTCAATGCAATGCCGAAAAATATCAATGTGTGTGTAGGTTTGTATTACTCAAAATATCATTTCATTGCCTAAGGAAAAATACCAAAGTGATGTTTTAAATTTCAATCTTCACTTAGGCTCCCTTATTGCTACACATGCATATACAAGCATTATTCAAGCTTGCAACTATTCAAATATTAAGGATTTAATTAGCTATAAGATGGAAAGTTGTTGCTTAGACATAATCCATCATCTTTTACATATCTTTATTCACTCCTAGCACTTCAGATAAATTTGTGTAAATGAGACAGAAATGTGAATATTTTATGACAAAGAAAATTCTTAAAAGGAGGGGGGAGAGAGAAAGGGTAGGGGGCAAGAGAATGCTTGAATGTATAGAAAATTATAACATTTTGATCATTCTAACAATGAAACGAATCTTATGTTTGAAGCATTAATATCATTTACAACATTTATGATCAAGAATGAATGTAAGTAGAGAAACTTTTACATACCTGCAGATGGTACAAAATTTCATGGTTAAGTCCAAGCCTCCCATCAACAACAAGATCCAAATATCCGTGTATTTATCTCAATCGACCCTCTAAACCCTTCAGAGCTATCAATTTTTCCACTAACCTGCTATGCACAAAAGTCAAATTTTAGAGTTATGTCACCACTAAAAATAGAAGAAACGGAGCTTTGAAACCAAATCCACACACAACACAATGTGGTATTCATACAAAGCCATACAAACAAACTAAACTTAGAACATTGGAAAGGAAACAACTTCAAATTATGATGTAGAGCATGGATTCAGGGTATAAAGAATCATTTTTCTGCCACCATAGTGAAAAGTTATCACTTTCTTTCATCTTTGCATATTGGTTTGATGCTTCAAACGATGCATTTCTTATATTGAAAAGTGCATTACCTTATTGAGCTTCTCTTTGTTTCAAGAATAGTTTAATATTCTCTACTTAACAGGGCCAACCACTGATGGTGGAAGCTCATTTGGCCCCTCCCCCCTTCACATCACTCTCAATTCCCCATACCCAATCATATAACATTAATCATTCATTCATCCATTAATAACATATAACATTCATTCATTCATCCATTAATAACATATAACATTCATTCATCCACTAATAACATATAACATTCATTAATTAACATATTCAAATTCATTCATTAACATATAATATTCATTCTTTCAGTGTTTACATATTATAAAAAATATGGTTGTCATCATATGATTATAATCACTTTTTTTTGTTTCTTTTTTAAAGCTACATAAAGCTGAAGTGGAGTATCATTTTCTAAATCAATATTTTTCCCCCCTTTAGTTGTTCTTCCCTTTGCTCATGATCTTAATGTACACCTAGTTGTCTACTCATGACGTGGATGCCGCTACAAGGGGGGTCTGCTGCAATAAGAAATAAATGTTAAACTGATATGTTTTGTTATTATTGTTACAAGTATTTCATTAATTAAAAGAACATTAGAGTGGTTGTCTTTACCTAATGGGTCCACATCATGTTCCTGAAATTTTTTTATAGACTCATGCTCAACATGTTGAACACCCTATAAATCTTAATCTGTAGTTGAAACATGAAAGGTTACATTAATTAATACACCAATTGAAATTAAATATGTTTAAGAGAACATGAGGGTGGTCCTCTTTACCTGATAGGGCCACATCATATTCTTGATCTTCTCTAGCCTGATCATGATCAACATGTTGATCACGCTCTACATGCTCTAAAGTATCGAGATGCACACCATGACCTTCATCTGCACATTGTGCTCCACCCTCACTAGGCTACATTCCAATGTCATGTGCAGTATTATCATTGCTTGAATGTTTAAAAAAAATAGGCATGTAATTACTTTATGGTGGAAATTAATATTGAATAGATTGCACAAGTATTCAATTTTAAATAAACTTTATTGATTTTATTTACCTGCATGTCGGATGCAATGGAGGAATGTGTTTTCCTAGTCAAGACTCTTAAGCATTCATCCACAACTCCATAGCCTTGCTGGAAGGCAATCTTAAGGTCCTCTTCTGTGGGAACTCTATTAAATTCATAGCCCTACATTTTTGCATAAGATCATGAATTTTTCTTCTTTGGTGTGATAAAACCAAAATTATTTTCAATTTATTATAATTTGGATGCAATATTTCATTTATTGATACTTATAATTCATGTGGATAATTTCATATAACCACCAGAGCCAAGTTTGTGTTGCCTGTGCTTTTCTAGTCTTTCCTTTGTTGCCTTCGATGTGTTGGGCAGCCTATTAAAATTTTGAAATATGTTAGATTATGTAAAAAGAAAGAGTAATCAGTATATAATTACATTGTTGATAGTATCACATACCTTCCTTGGCCTGGTGGTGTCTTTCCTTTTTTCTTTTCAACCTTCTCCTTTCCATTTGACACCAGGTCCTTCCACTCCCTCTTCGAAATCATGGGGGGACGCTCGTACTTTTTGTTCTTCTCTAAATGTGACCTATATTGGTCCCTCACATACTTTGATAGGTACCAGCTTTCTTAAGGACCTTGGTTCGGTTGAATGTTTTATCACCGAACAACACAACTAAATGGTTAATGAGCTAATCTTTTAAATCTTGATTTTGGGCATTCCACCGTGTATGTATGGTGGGCCCGAAGAGCTCCAATGTAATATCACTTAGATTTTTATAAAAAACATCATTTCCTGCAAAATGATCATGGGATCAATAGTCTAAAAAGAGAGATCAATAAGTAAATTTCAATTGGATTATATATAATAATAATTAAAACATTTCAAAGTACCTAGGACCTTCTCTATCTTTATGGGAACAAAATCCTCGATCACCACAAGTGTGGCCGGCACTGTTTCCGTACTAGTAATATGGGAAGATCCAAGAAATGTTGCTAAAACATCACCAGTACTAGTGGCCTCTGCATCCCTAGGTACATGTCCTGGCGCATGTTCTGGTATGTTTTCACTGCCAGAGGGTGCATTAACGGATGTCTGCATGGTATGTGTTGCCAACATTTCAGATGACAATATAGGCACAGATGATGGGGTTAGATGTTGTGATGTATGCGTAGGAAGATTAGGATGGACACTTGTACCAACCCTTACTCCACAGGCAGCACTTGCAATACCCTGATCATGGTTAGGAGCATCATGAGGAGGAAAATAACCTTGTAAAAACAACACATATTTTAGTTCATGACATAAAAGAGTACAAAATATAAAACCATGAATGAACTTATGTTATAATTAAAGACCTCGTGATAGCTTACTTGCAAGTTTTTTGATCTCTTAGACAATATTTTAACCCTCTCTCTTATCTCATCTATTTGAGGCACTATGAATATCAACTTAACCATTTCTTCATTGCATTTTTTTGGGATCTTCTTTATCGTATCGAGAGGGTTTGTTGAATAAGCGATGTCATCATCAAAAAATATTGACTGCATCTCACTATGGATGCTCTCCTTTACTCCTGGATGCTCGTATCTAATTTGTACAATTACAATGAGGTAAACCCGTCGGGTAGAAGCGCCTGAAGATACATCTTGATCTGTGCTCTGGGCTAGAGCCTTCTCCGTATGATCAATGTCCCACTATGTAAAAAATTAAATATAAAAAAACACTACCAAAATGAAACCAATAGACTTACAAAAAAAAACATAAGAATAAAATGGTATATTGGAATCATTAATTGGAGGTTGGGTAAAATGGTATGTAGTACGTACCACCCCCATAGTAATTGTGTTTGTAACTAAATGATTCAAATTGTGATCGATTAGCAACTCTTCCCCTGCAGTTATTGATTTTATCGCACATACGAGTACACGGTTTCCCTCGCGTCCCTCGAATATGCAATTGGGTTGCTTATTTGTTGACCCAGGTCGTGTACTATTTATAAACCCTACAATATTCCCTGATGCTTTTGGCCTTCCATCAATGTACATAGCCACTCCTTTATTTTGATCCTTATCTTTTAGTTGTATATAATTTGTTGACAGTGAATACCTATGCATACTTCGTGTATATCAAACCATTTTCATCCAATCTTTGTAACTATAACAGGGTCTGACATACTCCATCAATTTAGTAACTTTATCATAACAAAACTTTATGTTGTCCATGAAAAATAGGCCCAAACCATGTAATGACGATGGCGCCTAAGTGATATATCCTCTCGTTGACACAAAAATCGGTGTTTATTGGAGGAAGTTCCTTGGGTACCCATTGTTTCCATAGATGTTTTTACCTCAAGGGCACCTCGACGTCACCTATTCTCTCATCATCATAAGAAGATGACCCCCCTTTAGCAAGAAAAAATTCCATGCGTTTACGGAATTTTCTTCTAATCTTTTGACCTCTAGTTGATCTCACTCTTTTAGACATATTACATGTCTCACTTTCCTCTTCTCTTCCTGAATTTCCCTCGCTCAAGGAAGACATATCTGACAAATACCTATTTGGTGGTACCTACACTCATAAGGATGTTGGATGAAGTTCTTGCATGGTGATGTGATCCCAAGGTGACATTGTGATTAATCTATCATTCCATCGCTAGAATTTCACAGGTTATAAGGTAATCAAGTCTTGATAGATTGCAAGCTATTGTTACTACCGTCCAAATGTGTCCATCACAAATCAAATCTACTTAATGTTTTAAATCCCAAACTTTTTAACAAGTGTTAAATGTCACTATGGTCCACCAGTTACACAACCAAGGCCTCAAATGTATTCTCTAATTGTAATCAAAGGAATTTTTCTCTTCATTCAAGTAAATAAACTTGAAGGGAAACACCACCAAGTGGTTTATTGGACACCTACATGACTAAAAATAGTAGCAAATTTACATTTAATTTCCATATGTCTAAGTGGTTAATGGGGAGGGAGTGTGTACTAGGCCTGGTTAAGTCATCATAAGTTTATGCTTTGGCAATAATTTTTTTTAAGTCATATTAAATCTTCCTATGTCTAATTGCTAGGAGACTTTTGGTATGTTTTAAGGTAGGATGATTGATGAAAGAGCCCAAAGACTAGCCTTTCTCCATGGTATCTAGGTACACATAGCAATGGTCTTCTCTTATACGGTTGGACATGATTTAAAGAACTTAGCTAGGAATTATTCATTTAACCTAAGGTTTTCTCATAATGCCATTATTGGAAAAGTATGATCAAATTCTTCTATTATGAAGAATTGGTCTATGTTCCTCTAGTAATCACTATAAATTTTTGTAAGGACAAAATGACTAATTGCATCAGGTAGAAGAGAATCAACTTTGAGTTCTTCAAAGATTATATTCCTCTATTCATAATTTTAAAGGGTTGTCTGTGGAGTAGGTTATCACTACCAAGAAGGGAGGGGACCTTTCCTTGTATTCTTTTATAATTTTCATTATTCCTATTTATTTTACACTTACATTTACAAATACACATACATATGCATTTACTATTTTCATTTATTTCTCATGTAGTTTAATAGTTTGATCGATTTCATATTATATGTGTTGAAGACTTTAGAATTTCAATTACATTAATTTATGGATATGTTGTATCTATAACACTACAAAACCATATGCTCTTTGCATTTACACTTGCATTTAGAAATACACATTTATATACATAGATATAGATTTCTTTAATGATATGTTGGATTAATTGTTCTAGGAGAGCTTTCAATAATTGCATTTATTTACATTTACATTTAAAAATACATATACATACATACATATATATATATATATATATATATATATATATATATATATATATATATATATATATATATATATATATATATATATATATATATATATATATATATATATATATATTTATATATGTGTGTGTGTGTATATCATTTATATTCAATGTTTAGAAACAACCCATTAGGTCTGCACATGGATAAAAATTCATAAAATCATATCTCACATACATGTTTTGTTGAAACCTAGGCTTGAACCTCTCATTTCACATGCTTTTCTTCACAAAGCTATTGAGGACAACAGCTATACCTTCTTTATTTCTCATCCTACGCCCTATTCATGCATCCTACAATTACAACAGTACCCATGGGGCCTCTTACACAAGCTACAGTAATCAAAAAAAGTGTAAGAGCCCCTTTATATCATGTTTCGACTACAAAAGCCCCAAAAATAGGGTAACTCGGATTATGATTTATTGGTGAGCTGTATGGACAAAATCATTAGCACCAGCTCATTCTTGGAGTCTTTTGAAAGAGAAGCAAATTAGGTGGTAGTTAAGTACAAACCTTATAGTGTCAAGGTGAATGATGTGATCAATTTTGATTGGCCAACTGATGAAGAGTACCATAAATGGGTAAATGTATATTTAACTGAGGAAGAGTGAAAAGGAGTAGGCTGCTAATGGTTGACAAATCAGTTGTTGCAGTTACAATAGATTCTAGTTTTTTTTTTGGTGACAGTCTAGGCACGAATTTCTTGAAGTTTTTTGTTGTTGCATCAAGCATTCTCAGCGGGGATGATGAATAAGAAGATTCTCTAGGAGATTATTGTTGTAACATTTTTTTTGGAATATCACAAGGTGGTCCAATTGGTTGGTGACACGTGTGCTTTCTGGCTCGATGCTTGTTTTCTCCTTCTTTTTCTATAAGAAGGATTTCAAGGCCAGAAGTGCAGGTTAGCAAGTTAGATATTTTTGGTTGAGTCTAGATGAAGTTGCAGAGAAAATTGTAAAGTCTGATGGTTTTAGGGAAAATGGAATATTGGTTTTGAGTCATTCTATAGTAGGTTTTGAATTCATGGGGATTTGACTTTTTATGATAGTATTGGCATTTGAATTGATATGATTAATTCAAACTCATGTCTCTCCATTGTACAAGCATATCCGAATTTTGAATAAAATGACCAAGGGTTGTTTAATTCATCTCACTATTGTGGTGTGTATGATTCTTGTTTTAGGTTTAATTCAAGGAATTAATTAAAATGCTTGAATGTGATTGTAGGTGGATATGTTCTGTATAAGGATTTGATAAGTAGTATTGGGTTAGAATACATATTGATGAGATTGTAAAGCAATGCTATCAAGGATCTTATATGTTATGTGTTAAATCTATCATAAACCCTTAAATGTTTATAAATTTGACTCCTTCAATGGATATATGGCACTGATCTAAGTTGTACTTATTCATATGGTTCAGTATTTGTTTTCCTTTACCTAGAGCTTGGTACAAATTGCAAATCAATGACTATCTTATACTGTGAAATGTTGTTGTAGTTATCTCATGTTCCAAATAGTTGATATTATTGATAAACAACCATTTCTATTCGGTATTATCCTATTATGTTGAGCTATTAAATGAGATTATTTGTTGTTGTTAATGTTTTTTATAATGATGGTGCAAAGGTTGTAAATGAATTAAGGGATCACCCTCCCAGGTCTTGTAGAGCCCAAAGTGTAGGAGGTCTTTCAAATCCTCGTCATTGGTCCATGTCCTAAGAGCTGCTTTTTGGAATTGGCAATTCCATAGGTAGATTAGAAGATCAACCTGCTTAGAAAACAACCACCACCTTGCATATGTTTGTGGTGGAGGTATTAAAGAAGAATTGTATGCCTCTATTTACATTCATTAGATCTACCTTAGCCTAGCATATACTTGGGCTAAGTCTACAATTGCTTCAGACTCATGTGATGAAGGCTATGTGTGATGAAATCCTAGACCTCAACCAAGATGTGGGTAGATTATGGGAGTTTTTCTAAGACCTGAGGCTGGTGGATAAAAATGTCAAAGACTAAGCTATTTTATTTTTTTGTCTTATCTTATACCATTTTACGAGAATGGGGGTGCCAATTACGAGAAGATCTTTGGAAACTAGGCATGAAAATTGAAGGTTAAAGAGAATGGGGTGCCAAACTTACAGTACTCATTGCCCCTTGGTCATTGATTTTCCCTGAGTTCCCTCAACCTCATCCTCGGCGCTGGTATTGACCTTGTTTTCACTCCTCCAAACTCTTCCTCGGCGCTGATATTGACCTTGTTTTCACTCCTCCAAACTCTTCATCAGTGGTATTGACCTTGTTTTAACTCCAAACTCTTCCTCGAGGTATTGACCTTTTTTCACTCCTCCAAACTCTTCCTCGGTTTGACCTTGTTTTCACTCCAAACTCTTCTTAGTATTGACCTTGTTTAACTCCAAACTCTTCCTGACTGGCATTGGCATTGTTTTCACTACTCCAAGCTCTTCCTCGATCTGGCATTGACCTTTCACTTCTCAATTTGATGAGCTACAACCTGGTTTTGTTAGGTTTTACAAAGTATGTTAATTAAGTTCAAAATTTTGGCCCATTTAGCTAGGTTTTAATATTCTACAATATAGTTAAGTATATATTAGCTATATTTTACATAATAAATAATATAATTATTCAACTTATTATAATTATATTTTATATTCTTTAACAAAATTATTAAATACATATAAAATTATTATAATTAATAATAAGTATATTTTTATATAATACAAAATATAATTAATATAATATATATTTAATATAATAGTAATATATATTAATATGAGAGAGAGAAGCTAAATTTTTATTGGTTGTTTCATGTCAACAATCCAAGGATGGCATGTGTCCTTGGGGAGTTATGCTCAAGGTAGCATGCCATTTGATTAAAGATATGATAATTCTCATTTAAGACCCCTTCAATGTACCCATTGCACACTTAAGGAGACAAAGATAAATATAGGGAATAAAATATAGACAGAGAGAGGGAGATAATGAAAAACATACAAATAGAAAGGGAGACAAAGAGATAGAGAGGGGTAGAGAGATAAAGAGATAAGGATGAATAGATAGAGATATAGGGAGGGTGATTGATATATCTCCCACTATCTATGTCACTCCCACCTCTTCCCCCCTCTATCTATTGAGCTATCTTTCCATCTCCCCCCTTTCTGTCTCATTCACTCCATCTCTCCCTCCATCTCTTATACTCTATATCTCTATCTCTATTTCTCTTTTTATCTCCCTCTTACTCCTCTCTCTATCTCTTTCTATCTATATCCCTTTCTCTCCCTCCCCCTCTCTATCTCCCCATCTCTATCACTCACCATCTCTCCCTCCCTATCCCCCCTATCCATCAAATCTCTATCTCCACCTCTCTTCCTTTGTCTTCCCATATATCTCCATCTCTCTTTCTCTTTCCATATATCTCTATCTCTCTCTCTTTCTCTCCCCATCTATCTCTATCTCCCCATATATTAACTAAGAAGCCATGCAAGCATACAATAGTATATGTTGGTAAAACTATAATAATGTTTTATTAAACTATAAGTAACACTTATCTTTCTAATTTCAAGCCTTCTTATAAAAATAGTGTTTTATTAAACTATAAGTAGATTATTGTCACCACTCTTTATTCAACATGAAATGCCAAATGTAGCAATTTTTTTGTTGCTTTTGTCAAGTTTCATTAACCAAGCTATTTACTAGGTTGAACAAAGTTGTGTTATGACCCTTCATCTCTTTAAAATAATTAGACAATATTAGCGATATTAGGAAGGGGATAAAACTAAACTACTTCAAAATATGGGTAGTTGTGGGTTTGTTGGTTTTCTTTGTATACTATATACTTAGTTCCTCTAGGATAAATAAGTAACTCTAGATTATTTTCTTAGTTGTGTATCCTAACTAATATAGAGTAAGCTTTTTCAGTTTAATTGACTACTACATAATAGTTTATGTGTTGAAATAATTCTTTCCATTCTTTGTAATTTTTACATTGGAATACAAATAATATTTAATTTCATTCCAATCTACTTCTTGTTGGAAATATGTGTCTCAAGCATTATAGGATAAAACCTCCATGAGTGCCAAGTCAGTGTGACAGGTTCCATGTCTGGCCGACTAGCAGTTTGTTTTATCCAATTCTGAACAGGTCGCTTTGACCCTGAAGAAGTCTTGCCGAAAGGTTTACTATGTAGTTATCGATATGACAAGGTGTGTTCGTTGTGACCTTATAGCGCTCGGGAGATATCTGGCCGAAAGGCCATTCATTCGTGTATCGGCGAGACTCTTGGTGACTGGAGTTTCAGAGTAACCTATGTTCACTCAGTAAGATGTCACCACGAAAGAAAATGTTATGTCGATAGTGTTTGTTTGTTTTGTTTCGTCGGGGAGACTTGGCCGAAGGAAATTCCATCGATATGATGTCCTACCGAAGTGACTATGTCTTAGCGATGAAAGACTCAAGTGTTAAATCTTTGGTATAACTCAAAGCTATCAGAGAAAGGTTTTAGCGATAGATGAGAATCATGCTGACAGGGACTACTTGGGAGTTATCGATATAACTCTTAGACTTCGTTATGAAGTCTGAGCAATAAGCTATTGTCTTGCTAATAGCCGATGGCTATCGGGGTAACTCTTGGTGACAGTTAGTCTTCGATGGAACATATATAAATTGGTAAATTCTCTCAGCGGTGGACAAATGTTTTGGTGATAGGTGAACACTTCGGAGTAGTATATGAAGATCGGTATGAACTCTCGGCGATAGATGTGAGTCTTGCCGACTTTCATTTGGTGCTCGGTAGATATGGGAACTTCGGTGTAACCTTAGTGATTCACTATGACCTTCTAGCAAAAGCGATAAGTCATGACAACTGCTTGGTGACTCGGTGAAACTCTTGTAGCTTGATAGAACATCCTGGCAACTACGATAACTCTTGGCGACATCGATATGAGTTCAATGTGGCATCGTTGAGACACAGTTAGTGTCTCACCAAGATGCCAATACAATACGAATTTTGTTGACCGAGTATGACTTCCAATGTGGCATCTCGTGGACGAATCAGAAGAGCTGAATTGGAACCGTTGGGAGTCTGTTCGTTGCGACAGTTCTATGAGGGAGCTCGACAGTCAGGGAACACCATGGATATAGTTGGAAATTGCAAATGCTTGGGGGTTGGATAGTAGTTCAATCAACAGTGAAGTGTGAAAAATTCAAACTATATCAGTGAAGGAATTAAAATCTAGAAAGGTTGTAACTTGGATGTCTCTATTTGAAGAATTTACATGATGAATGTTGCTGTATAATGACACCAGAAAGATAAGTCTGGAATTGTATGTAATCTTTATTACTGTAATACAAAGTGATTTTTCTTGTTGTGGTGGGTTTTTCTCCTGTAAGGGTTTCCCCACGTATATCTGGTGTTCATGTGTGTTCGTCTAAATACTCAGTTTCTGTAATTTGTCTCATAGTGCATCTCAATTGGACTGTAATTTGAAAAAATTAAAAGTACTTCTGCATTCTTTCCTGAGGTATTGACGTTAGGGAAATTGTTTTCCGCATCTAGTTTTCCTTACAAGTGGTATCAGAGCCTGGTCAATTGTGTTATCCTTGGGGGTACATTGGGTTTTTGGTATCAATACTATTCAATTGGAGTTTTGTAGAGATTGTTATTTCTATTTACAGATTAAGATGTCTAGTTCATCTGGGAAGATTGAAATAGAGAAATTCAATGGCAATAACTTTGAATTGTGGAAACTCAAGATGGAGGATCTCTTAGTAGATCGAGACCTTTGGCTTGCTATGTCTGGAACTAAACCTATAGGCATGAAGCAAGAAGAATGGGACCTTGCAAATAGGAAAGTGAAGGGGCTAATAAGGCTCTGTTTGGCAGACTTAGTTCTTCTCAATGTGCATGAAGAGAAGTCTGCTTCTCTCTTGTGGAAGAGACTGGCGTCTATTTATCAGGGGAAATCTTTGGTGAATAAATTGTTCCTAAGAAAGAAGCTTTACTCTTTGAGAATGCAGGAAGGAGGGTCTGTAGCTGATCATTTGAATGCATTCAACATGTTTCTTGCACAATTAACATCAGTTGGTGTAAAGATTGAAGAAGATCATTGTATGCTTCTGTTATGTTCTTTGCTAGACTCATGGGATCATCTAGTGATGGCTATTGGGAGTACAACATCCAGTTTCAAAATGGAAGATATTGTTGGTTCTTTGCTATTAGAAGAAATGAGAAGAAAATCTTCTGAGATGGTGAAGGAGGCTCTTGCTATCAGAGGAAGGTCAAAGGAGAAAGGCAAGAAGAAGGACAAGAAGTCCAAATAAAAATCAGAGGAGAGATCAAAGTCTCCTAGCAAGAAGTCCAAGGTGAAGTGCTAGAAATGTGGGCAACCTGGTCATGTCCGAAAGGATTGTAAAGAGGAGAAAAAGAAGAAGAAAGGATCTTCTAAGAATGGTTCTTCTCATAGTGATGGTGATGCCTTCATTGTAGCCTTGGCTACTCAGGAATCAGATGATGTCTGGTTGATCAGTTCTGGAGCATCGTTCCACATGACATCTCATAGAGAATGGTTTACAAAGTATGAAGAATACGATGGTGGAAAGGTGTACTTGGTGAGTGATTCAACCTTGGAAATTGTTGGTCGTGGAAGAGTCAGAATCCAATTCCCTGATGGCAGAATAAAGGGGATCAATGATGTTATGCACATACCAGGTCTAGCTTGGAATTTACTTTCTGTTAGTAAGCTAAATAATATCAGAGTACAAGTCTTGTTCTCAGGAAGTGGCTGCAAGATGACTAGAGGTTCAATGGTGCTGGCTAGAGGTGCTCGAATTGGTACCATGTACAAGATTGATGCACAAGTTGTTTATTGTAATAGTGTCTCTTCGAAGTCACTGAAAGCTACTCATGGAGGTAAAGAGGGAAATATCCCTAATTATGTAAACTCTATGGAAGTAAAACTTCCTGCAGAGAAGACTATGCTTTGGCATCATAGGTTAGGCCACATAGGAGAAAAAGGTTTAAAAACCTTGAAGAATAAAAACCTGGTTGAGGGGCTTGAAGATTGTAATCTAGAATTTGAATTTTGTGAACACTGTATATATGGAAAGTAGCATCGTGTTTCATTTTATGATAGTCCTCATAAATCTTCTAGTTTGTTAGACTATATTCATTTGGATTTTTTTGGTCCAGTAGATGTTCCTTCTTTGTCTAAATCAAGATACTATGTGTCGTTCATTGATGATTATTCAAGAAGAGCATTTATATATTTTTTGACAAGTAAATCAGAAGTGTTTAATCAATTTAAGGAGTTTAAAAGTCTTGTTGAAAATCAGACTGGTAAAACAATAAAATGCTTAAGGACTAATAATGGCGGTGAATTCTATTTTGATGAATTTGAAAGATACTGTAAAGACCATGGAATCAAAAGACACAAGACTAAACCTTATACTCCACAGTAGAATGGAGTTGCAGAAAGGTTCAATAGGATAGTGATGGAGAGAGCGCGAAGTATGCTTAGTAGTGCTGGTTTGGAGGAGAAGTTATGGGCTGAAACTACTGCTACTACATGTTACTTAGTTAATCGGTCTCCAAACTCTGCCCTTTTTGATAAGACACCTTTGGAAGCATGGTCTGGTAAGAAGCCCTCTCTTAGACATATACGAGTCTTTGGCTGTGAGGCATATGCACATGTGCCAGATGTAAAAAGATCTAAGTTGGAGAACAAGGCATTCAAGTGTATTTTTATTGGCTATAGTGCTAACATTAAAGGATACAAGCTTTGGGATCTTGTTACAGAGAAGGTTGTATATAGCAGAAGTGTAATCTTTCGAGAGCTGAAACCTTCCACCTTTGATCTATAGTCAGAGACAAAGTCAGAAAATAGTAAGGATGTAGCATCAATTCCTCCTACACCAGAGAAAGAGGAATTGAAGATTCAAAATGTACCTAAGACTGAGGAGAGCTCAAGCAGTTCTGAAAGCTCTGAAGAAGATGAACCTCAGCCTCAACCAGTGAGGAGGTCAACCCGAGAAAGGAAACAACCAAATAGGTATGGGTTCTCTTTGATTGATTCTACTTGTGCCTATGCCTTGATTTCTAGCATTGATGAGCCTAGGACTGTAAAGGAGGCAATTAAAATGTCTGATTAAGATTCTTTGTTGGAAGCCATGAAGGAAGAAATGGCGTCATTAGATAGAAATAAAACCTAGAGTCTGGTACCCTTGCCTAAAGGCAGAAAACCTATGGGCTGTAAATGGGTTTTTAAGAAAAAGATTGGTCTGGATGGCAGTGTAGAAAAATACAAAGCACGACTGGTTGCAAAGGGTTATTCTCAGGTAGAGGGAATTGACTATGGGGAAATTTTTTCTCCTGTAGCAAAGCTGACGTCCATTAGATTTCTATTGTCACTTGTAGCAGCTTATGACTTAGAGGTTGAACAAATGGATGTGAAGATAACATTTCTTCATGGTGATCTTGAAAAAGAAATATATATGTCCCAGCCTGAGCACTTTGTTGAGAAAGGTAAAGAAAAACTAGTATGCAAGTTAAAGAAGTCTCTATATGGGTTAAAGCAGTCACCTAGAATGTGGTACCAGAAATTTGATACCTATGTATTATCTTTAGGTTTTGTGAGATCAAAATCTGATCACTGTGTATACTATACAGCTGAAAGTGATCAAGTGCTTGTTATTGCTCTTTATGTTGATGATATGTTGTTCATTGGAAATAGCAAGCTAATGATTTCTAATCTTAAGTCTCAGTTTTCTGCTAAGTTCGAAATGAAGGATCTTGGTGCAGCAAGGTATATTCTGGGGATGGAGATAACCAGGGATAGGAAGAATAGAAAGCTTTGGCTCAGTCAAAGTAAGTATATAAAGATTGTTCTAGAGAGATTTTGTATGAATGATTGCAAGCAGTTAGCTGTTCCAGTCATACAGGGAATGAAGCTATCTATTGAGGATTGTCCAAAATCTCCTATTGAGATGGAGGGAATGGCTAGTGTACCCTATGCTAGTGCAGTAGGCAGTCTTATGTATGCGATGGTCTGTACAAGGCCAGACATTGCCCAAGCAGTGGGAGTACTTAGTCGATTTATGGCTAATCCAGGAAGAATACATTGGGATGTTGTGAAGAGGGTGTTTAGGTATTTGAAGGGAACTTCAGATTTTTCTTTGTGTTACCATGGAAATTCAGTTGAATCATAGAGGACTCTCAGCATTTGTGGTTATGTAGATTCTGATTGGGTAGGGGACGTTGACAGCAGAAGATCCACCAATGGATACATTTTCACATTGAATGGTGGTGCAGTGAGTTGGATGAGCAAGCGGTAGGTTGTAGTCACTTTGTTCACTACAGAGGCTGAATACATGGCAGCTACCCATGCTTGTAAACAAGCTGTATGGTTGAAATGTTTATGTTCTAACATTGGTTTTGATGTAGGGGAAATAACAATCTTATGTGACAGTCAGAGTGTCATTTGTCTGGTAAAGAATCCAACTTTCCATGCCAAGATGAAACATATTGATGTACAGTACCACTTTGTACGAGATATGGTTGAGGATGGAAAGGCTAATTTGGAAAAGGTTGATACTCTGGAGAATGTTGCAGATGCATTGACGAACCTTGTGAGCACAGACAAGTTTAGGTGGTGTGCCAGTTCAATGGGCCTTAGTACCCATGATTTTTAGTAAGTATTATTTATGCTCTAGAGGTGCCTATATGATCTTCATCAAGTGGGAGATTGTTCGAAATATGTGTCTCAAGCATTACAGGCTGAAACCTCCATGAGTGCCAAGTCGGTGTGACAGGTTCCATGTCTGGCCAACTAGCAGTTTGTTTTATCCAATTCTGAATAGGTCGTTGTGAACTTGAAGAAGTCTTGCCGAAAGGTTTACTGTGTAGCTATCGCTGTGACAAGGTGTGTTCGTTGTGACCTTATAGCACTCAGGAGATATCTGGCTGAAAGGCCATTCATTCGTGTATCGGCGAGACTCTTGGCGACTGGAGTTTTGAAGTAACCTATGTTCACTTGGTAAGATATCACCGCGAAAGAAAATTTTATGTCGACAGTGTTTGTTTGTTTTGTTTCATCGGGGACACTTGGCCAAAGGAAATTCCATTAGTATGATGTCCTACTAAAGTGACTATGTCTCAGCGACGAAAGACTCAAGTGTTAAATCTTTGGTATAACTCAAAGCTATCGGAGAAAGGTTTTAGCGATAGATGAGAATCATGGCGACAGGGACTACTTGGAAGTTATTAATATAACTCTTAGACTTCATTATGAAGTTTGAGCGATAAGCTATTGTCTTGCCGATAGCCGATGGCTATCGGGGTAACTCTTGGCGACAGTTAGTCTTCGGTGGAACATATATAAATCGGTAAGTTCTCTCAGCAGTGGACAAATGTTTTGGCGACAAGTGAACACTTCAGAGTAGTATATGAAGATCGGTATGAACTCTCGGCGATAGATGTGAGTCTTGCCGACTTTCATTTGGTGCTCGGTAGATATTGGAACTTTTGTGTAACCTTAGTGATTCGCTATGACCTTCTGGCGAAAGTGACAAGTCAAGATGACTGCTTGGTGACTCGGTCAAACTCTTGTAGCTCGATAGAATGTCCTAGCGACTAAAATAACTCTTGGCAACATCGATATGAGTTCAATGTGGCATCGGCGAGACATAGTTAGTGTCTCACCGAGATGCCAATACAATACAAATTCTGTTGACCGAGTATGACTTCTAATGTGGCATCTCGTGGATGAATCAGAAGAGCCAAATTGGAACCGTTGGGAGTCTGTTCGTTGCGACGGTTCTGTGAGGGAGCTTGATAGTCAGGGAACACCATGGATATAGTTGGAAATTGCGGATGCTTGGGGGCTGGATAGTAGTTCGATCAACAGTGAAGTGTGAAGAATTCAAACTATATCAGTGAAGGAATTAAAATATGTAAAGGCTGTAACTTGGATGTCTCTGTTCGAAGAATGTACATGATGAATGTTGCTGTATAATGACACCAGAAAGATAAGTCTAGAATTGTATGTAATCTTGATTACTATAATACAAAGTGATTTTTCTTGGTGTGGTGGGTTTTTCTCCCGTAAGGGTTTTACCACGTATATCTAGTGTTCATGTGTGTTTGTCTAAATACTTTGTTTATGTAATCTGTCTCATAGTGCATCTCAAAACTATAATTTGAAAAATTTTAAAGTACTTCTGCATTCTTTCCTAAGGTATTGACGTTAGGGAAATTGTTTTCCGCATTTAGTTTTCCTTACACTTATTTCATAAAGATATTTGTTTGAAATAAGTTCTTCATAACCCATCTAATCAAATGATAATTAACCTACCAAAAAGGAAATAGGAATTTTCTAAAGAAAAGAACACTTGACCCAATCATAAGTGTATGGCATTCGAAGAAAGGAGTCATCCACCTTAGCAATAAAAACTACCTGATTTAGACCTGGGTATGCACAGGATCATGATGGGCCAAAAAGTGGCAACATGAAAAAAGTAGCATTTTGAACTTGCCAAAAAATGCGAAAATCCTGAGTTGACTTTTTTTTTGGGTTGGCTGTCAGTACATTGCTCCATAGCAATGCCCAATCTAAAGTACTACAAATCAAATATCCGATTTGTTTTGGATATCCAAATCGTGTCTAATATCTAATTTGAAAAATATTTTAAAATGTAATATTTTTGTGCTATAAATCAGATATCTGATCTAAATCAGTTATCTAATTTATGTACACATATACCCAAGAGTAATTAGGAGGTGGAGGGTGGGCGAGAGAGAGAGAGAGAGAGAGAGAGAGAGAGAGAGAGAGGGGGGGAAGAGAGAGGGAAATCAAGAGAGAGAGGGGGAAAGGGAGAGAGATATATATAGACAAACAATTAGGAGGGGGAAGGGAGAGGGGAAGAGGGGAAGAAGGGCAGAGGTAGAGAGAGAGAGAATTAGGAGGGGGAAGGGGGAGGGGAAGAGTGTTGAGGGTAGAGGATAGAAGGTTTAATGGTTTATGGTTGAGGAGGTAGGGAGGGAGAGACTTGAGAGAGAGAGAGAGGGAGGGAGTGGGAGAGAGATAAAGGAAGGGAGGCTTAAGGGTAGAGGGTAGAGGGTTTAAGGGTTAAGGGGAGAGAGATAGAGGGAGTGAGTGAGAGAGAGAGAGACCTAAGAGAGGGAGAGGGGGTAGAATATTGAAGATACTTGAGAGAGAGAGAGGGAGGGAGGGTTAAGGGTACAGGGTGGATTGTTTAAGGGTTTAGGGTTAAGGGTGGAGGGGAGAGAGATAGAGGGAGTGAGTGAGTGAGAGAAAGACCTAAGAGAGGGAGAAGGGGTAGGAGGGAGAGACTTGAGATATAATGAGTGAGTGAGTGAGAGAGAGACCTCAGAGATGGAGTGGTAGAGAGAGGTAGAGAGAGAGAGATTAATTATGAGGGGGGAGGGAGAGGGGAAGAGTGTTGAGGGTAGAGGATAGAAGGTTTAAGGGTTTAGGGTTGGGTTTATGGTTGAGGGTTTAGGGATGAGGGATAGGAGGTAGATACTTGAGAGAGAGAGAGAGAGGGAGGGAGTGGGAGAGAGATAAAGTAAGGGAGGGTTAAGGGTTAAGGTTTTATGGTTAAGGGTTAAGGGGAGAGAGATAGAGGGAGTGAGTGAGTGAGAGAAAGACCTAAGAGAGGGAGAAGGGTTAGGAGGGAGAGAGTTGAGATAGATTGAGTGAGTGAGTGAGTGAGAGAGAGATCTCAGAGAGGGAGTGGTGCTAGGAGGGAGATACTTGAGAGAGAGAGAGAGATAAAGGAAAGGAGGGTAAAGGGTAGAGGGTAGAGGGTTTAAGAGTTTATGCTTTATGCTTTAGGGTTTAGGGTTTAGGGTTTAGGGTAGAGGGAAGAGAGATAGAGGGAGTGAGTGAGAGAGAGAGAGAGAGACCAAATAATTATTGATAACCATAAATCTTTGATATCTCTACCTTTTATATTCAACACATATGGACTAATAGTTGAACACAAAAAATCTATTTGTTGTTATAAAAACAACACATAATGATTTAAAATACAACTTATACTGAACAAAAATGGACCAATAGTTGAACACTAAAACTTTTTGAGAATCCTTCACATTTAATGGGAAAATACATGTTATTTATTGTGCTCACCTTTTATATGTTTGATAGGACAAACTATTAATATAAAATTATCCAATGCTTGTACATTGCTACCCCAATTGTTGTACACATAAGAACAATATTTTTTCACTATGATAACAATACTTGTTTCAATGAATGTCATATTTTATTAAATGAGCATTTTATTTTTTAAATGATATACTTATAGTGGAGAGTTGTGATATTTTATTTGAAACAAAAAAATTACTTATTTCACTTCTTCATGAATCTATTTATATGTTTTTTTCATATAACATTTAGAGGTTCTCATGTGTTCAAGTATGGGTCCATTTTTTATCAACATTTGGTTTTTTCTTTATTTACATTTTGACTGTTTATTTACAATATATAGTATAAATATGTGGTAAGACTGGGTATTATCACTAGCATACCTATATTTAAAAATATATGTAAAGTATGCTGAGATATATCCTTCTTCTGAAGATGTTTATTTTTAATCAATTGAACCTTAACCCAAATTGAAGCTTAACCCCAACCATAAAGCTATTTGAACCCTAATTGTAACCCTATTTGAAGCTGGTTCATATTACAGGCTCATAGAAGAGGAAAAATTCCCTAGAAGAGTGTCTTTCAAGTTTGAAAAAGTGTAGATGGAAAAATCAAACTTTGAAATGGTTGTCACTGACTCTTGGCTCACCGAAATAGTTGATCATTACACTAAGATGTTCATTTTCAATCGAAAGTTAAAATTCAAAAAAATCTTACTAAAAGAGTGGAATATCCAAGTCTTTAGAAACCTTTTCAAAGAAAGGATCTCCTTGAAAGTAGAATGGCTAAGATCCAAAAAGACCTCTCAAATGATTTTTCTTACATCCTAATAGAAGAAGAGAGGAATCTCATAATTCAATTGGATGGTTTCTATAGTTTTAAATAAATCTATTGGAGACAAAAATCAAGGATTAAATGACTTAAATAAGGTGTAAAACCAAGTTTTTTCATTTAACATGCAAAATTAGAAGGCAAAGAAACATAATATGAAGATTGAAGATGGTTATGGATAAACTTATGATAATCCTGACACCATCAAGGCTTCCTTGGTTTCCTCTTGGGAAAACATGCTCGTGGAGGAAAATGAAGACAAAAAAGAGAAGAAAAGTAGGATCTCCTCATGTATCATATCCCAACCTTGGATGATGATTCTAAATTCTAATTTAAAGTAGCTAAAGATGTCATTAAGGAATAATGTAGCTAACAATATCATCATGGAAGAAAATCTTTTACATCATTGTCATGAGTTTACAAGCATGCTTGGTGGAGATCATTGTAAGTATCATCTAGCAAAAACATCACATATTGCATATATGCTTTCCTACACCTCACTTCGAGAGATTGAGTTTAGGTGGAATATGTGAATAATTATAGATTGCTATAGGCAGGATATAAAATTGTATTGAAATATTGGATATATGCTTATCAATCTAGTCGAAAACTTTATGTCACCTATAATTTTGTGCCAACTGAAAGGTCATTTTTTGACATAACAATTATACTTGAACATAACTAAAAATTTAACAATGTTTGCAAGAATTTCAGAATAAACACTTGGATTCTTAAATATTAACACATCTTAACTTTATGTCTCTCTCTTCCCCATATTCTCTCTCCCTTTCTTCCTCCCTCTCTCTATCTCTTCCCATCTGAGCTCTCTCCCTATACCCCTATCTATCTTCATATGTCAAGCTCTTATCCCTTTCTCTTCCCATATATCTCTATATCTATGTCTTTCTCTTCCCATTTATCTCTCCCCCCTCTCTCTCTCCCCCCTTATTTCTATCTCCCTCTCCATTTCTATTTTTCTTTCTCTACTTATCTCTCTCTATATCTCTATCAATTTTTCTCCCTCTCCCTCTTCCTCTCTCATTCTATATTCATCTCTACCTCTATATCTTTATCTTTATTTCTCGCTTGATCTACCTCTCACTCATCTCTCTATCTCTTTCTATCCATATAATACTCAATCTCCCTCTCTCATCTATTTATCTCTTTCTATCCATATACTTCTATACGTATATCTCCTTGTGCATCAATCTCCCTCTTCCCCATCTTCTATCTCTCCCTCCTATACATATCTCTCTCCCTTTCTCCCTCCCTCTCTCTATCTCTCCCCATCTCTCCCTCTCTTGCTCCCTCCCTATACCCCTATCTATCTTCGTATCTAACCCATTTGTCCCTTTATCCTCCCATATATCTCTATATCTATGTCTTTCTCTTCCCTTTTATCTATGTCTCCCTCTCTCTTTCTCTCTCTCTATCTCCCCCTATTTCTATCTCCCTCTCCATCTCTATTTGTCTTTCTATACTTATCTCTCTCTCTCTCTCTGCTCTCTCTCTATATCTCCTTATATCTCTATCTTGCCATCTCTCTCTCTCTATATATATATATGTATATATATATTCCCCCTCTATCTTCCTATCTCTCTATATATTTATTTCTCCATCTATCTCTCTCTATATCTCTATCTATTTTTATCCCTTTTCCTCTCTCATTCTATATTCATCTCTACCTCTATCTATAGGGAGAGATACAAAGGTGAAGCATTGGACCTTCCCAAAGATCCACCAATCTCAACACTACTCCCAACTATTTTGAGCATTTAAGTACATATTGTATGCTAGATTAGGAGGCATGTGTCAAAGCTCATATTTATTGATGCAAAATAGGTCCAAAGTCACAAATTTGATGTAGAGTTAGTTATAGTTTTGTACAAAATTTCAAATGCCACATAGAGCAAAGATATTCTAGTTTTTTATATCATGTCATCAAATTTGGCACTTCATCAAGATTTGTATCTTCATCAACATTAACAAAAGCAAAGGTATGTACTTGAATCCCTTGCATTTAAGTTTTTCTATATATATAAATATTTTAATATTTTCCCTCAAATCCATAATATATATATATATATATTATTGTATATTTATTTATTGAAATAAAGAATTAACCTAAGTAACGCATTAAGAATTCTAAGGATTTGTGCTTGGAAAAAATGCATAACAATTTTTTTTGTTGGATGTCGTGTTGTATAGTTTAGAAAAGCTCAAAATATGAACAGGGTTTTAAGGCCATATATTATGGTAGCTTACAAGGCAAAAGAAGGAAGGAAATATATTATCAATTTTAATCTACAATTTAATACCATATGAAAAATCACATGTAGTATTATCTAAAATTAATTCTTGACATATTAACTTTATAAAATACACTTACCATTCAATAAACTTCTCCCACGAAAGAAACCCTAAGTGAAATTTAATTGAACCCTAATTGTAGATTCATAACTCTAATAATAACCCTAATTGAACCCTCATTGTAGATTCATAACTCTAATCATAACCCTAAGCAAACACTAATCCTAATCAAACCCTAACCCTAGCCTTAAAGTTATCATATAATCTAATTATCTCTCTTATCTAAATTTGGGTTGAATTATTTTTCCTTTATTTTTAGTTGCATATATTTTTTGTTTATTAGATCTTATTTTATGAATATATGCAAATGTAATTTTACTTCTACATTCATTCTATGCCTATTTTTTTCATGATATTTTAACATTCATTTTCTGGAATATTAGATCAATCTCACACATATAAATTGGAAACCTAAAATTTTAAAATAATATTCAAGTTTTCCCACTTCAATTTATCATTTATGTTATTTGAATTAAAATATTTTAAATCATACTCTTAATTCATCTAAAAAAGAAAAACAAATTGATATATATTTTTTTATTTAATACATTTTAACTTATTTTCTTAGATTGTATAAATATCTTTCTTTATTTACATTTGGACTGTTTATTTACAATATATAGTATAAATATGTGTTAAGATTGGGTATTATCATCACGATTGAGTGCACCCTCTCCCCTAATTTTTTTATTTATTTTACACCCCGCACAACTACTGGGCTCTCTCCCCTAATAAATGTTTTTATTTTGCAAAGGGACAAGTTCGCATGGCCATAGATCAATCTTCATGTGATCTCAGTCGTTCCCCGCCATCCCGCAATGACCCCACCAATTGATTGTGATATCACGAGCGAGCCCCACATGTCTTATCCGGTGAAGCCGAAGGAATGATAAATAATTTCATGGGTCTTAATACATTATGTTGTGGGTTACTAAAGTAGTTATAAGATGCACGTGTTTTAAATCAACAGAGATGTTATAATCTCGATAGAAAGGTGCTCGATGGTTAATAACAAGGTTGGCGACTGTGTTGAACGAACAGGATTGCTGATGGTTGAGATCCACGGTTTCCCGCCATCGCGTGATCAAAAGTTGCGAGTTCTTTATTGATTGTGATATCACGGGTAGGTGCCACATGTCTCATCCGGTGAAGCCGAAGGAATGATAAATACTTTGATGTGTCTTTAATACATCATGTCGTGGGTTATATTTATTAATGTCTAAACATTAGTTTATAAATTGAACATTAATTATCAATATTTTAAAATCAATTAAGTATTTCAATCTAAAATTTTAATATTTGACATTACAAATAAAATTAAACTAAATTCTAATTTTTAAAATCCATAAAATATTTATTATCTATTTAGTTTTACTAATTATCAAGTACAATTAAATTAAATTAAATTAAATTAAATATTCATTTTATATTAATTAAACAATTATTAATTAGAATTCTAGAATAAATTAAGAAATAAGATCTATATAAAATCAACTTTTCTATTTTTTTTCTTTGTGTCCAAATCATTTTATTTTCTAAAATTATACTAAATTCTAGATATCATAATTAAACACAAAACTTTATTCTATTCTAATCCTAGCCCTAGTTAAACCCTAACCCTATTTGGACTCTAACCCTTACCCTAATTGAACACTAAATCTAATTGTAATTGACAACTAAGAATAATTGAATTCTACCCCTAACCCTAACCCTAACTCTAACTAAACCCTAAACCTAACTCTAATCAAACCCTAACCCTAACCCTAATTGAACTTTAAAACTAACCTTAATTAAGTATTAACCCTAATTGAACATTTATTGAACATTAGTCCTAATTGTACCATAACCCTAACATTGAACTATAGTTGAACTCTAATCCTAACCCTAACACTAATTCTTATCCTAATTGAACCTTAACCCCAACCCTAACCTTAACCTTGACCCTATTTGAACTCTTATTGAATTCATAACCTTAATTAAACCCCAACCTCATCCTCAATCCTAACCCAAATTGAATATTAAGTGAACCCTAAACCTAACCCTAAGTGAACACTAATCCTAATTGAACTCTACATTTTTAGTTGAAAATATTAAAGTGCCTTAGATTTTCCCATTCATCGTCATTTACCATTCAATTCCTAATAGAACTCCAAAAAATTATACTTTTAGAATGTTTTAATACACAACTAATATTAAGGGTTTAGAGTTTAAGGGTTAAGGGTTTAAGGGTTTAGAGTTTAAGGGTTAGAGTTTAAGGTTAGGGTTAAGGTTTAGGGGTTATAAGAGGAGAGAGAGTGAGAGAGAGAGACCGAGAGAGGGAGAGGGGTAGGAGGGAGATACTTGAGAGAGAGGGTAGAGGGTAGAGGGTAGAGGGTTTAAGGGTTTGGGGTTTAAGGGTTAAGGGTTTAGGGTTATGGGTAGAGGGGAGAGATAGAGAGGGTAGAGGGTTAAGGGGCAGGTAGAGGGTTTAAGGGTTAAGGGTAGAGGGGAGGAGATGAGTGAGTGAGAGAGAGACCTAGAGAGGGAGAGGGGTTAGGAGGGTGAGACTTGAGAGAGAGAGGAAAGAGGAGGGAGGAGAGAGATATGGGGTAGAGGGTTAAATGTAGAGGGTAGATGGTTTAAGGGTTTAGAGTTTAAGGGGAGAGAGATAGAGGAGGAGTGGGAGTGAGAAAGACCCGAGAGAGGGAGAAAGGGTGGGGGGATACTTGAGATAGAGACCTCGAGGAGGAGAGGAGTGCTAGGATGGAGAGACTTGAGAGAGAGAGACAAAGGAAGGGAGGGGTTAAGGGTAGAGGGGAGGGTTTAAGGGTTTAGGGTTTTTTAGGGTTTAGGGTTTAGGGTTTAGGGGGAGAGATAGAGGTGAGTGAGTGAGAGAGAGACCTAAGAGGGGAGACAAGGTAGGATATTGAAGATACTTGAGAGAGAGAGAGGAGGGAGTGGGAAAGAGATAGAGAGAGGGTTAAGGGTAGAGGGTATATTGTTTAAGGGTTTAAGGTTAAGGGTGGAGGGGAGAGATAGAGGGAGTGAGTGAGAAATAAATACCTAAGAGAGGGAGAAGGGGTAGGAGGGAGAGACATGAGAGAGAGACATAAGAGAGGGAGGGGGGTAGGAGGGAGAGACTTGAGAGAGAAAGAGGATAGAGGGTTTAAGGGTTAAGGGTTATGGGTAGTGATGGAACTTCAAAGTTTTGTTCTTTGTGTTCTATTTTATCTTGTCTTGTGTCTCTAGTCATCTATGGTGTTTGGGAAAAGCCTAAGGTTGGTGTTTTACCTTCATCTTCATGTAAAACCCCAGTGTTCATCTTACACCTTGGATGGGATCTATTTGGCCATTACTTTTTGGGAAGGCTTTAAAATGACTTAAGCCCCATCGCTTTGTCTAGATTGGGCCCCCTTTTGTTTTATAGTTTTATTTCCTTCACCTGACTTTATTTTTCCTAAGTCTTTTGTTGGTCTCTTGTTCCCTCGCTAAAACAACTTATGTCATTGTTTGTCGTTGACCTAGTGATGCCCCCTTATTCCTTTATGGGAGAGCGCCCAGTAGTCATGCAGGCTAACTTTCTCAGCATGTAGCAATTAACTGGAATATTGTAGAACCTTCATTTTTTTTTTGAAATGTAGACTGGTCTCTTATTTATCTATAACTAAGGTTTGGAGGTGCAACTCATCATACAACTCGCCACATCGGAAAATCTTTTGAGAAGTGTCTAAAATTTGACTTTTTAAAGGTTCGATCAAAACTTAATCATGGAACCCCCAATAGTTGAACCAAAAAAATATCATTTGTTGATTGTAGAATATGATATTTTTATTTAAATTAAAATTAATATACAACCTAAGTGGACCAAATACTTATTGATAACCATAAATCTTTGATATCTCTACCTTTTATATTCAACACATATGGACTAATAGTTGAACATAAAAAATCTATTTGTTGTTACATAATGATTTAAAATACAACTTATATTGAACAAAAATGGACCAATTGTTGAACACTAAATTTTTTTGATAATCCTTCACATTTAATGGGAAAATACATGTTATTTATTATGCTCACCTTTTATATTTGTGATCAATAGGACAAACTATTAATATAAAATTATCCAATGCTTGTACATTACTACCCCAATTGTTGTACACATAAGAACAATATTTTTTCACTATGATAACAATACTTGTTTCAATGAGTGTCTTATTTTATTAAATGAGCATTTTATTTTTTAAATGATATACTTATAGTGGAGAGTTGTAATATTTTATTTGAAACAAAAAAATACTTATTTCACTTCTTCATGAATGTATTTATGTTTTTTTCATATAACATTTAGAGCTTCTCATGTGTTCAAGTATGGGTCCATTTTTTTTATCAACATTTGGTTTTTTCTTTATTTACATTTGGACTATTTATTTACAATATATAGTATAAATATGTGGTAAGACTGGGTATTATCATCACGATTGAGTGCACCCACTCCCATAATAATTTTGTTTATTTTGCACCTCACATGACTACTATGCCCTCTCCCCTAATAAATGTTTTTATTTTGCAGAGGGACAAGTTTGCATGGCCGTAGATAAATCATCATGTGATCTCAGTCATTCCCCGCCATCCCATGATGACCCCGCTAGTTGATCGCGATATCACGAGCGAGCACCACGTGTCTCATCCGGTGAAGCCGAACGAATAATAAATACTTTGATGTGTCTTTAATACATTATGTTGCAGGTTACTAAAGTAGTTATAAGATGCACGTGTTTTAAATCAATGAAGATGTTATAATCTCGGTAGAAAGGTGCTCGATGGTTAATAACAAGGTTGGCAACTGTGTTGAACGAACAGGATTGTCGATGGTTGAAATCCATGGTTTCCCGCCATCGTGTGATCAAAATTTGTGAGTTCTTTATTTATTGTGATATCATGGGCGGGCGCCACGTGGATCTCCTTGGCAATGAGTAGTATGGTAAAAAATTGATTAATTTATTTTATTTTATTTATTAAATACTTGCTAACATATATATTATTTATTAATAATATATATAAAATATGCCAAGAGATATCCTTTTGATGCGTCTATTGTACTATTATAAAATAGGTGCCTTGAAAAAGATATCTCTTGGCGTATTTTGTATATATTAATAAATAATATATATATTCTAGTAGCATTTGCAGCACAACATGAAAGACAAGATTAGAATTACTTTTAGTTATAGAATTATAATCCTAACCCTTGTAATTTTTAAAATCCATAAAATATTTATTATGTATTTAGGTTTACTAATTATCTAATACAATTAAATTAAATTAAATTAAATATTCATTTTATATTAATTAAACAATTATTAATTAGAATTTTAGAATAAATTAACAAATAAGATCTATATACAATCAACTTTTCTATTTTTTTTCTTTGTGTCCAAATCATTTCATTTTCAAAAATTATACTAAATTATAGATATCATAATTAAGCCAAAACTTTATTCTATTCTAATCCTAACCCTCGTTAAACCCTAACCCTATTTGGACTCTAACCCTTACCCTAATTGAACACTAAATCTAATTGTAATTGACCACTAAGCATAATTGAATTCTACCCCTAACCCTAACCCTAACTCTAACTAAACCCTAAACCTAACTCTAATCAAACCCTAACCAAAACCTACTTCATTCATAATCCCAACTCTAACCCAAACCCTAATTGAAGTTTAAAACTAACCTTAATTAAGTATTAACCCTAATTGAACATTTATTGAATACTAGTCCTAATTGTACCATAACCCTAACTTTGAATTACAGTTGAACTCTAATCCTAACCCTAACACTAATTCTTACCCTAATTGAACCTTAACCCCAACCCTAACCTTAACCTTGACCCTATTTGAACTCTTATTGAATTCATAACCTTAATTAAACCCCAACCTCATCCTCAATCCTAACCCAAATTGAACATTAATTGAACCCTAAACCTAACCCTAAGTGAACACTAATCCTAATTGAACACTAACTTTTTAGTTGAAAATATTAAAGTGCCTTAGATTTTCCCATTCATCGTCATTTATCATTCAATTCCTAATAGAACTGCAAAAATGTATACTTTTATAATGTTTTAATACACACCTAATATTATGGGTTTAGAGTTTAAGGGTTAAGGGTTTAGGGTTAATAGGAGAGAGATAGAGGGAGTGAGTGAGTGACCCATTTACATATTATTCTTTTATTCTTTGTCGGTTAAATATTTAGTTACCCATTTACCATTAGTAGAAATGACCCAAGAATTTAATAGAATGGACTACTCATATAATACCTTGCATTATGGAGCTCAATTCTCTGATATATTACTACTTATCAAATCCATTGTAAATAATTGTAAACTTATGACTCCATTTAAGCATTTAATTGATTTTATTGAATCAAAGCAAAAACATATACACACAATTGAACAAATTCTCAAAAGAAGAATGACAACATCATTAACATTTCATTCAAAATTCACTCAAATCCACATAACAAGAGAAAATATATTAGAATTATACGTTTATTCATGCTTATAAGTCATATATGCATACAATTTAAGATAATTTGCATATATTCATCCAAAATGCAAAACAGGCTATCTATTTTATTCCTATCTTTCTACCCATATATTCAACTCAAAACCTATCTAGAGCTTTCATCAGTTCTCTCCCTACAAATGAGCCTTGAATTCTGTTTTATATGACAAGGGAGCAACAAGCTTCAGGCTAAAATTTAATTTCACCACAAAATTTTCATTTGAACAAAATCTCCATTGCATTTGACTTTCATTTCAAGGCTTCCCACACGTTGAATTTGCAAAACATAGTGCATGAACTGGGGAAAGCTAAAGTTGTAACTACCATCAGAAAAGGGAACACAAATTGTCATCAAAATCCCCTTTGTCGCTATTCATGCAAAAAAACCAGGCAACCAAATTGCCACAAAGGCATACAATCGACATCAAAATGTGCCACACACACAAAACCAACACCACCAACAACAACAACATCATCAACACAAAATTTTACATCCCACACAACAACTTCTTATTTACCCGCCACCCTGCCCTTACCAACACTCTAGTTGTTTCCAGAGGAGGAGAGGAAACCTCATCCTCCTCTTCTTTCTTTTCCTTGCCCAATACGGTTCTAGTTCATTTGCTTGGGGTTTTAACAACCAATGGCACCACAGATATCACTTCCTCATCAAAGGATAGATATCTTTCTACCCATATATTCAACTCAAAACCTAGCTAGAGATTTCATCAATTCTCTCGCTACAAATGAGCCTTGAATTCCCTTTTATATGACAAGGGAGAAACAAGCTTCAGGCTAAAATGTAATTTCACCATCATTTTAACAAAATATCCATTGCATTTGACTTTCATTTCAAAACTTCCCACATGTTGAATCTACAAAACATAGTGCGTGAACTGGGGAAAGCTAAAGTTGTAACTACCATCAGAAAAGGGAACACAAATTGTCATCAAAATCCCCTTTGTCACTATCCACACAAAAAAACCAGGCAAATAAATTGCCATGAAGGCACACAATCGACATCAAAATGTGCCACACACGCAGAACCAACACCACCAACAACAACAACATCATCAACTCAAAAATTTTCATCCCACACAACAACTTATTTACCCGCCACCCTGCCCTTACCAACACTCAGACCCCGATATACACGCCTGCTTCTAGTTGTTTCCCAATACGGTAGACCCTCATCCTCCTCTTCTTTCTTTTCCTTCCCAATATGGTTCTAGTCCATCCACTTGGGATTTTAACAGCCAATGGAACCACAAATCTCACTTCCTCATCAAAGGACAGATCGTGATTGAAGTGAGGTAAATGGTGGCAGTAGTCGGATTCGTTCTCAGTTACATCATTAGAAGTGTTGCTCATAAGGTCAATGGGTGAGTTTTGGCATCCAAAGGAGCCATGCCCATACCTTATTTTCCTACCGACACTAGTAATAGAGCACACCGACTGCTTGCCTTTGTTGTCTACCAGTTGAACAGCAACATCCTGGAATTGCAACCTTCTATTGCATCTAGTGGGCACAAGCCTGGGCTTGTCAACCAAAGCACCTTCCTGAATAGCAGGACCGAGCTTTTGTGAGCTCAAATGAATAGACCTCCTTACTAACTTACTCATTTTCTCTTGTCAGATAAGCACTCAAACTTGATTAGAATCAACCCACAAAGTGCTCTAATTGCTACAAGAATGACACTATTAGAAGTTAATTCCTCTTGTATTTATTGTGTGAGGTAATGGAAACCTTCATCAATGCTTAGTAAAAATGAATGTGCAAACATGGCAATTTGGCGGCGTATGTACTGTCACCATTTAACTTGAGCTACATGAGAATCTGCAGATCACCCTTCATGATTGCCAACAACAACATCTTCACACAGATTGAGATCGACGTGACTACACAAGCAAGGAATAATTCATCAATGCTTCACCAGTTGTAAGATAAAATGACCACCATGTGTTATTTTCCAACTTTGAATACTGCCCGTTGATCTCCTGAAGAGTTGGCAGATCAAACGGTTTATCTCGAGCTAACTCGGTTTGACATCCAACGAAGCATCATTCACCTTCCTCATGACCAATAACATTAATCCATCTTAGAAACCAACTACCATGTCGGTACGTCCTATGCACTTTGCAAATTGAACAGCTGGAGCTACGCATCACAATCTCGTTGACCTCATAGCTTTTAACCAACCTTCATCTCCCTCCTACGAGCTAGTAGGAAACAACAAAAAATTACATTAGCTTTTTATCTTGGTTGTTGATCTAAAACCATGGGTTATGAGCTCAATAGTAGAGATTGGACCCACATTCCATACAGGACACACATCTTCCTTTTGCTAACCTCATGCCAAATAACAAGGTTACACCTTAGGTCTACGAGTTGGCAGGGTACGATTGAGATCTTCTCCCATATCTTCGAATCTGAAAAACCTACACATTGCACGGTTAGTATTTAATGAAAGGCTTTAGCTGAGCCTTCAGTGATAGGACCACTAGGGTTAATGGCTTAGGCTTACATCACCAGATTAAAATTAAAACCCAACTTTGATTTTAATACTTTATTTCCTCTGCAAGGTTTTATTTCCTAAGTCTCGATTGGCCCTGTGTTTCGTCTTTTAAAAAACAACTTATGTCATTTACCATTGGCCTAGTGATGTCCCTTCGTCCTTTTTAATGAATGTTTTATTTTGCAGAATGGATCGAATTCGCACTACCCTTATGTTTACTTTACACCTGGGTTGGGATCTTTTTCGTTGTTACCTTTTTCAAGGGCTTTAAAATGACTTATGTCTTATCGGCTCATCTAGGCCAGGCCCCTTTGTTTTAATTTTATCTCGTCCGCTGGGTTTTATTTTTCTCTAAGTCTTGGATAACCCTATACTTCATCATTTTTAAAACAACTTATGTTGTTGTTTTTCGTCTGCCTAGTAATACCCACTTCTCCTTTTAATGAATGTTTTATTTTTCAAGGGTTGATTTAATGTTTCCGTTGATCTATTTCCTGCAGATATCAACAGTGCCCGCCATCCCGTGATCGAGAATTGAAGGATCGTGAAATCACGGGTGGGCACCACGTGTCTCATCCAATGAAGCCTAAAGAGTAAAGGAAACACTAGCCAGCTTTAAATGTATTAAGGAACGGATTACTAAAGTGTTCTCGAGATGCACATATTCTAAATCGACGGATATGTTATAATCTTCCTGGAAAAGCTACTCAAAGGATAACGACATAGCTGGTGACTGTGCTAATGCAACAAGATCATTGATGCTCAGGATCAACGGTTGCCCACCATCGCACGATCAAAAGTTTCAGGATTGCGATATTGCGGGCAACTGCCACATGGACTTCCTTCATAGTGTATGGTAAGGTGGGCCCCTTATCGCTGTGTTGGAAATTGTGTCAACTTGTTTTGAAGGTGGTCGTTGATGATTTGATCAAGCTAAAGAATCGACGGCTTGAATTTAAATCTGCATCAAATATGGTTGGAGTCGTTCGTGCAGTGCGAAATTGAGCTTTAATGGTGGATGAGACACTTGCTGGCTTGATTTGATCAACAATAAAATCAATTTTCCTACTTGGTCTGTATCACAAAGCATTCAACTATTTCATGGAGCATTTTCAAATCCAAAGGTAGAATTGTGAGTTTCTGTAGCCAGAATTTGGGAGTTCTGCGAACAAAGCCGTGAGTTTATTTTTGTGCCTCCCGGTGATTTTGCATTTGAATTTGGGAAAGGATTAGTTGGATGTGTTGTGAGCTTGTTAATGAATGTGTTAGGGCTATAGTTTAATTATAGTTGTGAGAAATTGAAGTGTTTTGTCCTATAATTTTCTATCTCTAGTTAGTCCTAGCTATCTGAATTATAATGTTGTAAAGAAGCCCTAGTTTTTTCAAGATGGCACCACCCACACAACATTTTGGCCAGACTGAATATTTGAAAGGAAACCTATATGATGATTTCCTGGATCAATTTCCCTTGTCAATGAATGATAGGAGGAAAGGATTGGTCCTAATGCAAGGGAAAATCCTAGGGGAAGGGTTAGTGTATAATTGCTCCAACATTGCCAATGCTAGGGTTCCCCTCACTGGCTTGGAATTGTTCAGATTGTGGTACGGACAGAGGAATTTGCCTCACCCTTTTTCAAATGGATGGATGTATGATATGGGGAAGCTAGTTGTACCAAATGTATTCCTTGATGTAGACCTGCTTAGGGAAGTGGCTGCAAGATATGACCTTGTTACACGGATAATCAAGGACAATGATGGAAAGATTCTATTGAGCATTAATAGAGAAGAGGTCCAACATATTTTTGAATTGAGTGAACCAAGTGAAGACTTGGTTCCTATCAACCTTGAGGAAATGAAGCAGGATTATGCAAAGCTGAAATCTCTTTTTAGAGCAAGGTTGATTCCACCTCATCTGGCTAGGGCAGGAGGTTCAAAATTTCATATCAACCCCAGTGACTAGGAACCTTTCAAATTAAATTGTTTTGCAAACCATTTCCTGGCCACTTTCTATTCTTTATGTCATATTTTGGGTTTTAGTCCTGGTACGGTAATTCTCATTGCTTATATGTTCATCCAAGGTGCAAATACAACAGCCTAACTTCTTTGTGACCTATGACTTCACTTCTTTCTTAGCTGAGAGGATGCATGAAGGGATTTCAAAGCTGCAAAACAATGATACCGACACTCAATTATTTTGGTATTCTATACTAATGCATATGTTTTTGTTTAAAAATGCTAACTTTTTCTCTGAGAGGATGAAATTAAGGCAATCAGTTGATGGAGAAAGATTACTAGTACAGATATGGGCTGCAAATTTATCTTGTAATAAGGAAAGCACTAGTTATGTGCAATTTGATAAAAAAAATTCTTCCAGATTAAGGGCTAGATTAATGGTGAATATACCTAGGATCCCTGAGGAATTACATGATTTCCTCAGGCCAAAGGAGAGGAAGCCAAAATTGAAGGTTTACCATAGCTGGGGTGATATTATCCCATACCCAGTAAACACTTTCTTGAGAGTATATGGTTTTCAAGGAGCCCCTCATATACTACCATACAATGTGCCACTAGGAGTGGGATTTGCAAAAGTTATGTGGCAGATAGGTTGTATTCATGAGGACAACCTCACTGGAAGGGGTAAGGGAGCATTTTTCCCAAATTATATAGTGGTGTCTGATTTTTTATTTTCAAAGGGAGGCTGGATGTATTTTGATAATTTCTTTAATGATTACCATTTGAGGTGTGGACCAAAGCGGCAACATGATCCTAAGGGTTTCTTTTCTCTTTTCAGACAAAGAATAAAAGCTGGAAAATTTGTGCATGAGTTCAATTTCCCTGAAGAATTGATTAGAAATGAATTTGATTTGAATAGATAGGAGTTGAACAAGGAGAAATGGATAGCTTATGGTAAGCTACTAGATGTTGTGCACAAAATGGATCTGAAATATGATCCACTGTTGGAGTTCAGTCCCCACCATAAGAAAATTAATTTTTTGATGGGAAACTTCAAGGAAATTATGGGCACATTGAGGACAAAAATGGTAAATTTAGAATTGAGTCTGGGTGTACAAGAGCAAGGTGCTAGACCAATTGAAACAAGGCCAGCATACTAGCCTACAGAAAGGTGGCCCATTCACAAGAGGAAAAATGATAGTAGCAGTGATGAAGAAGAAGTGGACAGAAAGGGAAAACAGATTATGAAAGTGCCTCCACAACCAAGTCCAAAATTCAAAGTTTTTGGGGCAATAAAAATTATTGATTTAGGATCATCACTAGAAGACAATCCCTCATCACCACCATCCGATCCAAGCCCTAAGAGGCAAAGAATTGATCAACCATAGGAGGATCTGATGGATGAGATTATTGTTACTGATCAAGACATGCAAGTTGGTATGCCTTCCCCTCCTAGGCTAGCTAAATTAGTTTTATCTGATTTAGATATAATGGGTGATCCCACAATAGTGGTTTATAATTTTTGGCCAAACTGGACACTAAAATTATTTTTTAAAAGTAAATATTCACATTCGGGCACCTAAAGCAGCTAAACCATGAAGAATTTGAAGATAATGAAAACTAGTGTCTCGTCACATTTTGTATGTGGATTCTAAAAATACTTTTCAAAATTTTTGGAATCAGATTGCACTTCTTTTTCCATCTCCCATGAAAACTGGTTTTTTTCAAAAAATAGCATTTTTAAAAAGTGATGCACACCGTATAACATAAAACTTTTTTTTCCATGAAGGATCAAATTCTAATTCTTTTGAATTTAGATTTGTAACTCTGACATTGAGTGCTTCCACTTGGTTAGACATTTTTTTATTCAATTTTTTTTTTTAATAAGTTTTGAAGTCAAACCAATTACAATTCAGACATAGCGCGATCATATAACGCATAACTTTTTTTGTATATATCGAAATTCAATTTTATTTTCTTTTGTTGGATCAAGGACTTCAATATCTGGTGCACTCATATTTTTCAAAAAAAAAAAATGATAATCTGCTATTTTTCCACATGTGTAGAACATAAACCTTCATTTTTGATGAAAAACCTATGTTTAATAAAACTATAAAACCAAAAAATATTAAAATTATATTCATTGGATAGCTTCTTTTGAGGACTACCTGATTCAAGTTGGGTTTGTGAAGATTCCTCCATTTTCATCCTCAACTCGACCTCTGAAGTGCCAAAATTCAGGTTTTTTTGGTCTCAGGGAGGCGATGAGGAATAAAGGGGGTTCGTTCAAACCAAGGTTCATTTGAACCCTGGTTCATTCGAACCCTCATTCTATAAGGGGTTTTGATTATTTTTTGGTGGGAAAGTATTAGGAGGGTTCGCCCGAACCTAGGTTCTAGCAAACCCCTAATGGGTTTGGTCAAACCAATAGGTTCGTACGAACCCCTAAAATCAATTTTTTTGCCATGCATTCATTTTTTGTGAGTTTTCCTTCCTCACTTCAATTGTAAACCACTATTGTGGCTTCACCCATATGAAAGGTAAAAGTGTACAAGATGCAAGAATTGAGGCATGCAAGGAGTTTCTAAATGACAATACATTTGTAAAAACTCATGTATTCTTGCAATTGGTATGGAGGATGAAGTTTGAAGAGTATTAAGATAAATGTAGGAAGAGAAGAGAACTAAGGCCTGACAGGTTAGACCAAAAGAATGATGAGGAGGCAAAAGTTGAATTAATAGAAGAATTCAAGAACATCACTCCTGAAGAAGGAAGAAAACTGGTGAGTCAGGATGGTGTATTAATTCTGCCTAAATGAGACATTGCAGATGCAATAGCCTTTAATGCTATTATGCATTCTAAGAATCCATTTCAAAACTCTGAAGAAGAGGTCAAGGAAACATTGCAAAACTCTGCTTTCAGTGAGGAATATGAATCTCTGGCAATTTGGGCATTGGCCCCACAAGGGAGAAAACCATATGTTTCTAATATTAATCCAAATTTCAAGGGAGGATTGATAATAAAGAGAGATTCAGAGACCTCAACCATTGAGGCCACTAATTTGACTGTGAATGTGGCCAAATTGGCCCAAAAGACTGTTGAAAGGGAGGAAGTTGAAAGGAAGAGCTTAATGGAAAAATATAACCTTTTGATTGAGGAGTAAAACAAGATGCAGTAGAAAAATGTTGAGTTGCAAACTGAAGTGGAGAGGTTTAGGTATAAGCAGATTGGGGAGACATCAAGTGCTCCAAGAACCAGTACATTACCTTCCAGAGCAAGGTCAGTGCCTCCTACTTCTCCAATTGTTTCCACACCAGGATCTCCCAGTCAGAATCTTGTCCTCACCCTTTCCTTAGAGGAATTTGAAGAAGAAATAGAGTGCTCTATCGATCCTACAAAGAAGCAACTCTTGCAAAAAATTGATTAATTGCAGGAATCATTAAAGAAAAGTGAGGAGGGATCTCTCTTAAAAAACAAGGAAATTGTTACTACTATTTTGAGGAATTTAAATGAAAAGTTTGATAGAAAATTGCTATCTATACATTCTTTATATTCTTTGTTGTTAGTAGCAATAAAGAATATTGATAAGGATCAGGAAGTAGTGATACCAATAATTGAAAATTAGATCCCTAGGGCTAGTGATCTGGATATCATGTATAAGGCCTCAAGGTTTGATATAAATAATAGGCCCCAATCAATAAAGCCTACTCATGTGTTAGTAAAATAATTGCAAGGTTTTCAAACCTTACCATATGAATTGAGTAGGAAGATTAGGGAGCTGGTGAAGAATTTCAATGATTGGGGTAACACATTGTTACCTGATATAATTGATGAGCAAGGGAAAATCAGGTCATTTCAACAATGGCAGGATCAAACAAGTGAGGCCATCAATGATCAAATCAATTCAATTTGTAATGACTCTGACTATGATTTTTTGGTGAGCTATATGGACAAAATCATTAGTACGAGCTCATTTTTGGAATCTTTTGAAAGGGATGCGAATTAGGAAGCGGTAAAATACACACCTTATAATTCCAAGATGGATGAGGTACTTAATTTTGACTGGTCGAATGATGATGAGTACTAGAATTGGGTAACTAAATATTTGACTGAGGAGTAAAAGGAGTGAACTACTAACAAGTGGTAGATCAGATGTTGCGGTTGCAACGGTTCCAGTTTTGTGTTGACTTTCTTGGTGCAATTTTCTTGTGGTTTTTTGCCTCAACGTTCCTCAGTTGATATGATGAACAAGAATATTTTTCAAGGTGGTGGCTGTCTTAACAAATTTTGGAATATCACCAGGTGCTCCAATTGACTGGTGACAAGTGTACTTTCTGGCCTGGTGCTTGTTTTCTCCTTCATTTTCTATAAGAAGGATTTCAAGGCTAGAAGTATTGGTTAGCAAGTTAGATCATTTTTGTCGAGTCTAGGTGAAGTTGCAGAGTGAATTGTAAAGTCTGATGGTTTTAGAGAAATGCAATTTAGGTTTTGAATTCATAGAGATTTAATGTTGTATAATAGTACTAACATTTGAGTTGAAATGAAAATTCAAGTTCATGTCTCTCCATTGTACATGCATATCTGAAATTTGAATGAAATAACTAAGGGTTGTTTTATCCATCTCACTGTTGTGGTGTGTATGATTCTATTTTAGCTTTAATTCAAGGAATTAATTAAAATGCTTGAATGGGATTATAGGATATGTGTTGTATAAGGATTTGATAAGTAGTCACGGGTTAGAATGCATACTGATGAAATTGTAATGCAATATTGTTAGGGATCTTATATGTGATGTATTAAATCTATTATAAACCTCTAGATGCTTATGAATTTGATTCCTGCAATGGATATATGGCACTGATCTAAGTTGTAATTATTAGTGTAGTTCAGTATTTCTTTGTCTTTTCCTAGAGCTTGCTACAAATTGCAAATCATTGACTATCTTATACAATGGATTGTGTTTAGTTATCTCACGCTCCAGATAGTTGATATTGTCTATGAACATCCAATTCTAGTTGATATTATCTTATCTTGTTGAGCTATTAAGTGAGATCATCTGCTATTGTTAATGTTGTTTATAATAATGGTCTAGAGGTTGTAAACACATTAAGGGATCACCCTCCCGGGTCTTGCAGAGCCTGAAGTGTAGGAAGCTTTTAAAGTCCTCGTCAGTTGGTCCAGGTCCTTTGAGCTGCCTTTGATTGGAATTGGCAATTCCATAGGTAGATTAGAAGACAAACCTAGTTACATTGTAGAAAGAACCAGCATACACGTCAATCATTGAACAACCACCTCTACAACTGAATTTTTAATCTTTTATGATCACATGAAACATAAAAAAGACTAATTTCAAGGTTGTTAACATCACTATTGAAATTTTTTAATTTTTTGACCTTTCAAACATTAAAAATTACATCATTAAATTAATTATGTAATGGCATAAAAATTAAAAACATCATGAATTAATTATGTAACCACATAAGTCAAATATAATTCTATCAAGAAATTAATATCAAATAGATAATATAATCACATAACTTATACATTTCAATGTTAGCGGTCTTCTTCTTCATCCAACTCTTTGTTTCTATCATCCAATCCAGATTCAACATTATAAGGATTGGTCATATCATCATCATCATCATCGATATCAGTTTTGATAATGTCATCATCCACACGGATATCATCTTCATAAACATTAACTCCTACATCATCATGATCTAGTTCCTCCTCTTCGACATCTTCATCAAGGACATCATCAACTAACTATTGATCCTGATCATCATCTACATCATCTTCTAGTTCTTTGATATCTTCTTCTTCCACCACATTATACTTTACCGGCCTTCCTATTGGATCATGTCTAACAAAAAATGACCAACCCGATTTACCTGGAACCTCTGAGTAAAATACCTACTCACATTGGCTTGGAAGAACATAGGGCTCATTTCCAGCTCGCTCGATCAACCTTGTATTAACCATGGTAAATCCATTATCATGTTCAATAATAGTTCTCTCAGGATCATTTTCATTCAATCGTAGCCTGTACCATAGGATGACGAATAGAATTAATCTGAAGGACTTAAAGTTACACTCAAGTATATCATCCAAAATCTCATAGTATCAATTTTATGAGACTTTTGGATGTATGTCGCTTCTAGATGAAACATTAGTCACCTGAAAGATTGCAGTTATACTAGAATCACAAGTTTTCTTCATGTCATCCAACATTTTGATTCAAAATTTACGACCATTGCACCACATAGCCTTGTAGTGTTTCACCTGCAATATGTGAAACATGTAAAAAATATTGCAATATCATTAGTTGATAAAAATATTTATTCTTCGCCGAATGTATGGAAAGAAAACAATCTCAACATATATATACATCAATATACTTGAAAATAATTAAATAATATGGGTGATCAATATATTTATACATACCTATTTATCTCTTAAACCATATGATAAATCAATTTCCCTTTGTGTAACATTGGAATCTCCATTACGATGAGCTTCTTTAACCAATGAAGCCACACCTTCCCATGTTAATGTACAACCAGATTGTTGAAATCGTTCAATCCATAGAGTCATCTAATCAATATTGTTGGCGACATACAAATGTAGTGCATCCTACTCTCGACTAACTGTACCAAAAAAATTGAAATTCACAAACGACGTATAATTAGTTAAATACCATAGTATACAACCTTAATTTATAATTGATATATATTGAAGATTAAAAATTAAATAAGTACAATATACATAAAAATCGTATGTAAAATGTATTCCAATTAATCTCCATGACCATCTTATAATTACCTCTCACTTTCCTCAATCTACCTTTCCCCATCAGGTACTCCCCTTCAAATTTTTTAATGGAGTTGGGATCCCAAATGTGATCTACATGGATCTTTGCTGCAAAATTAGGAAGATATTTACTAATGTACACCATGGTCTAGTATACCATATAGCCCTCCACCATAGAACCCTCAAGATGTGCTCTTTGTCTAAACAAAGCCTTCAAAAATTTCAAGTGCCTCTCAACCATCCACATTTACCTTGTGTGTACAGGTCCACACAATTCAATCTCCTCAACTTGGTGGATGAGGTAGTGTTCGTGTGCATTAAAAAATGTTGAAGGTAGACACTTTTGCATTTCACACATTAGATGAGGAATTTTTCTCTTCCAATAATTTATATCTTCTTTATGGATTTCTTTAGATGACAACCATCTACAAGTGATTCAAGACACAAATATATTAACGATATTTAACAAAAATATATAGTATATTACATAACAAGTAAAACAAATGGAAATTATAAGATGTATACAATGAATTGAAAAAATCTCGCTACTTACCTCATGTATTTTCCAAGATCATATATAACTTGTTTGACATTGTTGTCAAAGTTTTTTGGGAGAGATAGAGGTAGAACGTACTACAACAATTATAAAATGATATTTTCATTATTTTTCCAAAAGTAGTAAACACAATACACTAAAAAGTACATGCATTATACAAGTGTATATAATATACCAGAATAATTACCTTAATGAAGGTATGCCAATAATGCATTTTCATCCCTGACCCAAATTCACCTTTCTTTGTTATTATATTGTTTATGTTCACAGCAAATCTTGTGGAAAATCAAAATTTTCATATGACTTCTTTCATAGCATTGCTTTGCTACTCTGTTAATAACCAAGGAAGGGAACTTATATTAATTTGGTCTTCATCGCTATTTAATTGAATGGCAATTTTCATTGCATGATTGGCTTCCTGAATGTCACTACAAATTTTGACAATTTTTTCTGTCATGTCTTCCATCCAATATTTTCCATAATTTTTATATTATATTCTTTTCGATATGCATAGTATCAAAAAAATGCACAATTTGTAGCTACTCATAGTAGGGCAACCTACTAAATTGTCTAGGATAAATTTTTAGTCCCTGTGGAAGCTGGCCATTAATGCCTTGACGACCTTCATGAAACATATAAGCTAAACAAATTAACAATGACAATCATTGTCAATTACAACATGAGTAAACACAACACAATATAAAAATATAAATTCAAAACATATCATATATGATAGATAAACAATTTTATCTGATGTATAACCTTGATGATTAATTCTATTATATTCCAACTTTCATAGGTGAGGTGTCATTCTTCGTGGTTTTTATGTAGTCTCCTCTTTCCCATTGAAAAGATGTTTTTCAGTAGTTCAAAATTTATGATTTCTATGGGGGAAGTGCCTATACTCATCAAATACCTGCTTTCCTAAACTTGTTGAACGACGATATTTCATCTTTGGACCACAAATTGGACATGCAAATTTTCCCTTTGTTTGAATACCTACAAGATCATATATAATTGGATTAAATATATCAATTTTTTTAATTATAAATAATGAATAGATCATTTTAAAAACATGCATGATATATACTTCATCAGATTAAATATTGTTAAAGTGCAGTCGAACATTATAACATACCACAAAAATGTGTTAGCCCTGGGGCATCATGAATTGTCCATACAAGCATTGCATGGAATTGAAATTGTCTTTATCCTATTGGTCTACAGACTTCATACATAGTGATGCCATTCCATAACTTTAGTAACTCATCGATAAGAGGCTCGATATATACATTCAGATCTTTAACTTGGTACTTACCTAGTTGAATGAACATAAACATTACACAATTATTATAACCATTTTACTGCAATATATATAAATTAATGTACATGACTATTGAATGAAAAAAATATAAGTCATTAAGCAACAAATAAGACAAATGAGATGCTACTATGTTAAATAAAATTGATGTAAAAAAAACCTGGAACAGTAATTGACAACATTATGTGCTCCCTCTTTATTGACATCCATGGAGGAATGTTATTGTTGATAACAAAAATAGGCCACACTGAGTAAATAGATCTCAACTCTCCGAATGGATTGACACCGTCTGCTACCAATGAAAGCCTAATATTACAAGGTTCTTCTTTAAAGTGTGGCCATTTTTCCTCCATGTCCCTAAATGCAAAACCATCCGTAGGAATTCGAAGAATGTCATCTCCACTTCTATTTTGTGCATTGTAATCCATAAATTGAGCTAAGCTTCTGCACATAAATAATCGTTGCATACGTGGAATAATGGGAATATAACGAAGAACCTTGTGAGGAACCTTTTTGTTAGTTGATCTGTTTGATATCTACTGATATGACATTCTGGGCATTCTATTGCAAATTCTTGTTGTTTATGATATATAATATGATCATTGGGACATGCATCTATTGCTTGATACTCCATTCTAATATCTTTCATAATGGCACATAAATCTCAGTATGAGCAAGGTAAAATATTTGATGGTGGTAACAAAAATTCAACAATCAATCTACAACAAAAAATAATGTGTTCATATAAATAATATTAATGGTACATATTTCATCCTTTATTTACTACTGATGAACTAACAACAATTAAAATAGATGAAAAAATATGACATATATGACATTCCTTAACATCCGTGAGATTGCTATGTTTGATAAACAATTCATAACCTTCAAGTTCAACAACAACAATATAGTAGAGAGAAGAGTTGTTTGGGAGCCTTCATAAAGGGGCTTGTATGCCTTCTCAAGTACAGGTAAATCATGAACATCATCAAAGTCATCTTGATCAACATGATCAGCTCTGCCACTAAATGTGTCATGGATCAATGTATTCGTACCATAATCTTCAACTATGTTTTCTGGCGCATGATCATCTTCTTCCATAGGATCATTAACTTCATCTTCGATATTCACAGCTCCATGTTTGTCTGCTTACAAAACCACATTCTTTGGGCCGTGATAATCCATATCATTTGCCCTAGGGCACCCCACCTTTATATTAATGATAGACACAAATAAACCATGATCATGATCAAGTGATTATATATATATATATAATGTTAAAATGATATAAATATTTACAAATTCAATCAATATAAACACATATAATGAACAACTTACCAATGGACGATAATCATGCCCCCCTTCAACGTGACCATGTTGCCTACAATGTTTCTCAGCTATTGTGATTAAAATTTGTCTCATCTTTAAGCCCTTGCAATTATTGCAAGGACAATAACATTTCCCATCACCCTTTCTTTTCAATCTAGCCCACAATCTATCAAGTGACTCTTCATTTTGTTCTGGACTAATATTATCTGACATGATTTTTCTTTACCAAGCTTGACTATTTAGATCTTCAAAAAAAATCAAAGTCACACTCCAATAATTTTTATTCATAGATAGGTAGCATAATCTAATAATTCTGATATTTTACACCAAAAAAATTTGGCATGCAACCACTCCTACAAAAAGAAGATAGTTTGAAGTTAATGACCCCAAAAAACACTTTAAAATGCTAACTCCAAAACTTATTAAATTATGATTTTACTATGATTTCCAACTGTTAAGACTCCTAAAATCAGATTATTGAACTTGATCGCAAACTTCCTACAACGATGGAGGTAGCGAGCTAGTAAGAGCAAGTGACCCATTCCTAAGGAGTAACAAGTCAAAATCATCATTGCTAATGTCAATACGGATTTAGCCTTTTAGTTAAAGATGTAATGTGTCACGTCTTATGACGAGCTTATCCCTAGGGCCCTCAACATTGAGAAAGCCCTAATAAAAAATAACATAAGCATTGGTAAGAGCATGATTAGGGTACAAACCCTAGGCCTCCGTAGAAACATAAACAATAACTATAGCGGATTAGTGAGGTTGCAATACCAGAAAGATTGAGACATTGTAGGTAATAAAAAAATCTTGCAATCTAAAGATTGTAGTCAATAACAAGCACACTATATAGCTTAGTGACATTTGTAAATGCAATCTACGGTCAGAAGAATGGCAGTCACTTGAGATGTGATAGTCAAAAATAGGCTGAGCAGTGACAAGATAATAAAGCTCAAACCTTGCATAGTAAAGTGGAGATTTTAATAGTGATTTCCCTTACCCCCTTGCTGACCTTAAGGGTTTTTCAAATGCTTTTGGTAGTGTTAGACAAGGAAAATGCAATCAAGGAATGACTGTCCAAATGAAGTAATAGTGGTAATCATAGGTTGAATTTTTCTTCTTAGCCATTAATATATAATGGAGGTAGTGGATTGCATGTTTGAGCAGTGTTTTGAGACTCATCAAAAATGGGAGAATAGTGAATAATACGTTGTGGACTGTAAAGTAGTGTCAATAAGGTTGAAGGATATTAAGAACTACAATACCATGAAACAATGAGTGCCATGTAGTAAGTAGGCAATCTATAGGGCATAGTTTGATTTTATAGAAGGATGCTCATGAAAGGAATCTTCAAGTGATAGTGAGTGAGTTGTTTGAGATTGTAGTTGAGGGTGCAATACCTAGTCTTAAAGGAAGTTAGCAAAGCAATAAATTTGCAAGAAAATCAAATCGTACACAACAAACAATTCACAATGTTATCTTGCATAATGCCTTGAGTTTGAAGACAAAAATCTCATTGTATCTTCATGATGAAAGTGGTGACCTTAATGGTCAATCACTAGCAACCATGATTTTAAAACATGCTATTGTGCTTATGGAGGTAACATTTTAAGCAAGGCAGTGGGTGGTGGTTTGGAACAATGGAAGGTATGAAGGACTTTCTTTATATGCATACTATGTAGTCTAGCTTAAGACACCGTTCTTAGAAGAGATTGAAGGAGGATTATGGAACTCAAGGGTTACCATGAAAAGGATTAAAGCAAAGACTAAGATCTATTTAAATCCATAGTCATGAAGATATTAAAGATGTCACATGTAAAAACCTAGTAGCTGGAGTAATGAATATAGTGCCAAAGAGGATAGTGTGTTCAGGAATATTTAGGAGATCTCCACATTATCTAATTACAGGGAAATACATCATTTGTTTTTTTTTTTAATTAAAATAAATCATTCTAAACCCTATATATGATACATTGATACTTCAAAAGCCTTTGAAGGAATTTGAGATTATGCAAATATATGTCAAGTAACATTCATCAGGTTTAGAAAATATTGAGCACTCTCTAGAATAGCCCATTAAACATGGGTTGTGCTTGAATGCACTACATAATTGATATAACACAACCTCTCTGCATATCAACCAAAGTTATAGGCTCTTTATTGCATCAAGAGGTAATCACTCTTTGATCATGCTATAATTACATCCTAACTTGTTAAACTTGAGACAACCTGAATGCACGCAATGATGATTGACACCTACATTATACAACCTGAATTAACTTCATTATATGAGTTCCTCCATTTCTATCACAACATAGCCACATTAAACTTGGGTCACACATGAATGCATCTTATATTTGTTATAGCACAATTGTGCCACATGACCAATAGAGTTATGGATCACATAATTACAGTCACAAGAATTTGTTCCTTGGTTGTGATCTTATGGTGATTCCACAAAACAAAATCTGGACACGAAATTCTCAAAACCCTAAACCTCTAAAAATGAAATCTGATGAGTTGTTGCTTTAAAATATGATTTTCAAACTTGGAACTACAAATCTGACTTCACAACTAAATTCTGCAAAAAGAAAATGACTACCCTCAACCTAGTGATATCTTCTTGAATTTTTTCTAATTTTTCCCAAGAAAATCGTCCTTAGTTGTCCACAAACTGTCTCAAGTAGAGAAAAACACTATTGTAATAAATCAGGTGCGAACTCACTTTTCTTTATGTCGGCCACAATTTGATTTTTTTCTATTTTTCATGTTTGTCAAAAATTTGATGAAAATGATAGCTGACATTTCGACGAACCCTAGGTTCATCAAAATTTCAAGGAACGTCGAGGATAAACTTTCAAAAAATTGAAAATTACACATCAAATTTTACAAGCACCCGACGATACATCAAATTATACATATTTTATCGGATAGTTTCGTCAGATTTTGCAGTCAAACGAGTTAGTGGAGCAAGAATCCTCGAACCACGAGCAAAGGGAGATCCAACATGCTCAAAGAGAAGAAGGTGATCATGAATCACCAAAGGAGGGATCTCAAATGCTAGATTGGTTAGAAAGGAAACTACAAAAGAAAACCCCCGCTATCATGGATCCCAAGGAAAGACTAGAGGCTATCCTTGCACGAGCTCAAATAGGCATGAAGAAGGAAAAGAAACCAAGATCCTGATCCCATATCACAATAGATGTGTTTGGATCGAGCAAAGTGGAAATTGCCACTCCAGTAATAGATAAAGGGGAAGGGGTAAGTTATAATATCTCTAGTATTGACCTGGGTACTACTACGAGGGAGAAAAATATTGATTAGCTCCAGGGATTGGTCACCACAATTCTCCATTAGATGAGCAAGGACCAGTCCTCCAAGGAGGATTTTAAGGCACAAGTGGCAGACCTCATTGCCTATATTCAACAGTGGTCTTCTACTAAGGAGCTACCAACAATTTTGTCAGCCCTACCCTTGCTTCTCTAGAAAAGATCACATAAGCAAGCTCAAAAAGAGAAAGAACTGGACCAAGGCTACTGAAGAGTGGTTTCAATGATTTCTCTACAATGGTGATATGGGCATTGGTCATGTCGTCTGGACAACCAATAAGTTCTAGGAAGTGCAAAAACAGCTTGAGGGAACATAGATAATTTGTAATAACTTCCCAAAAATATATAGGATTACATATCCTAAACTCGAGGCTATCCTCAAGATGCCCGAGAGAACCTAGGAGGAGTTGGCCCTAGAAAAGGATGATTATTGGCTAGTCAAGATATGGAAAATGGGCTTAGATCATAGAAGGGAAGTCCTAGATTGAGTGGTTCATGAGGTAGAGCTTGACCTTGAGTGGGTCAAAAAACATAAGACAGACTGTGAAGACTATCTAAAGCTCATGACATATTATGACATGCCCGCCATCGAGCTCGAACCCGAGCAGATTAGGTTGTATTTTTACAAGAAAATTGAGAATGGGGCTATAGATTCACTAGCACCAGGCTTCATGGATTTTTCTACCTAAGCCTTTGCCTAATCAGAGTAGGTGATCAAGCACACACTTAAGTGTACAAAGAATTGGGAGTTGATCACTGGTAGATCAAAGAAACTATCCTTCCAAGTGTTTCAATCGGATATCATCGAATGGGATAAACTTCAGGAACTGATGGGAAAGTTTGTGGAGTATGCCACCATTCAGAAGAATCAAGGAAAGCTAGTCATATATGATGAATTCCTCATAGTATAGTTGTAGAATAAAGGAAAAATCACTACAAGGAAAAAGGGCTACAACAAGGAACTAGAGGAAAAAATAGAGAAAAGACAAGGAATGTACATTTTAAATTGTAAAATATTAAGGGGTAGGTAAAGCCCTAAATTGTAATGAATCTTGGCCACACAATGAGATTAAATCTTGGCCATTCATTTTTCTTTTTGAAAACTATAAATAGGGGGTCTCCTCTCATTTTCAAAGAGAGTTGAGTTATTGTATAGACATACTGCTGAAATTTTAGTAGAAATTCATTGCTTTTGGGTGGATTCTTGAGTTTCCTTCATGTTTCATGATTCATCTCATCATAGTCGATAGATTTGAGTAGATTTAATTTGTTGTTCTATGTATTTTGCATACTTCTAGTAGTTTGTTGAATGTTGTTCATTGATGCTAAATAATACTGTTGTGTTGATGCCCTTCCTCGTTCATGTTTTTTGTTGTTTGTTGATGATAAAAAATAGTGTAAAACTAGTCTAAACATAGATTCATTGCTACACTTAAATTTCATCTTTTATTCATGCTCTATGGTGAATGAACAATTGAAAATCTACAGACCTTAGAAGATAGCACTAGTTTCATGATACTATTACCTAATTTGGTTAGGTGGAACTTAGTTTCAAGAACGCTATCCACTATAGTATGCTCCATTATCATTGTTCATTGGTAGTTGTAGGTCTAGAAACTTCCTCCTTTCCCTTTCCTTTTGAACTCTCTTTGAAATAGTAATTTAGGAAAAGTTCTTGTATCATTGTAAAGCCAAATATAATGATAAAAGTGGAGTTTTAAGCTACTATTTTGGACTTGTAGCAATTGCACATCATCTTCAAAATCTTAGGAACTCCATTTAACAAACCAATCACCTTCCAACTTAATATACATAAGTATTCCCTGTGATCACCACCAAATCACATGAACCAACTTAGATATTCCAAGAAAGTCATGACTTGACATCTGAGAGACCTTGGGATAGCTTTCTACAATTTGCTTGTAGGAAATTTTCTTTCAAGAGAGGTTATGCACATATGCATTACTTTTGTTGAGAAGTGCAAAAACACCCATCAATAGACTTGGTGCTAGAGGGAGAAGCTTCCTTATGTTAAGCTAGATCAAATTGGCTCATTCTCTCTTGAAAGATTCCACAGAGTTTTAAGATCCACACCAAATAAAGGGGAATTTCAAGAACTATGGCCCCCTACCAAGGCTAAGAGATCCAAAAGAGGGGAAGCAACTTCATAAACCCCATCCGCTCCCTCCACTTCACTTCCATCCTCACCCTTCCCTTCCATTCCTTCTTACCACACTTATCCTTCCTTCTCAGCATCCACTTCTTCCGCTCAACCACCCCAAACTACCTTTCAGTCACTCACTTCCCACGGTCAGGGCGCTGCCCCTACCCCTACCATAGCCCTTCAAGTCCAAGGCGCAATCGCAACTCTTGCTACCTCTACACAACCCTAAGTTATTGTTGCACAACAAGCACAACCTCTACCTCCCGTTATGGCTTGGCTAGGCAATAATCCTTCTCCATTGTCCTTCTAGGTTTATCATGACATGCCAAAGAATTCAAAGAGCTTTTGCACAAATTTTTATCCATGTGATCTACAAAGGACAATAGATGAACATATCAAGATCTTCCAAACTACATTGGAGGACATGCAAATAGATCATGAGGATGTGGCTTGCTGACTCTTTCCTTACTCCTTAGGGAAGAAGCCTTCTACTGGTAAATTAACTTTCCTACCAGATCTGTCACCTCCTAGAACCTATTGAAGAACTCTTTCTTGCAAAAATATAAGATCTTGATCAGCCCTTTAGAGTTATATTAGCAATTTATGTCCATTCAGAGAGAATTCAACAAACCAATTAGCTCCTTTAATGATCACTTTCATTGTGCATATACAAGGCTACAAGCTCCATACGTGGTTGATGATTCTTCATCCATGTTGGCTTATTATGCAACCCTAGACAACCTCACCGCTACACTGGTAAAAATAATGTGCCCACCACTCGCTAGGCTAGTAGACGCCTACACCGAGGCAGTCATAGCAAGCACTAACTTGGGGCTAAATATTTTTGACCCGCTGGCTTCCTTAGGAACTGTCACTCATCTAATGCAAGTTCAGGGACTTACTCAGGCCTTGACACATCAAACACCAATTATGAAACAAGTTCCACAATTTCCCATGGTCCCTCATCTAGGACTACTAATGAATCAAGCACCCCCAGTGCCTCACTACTCACAATGACAACAACAATAGATCTATCCTCAGCCGCCCCAAGTGCCTACATATCTACAAGGTCCCAATTTTTTGTCTATCCAGCAAAACCAGCCAACATTACAACCAATTTTTCTCCAAAACCAAGCATTGTAGCCGAACAATATGGAAAAGGATCGAATAGATGAATTGACAGAAATGAAAAACTTGAGGAATCAGAACAACCAGGTGCAAGCTTCTCAACACAACATTCAGACCAATCTCACTCGGGATAATAGAGATAACCATGATGCGGGTACCTCATCTAGGAAGAATTATGAAAGAGGATAGAATTTCAATCAAAACTTTGAAAGGAGGCCTTCACAGAGGCAAAAACAGACATGGAATACAAGACCAAACAATGGAGGTGTTCCTACCCCTCTTGATTAGCCTACTAGAGCAAAAAAGACAACCAACAGAGTATACTTAGCTGAGGCAACTTTGTGTGGATGGTGTCAAATCCACAAAACAAATAGGAACTCTGAATTAGACTACCCTGAGTTCCATATAGCTTCTGAAATCTTTCAAGTGGAGGTTCAAAACACCATTGATTTTGTTGGTTGTAGGGACATAGTTCCATCAGAACCATATGATTCTTTCATGCTCATGGTCAATCAAGCTCTGTTCCTATGAAGTGAAAGCAATGCTCCTAAAAAGGAGACCGTTGCCCCAAAAGGCGAAGAAGCAAATGAGGTAAGTAATGAAGAAAATCTATCTCAGCTCTTCATTTCAATAGATAATGGTCTAGTAGATGAAGAGGAGTCACATAAGGATGAAGTTCAAATGTTTCACCAAAGAGCGACCCATTATAACTTAAGAAATAGGCAAGCAGGAGGGCCTTTCACAACCTCTATCCCACCTAAGTAGTCCACTTGATCCAATGCTAGCAACAATCTAGGTTATCCCCATGTGCCCACTTAATACTTTAATAAGAACAAACAACCAAATCAAATGAAAAATCAGTTTGCTAACTCTTTGGGTATGTTCTGGATCATAATGGGCCAAAAAGTGGCAATATGATGGATATGTGTAGGGTATGTGGCTAAAGACTTTTTTTACCCAAAATTGATGAAATGAAAAAGGGTTTTTAAAGGATATTCTCAGCTTTCCACCAATATAAATTATGCTTTAGTTTGAATTTAATCAATAATTATTATTCATTTTCTATTTGAATTATGACTAAAGTCCTAATTGATAGGCTGATTGAAAAAATCTATAGCTTTCAAATGGTATCACATTTTTTGAATCCAAAACATGAGTCACATTCTATGCTTTGCATACTATAGGATTAAAAAAAGAATTTCATGAAGTTTTGACCAAGTTAAGGTGGTTAGACATACAATTTTTTATATTTTTAAAATTTGTAATTAAAAATTCATAATTAATTATTTACTTGGAATAAATATGCATCACATCGGGGACATGAGTCATCTACTTATATCTAAAATCTTATAAAAAATATTATCATTTTACTATGGTTAGGGTGGTCAGACAGACACCTACTTCTTACTTTTTCCCTAAAATTTAAGTACTACTGCATTAAAATTTCAAATTTGCACTAAATAGATTTTTTTTTTAAATAAACCTAGTAGTTTAGAAACTACATTCAATTTGCTACAGATTCTATTCTTAAATATTTTTGAAATAATATAGATAACTTATTCAATTTTTTACATCAAGTTTCCTAACTCTAATTTTTCTAAATTTTTTGCCACTTAAGGGCCTATTTTTTCCATGATGATCTTGCACATACCCCTTCCAAAGGCAAGTCCTTTAAAGCTAAAATTGAGAAAATGGGTGAATATGTAGCTAATGAGTTCAAGAAGGTTAAAATAAGTTTGTCTGCCTTTTAATTGCTTAAAGTCCTAGCAGTTAGGAATTCTTTCTTTAGAATGATTAATGGGATTGCCTCTTCTAAGTAATCACAAGAGGTACCTGCCAAGAGAGTCTCCTTTGATGAATTACCAAATGAGCCCGTAATCAAGGAAATCTTGGGAAAGAAAACAGATGCCCCTCCAAATCAGCAAATGAGAAAACAACCTGCTAAGGAGAAAAATCATGTACTAACCAAGGATAAGACTAATGAGAAAGATAAAAATCAAGTAGCTCAAGAGGACACACCCATGGGTCTATTCCATGGGAAGTTAGAAGCACCACCCTTTCTCACTACAATAAGAATATTTGGGAAGAACATACACAATTTCTTGTTCGATTCGGGAGCATCGGCCAATGTTATGTCATTGGTCATATGCAAGGCATTGGAAATAGTCCCCACTCCTAGGTGAAAGGTGAAACAACTGGATAAAATAGAGGTGAACATAGTTGATGAAATCAACCAGATCCCTATGCAGATTGTTGTAGACCCAAGAGTGCAGCAAGTCATTGATATTCAAGTTGTTGACATTGTTGACACCTACGACATAATACTAGGACAAGATTTCACCAGAGCATTAAACGGATATGCCATGACTGACTTTTCTCACATGTGGCTACCATGTAAGGGGCTACCAAATCAAATTCGTATTGATCGGGAACCATGCATGAAGTTTATGATTACAAAGTAAAACAACACCAATGAGGTGTCATTTGCTGAAACGAAACTGTTCGGAAATTATTCTCCCGTGGCATACCAAGAAGCATTGGAGCCTCAAGAAGGGGAGGAGACCGAGGAAGTCCTCTTGGTGTTGTTCAACCCCCTTGCTGATTTAACTTATACGCCTCAGAGAACCAAGGTCCTGGTTGAGTCAAACGACGAGGAATCCAATGACGATAGAAATTTGGGATTATTTGGATGGATTCCAAGAATTTATTGAAAAATATGTGCAAGATCATCTCATTTTAGGAGCGAGGATGGATTTCCAAGAGCTCCTATTGCCCAGTTGTTGTAGGGTCCACAATGCTACCCATTCAAAATTCAAATGTTGCCTTTGTTAGACAATAGTTGCTCATATAAGTGGACAAGTTTCACAGAAGAAAGATCTCCACACTAAGCTGCATGACCTTAGAAATGTTGAGTTTGTGCCTTCCCTAGAAATTATAGATGCAAGTGCGAAGGTAAGGAAAGAAAAATGTACAACCAACCCTAGAGTTAAAGAATCCTCCAAGCTTTGGACATTGCACTTTGATGGATCTAAGTCCAAACAAGGAGCGAGAGATGGGTTTGAGCTCATCAGCCCCACAGGCAATACTTACTTCGCTACTCATAGGCTTCAATTTTACTGTACAAATAATGTAGCAAAGTATGAAACACTAGCCCATGGTCTTCTGATGGATCTAAGGAAAAAGGTCAAAATGCTACAAGTCTTTGGAGACTCAGACTTAGTAGTAAAGCAAGTTAGGAGAGTATATTCCTGCCACAACCAAAGACTAGAAAATTATAGGCATAGGGTTTGGGATCTTGTAGAGAGGTTAGATGAATTTAATATTCAGTTGATCCCTCAAAGTAAGAATCACACCGTTGATACCTTAGCTCAGGAAGCTAGCACGTTGCAACCCCTTTCTTTGTCCAGCCTCAAGAAATTCATTGTTGAGCTTATTTCCACTCTGTCGATGCCAGACAACGTTACCAATTTTCAAGTGTTCAATAATGACAAGCACATCTTAGACTTCATCACCAACTCTAATGTATTTGCAACCCAAATAATTGATGAGGTCGAGCCTGAGAAGGCTGAATTGGATATAGGAGTCATTAACCTCAAAACCAACACAATTCCCAAGGGTATAGTCCAAATTGAGCATATATTTGATTTACATGAGATCAGAGATTAGGATCAACAAGCAAAGGACTCCAATAATCAATTTCATATTCATAATGTTGGAACAACCGAGGAGGTTAAAAATGTATTCATTAGCAAAGCGTGCATGCCAGAAGAAAAGGAAGGAATCATTGATGCCTTATGCAAGTACCATGATGTGGTCGCTTGGAGCTATGAATATTTAAAAACATGACACCTCGATCATCACGCACACTATTCCCCTCAAGTCGGATGTACAACCTTTTTGGCAACAACGTCCTATCAATGCATTATTGGAACCCATCATCTACAAAGAAGTTCATAAGTTGATGTCCACAAGGAGCATATTCCCAGACAGGCACTCTACGTGGGTGGCCAACCTTATTCTAGTCAGGAAAAAGAATGGAGAAATCAGATTGTGTGTAGATTTCTGCAACCTAAATAGAGCTTCAGAGAAGGACAATTATCCAGTTCCCTCATTGGATGAGGTGTTGAAGATCATCAACATATCTCAAATGATGTCCTTCCTAGATGGATACTCAAGCTATAATCAAGTAATGGTGCAATAGGGTGTGTGCAGGAAGTTGAGTCCACTTTTTGGCCAAAAAGTGGAAGTGTTTTTCCTTATTTTCAGAATTTCACACATTTGACCTTAAAATTTGAAGCACTCAGAGATGAAATATTTAAAAAATTCACTAATCATAAAATGTAGTGCTCGGAGTCTAGTTTCCAAATATGTAATTTATTTCAATACCCAAATTGTACAAATTGAGTTTCAATAGGCGTTTCTAAAAACCACTGTTTAAAAGTCACTTTTTTTTACCATACCATGCATGTGTACTACATCCATATTTTGACTTAAATTATCGTATTTTTCTCAATCCTTTTGGGAAAAGTTTTGTGACTCACTGAAGCTTGTTCTTGATATTTTTTTGTAATTTTTTATTGAATTTTTTTTTTTGTTAAATTTTTATTAGGCAGATTTGTCATTTTGAAAAATCGTCGTGTACGACATGCATAAGATGACCTAAACTTATCATTTTTTGATTTTTTTTTTAAAATTGAAAAGAATTTTCTGAAGTTTGTTCTTGTACAATCTTTTTTTCAAAATGTTATGTTGATCAGAAGTTATTAAAATAGTAAAAAACCTTGATCTTTAAAGTTTATGGACCAATTTTATTAGAAATTAATTGAAAAATAGAAAAAATAATCCAATTGAAAAAAAAATTACATATTTATAATCTTCATTGTCTCATCTAAAATGGGTTTTAATTTCATCAAAAAATTCTACAAAAAAAGTCGTCAGACATATGTCCAAAGTCAGTATTTTTATTTGACATTGTTAGGACCTTCAACTTGCAGGTCAAACTAAGTTGAAGGCCTACATTCATATTTCCAATGCTTTTCTCGAACCAAAAACCTAGGAAAAAAACCAACCACAAAGAAAAAAAAAATACAAATTTTTAAAAATGGGATCTTGATTATAAAATGGGATCATAAACAGGATGTTGTTTTATAATCGGGATCCCATTCCTTATTCTATAATATTGAGACCGTTGGGAAGGAAATGGGATCTCGTTTCCCTTCTAATGGTCCCCACATTCAATTTCGGAGAATGGGATCCTAATTATTGAATGGGATCTCGTTTCTTTTATTTAAATATACTGCAAAAAAATACTATGAAGTCTGCAACTTCACATGTATGGCCGAGAGCAGTAAAAGTAAACTATTTTGCATGAGCTATTGTATTTACAGGTGGTGAACTTGATTTTTAGTTGATTTTATCAAACGGGGCATCATCTACACCATTTTTGAAGTGGAATTGTGTTATTTTTGTGCTTGTTTGGAGGAACAAAAGGTTTTCAATTTGCAATATGGATTGAATTTTTCAAAGGAGGCATGAAGAAAACAATTTTTAAAGTGGAATTATGCTAGTTTTCTACTTGTTTTAAGGAACACAAGAGGAATATTTTTTTCCTAATAGGTATTCAACTTCCAATTTGGATTGAATATTTTGAAGTATTTCACTATTAACATTCATTTGTGCTTGAGAATTTTATAATTATGGGAGATAAAGCTCGTAATAAGAGAAGGAAGACATTGACTCCTCTAGAAGTTGAAGAAAATAGAGAGGAGAGACAAAGACAAAGAGAAAGAAGAATGAGAATGAAATCAATGAATGATGGTGGAGCAACCAATTCCACAACTATTGAAGATGAAAACATTGAGGATACCATGGTTGTAGATGAAGCTATTTTGCAAGGAGTCAATTTGGAGAAGAATATGATTATACAAACAAGTCCTACTATGTCTTCAAATCCCTCTTTGAATGTTATGGAGAATGTTTCAATATGCACAAATTCGGGTACGTCTTCAAATCCACATGTTAGTGAAATGGTAAATTTGTATGTAGAAGTTTTACAAGATGCTGGACTTAATGATGTTGACATTGACGATATTCAGACAGATGAAACTTTTATAGAATTTGTGGAAAACAAAAAATAAAAATATTTTGTTGCAAATGAAAATCAAAAAGATCATTTTCTTGAAAATGAAAACAAAACCTATATTGTTGATGAAAATGAAAATGAAAATCGTTTTGTTGATGAAAATGAAGATGAAAATGAAAATGAAAATGAAGATGAAGATGAAAATGATGATGAAAATCTAGAATGTGATGTTTAATTTAATGAAAATACTTTTTTAAAAATTGGAAGTGGTGTTTTCGATAATCTTCCTGGTCAAATTTCTTGGAGGAAAATAAGAACACATGCGAATAGAATATACACCAAATTATTTTATTGTAAAAAAATAGCATTTCAATGTCAACTAATGATGCAATTGATGAGAATGTAAAAAATGAGGAAAGTAATGAAAAGGTTAGGCTTTTATGTTAAACCAAAAAGAAAAGATCAATCATTAAAACTTGTTATGTCTATTGTTGCTAGTGCCATTCAATCTATTGGGAAAAATAGTTGATCTAAAGATAAAAATGTAGCAAGAGCTATAACAACTGCTCTAGTTAATAAAGCAACTTTCAATAAAAGAATGGTAAGCAATATTAGTGAAGTTTTAAAAATACATCCTAAAACATTACTAAGAGCAGCAAAAAGAAGAGAAAGTATAGAAAATGATCCTATCAATCAATGTTGGAGTTTTAGTGGATGACTACCGAGGTCTGATATAAAATTGAATCTTGAAATTAAATCTTTGATAAAAAAATATTGGCATGATAATACTAGGGTTTCATCTAATGCTAGAGATGTTTTAAAATTAATGGTGGGGTCCAAAGTTCGCGATCCTCACCCAAAACACCTATTAGATACAACATAAACTTAATTTGATAGAAAATTTTGTAGCGATTCAGTGTTACCTGGTAATATTAAAATAATTCAAAAGTATTTTGAAAAATGTAAACCCTGGTATGTAAAAATTAATAAGCAACGAATATCTTGTTGTTGTAAAATACATGTTCAATTTCGTTATTTTTATGATGTTTTTCGATATATACGTTGTACCTTGCATACTAACATGATTATACAGGATTGTGGTATTGATATGCCACCTAAAGCAATAAGAGAGTTTATTTCAGGTTTGTTTTGTGAAAAATCTAATGATAAATTATTTTATTTAAGTTCTTGTATTTCTGGACAATGCATTAACTGTGGAAATCTTTCATTTTTAAGAATTTGTTTGCATGAAAGTGTTGATCATGATTTTGGACAACAATTAGTAGATGTCAAAAGATTTAGGAATGTTCACTATTCTTTAAAAGATGGAAAAATAGGAAAGCGTTGTGATTTAGTTACATAAAAAGTTAGTGTGCCTGCATTTATGAGTGAATTTAAGAATAAAATTGTACGAAAATATGTCATGCACTCTAAACATGCTTGATGGCTTGATGGTCAATTTCGCGCATGTAGAAACACATTTCCAATTGGTACTATACTTTCAGTGGTTGATTTTGTGGAGAATTATACTCTCGCTTCGCAAGAGGAAATTCAATCTCAATATTATAATTCAGTGCAAGTAGCTATGTTTTTCCATATTGTTTATAGACATGTAGATGATAGCATTGAGGATGATAGAAAATTTTTGATGGAGTATCATTTTTATTTGAGTGACAATCGGTTACACTCGTCAGAGTTTGTTCAATACTGTTTTAGTATATTTTATAGAAATTTAAGAGAAAGAGGAATCCATATGAAAGAACACCTCATATGGTCAGATAATTGTACGGGGCAGTTCAAGAATGCTTGAATGTTCTATTGGTTAAGTAGGGTTCACAAGGAACTTAATGTCCAACATATATGGAGTTTTTTTTAAGCTAGGCATGGTAAAGGAGAACATGATGGAGCTACTGCGTGTGTCAAAAGAATTCTTGCTAGAGAACAATTAAAATTCAAGGATTCAGTAAAATTTAAAGATGCATGTGAGATTGTGGATTGGTGTAATAGATGATTATTTGCACCTAGTTTGAGTGATTACTCTGCAGTTCATCGATTCTTTTGGTTGGTGGAAGAAGAGAATATTGTACCTAGAGTTGATTGTGAGACAATCAGTGGATCTACTAAATGGAATTCATTTAGGAGTGCAACAGCAAGCACATGGACTATTTGGACAAGGGAGCTTGAATGTTTTTGTTAGTTTTGTATCTTAGGAGATTGGGAAGCATGTGAAAATACAAAATGGGTTGAACAGTGGGAGCAAAGATCATTGACACCTACAAAAGCACATAATGAATATGAAAGAACTATTGAAAAAAATAATCAATTGTTTGCATCTGAAGATTATGACCATGTTTCAGACCTTGTACAAGAAGGTAATTTTAATTCAATTTATTTCATTTTATTTCACTTTATTAAGTTATTTTGTAATACTAAATTATTTATATGAATATGCACAAGTTATTAAATCGAATTTTGTTGGCAGGACATGTGTATGTTGTTATTGCACCCGAGGGGAATGAAGAGCAAACAAAATATTGGTTTGCTTGTTGTGTGGAAACTAAACATAAGTTAATAACACCTTGAGAAGATGATGATGGATTTCATTATCCAATAGGTACGGTGATCCCCTTAAGACACCCCCTTAAGAAAATTTTGATAACAAGTTTTAGATCCCCTTAAGCAATTTTTTAGAACAATTCTTTGATCCCCTTAAGAAAATTTTAAGAACTTATTTGATGATGGTTTTTTAACATGTTTTCCAATAGGATCGGTGGTGGTTTTTTGCACTTGGCTATGAAAATACTGGAGAAGAAAGAATGGTCTACTTGCATACGAAGATTATGAAACACATAAAAAGATTATACATTATTCACATTTGGTGGTGGCAACAAATATAAAACTAGAGCGGTATCATGGAACACCTTCAAAAAAATTGCTATGGTCAATTTCTATGGAAGAGCATGAGGAAGTCATAGATGCATTGCAAAAAAGAGAGGATGCAGATGGTACAATGGAATAAGTAAATATAGGTAAATATAGTTTTAGTTTTATTTTGTCCTTTTAAATACATTAAATACATGTTTTGACATTGGTCAAGTGTGTTATTAGTTGAAATTGATTTAAATTTTCCTTTTATACATCCTTAAGGAATAATCACAAAAAGGATCTAGTCCATCCAGATTCAACCTAGACAACATGGAATACTTGGTAAAAACAAGTAATTATTAGTTAAACTATATTTAAATACATGTTTTGATTACATATAGATATTTCTTGGACATTAATAGTTAAAATTGATTTATTGTCATTTTTTGTATCCTTAAGCCAGCATTCCATTGATCTCATACTTTGAAAAAAAAAGGAGAGGATGCCTGGATTCAACCTACAAACATGTGTGGAATACTTTTAAATGTAGGTACTTGATTTTTGTACATATAGATAGTTTTATATAAATTAAAATATGTATGTTTTGATGATTTCATTGATATTGCTTGTACCTTTTTGATATCAGGTGGCGTGAATACCTACTACATTCTAGCCACGAGTTTGAGATGTTCTTGAGATGACATATCCAAATTTTGTAAACATTGTTTTGAGATGACATATATGTACATACATACTTTCAGAATTAAACATACTCTATGCATTTCTATGTATCAAATCAATATTCTATATATTTTTTTTGTTAAATGTGCATGTTTTCCTACTTTAGACATATTATGACCCTTTAAGACATCCCCTTTAGACGTATTATGACCCCTTAAGAAATCCCCTTAAGACGTTCTATTATGACACTTTTAGACATCCCCTTAAGATGTTCTATTATGACCCCTTAAGACATCCCCTTAAGACCCCTTAAAACATCCCCTTAAGACCCCTTAAAACATCCCCTTAAGGAATTCTATTATGACCCCTTTAGACATCCCCTTAAGACCCCTTAAGACATCCCCTTAATTAAGACGTTCTATTATGAACCCTTTAGACATCCCCTTAAGACCCCTTAAAACATCCCCTTAAGATGTTCTACTATGACCCCTTTAGACATCCCCTTAAGACCCCTTAAGTCATCCCCTTAAGATGTATTATAACCCCTTAAGACATCCCCTTAAGACGTTCTATTATGACCCCTTTAGACATCCCCTTAAGACATCATTATTTGTTTTGACAACTTATAAATTAGTGTTAGATGTTATTATTTATAGAATTTATTAATGCTTTTATTCTCTAATCTTCTATGGTATTGTTTATTTCTTAAAATTTTATCCTTTCTGGTATATAAATAGATTGCTTTTGTTTGTAAATTATGATTTATTGACTTATTATTGATTGACATGAATTGAATAAGTTCATTGAGTAATTATCACTATTTATTGAATGTACATATCATGTATATCATGTATGAAATCACTAAATTTGCAAAGTATAAATATTAAAATGTCTATTAATCCATGTATGAGATCACTAAATTTTGCTAGAGTAAAGGTTTTAACTTAATTATATTAATTAAGTTACCTTTATTCCTCTCTTAAGATTTCACTTTAGTTTGCATATTGTGACATTTAATAATTATATTAATTATTAAATGTCTACCTATTAGGGTTTCTTTAGGGTTGCACAATCTCCTTTTATAAGGATTGATCATTGTATTTTATCTGACTCTCTAATTAATACATTTTCAGCTTTCAGAGCACGCTTGCTTTTTTTGTCTCCATCTTTTCTTTCTATGAAAGGTTATTTGCATGCAGGTGATCCTCAGGGTCTGTGAGGTTGGCTTTCACAACTTCAACATGGTATCAGAGCTCTAGATCTATGGATTCTTGTTCGTGATTTGAAGATATTCTCTCATAGCATTTTTTTGTGCAAGGGTTTCAAGCCAGATTGCCTTTATTGTGGATCTGGGGGTTGCCTAATTTTCTGGACATATTTGGACAAAACAGACCTCGCCATTGAGTCTGCAACACCCAAAAACCCCTATTTTCATATAAAACTTGTCCAATTTGGACACAGTTGAACCAGAAGGAAAAAAATTTGCCCCAAGGCTATACAGCCCCAAGGCACAAAAATCGAGGCATTTTTAAAAAAATAATCAAAAAGTGCAATTTTTTTTTTTGATTTTTCACGTTGCCTGTTCAAATCTACCCACCACTGCTTCACCACCCAGCGCCCTCCCACCGACCACTCGCAGACCACCACCACTGGCAGTCACTCATGTTGTCGCCGCTCGTTGGCTTTTAGCCCCTGAGGGCTTAACCCACAAGGCCACAGTCACGTAAGGGACCGGCCGCTAGGTGCTAGCCCCTGTCAGCAACATAAGCTCCTACGATAGTCACATCAATGACTAGGGGCTTCGGCCCTACACCTGACTACCAGCCCCCTGGTCCTGCATGCGACTAGGGGCCAAACTTTTTTTAGCCCCTTAGGGCTCTAGAGGATTTTTGGGAAGATTTGGAGCATGTTTACGAAATAGGCTATAACTTCTTCATACATTGTCTATTTTTTGAAAACGAGATATCACCAGAAACTTGATTCGATGCCGGATTCAGTGGTGCAGATCTTATTTTTTGGTTTTGCAGTTTCGATTCTTTTTTTATAGTAAAAGTCAGATGATGGTTTCTGCACTCCTAAGGGTGTAACTTTTGTGTCTGAGCTCTATTTTGTGCAAACGAATAGGCATCGAAAAGTTGGTTCATTTCTCTACACAATAATCAGACTTATTTTCCCAAATTCTGCCCTAGGTATATTTTATTCAGCATTTTTTGTTTTCACAGTTCGCTTAATTACTTAGATGTTTTGGCACTTGGGCACCTCCTGTTTGCATCATTAGGCTCTATTTCATTTGATATACATGCTATAAGGTCAGTTTTCTCAATTTTTTTAAGAGTTATCATGGATTTTTCCACTCACCCTTCAGTTGTAATTCTAGACCAGGGTAATTATGAGTCATGGGCAAAGGGCATACTTACACATTGTAGGTGGCTTAATATTTTTCCTTATTTGTATGATCTCATACCTGAACCAGCCACTTCAAAGGGAAAAATAGCTAGGGATATCATTAGAGATCACATAGTAGGACTTATATTGTCTAGTGTTGATGATGACACTATGTGGGCTATATCGGACATTGATTGTCCCCACCCACTTTGGACACGTCTTTGGAAGATCTATGGAGACCCCAATCTCTCTCCATTCCCAGAGGATCCTTCTTTAGATTGTCTCTTACCCATTGCTTGGAGAGATAATACACCCTTTGATTATGATACTTTAGAGGAGCTTGAGTATGTAGACATCCTTACATGTTCTAATGGATCAGAGGCTTGTCTCACAGTTCCTACTCTTCAGAATGAGATCATACATGTATCATCCATTGTTCTTGATGACATCAGTATTGCCACATTGGCCCCTATGGATTCAGTTAAGCATCATGACCATCTTGGTCATTCATTATCTTCTACATCATGGGATTCTTATCTTCCAGACACATTCTTGTTTGTTCAGTCTCACACTACAGATCTTGAGGATTATTTTGAGGACATTCATCTCCTCTACCTTGACAGTTAGGTTATCATTGTACGCCCACCATTATCCGTGCATTCAGAGGTTGCATTTCAGGATTCTCCACATCAGTTTGGATTTGGCATCATTTGTTTTAGTTCAAACAGAGAGATTCTTCAACATCCTATCATGGCACACATCTTGAGACAGATTGGTTCATCACTCTTCACAGGGTTTCTTCGACATCGTCCTTTGGATCCGTTTCTTCCCAAGGGGAGGAATATTATCTGCCGCTTAAGGATCTCCTATTGGATTTTACACCAAGCATCTACCATTGCGACAGGAGTTTCTTCATTGTGGGGGGGGCTTCTTGTCTCTTTATATCTCTCCTATGGAGACCATTGCATATTTACTTATATGATAGAAGCTTTCTATGGGGGGTATCATGTAATCCACCTCCTATCCTTCTTTCATTAGTGCATTTCATTCTTTTATTTCCTCTCTTTTGGGGGGAAGTTTTGTTCCCATGAGGTTTTCTCCCTTTCTCCACTTTACAAAGATTTGGTTGTATTCGGGTACCTGATCAGGCCTAGTTACCAGGACCCTTGTTTTCTTTCTTGCACATGTTTGTAGCTGCACTCTTGCTCATCTTAAGGGGGGGTGTTAGAGTAAAGGTTTTAACTTAATTATGTTAATTAAGTTACCTTTATTCATCTCTTAATATTTCACTTTAGTTTGCATATTGCGACATTTAATAATTATATTAATTAGTAAATGTCTACCTATTAGGGTTTCTTTAAGGTTACACAATATCCTTTTATAAGGATTGATCATTGTATTTTATCTGACTCTCTGATTAATACATTTTCAGCTTTCAGAGCACCCTTGTTTTTTTGTCTCCATCTCTTCTTTCTGTGACAGGTTATTTGAATGCAGGTGATCCTCGAGGTCTGTGAGGTTGGTTTTCACAACTTCAACAAATTTCACATTAATGTCCTATATTAATGTCTTGACTATGAACATAAAATGCATAAATGTACATGTGTAAATTAAAATTTTAAACAATAATAAAGTCCATAATTTATGTAACATATTAAGTGCATGAAACCAATATATTAAGCGCATGACATAAAGTCCAACAAAGTACACGAGAAATAAGAAATATAGTCCATGAAATAAACAAATATAACACATAAAATCACATGTTTCTAGGTCATGTACTATCTCTATAATCAAGAGACCTCTTCCCACCATGTAGAGTATGTCGATGACCTAAAACACTTTGTACAAGAGAAAGATGAAATCAGATGTAAGACAATGAAAAATGATTTAATGACAATTTAATTTATAATCCATCATAAAATTAAATTATCGTCATATCTACGTCTGGATGCTCTTGTGCACTTGAAGCAACCTCTAAATTATGTAAATCAATCTACATAAACAAGACAAATAAATTCAAAATTAGATGTACAACTCTACAATTAATTTTTTTTTAATTCAATTTAATTTATAATTTATAATATTTTAATTGTACCGTATTCTAAGGTTGTGCACTAGGCTCTTCTCCAGGACCTATCTATACATGCTTAACTACAAGATGTGTCTCATGCTATAATAGAAAAAGAATATGTAAAATTCTCATATTATGTATATATTCAATTTAAAATTTATAATTGACTTTAAATATAATAAAAAAATTAAATTACCATTTGATCTGGAACCTACTCTAAATGTCCTCCTAGTGGTGTAACTATGTTTGGGTCAGGGCTGGAAGTTGCACTAATAAAGTCCTACAAGATCAAAATTAAAGCATGTACAATTGAATTAGGTTTATATATATATAGATATATATATATATATATATATATATATATATATATATATATATATATATATATATATATATATATATATATATTCAAGTTTGCACATGTTGTGTAGAAAGTTTTGTAAACAACCTGGAAATCAGTGGCCTCACGAGTAGCTACAACATCAAATGTTTTCCCAATGCCCATTCTTATTGTGGTATCAACCTAGACATACATGTACATAGACATTTAACGGTTCTAATATTTACAAGTGTACATGCATGGGTTTCATATATCTAGTGAATTCAAACCTCATAAAATTGTAACTATACTAATGTAAACTTTAAAAAAATTTCAATACGAATGTACCTACCCTTGATCTATGATGCCTGATAGTGGAGGAGTGCTTGATAATCCCTCAGGAGGAATCGACATGGATGCCGATTGACTCGCCTAAACCAACATAAATATTTCAAACATATATGTGATTCAATTATAAATTTAAAACTCAAGTTAAATAATTTATGATTTCATATATAATTTTAAAAATTGAAATCAAAATACCCCATAAGGGTTGTCGAGTATGACCGGTGTCGATGTATGTACTTGTGGAACAGATGATTGCCCCATCGTTAGTGTCATCTATACACCAAACAATTTGATTGTTAAAATGTATTGCAAACTTTTCTTTGATATATACAACCATCAAAATTCTTATAAAATGAACGTACATCTAGATGCATATTTATACTTATGTCGCAGTGTCCTCAAGGTGATGGTTTGCTGTGAGAAACTCTACAAATGAATTGATGCAACCAAATGAACCACCAAAATCTCCCTATCCACCTGAACTAGGTGTGGCCTGATCATGTCCATAACATACTTGATGAAAACTAGTAGATATATGGGGGACAGGCCTCGACACTCCTAGAGCGGTACTCGAACCAGCTCCATAAAAAAATCCTGCATCATCATCATCTCTATTCTCCCCAACTACTATCACAGAAGCATGTTGATCAAGGTCTCCTGCGAGTGTACTAAGGGAACCTAATGTTGAGACCAGAGCTCGATGATGTACAGGTGAAGGAATGGGACGACCAGGAGCAACAACAAGGGGTTGTGCATGCACGAGGTGTCGGGGATCAACCCTTGCCCCTAATCTCTATTGTGGCATGCCGCCACCAACACCCTAAAATGATCTAAAATAAAAATAATTGGGATTTTTCCCCAAAACAAACTCTACATATAGTTTTCTCAAAAAAACAATGGGCACTCCCATTTAGCATGTGGGGGACTATCAAAAACCATATACCATCGATCCCAAAAATGTGCACTCATCTGCGAATGTATGCACCACCTCATGGATATTCTAGATTTGTTGGGTGGAATGGGTTGTCGAGTAACGGGGTCAAGAAAGTAGGGGGCTAGATGGGCTTTCATTATTTTAAGTTCTAATATTTGTTTGTAAGAGAGACCATCAGAATAAAATTGTCTCATTTGTTCTCTCTCTCTCATCAATGCCTATTAAGATTAGAATTGATCATCCTAATGGCATCAACAACGTTTTGCATCGCAAATGCAAAATGTCTCACATGTGGAGGAATCAATGCTTGACTTTGCATAGCATTGATTTGATTTTGTAAGGATGCAACTTGATCATTTATGTGTGCTCTCAAGCGAGCCTCGTCAGATGCAATAGGTGCTAAATATGGCATATGAGGGGGAGGGGGAGGGGGAGGGGGAGCTGGATGTGGTTGTGGCTGAGGTGGTGGATTGATGATATCATCAATGTTAGAATCATCCATGATATTCTTGATATAAATGTGCACCTGCATTAAATCATACAAAATAGGATGTGCATACATATATTAAGATCATATATTTAATTGAAATAGGATGAGCAACATATATATTAAGATCATATATTTAATTGAAATGCACATATATATACATTGATTGTTCAACTCAAGAGCATTTCCATACAAAATTCAAAATTTAAATGTATGTACATGTACATTTAAAATAAAAAATATGATGCATAATTTGCATGCGTACAGATCATTAAACTAAACTATGTACACACATACAAATTTCAAAATTTAAGAACTATATTTGAAAATTTTTAATACATGTACATACATACTAAACAATAAACTTGAAACATTCACAAAAGATCATTTTATGTCTAACACACACACACATATATATTACAATTTTTCAGCAGGAGAAATCATGATCTAGTAGATAGTCATAAAATATATACTATTATATATTATTCATTATAAGTTCATAAATTCCACCAAATTCATAAATCCATGTCACTAAAAATATCCATCTAGAACCAAAATCATAAATTCGTGTCACTAAAAATATCCATCTAGAACCAAATTTATAAATTCATAACTATTTAAGATAATTGTCTTAATTTAGAAACTATTGTGGCTCTCTACTGCATCTCTTCATTTCTTTGTGTTTTCCTTTTCAGAATTGAAAGTTCTCCTCTCCTCTAGCCATTGTCGATGCTCATCTTAGATCTCGTCCATAGCCCTGAAAATATCAACAAGGGTTTGCATCCTAGATGCAAACATCCTCACAGGAGGTGCGACACATTCTTCATTTTGAATAATGTTTATTTGATCTTGGATGGTTCTAACATTGGCATTGATTTGTGCTTACAAACGAGCATGTTCATTGATTTCAAGTGGTGGAGGTGGGGGGTTATGAGGTGGACTAAGTGGAGGTGGAGGTGGATTGTGAATATTATTGAATGGATCCATGTGATCTTTAAGATATGAGTGAACCTGCATTAGATTTGTAATTTCAAGATGCAAGATACATGTTTAGGAAATACCTTTAATTCATTCAATATAAATGGCCTTAAATAATTGAATGCAAATGATAAAATTATATGTAAGCCTCATTTATGTCTAAGGCACATGTTACTTGAATGAAAATACAATTAACTATTAGTATTATATAATCTTGCAAGATCTTATTATTGTTAAATTTGGTTGCCTTGGCCAACTTTGATCACCAAATTTTAAGAACTTCTTTGATCCCCTTAAGAAATGTCATATTGGGACCCCTTAAGAAATCGAGTTATGATTTAGGGTGACAAGATGGCTTAAGGGGATCTATGTCTAGTGAGGTCCTAGGACAAAATGACATGGCTCAAGTGAATAAAATTTGGTGAAGTTTCCCAAGGCAACCAAATTTCATTAAGAGCCTTTAAAGAAAAAATGATGGCTTTAGGGTTTAGGGTAATAGGATAGCTTAAGGGGATCTACATGTAGTAAGATCCTAGAAAAAATTACATGGCATAAGGGAATGAAATTTGGTGGAGTTGCCTAAGGCAACCAAATTTCATTAAGAGCCTAAGAAAAAATGATGGCTTTAGGGTTTAGGGTTTAGGGTAATAGGATAACTTAAGGGGATATATGTAGTAAGATCCTAGGACAAAATTACATGGCATAAGGAATGAAATTTGGTGGATTTTCCTAAGACAACCAAATTTCACTTTAAGGTCAAATAGGACAAAATGAATGGTTTAGTGTTTGGGGTTTAGATTTTAGAGTTCAGGGTTTAGGGTTTACAAAACTTAGGGTGAATTTTTGGTGCCCCTTGGAATATGATGAACTTGAAAGTTAGTGAAGAAAATTTTCTTATGAATAGTTGATTGAGATCTACTCTTGTTTCAACTGACCAACCTAGATCATGAAATCTCATTCATATTATAATCTTGCACAATCTTATTATTGTTAAATTTGGTTGCCTTGGCAACTTCACCAAATTTTAAGAACTTCTTTGATCCTTAAGAAATCAATTTATGATTTAGGGTGATAGGATGGCTTAAGGGGATCTAGATGTCTAGTGAGGTCCAAATTTAGTCATACTATAGCCTCATTGGTTCCATCTAGCTCGGGTCAAAAGTGTTTAGCCCTCTAATAAAAAAAAGTATCATGTTAAAAATGAATCAATCTATACATATCACAAAAATAACAATAATCTTAAATGTAACCCATACTCTAACCATAATAGAATGCTAAATGATCCCCACCCCTAACCATATCCTAATTGAATTGTAAACCTAATTGAAACTTAATTAAATTATAACCTTTACCTAATCTTAAATGTATTCCTATATTATATTATATTAAATTATATTATATTTTATATTATATCAATATTATATTTAAATTAATTTATATTTGTATAATTATATTAATATTTATTATATATTCCTAATTGTAACCTAACTAAACTACAAACCTAATTGAATCTTAAGCCTAATCCTCATTAAAACCCCAAGTAAATTGTAACATTACCTATCCTTAATTGTAATCTTATATTATATTTTATGATATTAAATATTTATATTATTTAATATATTATATTATATTAATATTTATTAAATATAATATATTAAATAATATAAATATTTAATTATATTTCTTTTATATGAATCCTCCTCCCTTTCCCATGTAATAGGTGTACCTTCTAAGTGTTAAATGGTTCCATCTTGGTCTCCTTATTGATGCATTTCTATCCTTCCACATAAATCTATATAGTATCAAAATATACGTAATTTTATGGTTATTGAATCTCTCTTAATTGCTAAAAATCCATTATGATTGAGGATGGGTGGATTATTATCTAGGATCACATCTTAAAAATCCTATAGAGGTCATGGTATGTGTTTCTTAATACATATATTCCCATACAAACCTCTTTCCATGTATTATCAACTCTCCTATATAATAGACACCTTACTAGATTTAAATTTCATATGATATATACCCAAGTGTTTCCAATTGGAATTGCTATAATTATACTTTTATGGTATTCTAGATATTCATACTAGTTTTCATAAATCTACCAAATAGACCCATTCTTGACATTGAACCTACATAATTTTAGGTATGTCCAATGAAAGAAACTTTACCCATAGCACTCTCACTCACGCTCTCCTATCTTGTGGATATAATAGAATAAATTTTTCTTCCAATGATTTAGATCCCTAATGATCATGTCTAAGTGTCATAGAGAGTGATCATCCACTCTTCATAAACTTGTAGAAACCAAAAGGTTTTATATTGTGTTCAAATAAGTGAAAACATTACAAAAAGCTCTATTGAATGGTGACAACAGAGGGTTTTTTAAGGCAGCCAAATTTCATTTTAAGGTCCTAAGACAAAATTAAAATGCTTTAGTGTTGAGGGTTTAGATTTTACAGTTCAAGGTCTAGGGTTTAGCAAACTTAGGGTGAAGTTTGGGTGGCCCTTGGAATAGTTTAGACTTGCAAGTTAGTGCCAATTGGAATCGATTCTACGTGCTTAGATTTACAAATTTGCTAACTAAATTTGCAAACAAACATCAAGATAAACTTTATGAATTTTAACTATTCTTTAACATATTGTTTTCTAATCTAATTATAATTTAACATTGAAATAAACTAAAGTTTAACATATCATTTTTTCCATACAATGCAAATAAAATTTAAAACATTTAAGCAATGCAAATGAAAAATTTTAAGCTCAAAATTACCTAGTTTTCAAAATCAAAATGATTTGTTCGATTTCAATTTAGGGTTTTAAAAAAAAGAATTGTTCCAATTCAATTTAGGGTTTCAATTTCTAAGCAATTAAGGTTTTTAATGCAATTTTTTCATTTCAATTCAAACTAGGGTTTTCAAATTCATTTTTTTCGTTTGATTTGAATTGGTTTCAAAAAGCTTGATTAGGGTTTCTAAATGCAATTTTTTTATTTCATTTCAATTTCTAGGGTTTTGAAATGCATTTTTTTTGTTTTGTTTCAATTAGGGTTTTCAAATTCAATTTTTTTTGGTTTAATCGAACATTTTAGGTTTCAAAATTTAAATTTTGTTTGTAAAACACAATTCAAGGTTCATTTTTTCATTTCTATTAAAAAACCTTCAGGTTTCATTGCATTTTTTCATCTATTTTTACAATTACTCATTTCTACTATAACAGGAAAAAAAATGCTCAAAACATGAAATAATTTTTTTAAAAATGCCAAATTCACTTATTTTCTTCACAATTTCAATAAAAAATAGCAAAATACAAAAAAATAGGGTATGGGCAGGTACTTGTAGCTGTTTGTGGGGGTCACTGTCGCCTACACTCAATATCCCGTCTGATGTGTAATGAACTCTGTTTGTGTTTAAAAAAATAAATAGCAATATAAAATAGGATCCTGATTTCTACAAATCGGGATCCTAATTTCTACAAATCAGGATCCTGATTTCTACAAATTGGGATCTCATTTCGTAGTAATCGGGATCTCATTCCTTCTCCATCGGTTCAAGATCCTATGGGAAATGGGATCCTGATTTTTAAAAAGCGGGATCCCATTTCATGTTCAGGCTCGAGATCCCAAAGCTAAAGGGGATCCCGATTTTTAAAAATTAGGATCACGTTTATTAAAATTAGGATCCCCTTTTATCAAAGCCAATTTCAATTTTTTTGCTAAGGAAAAAACTTCCACGTTTCGTGGACTCAACTTTGTGCACTTGCCCAGTACGAGGATAGGCACAAGACAACATTCACCACCAAGTGGGGAACCTTTGTATACCAGAGAATGTCATTTGGACTCGCCAACGCTGGTGTAACATTCCAATGCACAATGGATGTCATCTTTAAAGATCTGGTCAAAAAGTGCATCATCATCTACATGGATGATCTCACAGTGTTTTTGAAGAAGTGGGGGGATCATGTCACTAATTTATGCAAAGTTTTCAGAAATGTAGGGAATTCAAGATTTCCCTAAATCCAAAGAAGTGTATCTTTAGATTTACCAAAGGAAAGCTACTCAGGAATGTGATCTTAGAGAAAGGAATATTAATAGACCCTAAGCGTATTCAGGCTATCCTAAAAATTCAGCTGTCAGGCAACAAGAACGAGCTTAAATATTTCTCTATAAAAATAAACTTTGTTAGAAAATTCATCACAAGCTTTGTGAAGATAGTCAAGCCACTCAATGCTATGTTGAAACAAGATTTCAAAGTTGAGTGGACACCGAAGGCCAAGCAAGGCTTCAAGGAAATCAAGAAAAAAATTATTGATGAACCCATACTGGTCAGTCTGGATTATCTGAAGTCGTTCTACATCTACTCATTCACTTCAGACCATTCCTATGCTAGCATATTGACTCAAAAGGATGATGAAAGGAACAAGAACCCAATTTCCTTCATGAGTTCTCCATTAAAATATCGAGAACTAATATACAACAATGTGGAGAAGCAAGACTACGCCTTAGTTAGGGGAGTCAAGAAATTCAGACATTACATCTTGTGGAACAAGGTATTTTCCATAGTGCCTGATCTGGCTGTAAAGGTGCTACTAATGCAGAATGAGTTGGGTAAAAGAAGGGAAAAATGGGTCACCTTATTGTAGGAATATGTAATGGAGATTCAGCCTATGAAGTTGGTAAGAGGGTAGGTCCTTACTCAAATGATAGCTAAAACATTAGCTAAAGCAGGACCCAAGCTTACTATACAGCAGTACCAATTGGAGGATGTCTCCCCCGGAGAGTGGTATGGTGACATTGTTTACTACATGTTGAATAACAAGTTCCCACATCGCCTATAAGGATTCCAAAAATGTGCTCTCTGATTAAAAAGTAATAGCTACATGTTGCAGGGCTCTATACTGTACAAGAAGAATCATGAAGGGGTCTACCTTAGATTCCTTGGGAGAGAAGAGGAAACATGAGTATTAAAGGAGTTTCATTATAAATTTGGTACCGATCATGGATCTAGCCCTTCCACTTCTCATCAAATCATGCGGGTTTGATACTATTGGCCGACGGTATTCAAGGACACACACAATCATGTTCAAACTTTCCATCTGTGCCAGACTACTACAACCAAAGAACGAAATGTTGTTGTCCCATTGCAACCAATCCTAGAGGTAAGACCATTCGCATAGTGGGGTCTCGAATTCATCGGTCCAATAAGCCCACCATCCTCTGTAGATCACAGGTACATTCTAACCACTTTTTATTATTGTACTAGATGGAAAGAAGCAATTGCATGTAGGCAATGCACTACTAAGGTGGTTATTAATTTTCTTGAAATTTTTATTCTGAATTACTTTGGCTACCCATAAGCCCTTGTTTGTGATAATGGCCCCATCTTTTCCTCACTCAAATTTTCTATTTGGACCTTTGATTATGTTATTTCCCTTAAGTTCTCATCCAATTACTACCCTCAAGGCAATGGCCTAGCTAAATCCACAAACAAAAATTTGATTACTGTGATTAAGAAGTTGCTCGATAAGAACCCTAAGGATTGCTACACCTAGCTATGTTTTTCCCTTTATGCAGATCGTACATGCCACAAGGCCTCCCTGGGTGATTCCTCATTCCATCTTGTCTATGTCTTGGAGCTTTTTTTTCCCATGCACTTGAGGATCCCTACCCTCCAGTTTGTCAACACCTTTTATGAAGAGAGACTGTCGAGAAACCCATTTAGCTAAACTGCTCCACTTAGAAGAAGTTTGTGACCGAGCTATTGAAATTTTTTCCAAACATCAGAGCATAGTCAAAAGATGGTTCGATCGTTGAGCCAAAGTCAAGGCCTTTAGGATTGTTGATTTAGTCCTCTGTTGGGACAAGTCCCATGAAAAGAAAGAGGGACATGAAAAATTTGACGAGCTTTAGCTTGGCCCCTTTCAGATCTATAAAATTTTAGGAGATAATGCTTTCTGCCTCAAGACACTAATTGGTGAAGATGTCTCGTTACCTATCAACGAGTAACACCTCAAGCATTACTTCCTTGTCTAAGCTGTTTTGAGCTAGTCATTGTAAATACCTATATATAGGTTAGTTTAGGTTTCCTTTGCTTTGTTATTGTGTTCTCACTTTTGCTTTGCTCATTCTCTCGGCTGTCTTGTTTTGATGAGGGTGTTCCTTTTTTTATAATTCTTTGATCGTGCTCGGTTTGATGAATGGTTCACTTCTAATAGTTTTCTTTGGATAAATCTCCACTCCTAACTATTGGTCTGTGATCACTTCTGTGGAGCAGTTTCCTTATTTGAACTTTGACTTGATCTAGAACATGAACCTTAGCCGAATCCTTTCACACTCATTTTAGATCATGCACATAACATATAATAATTTGGTTTCTGAAGAATTGTACAATGGCTATTATGAGGGCCTAGCAAGTGAAAAATTTGAGGTCTGCTCTAGTGACCACTGTAATTCCAAACTCACAGTAAGCTTTGATGCTTAAGCGATTGAGCAAAGAAAGAGCACTAAAAGAAAATATTTGAAAAGAAAGGAAAGAAAGAAAGTAATGAAAATAAAGAAACAATGTGGGTGTGTGAACAACTCTATCAGGGCTATGGATGCCCGACTAGCAATAGAGCAATGTTCGTGGAGTCATAGTGACAACTCCGTTAGGGCTATGGAGGCCTGACTGGAAATGGGGCAATGTCCAGGCTACTTTTGGAGTTAGAAAATTTATGTAGCTTTAGTTTCCTGATTAATGGTCGTTCGTTATATTTTTTGAAGAAGGCAATAAATTCACCATACACACACTTCTGAGATGTTCCCATGATTCGATTCAATTAAGGATCTGGGTTCTCCTTCAAGTCCCTCAGTTGACTTATGGAAACTGGGTCCTGGTCTGTGAAACTAGAGATTCTAGATTCTAAATTAGTCTTTATCATTAGAATGCTCAGAATCGTTTCCCCAACAGAGTAGACATTTGTTGTTCCTATAGCACACATGCCCCGTTCGGAAAGGGGACCCTCTCGTTCCCATTTTTTGAGTCATTTTTTCCTTTGCCTTGTTTTGCATGCCACCATTTTGAGCCCCAAGTGGTTAAGGAGTCATAAAGTTATCATCTTAAGTTAACCAAGATTCACCACCCTTGAAATTTTCTTTCCTTTTTCCTTTGCAGAGTTGCTCTGGCAGTTTTCCTTAAGTCTTTAAAACTAGCATCTTTCTCTTGATGCGGGTCTGCCCATGCAGGTCGCTCCTGGTGGGATTCTGTCCATCCTTCATTATTTATATGGTGGTCAAGTCGGGAAGTCCACCTTCATTGCGAGATCCACATCCTCCTTCACTATTCCCTTTGCCGACGTACTGAGTGGCGACCTGACTATTACCCGCATCATGAGCTCCGACCTTCCAGCCACTGGCATTTTCAAAAACTGTGTTCACTAACCTTGGCTTCCATCGTACAGATCATTAATGTGGGTCATTAATGATCAATTTCCAATAAATATCCCAACTGACCTGTTAGTTTCATTCCTTTGGTTAGAAATTGTCAGAGCTTTTCCAGCTTTCGCTGCCTCCGCACTCACGTGACCATTTCACTGCTTCAAGCATTGCAGAATTCGAATTCTTCATAAGTTATTGTGGGATATTTAGGTATGTTTTCTACCACCACCTTGGTTATAAATTTTTTCAATGGATTATGCAAAGTTATTAAAATATTGAAAGGAAACATTAAAACCATCTACAACACCCAGTCCCACACAAAACCCATCTTTTCAAAGTTTGAAAATCCTTCAAAATCAGCCATGTAGGGCCTTACGATCATCCGTCATTCTTGGCCAAGGCATCCATGCCCTTGCATCGCACAAGAATCCCTTCGCCATTGTGCAAATTTCTAAACTTCAAACAGAAGACCCAAAGCCTTCGCCCTTAGTGGGTCTGCACATGCGGATGGACACCCTCCTTTGGTTGAGATTCATTGAAACCTAGAAGCTCAGTAAAGTGGAAGTCTAAAGCCCCTATGGGTCTACATTTATGGACTTCAGTGGGCAGACGACACTGCACCTATCGTCATTCTTAAACTGCCATCTAACCTTGTTGTACCACCTTTTAGGATCTACAACACTTGTGCTCGCTAAACCTACCAAAGCTCTAAAGTCTTTTTCCCGAGCTGTCATTTGTGAGTTTCTACCATCTCCTTGTTGCCATCATAAAAAGCATTGTAAACGATCGGGACCACACTTCTTTCTACGTCATGAGGCCCGCGATCTCCTTCGTCCTCTAGAGTCACCAAACAAAAAACCTAAGTATAAACTTGTTGTGAGTCTAAACATGTGGGGCTCTATCTGTAGATTGCCCCCTCCTTGTCATCATCTACAAAATAGACCAATAATCTTCGTCCATCCACCCTGCGGGCCCCGATGGTGACTTTTCCCTCAAGCCTTCAATGAAACCTCTAGGTAAGATACCCTTGCAGGAAATTCTTTATGAGTTGTTTCCTGCAGCCTTCCTTTGCATGAACGTCATCGTAAACGATTGTGCCTTGCCCTTGTTCTGCATGGTAGAACCCAAGCTTGTGGACCCACATATGTAGGTTTCCCATTGCAGGGTACCGCCTTCCCTTTGGTTTTCACAAATGGCTGTAAAATCCTATCGGTCTAGGCTACAGTCCTCGCACCATCTATTTCCCCTTCTACACCTTCACGTGCAAAAATAACCAAGTAAAATTGAGGGTGGACATTCAAGTGCGGGCTACTGAGTACGGACTGCCACCTTGTGAATGCCATTTCCTAACGTCCATGGCTCACCATCCACCCACTCTATGGGGCTCACTTCCCCTGTCACTATCTGAGATCTTTGCTAACCAAAATAAATTTTGATGCCTATTGCGGGCTCGATGATGTGGACCATTGTCTACAGGCCATCGCCTCACTTCTATCATCTCCAAATGGTCGTTAACTAATAACATCCCATGGGTTCCTACCTACACCATTACAAATGACTTGAAACCTAAAGCTAAAAATGGAGTTGTCCTTCTTGCTTGTTGGTCCCACAATGCAAGATTCTGTTTGTAGGATTCCACCATGCCAGTGTTGTTCTGAATGGTGGAGCTCCAAGTAGCCTCAAGCTCGCCTGCTTCCACACCCTCTCGACCTGCGTGACCAAAATGATTTTATCAAGCCCCTCCAAGACTTCATGAATGATTGACCCATGTACCCAAACACCTTAACACCATGGTGGGCCCCAGTTATGGTGGGGGAATCTTGATGCAGGTGGCCACATGTGGGTTGCCGTGCCCTATGCGCCACCTTGATGATACCTTCTCCAAAATGGCTATCAGCCTAGGGAAACCCACATCCCTAGGTCTGCATTGCTCCATCTTCCCCCAAACAAGAGCCAAATGATGTTTTTTGATAAATTTTATGATCTTTGAAAGATGAATTGCTTGATCTAACAACTCTTTTCCAGGATTTCACTAACTCTCCCTTTATTTTATACATGAATATGCTTATTGTGCCTTTGTTTGTATGATTTATGCAATTAGCTACAGGACCATCAGGGGCATCTACAGAGAAATACAAAAGGAAGAAGTTTTCCAAAGTTCCAAGAGGAAAAGAGAATAAGGATCAAATGAGATATCAGTTTCAGGGAGTAGAATTCACCTCTAGGGTCACTACAACCTAGGATACAATCATAGATACCAACTTTGGATAGGTTGACATAGATGAATTCAAATAGAGGGTCATCGCCAACCCCACCATAGACAATGCAAGGAAAATTAGAAAGAGTGGTTTGGCCAAGGCAGCCAATTTCCCACCCACTCTTGTGGCCTTGGAGCTGGTGATGGCTTAAAGAGAAGCTTATTAGGAAAAAAGTAGAAGGATCATTGATCATGAGGGTAAAGTGTTGGCTAACTTATCTACCAGGTCCATAGGGAAAACATTCCACATCCATATCTTTTACCCTATGGAGGAAACGACAAAGGAATATGTAGAAAGTATGTGGAAGGTTGACCCCCTAAAATGCAAAAAGTTAATCAACCAATACTGGTTAAAGGAGAAGAGGGGGAGCGCTAACAAGGTACCCCAAGACTTGTTCAAAAGTGACTTTGATGAGGATTATCATGACTTGGTGAGCTTGTTGAGCATATTCATGGGAATTCCTACAATCACTTACTTTCAAGACTGGATTTTCTACTTCATTGAGGAGATCATCAGAGGAAAGACCATGTTTCACTGGGCTGGAATGATCAGTAACAACTTGCATCAGCAGTTCCTAGGGGTCAAGAAGACCTCTCAATTCTATATGACCTCTTACCTAGTGTATATCTTGGCCGATCCATTTCCCTATAGAGGATTATTTGTTGAAAAAATCCCAACTATAGGAAGGGAGTTGAAGGTATATCATAGGTACTTGCAACTACAATATCAGAATTTCAAGAAAGACTACTACAGGGTGAATGATGCCTTTATTGGGCATATTATCAGACTTCTTAGATGAGACTTCAATAGAAGAGTCTCACATAGTGCCCATGCATTCATTCACTAGTTTGGATTCTTGTTTATACAATTCCCCAGGTTCATGTACATCCAAACAGAAGGCTTCTCTAAAAGGTCATACAAACTTCCCTGGTATCCAAAGGACCAACAAATCTTGCTAGAAGTCTCTAGGTAGCTGCAAAATGTACATACTCTACTTAGTGGAAAGCACCATGCAGGGATACCATATCCCCTCACATTTGGGTAGGGAATGTATGCCCTCACAGCTACTTAATGTGTTGAATATTCTGAAAAGGAAATCATGGAATATAATCTAAATCTCTACATGGCCAAGCCAAGGATGGATCTGTATGGAGAGTTAAAGAAGTTTGTTGGAAAGGAATATGCCCACTTACACAACATTGAAGATTTTTGGGCTAACTATTGGGACAACAAGGAGGTACGCATGAGGCACTATATGTGTATGACTACATACTCTTTCAAGATAGTCAATATATTCCCTATACCAGATCAAGTTGTAGAAGATGAGAACATTGTTATGGATCCAAGGTATGATGTTGGTGCCAACCTGCCATTGCCCTTAATAGACTAGAATGAAGAAAAGGTCAACGACCTTGACATTCTGACAAAGCCTATGGAGCATAGAACAAGATAATGGATTGATGCACAGATTGCTATGTTGAAGCTCTAAGGAGCCACCTTGACCTACGGTGAGCTTGAAGATGAGCTCTAGAGTGAAAAAAATAGTGGGTTTATTGTTTCCCTAACTGAGGAAGCTCACAAATCTCCTCCCGCAACCAGATCAAGGAAAATAAAAGAGGTAACTGAGCACCAACCTAAGCATAAGGTGTATTCGAGGAAGGCCTCAGAGGGTGGAACTTCAAAGAGGGTTAAGAAGTCAGGTGGATTCTCTAAGATTCCTATGATCCAAGAAGACCCACTGCATGAGGGAGAAGAGGAAGAGGCCAAGCAACCAAAGTCACCACCTACCACCTCTACTCTTTCCATGACTACCACTGCCACTGCCACTACTACTACTCCTCCTCCCACCTTTCAAGATTTACTTTCTTCCTCTCCACTTGTGGTGGAAATCTCAGTTCACCTTTCCTCCACCTCACCAACCACTCCAATTACGGTGAGGGATTCCTCCTCCACTACAACCTCTCCACTCTCATCTTCCTTGATGTCTCCTTCAACTGTAGGTCCTTCAACAACCATAACTGCAATTCCTACTCTCACCCTACCAGAAGCTTTTGCAAGATATATGCAAAGCATACCCATTGAACTTTCCATGGTGTTGATGAATCATGTTGTCCAGGCTGCAATGACCCAAGTTTTTGTTGGTCTCCCCATCCCCCCTCTGACCGAACTGCCAAAGATGGAGGAAACAATGTAGATCTCAAATGAACTGGAGAGACAACTGAGGGAGGCCACCAAAGAAATAGATGAGGAACACAAGGATCCCTTCAAGGATGACTACCACGAGCATCCATAACATCAAAATGTGACCATAGATGAAGTGTCGTATGAAGAGGAATTGGCACAGTCCTCAGAAGAATATGTTGAAGATCCCAGTGCCAAGTATATAGTCGAGTCTTCAAATCAAGAGCTCGAGGACGAGTTGTGCAAACAACTCAAAGACATCAAAGAGGAATTTGAGAGGTAGTCTTCTAAAGAAAAGAAGGAAACTGGTGATGACATGGAAATATCTATAGAGCCTCCATTAAAGGGAAAGATGAAGGCCCCAATCAAGAAGAAGAAGTACCCCCTGAGAAGGAGGAAAAGACAGAAACTAAAGTTGAAGAAGAAGAAGATAAGCCTGAAGAAGAGGTTGAAATGAAGAAGGGCACGAAGCCAGAGCACTATATAGAACTCAGGAAAGAAGAAGAAAGGGAACTTGAAATGGAGGAAAATCCTAAAGAAAATGTAGCTACTACTAAGCTAAACAAGGAAAAGACCATATTCATCTGGGACTCAAATGAAGAAGATGAAAAAAAAAAGCAAGAAGCCTCATACCATGAGGAAAGGGAGATCTAACATGCTCAAAGAGAAGAAGGTGATCATGAATCACCAAAGGAGGGATCTCAAATGCTAGATTGGTTAGAAAGGAAACTACAAAAGAAGACCCTCACTCTCATGGATCCCAAGTAAAGACTAGAGGCTATCTTTGCATGAGCTCAAATAGGCACAAATAAGGAAAAGAAACCAAGAGTCTAATCCCACATTACAATGGATACGTCTAGATCAAGGATAGTGAAAATTTCCACTCTAGTAATAGATAAAGGGGAAGGGGTAAGTTATAATATCTCTACTATTGACCTGGGTACTGCTATGAGGGAGAAAAATATTGATTAGCTCTAGGGATTGGTTGCCACAATTGTCCATCAGATGAGCAAGGACAATCCTCCAAGGAGGAGTTGAAGGCACAAGTGGTGGACCTCACCACCTATATTTAGTAGTGGTCTTCTACTGAGGAGCTACAAATGACGTCGTCAACTCCAACCTTGCTTCTCTCCAAAGATCACATAAGCAAGCTAGAAAAGAGAAATAATTGGACCAAAGCTAATGAAGAATGGTTTTGTTGAGTTCTCTACAATGGTGATATGAGCATTGGTCATGCGATTCGAACAACCAATAAGTTTTGAGAAGTGAAAAAATAGCTTGAGGGCACAAAGAATTTTTAATAACTTCCTGGAACTATATACGATTACATATCCTAAACTCAAGGCTATGCTCAAGATGCCTGAGAGAACTTGGGAGAAGGAGTTGGCCCTAGCAAAGGATGATTATTGGTTGGTCGATACATGGAAAATGGGCCTCTACCATAGAAGGGAATTCCTAGAGTGGGTGCTTCATGAGGTAGAGCTTGACCTTGAGTAGGTCAAAGAACATAGGATATACTGTGAAGAATATCTGAAGCTCATGACGGATTACGACATGCCTACCATCGAGCTAGACCCCAAGAAGATTAGGTCATATTTTCATAAGAAAATAGAGAATGGGGCTAAAGGTTCACTAGCATCAGACTTCATGTATTTTTCTACCTGAGCCTTCATCCAATTATAGTAGGTGATCAAGCACATGCCTAAGTGTACAAAGAACTGGGAGCTGATCATTGGTAGATCAAAGAAACTATCCTTCCAAGTGCTTCAATTGGATATCATCGAATGGGATAAACTTCAGGAATTGATGGAAAAGTTCATGGAGTATGCCACCATTTAGAAGCATCAAGGAAATTCAGTCATAGATGATGAGTTCCTCACAATATAGTTGCAGCCTAAAGGGAAAATCACTACAAAACAAAAGTTCTACAATAAGGCACTAGAGGAAAAAATAGAGAAAAGACAAGGAAGGTATTTTAAATTGTAAAATATTAAGGGGTAGGTGAAACCCTAATTTGTAATGAATCTTGGCAACACAATGAGATTAAATCTTGGCCATTCATTTTTCTTTTTGAAAACTATAAATAGGGTGTCTCCTCTCATTTTCAAAGAGAGTTGAGTTGTCTTAAAGACATGCTGCTGAAATTCTAATAGAAATTCATTGCTTTTGGGTGGATTCTTGAGTTTCCTTCATGTTCCGTGATTCATCTCCTCATAGTCAATAGATTTGAGTAGATTTAATTTGTTGTTCTATGTATTTTGCATTCTTCTAGTTAGTTTGTTTAATGATGTTCATTGATGCTGAAGAATACTATATTGCTTATGCCCTTCCTTGTTCATGCTTTTTGTTGATTGTTGATGATAAACAACAGTGTAAAGCTATTTTGAACATAGATTCATTGCTACACTTAAATTTCATCTTTTATTCATGCTCTATGGTGAATGAGAAATTGAAAATCTATAGACCTTAGAAGATAGCACTAGTTTCATGATATTGTTAGCTGATTTGGTTAAGCGGAACTTAGTTTTAGGAAGTCTTTCCACTGTAGTATCCTCCATTATCACTATTCATTGGTAGTTGTAGGTCTAGGAACTTCCTCCTTTCCCTTCCCTTTTGACCTTTCTTTGAAATAGTAATTTAGGAAAAGTTCTAGCATCATTGTAAAGCCAAATTTGATGATAAAGGTAGAGTTTTAGGCTGTTGTTTTGAACTTGTAGAAATTGCACGTCATATTACTTGGAAAAAGGTTGAAGTAGGTCCTACATAAATGGTAGTTTTTATTTCTAACACTATGAAATCGATCCATTTTTTGTGCCAAATTGATCAAATGTTCAGACTTGCTCCATATTGCTTTTTTTCCCCACTCTTCCCAATGTTACAGTTATTCCTAACATCTATTGATTCACCATCCTTGTAGTTTCTCTCTAGATCTTGTCAAGTGATCACAAAAGTGATAACCTTTGATCTTGGTTCTTCTAGATGACAACAAAGAAGCCTCCATCATCTTCTAAGAAAGAGGGAGAAATTAAATACAAGCTGTATCAAGATGTCTTTCCACCTACCGTGGTAATCTCAAAGGTGGATCAAATCAAAGACACTAAGGTTGGTAATAAGGACCTTGAAGACTTTGTTAAAAGAACTAAACAAAAGCCCTTGGAAGACAGTTTGAGAGCCATTGTCCACAACAATTTGTATCTGGTGTCCACACTCCTGACATCTACTCATCACACAAATTTCATTCTCCAGGTTGCATCCCACTACATCCAAGAGAGCAGAAGTGTAAAAGATTCCTCTAGACAAGTAATGATGAGGCTAGACCATGAATTCTTTAACATTGTTTTCATTGTTCCACACATGGAAAAATATACCGAGATATGTAAAAGAAAAAGTCTAAGCGTTATATGCATTTGTTTTAAGAAGAATTGTAGGATCTTTAGGAAATGTACAACCTTTGGCTATGATAAGTGTAGAGGAACCAACTATGAAAAATGCAGAGAAGCTTGCCTCCAAAGGTAAAGTGTTGTATAATTTCATTGATGAAATTATAGAACATGGTTCATAGGTTATAATTGCTACCGATGAGAAGGCCACCCAAATAGCCAAGCTCAAAAAATATCTTGATAAAGAAGAAAGTATTATTTCCCAAGAGAAACAATAAATGGAAAAATGCCTATCATTTTGGTCACAAATGAAGCAAGAAAAGCTCAGTAAGTTCGTAGAAGTTGGGGTAATTCCTGAAAAGGATAAATATGTGGAGGTAAGAGAATCTCTCAAGCACCACATCCAAGTGATCAAGTCTCTTATCTAAGATCTCCACCAAGTGCAAGAAGATGTCAAAGGACATTGTTCTATCCTTGAAAATGGAATTAAGGAGTTATCGGGTAACCTCATTGAAGAAGATCATATTTTCCTCCTAGCTAGTGAACTTTCTCAAATCTACAAGGAAGTCGTCATGAAGCAAGTGGAGGATGAAAACTTTTCAAAGACCTCCACACATGTCATTTTTGATAAAAGATTCACTCATTTGCTAAAATATCAATCACCAGAGTTCACACCATTGTGGAATACACTATTGGTCTAGATGAGGCATTCATCCTCGAGACAAGAAAGATATATGAAGACTTCTGCACCCAAAGCAAGGAACCATGAAGGCTTCTTTTCTCCACTGTTGAATATTTTTATGCTTTCCTTTATGCATTTTGTAAATATTTTTCGACATCCTAAATGTCTTTTGAGTAAATGTAATTGCATGTAAAATCTGAGATGTTTTCCCAAAAAGATGGACAACATTTTTTACTAAGTCAAAGTTAGGTGAGATTTTCCTAATTTAGCTCACCTAGCTTTCCTATTTTTTCTCATTTGTTTTCCTAGATTTTATCTTCCCTCTCTTTTATAAATAAGAAGGAATCCTATTGTAATATTTATCTTTTATCTCTTGTAACGAAGTGCTGCTCTTTTTGAAACAAATGTGTGAAACTTTGTGTTCATCTTTGTGAATATGAATCTGATCAATAAAGAAGAAATTTGCATACTAGACTTTGTGTTGGAATTGATTCTCTTATGGTTTGATCAAATTTGCGGTGATTAGTGTGTGAGATCTAAGGGCTCTGAATAAATCTATGTAAACTTTGTGTTGCACTCTTTATTCAGATTTTTGTTGTTATTTGGATAACTATTGATGGATTATCTACAAGACTTTGTGCCTGTAATTGTTCATTTTTTTCATGGAATTGATGTATCTAAGAAGACTTTGTGCTTCTAATATTACAAATGTTACAGATCTCTCAAGGATCCATCGGTGAAAAGATATGGAATGACTTTGTGCCTTTGTGAGCTTTCTTGCTTATTTTATTATTTATTATTATCATACTTGGTATCTCTAAGCTTTGCTTTGACAAGATAGAGATATTGGAATTACTGTTTTGTTTTTAGTTTAGAGTTGTATCGAATCAGGACTATCAATCGTGAAGCATTTTAAAACATATTCTCTGAAAAAAGAGAGAAGTATGAGTGTGACACACCCCCATCTCATAATTGTAGTGTACATTTTGTGAATACTTAATTAGTTTTATTTTAGTTTCAGTTAGCAATAAGAAGGGTGCCTCCCCTTTCTTAGAGGAGAGATCATATCTCACATAGTTGTGGTTGAAATCAAGTTGTGTAATCTGTTGAAAAGGGATTACATAATTTTCACCCAACAGGTTTAAGTAACATTTTGTATTTTATAATTCCTAGCATTAAGATGAATACATGATTAAACAACATTACATGTTTCATTTATTTAGGAATGTAAAGATTAAATGGGGAAAATATATTTGTATATAAATATATAATACTTGGTTTGAATTAAAATCTATTATGTAACTATTTTGAGATTGAAATGATGTAGGAGAAAAAATTATATATTTAGCCTTATATTTAAAAATAGTCTCAGTATGTATTTATTACAAAAGAGTAAAATGACTTACAATATATATGTTTATATTATCTTATTGAATTCTACCTCTTACATGAAAAAAGTAGGGTAATCTTATCTAATATATGTGTACATGTATATATTTAAAATTTATATTTGTATGTCTACAAAATTGAAGCCCATGTTTGAATATATCGTCATAATATTAAAACTATACATTATTAAACAAATAAACTAAATTGGACTTATGTATACATATATGATAATAATCAGATCTAGGAGTAGTCTTTTGTGATTTCATAATTTTTTAGTTTTGAAAGAATGAAATTACAAAGAAGAAAGTGTAGCTAAAAACCTTCAAGGAGAAGCTATACAAAATGGACCAGCAAAAGAAACATTACAAAATGTAGAGTTGTACAAACATCCATAGCTCTAAAAGACTAAAAAAAAGAAGATACTAAGACCATGATCTATACAAACTTTTTTTTGCACAATAGCTTCTCAACTACTTGAAATATTATAAAACAGAAACAAGATGTTGAGTTGTACAAAATTCCATAGCACTATACAAAATGAAATTAAAAAAATGATCTTAAATCGTGAGTTATACAAACTATTGATGACAATTTTACTCGCATCAACAAGGAAAATAAATTCTTCATAGATAAACTGCAAAGAGCCTATCCTTCTTGAAATATATGGAACAAATACAATCCAAAAGTGGATTCTACTTTGACATGAAAAGATTGGCTTTAGTTCAATCCCAAGTCTCCGATAATCAGGTCTTGATTGTACTACGTTCACTCTCGGGTATAATGTTATATTGTTGTTATTCTGATGTAGAGAAAGGAGGAAATCAACTAACAATCACAAAAAAAACAACTTTTCAATCTTTAAAACCCTAACTTTCCCATATTCTTCATTTCTTTCATATCTCTCTTCTAGCCATCCAAGCAAGGAACTTTGTGCATATCTCTCAAAATATTCCTCAAACCCACAAAATAAATAGCATTTCAAATACCCATTAAAGAGTTCTTCAACATATATCCAAATCACATACCTTAATTTTGGAACATCAACCTCAAAAATAGATTGGTACGCTGAACAGGGGCATAATTAACCCACTTTTACAAAGCAACACCACCTTACACTTCCTTCCAACCCAAAATTCCTATGGATAGTCCTTTACCAGTCTATAAAACCTCAGAATCTACAATTTTTAACCAAAGAAATTCCCTCTAATTCATCAAACCATAAAACCATCATTTTTGACAAGTTTCAAGGGGGTTTATTGAAAATAGACCTTCCAAAATTCTTTACACCTTATCAATGCATCAAAAATGCTCCAATAGGTCTTCTTATACTTTAAAAAACTTCAAAATATTCTTCCCCAAGATTTTTCCACAATTACCAACCATTAACCACCAATTTTCACCAAAAACACGTAAATTTGACAACTAGGGCATCACACCAAAATCCACAAATGGCCTCCTTTACTCTCAAAGACAACTCTAAAACCTAACCCTACCATACTAGACCCATTCCACCAGGCTACAAGAGATACAATTGGTGGAATGGGCCATTAGTCCATTTTATGCAATCACAAACCTTCAAATTGAATGTAGCGACCCGCTTTCAGAAGTTTGTTTATAAAATGCACCAAACTTTACAAAAACCAACCAAACCAAATCCAAATTGAAGCTATCTACAACATCTATCAATTTCATAAGCTTTTAGACCCTTACTATACTGTACAAACCCATACAGAAGATTGCAATAGCAATTTACCAGTTAAAACACAAAATAAATGAGAATTTTTTTTATTGATTTCTTCACCAAAAATTTGAAGAGAGAGTTTACAATGAGATTCCAAGCATATTTAAACTTTTCCATCCTAAAAAAAAACTAACAAAACCATCAAAACTAACTTTTAAACTCCCATGACCATTGGGATTCCAAGTTTGCACTTTTTACATTTTGAACATGACAACATTGCAAGATTTTACAAACTTTGACAAATTTTAACAAAATGAATCCTAAACCAACCAAAGTGACTTATTACATTAAAATATGGTCTATTATGACCTTATTGAGTGACAAAAATACTCACAAATCCTAAAATCTATCAAAAGACCCTATTTACAAGATGAGTTACCATGGTGCCCCCACACCATACACCTGGGCCTGAAAAAGATTCCAACTCCCTTTGGAAATGCATTTTTGTAGATCATTCTTCTTTCCAACATCTCCTTGACCTTCAAATGCTCCTTCATGTGGTGATCCTTTCCATTGTATCAGGTACTATAGGTTTGAATCATTCTTTGTTCCCTTGAACTTTTTACCACCTAAGCATTGCTCCACTTTTGCAAACTGACCTGACAAATGTTCTCTTACCTTTTCACGACCTAAAATTAATGTAGATCTTTTCGTTGCATCTATAAAAAATCCTTGTCCAGCTTTATCTTTGACTATCCACTCTATCCCTCTTATTGCATACTCAAATTCACTCCTTTCACCTTGCCTTTCACCTTGATTCATCTCACCTCTTACTTTCAATTATTTTCTCAAGTTCTCTTCCCCAAATACTACTATATTACTATACTTACAAGCCTTCGTAGTGTCAGGTTTAGAAACCACTAGCTTGACAAATTTTGACTATCCTTTAACCTCCTTTGCTTTCAATGGAAAAATCACTGTCCCTATCACAATTTAATTATGTTTTCCTAACTCATGCTGCACTCCTGCAACTAATTCATCCTTGACCTTCTCTATTTCTTCCTTTGACACCAAATCTCCATCTTTTCTTCCTTATAACTTTGCATCATCCTTCAAATTCACTGTCCTAATATCTCCAAGACTTGAAGTGGTTGCACACTTTTCATTCTTGTTTTCCTCTAGCTACACAAACTCCTATTTTCCCAACATGATCATTTTTGCTTCCTTACCTTGTTCCTTAACATCCTCAACTAATGGGGCCAATGTGAATGTATTCCCATCCTTCTCAATCTGATATGTATTATTTCTCCCATCATAAATGGAATGTCTATCAAACTGGCATGGCCTTCCAAGTAATAAATGGCAACAACTCATGGGTAAAACATCACAAAGAACCTTATCTCTATATCCACCAATACTAAATTAAACTAAAAATTTCTCACTAACCAAAATTGACTAATAATCATTCAACCAAGCTATGATATAAGGTGTTTCATGAGGAATTTTCTCTAAGTTCAATTTATCTACCATTTCATTTGAAACCATGTTGTCAGTGCTCCTTGAATCTACTACCACTTTACATACCTTACCTTTACATTTTCATGTGGACTTGAACAATGTTCTTTGTGTCAGCTCCTTCTCCTTGGATGCCTTTAGGAGTTATCTTCTCACCATCAATGACCCCAACTTTTGGAGCAACAAGTTGATTAGAAGAATTCACACTTTCACTATCATCCTCTTGCACCAACTGATTCCTTCTTTCACCTCCATGATAACTAGATGCTTGTCCTTCATGACACTACCATGCTTGATGTCCAAATTTGTTACATTGATAGCATCTATCTGTGAATGTATTGGAACCTCTACCTTGTCCACCAAATCTTCCCCTAAATCATGTTCTTCCTCCTCTAAATCCACCTCTTTGATTAGCAACTTGTTCTTTCCTCATGCTTGAGTTTTCTTGACTTTCTTGTGGCTTCCTTGGAGTGGAAAAAGTACCTCTTCCTCTTGAATTTCTACATCTACCTCTTTTTTTTTTCTTTCCTTCTTTTGAGCTTCTCTTCATCCCTTATTTCCATTTGGTAGCAATCTTCAATCGTCCTTAGATTGTGCAAACTCAACTCATCTTAGATGTTAAACCTTAGCCCACTAAGATATTTAGCCACCTTTTCTACATCATCATCCATGTGACTTGCTCTTATACTCAAATTATAAAACTCATTAGTATAAGTTTTGACATCCATTTCCCTTTGTTTCAAATATTGACGTTTCTTAGAGATTTTAATTGCATAATCACTTGGTAAGAACTTTCCTTTCAATTTGGCCACCATTTTGTCCCAAGAAACAATTGTTGCCTTACATTTCTTTCTCCTTCTATTTTTTTCATAATCCCACCATACTAGTGCATTCCCCTTCAATTTGGTTTTTTCTATCTTCACCTTTTGTTCATCAGGTACATCATCGCATTCAAAGTAGTTATCCAATGCTGCAATCCAATACAACAATTCTTCATCATTTTAAGGTTACCTCCATACATAGGAAAATAAATCTTTACCTTATGTTTATCTCCTTTGTCTATCTTTGGTAGCTTTTCCATCTTTTTCTCTTCAAGATCCACTTCTTCTTCCACATCTTCATACTCTTCTTCCCCGTCCTCTTTAGAGTCACTTTTATCACCTACAACCATACCTCTTTTCTGACCCGTTTCAACATTTTCCATCCTTGCTACCAATCTGTTTTGTAGTTCCTTCAACTTCCTAATCTCTCTCTCAATCTTCTCTTCCATTTCTTGCATCTTCCTAGCCATATTGTTACCCTTAGGAGGCATCTTGTCCACTTTTCCTCACGCCTTCTTTCCTTTCAAAAGATCAAACCTATGCTCTGATACCAACTAATGTAGATCAAGGAGGAAATCAACCAACAATCACAAACCAAACTCTTTCAAACAAATTTGCAATCTTTAAAACCCTAATTTTCCCATATTCTTCATTTCTTTCATATCTCTCTTCTAGCCATCCAAGCAAGGAATTTTGTGCAATTATCTCAAAATATTCCTCAAACGCACAAAATAAATAGCATTTTAGATACCCATTAAACATTTATTCAACATATCTCAAAATCACATACCTTCATTTTGGAACATTAGCCTCAAAAATGGACTGGTACACTAAATAGGGGCACAATTAGATGACTTTTACAAAGCAAAACCACCTTATACTTCCTTCCAACAAAAATTTCCTATGGGAAGTCCTTTACCAACCTATAAAACATCAAAATCCACAATTTTTAACCAGAGGAATGCCCTCTAATTCATCAAACCATAAAACCCTCATTTTTGACAAGTTTTAGGGGGGTTATTGAAAATCCACCTTTCTGACTTCTTTAAACCTTATCAATGCTTCAAACATGCTCCAATAGGTCTTCCTATGCTTAAGAAACCTTAAAAATTCACTACCCCAAGAGTCTTCCACATTTACCAACCCTTAACCACCAACTTTCACCAAAAAAACATAAATTTGACAATTAAGGCATCACACCCAAATCCACAAATGGCCTCCCCTACTCTCAAAGAAAACTCTAACACCTAACCATATCATACTAGAACCATTATACCAAGCTACAGGAGATACAATCGGTGGAATGGGCCATTAGTCCATTTTATGCAATCACAAACCTTCAAATTGAATGTACAGACCCACTTTCAGAAGTTTATTTATAAAATGCACCAAAATTTACAAAACCCAACCAAACCAAATCCAAATTGAATATATCTTAGGACTCCATCAATTTTATAATATTTTAGAACCTTACTAACAAAACCATCAAAACTAGCTTTTAAACTCTCATGATCATTGGGATTCCAAGTTTGCACTTTTTGCATTTTGAACATGACAACATTGCAACGTTTTACAAACTTTGACAAATTTTAACAAAATGACTCTCAAACCAACCAAAGTGACTTATTACATTGAAATATGGTCTATTATGACCTTTTCGAGCGAACAAAAGACTCACACATCCTAAAATATATCAAAAGACCCTATTTACAAGAAAAGTTACCATGGTGCCCCTGCACCATAATATCAAAGGGAATATGGTTGTTTAGAATCATATATATCAGATGCCGAGTTTCAATTTGGAACTTAAAAATAAATATAATGAAATCAAAAGATTTGAAATAATATTTCATGAATGTCAACAATTTCTTTGCTATCACTTAAGTAGATTTAGCATAAAGCATTCAACAATTTCATAGGAAAATGAAAGATTTTTAACAAATTTCCATCCATTCATTTATTTTTTGGAACATTTTCAAAGAATTTAAACATCTATTCTAAAATAAAGCATAAAAATACTAAAAATTAAAATTTTCTCCTAATTATTCTACATGCATGCCCCAAATAATCAACTAAAACAGAACAAACTACTTTATACTTCACCAGATTGCTGCACAACTACATATAAAATGATGCAAGCTTTTAAAGATAGGGGTTTTAGTTTGGACACCGAGTAGGTTGTGTATGCACCCTTAAATAGCATAGCATATAGTCTTATTCAACTGAACTAACAAGATCAGCTACAAAAGATTCATGAGATAGGTAGCTATCTAATTGGCTATGATATTAATCAATGTCTATGTGCATACAAAGTTTTATGCTAGAATGATTCAAAAAACAAGAAAAAATAACAGAACTCAAAGAAGTTTTAGCTCTTCCAACATCCACAAATTCTGAACATAAAATGAAAATAAAACAATAAACGACCTTTTATAGAAACAAGTCAACAATATTTCAAACTTAAAGTCTATCTAGAGAATCGGAAATAACAAATTAAAATGTAGCACATGGCACATGCCAACTGTCATCAGAATATTCTAGATGAAGTCAAAGCTATGACTTTGTCAACAACACTTTTCACTTCATAGTCAAGCTCGCTAGACTTCACATAAATGAAGTTTATCAGTAATCTTCAAAATACCAGATAGGGAACATCTACCAGGATTGCGAACAACTTGCAAAACTTAAAACTTGAACACATATCTTTGTAACTCCTCCGGTATCTGGTATTTGGTTCTTTCTTTCATCATTCAGGGCTCAGGCTCCAGGATCTTTTCTTCTCCTTTATTTAAATGATATTCTTGGAAAACATTAAACGTTTGATGCATATGTCCTTTTGAAATCCTTTGCATCACCTTCCATGTGAGCTTGAGTCTAGTGCATTCTTCAGATACCTAGAGTACAATACTATTCCTCTGCACTATGTCTATCTCATATCTATCTATAGTTTTCCTACACTGTATAATCTCGTCAATGACATGGGTATGTGCAGGATCATGATGGGCCAAAAAGTTGCAATATGATGGGTATGTGTAGGGTATGTGGCTGATAACTTTTTTTTACCCAAAATTGATGAAATGAAAAGGGTTTTTAAAGGAGATTCTAAACTTTCCACCAATATAAATTATGCTTTACTTTGAATTCAATAAATAATTATTATTCATTTTCTATTTGAATTACAACTAAACTCCTGATTGATAGGCTGATTGAAAAACATCTATAGCTTTGAAATGGTATCACATTTTTTGAATCTAAAACATGCATCACATTTTATGCTTTGCATACTATAGGATTAAAAAAAATATATCAAATTTCATGATATTTTGACCAAGTTAAAGTGGTCAGACATACGAGTTTTTATATTTTTTAAAAGTTGTAATAAAAAATTCATAATTAATTATTTACTTGAAAAAAATTATAAAAATATGCATCACATCCGAATATGAGTCCTCTAATTATATCTAAAATCTTACAAAAAAATATTATCATTTTATTGTGGTTAGGGTAGTTAGGCAGACACCTCCTTATTTTTTCCCTGAAATTTAAGTACTACTGCATTGAAATTTCAAATTTTCACCAAATAGATTTTTCTTTTTTTAAAATAAACCTAGTAGTTTAGAAACTACATTCAATTTTCTAAAAATTGTATTGTCACATATTTTTGAAATAATATAGATAACTTATTCAAATTTTTACATCAAGTTTCCTAACTCTAATTTTTCTGAATTTTTTGCCACTTAAGGGCCTATTTTTTCCATGATGATCCTACACATACCCACCTCCCGAGTGAGTAACTGAACAGGGTCTCTATTTATTCTCTCAGTCCATTCTTTGAAGGCTTTAGCTTCTTTACCATCCTCTCCTAGTGTTTGGGGATCACAACCTTGACATGCTAACATTTCAATAAAATCTTGATCTTTATCAAGCACTTTTCTACATTCCACAGTGACTTTTTCAAATCCTTCAATGCATTACATAACCATGTCACCTTCCCATTTCAATTTTTTTTCCACTTTTCAAGCAATAAAATTTCTTGCTTTGAAACTATATTCCCTTGTATTAATTCTTGAACATCCATATACTTTTGTACTCTGGCAACAGTGGCATCCAAGTTCATTTCTATCTCCTCCAACTATTGCCTCCAAGATGAGTGTCCAAGATTAATACTTGTTATCTTATACTCCTTAGGCATTATTTCATACATTTTTTTGTCAATTGTTTGAGTAGCTATATGGATGGTTTTGTCACCATCTGTATTTCTCTATATGACATGTTTTGCTCTAGCTCTATGCCTAGGCTTAGGAGTATATACTTCTTGTATAAAAATATTGAGATCTAGACGCAACAATTCTACTTCCATTGAGGAAGCTAATTCCATAATCTCAACCAATCAAGTGCATCTTCATCATGCTCTAGCTCTGCAACATCAATTTTTTCCTAGTTTCCACTTGATTCAAGAACCTCCTTTCTTACTTCATCAGTCTTATTTGTCATGTCCTCTAAAATAGGAATTTCCTCAATAATTTATGGCATAGATTCGGGATTACCAGGATTTGGAACTGTCTCCTTTGTTTGAAGACTTACATTTTCATATCTATCCAGATGTTCAACCTCAGTTTCCTAGATGTTACTTTCTTCAATCTCTGCTACACTAGGGTTTATCTAATTTCTAACTTCATCACCTGAAACCTGTGTAGCTTCACCTTTCTCAATTTTAACTTCAACATGGTCCTTTTTTGATTTTGTAAAGAACTGTGATTTTTCATTATCATTTTGAACATTCCCAAGTGAAGGTTGGGAATCAAAAGTGTCTTCAATAATCATTTCATCAATAGGATCTTGCTTTGTAGTCTCCCTTGTTTCCATCTTAAGGATATCAAGATTCCCCTCTTCTGAAGTGAGTGTTCCTTGTATAAATTCTTCTTCTTCAACATTTATAGAAGTGGATCCTATATTTGGAATCTCTTCTAACACTGGTTGTATCATGGGTTTATCTTTGTATTTCTTTTCTTTTACCTTCTCCCATATGGCACCCCATTTATCCATTTGTTCTTTGATTTTGGATTCATCTGCCTCAGAAATCACCTCCAAAACTACAAGAGTTCCTCCAAATGCTTCTTTCATACTAGCCATGTTAATAAAAGGAGGAGAATTAAATAGTGTTGTATCCCTTTGAGATGTAGACCTGGTCTGTGTGCCAACATTTTCTGTTACTCCTGCTTCTTCTTCAATAATCGGTTTAACTTTTGATTTTGTTGTAGAGGAACATACACCTTTGGGTCTTACTTTTGACTTATCTTTGCTTGATTCTGCATCTTTCTTCTTATCATATGGTTTTATTGGAACTTCTTGTTTTGAAGCTTCAGGGGTGGGTATGTGCAGGATCATGATGGGCCAAAAAGTGGCAATATGATGAGTATGTGGCTGACGACAATTTTTTTACCCAAAATTGATGAAACGAAAAGGGTTTTTAAAGGAGATTCTCAACCTTCCACTGATATAAATTATGCTTTACTTTGAATTTAATAAGTAATTATTATTCATTTTCTATTCAAATTACGACTAAAGTCCTAATTGATAGGATGATTGAAAAACATCTATAGTTTTCAAACGGTATCACATTTTTGAATCCAAAACATGCATAACATTCTATGCTTCACAAACTATAGGATTAAAAAAAGAAAAACTGAATTTCATGAAGTTTTGACCATGTTAAGGCGGTTAGACATATGAGTTTTTTATATTTTTTTAAAATTTGTAATAAAATATTCATAATTAATTATTTAGTTGGAAAAAAATTATAAAAAAAATGCATCACATTGGGGCATGAGTCCTCTACTTATATCTAAAAGCTTATAAAAAAATATTATCATTTTATTGTGGTTAGGGTGGTCAGACAGACACCTACTTCTTAGTTTTTCCCTAAAATTTAAGTACCACTGCATTGAAATTTCAAATTTTCACCAAATAGATTTTTTTTTCTAAAACAAACCTAGTATTTTAGAAACTACATTAAATTTTATATAGATTCTATTCTTACATATTTTTGAAATAATATAGATAACTTATTCAAATTTTTATGTCAAGTTGCCTATCTCTGATTTTTCTAAAATTTTTGCCACTTAAGGGCCTATTTTTTCCATGATGATCCTGCACATACCCGAGTTTTTTCTTCAATCCTTATACCAGGGGCCACCTTACTAGTCTTCCTTCTCTTCTTAGGAGGCTCTCCACTATCAAATCCCATTTCATTTCTTTGTTTTTTTCTTTAATCCTTTGAGAATGTGGGTTCAATTACTCTTTCTATTGAAGCTTTACAAAAAAATTTATCCAATGTTGAGTGTATAATAGAGCAGGTCTAGAGAACTCATCAATTGATGTCAATTCTTCACCTTCATAGTCTGAGTCTAGGATGGATTCATCATACAGTCTGTCTTTGTTAGATGCTCTATTCAACACTTTCCCATCATCGTCTTCCAATTGGTCAAGGATATCATGGAGCACAAGAATCCAAGCAGATTCTAAAGATAATATTTGATACTTTCTTATTCTTACTTTGTTCTCATCTTCCCAATTAAACCAATAATCTTCTAGGCGTTGGACATGAGCATGGTAACCAATTATATTCTTTGCAATATTCCCCTCGAGGTCATAATATATTCTTTGAAGTAGAAAATACTCAAAATTATATGTTCTTAATTCTTCTTCACACAAGTCATACACTCTGATTGCATTGCACTCATAATTTCCTATCACAATAGGGAAGTTGAAAGAGACCTTCTTGTGAGCATCAGTGTAAAGAGCCTGAGATGGTTTCAACTATCTCACCAATTCTAATAAAATATTATTTTTTTTGGATACCTCTACAACATGAAAGAATGTCCATCAAACCCTTCCATCCTAATGTAGGAGTAAGTGGGGAACTGAATATACCAACCTCCAATTGGTCTGATGACACTTTATGCCTCCAAGGACAATCTTTTCGTTTTATCACCTTCCATCATTCTAACTAGCTTAATGGAGAACAAATCATTAACTCTCTCTCAATTCTCTTTGTAGTTGTGGATAGTGATCTGGGGTAAATGAGTATATAACAAATTGTTTCCAACTTCCTTGCCCAGAGTACCAATATTTTTCAAACCTTATTTGCTTTCCCTCATGGAGTAAGAATAAATCACATATGAAGACATATAGAACCACCTGGTCTTGGGAAATTTCATTATGTGTTCATGTAATATGTCACTAATAAACTTTCCCCAATGCATCTGCACATGATTTTTTATCAGTCTGGATATTATTACAAACATCCAGGGTTCAAAGTTACTAGCATCTTGTAAACCAGTCATCCTGCTTAGCAAAGTTATAATATCTTGAATCTCTTGGTTGAACATAGACCTTTGAATTACTTTGGTTTGTGGTGTAATCAGCTCTTGGCACCATTGGGTACTCATTATTTCTCTGTTACAAAATTCAAAACTCTGATATGTTTTTTCCTTTGCCTTCATTTCAACATTATACATTTGGGTGAAGAAAGGAAGCCCAAATGTGTATGTAATTCCCTTCTGTGAGAGGTCTGAATATATTCTCCCCTCTTTTTTAACAACTCTTTTAACTGGGTTATAATAATTCATGCATTGCATAACAAATTTAGAGGCCTCAATTGCTAGCGAAAACCCTCCTGCTGAAAATAATCCATTTGCTATAACATTTCTAATACACTGAGAAGCATTTTCCTGTCATACTCGAGTGTGAATTTTGACATCAGAAGTCCATCCCATATGAGTTTCTGTAACTTCCACATTGATTGTTAAGGCTTGCAAATTGCAATATTTAAATTCATCTTCTCCCTTTGCATAAGAAGTACTCATTTTTGTTGGTGGGTTCTGCATTTTTCAAATGTGTGTATTATGTGCAAGTTAGGGTTAAATTTAATCAAATTTCTTACAATTTATAAAACTTTCAATTCACCCTTTGACTAAATTCAAATCAAAGAATGAACAACATTTCAATTTCTAATGGGAAATATCATGTTTCAATATTTTCATGTATGAAAATAATTAACAGAAAAATATTTATTCAAAACATACCTAGTTCTGGTTGATACAGATAATATTCAAAAAATGGAACTCCAAAACCCTTGGTAGCTATCTTATAATTTTCTCAATATTTACCTCTCCTTGCATGCCAGTATTATCACATTCTTTCAATTTCCTTTGCAAATTTGTGACATGACATGAAGTAGAGTGTTGTAACAAAAGAAACTACATGCATAAGGTGGTACCAAGTACATGGGAGTAATTTTTCACCTTCATTAATTACCTATTATAATGCATTAATTCCTCGAATAAAGGTGCAATCATTACAATTTAGGGTTTAAAATATGAACGCCTAGATTTATATGCGGGCTCGCTACTAGAGGAGGAAGACAACACGATGATCATACATGGAACTCTGGTGTCACTCTGATCATTTGAAAGACATAAGCCATTAAAGATACATAATTAATTTGTGATCACTAGGATTAGAACCTTCAGTATCAAATTTTAGGAGAAATACCAAGATCTGGGATCCGGGACACTTACCTTTGAGCCTTAAAGAAAACTGAAACAAAAGAAAAGACTAGGAACCAGGTTCAAGATAGATTACAACATTTCAAAATAGGCTCTCTAGTTTCTAAGTTCCGAATAAAAAGAAACTACCAGAATCCAATACAAGGAAAGAAAGAAAAGGTATCACCAAGATTAACACTTCTGGTGGATGACTTATTGGGTGGAGCTAGGACCAATTGAAAATGTAATTCACTTTGACGTAGCCACACAACTCTTGGATTCCAGTTTCTAGTAATTTATTAAAATTCATGGCAGGACCAAAATGCTGAATCTGGGAAAGAAAAAGAGAATAAAACAAGAACCAAGCAAAATTGAAAATGAGACCAGCAACCGACCAAAGTGTAGAACAACACCAAAGCAAATGAAAGCGAAAGGGAATAGAAAAAAAAGGGGTCCACATTTTTCCAAAGGAAAAAATGCGGTGTGTTGTGAGACCACACAACAACTAGCAACCAACAAAACTAAATAAAAAAATATAAAATCAATTATGGATCCAACATCAGTAAACCAACTTGTTTTAGTCTTCTAATTATAAATCATTGGATCCTTATTCTGACATTCAAATTTCACTTCGGCTAGCATGCAAGATTAAGTATTACTGAGCTCACGTGTGTGCAATTGGTTATTTCCACTACAGTAAACTTAGAAATAGCAATTATTTGCATTAAAAACCTACATAATATGGAAATTCCTTTTAATCCGACTAGGGATAGAGCCTTGTTTCTAGTCAAGTGTTCATAGCCCCGATAAGGTTATCTCTATAATTCCTCCCAAACATAACTCCACTACCAGCTAGGCATCTATAGCCCTAGTAGAGTTATTTGGATAGCCTAAAGAGTTGATTTCTCTCTTTTTTTTATAGATATTGCAATAATAGCTCATTTTTCTCTTTTGATATTTCAATGATAGCTCATTTTTCAACTTGCAGGAAATGAAGCCCACTATTAGGTTAGGAATTACAATGGTAGCAAAGGTAGTCTTTTGATTTTTTAATCAATGCAAATAACTGTTATCCCAAATCTCAATAGAATGATTTAAATGCACGTGTTTGTAGCTCAACATCAATTAAATGATTCATGCTAACCAGGATATAAAGAATAGAATAATTCTCAAACAATTTATAAATAAAGGACTATTTCTAGTCAGTACATAGATAAAATTTCTAGAATTGATGTTCTATTAACCTATTCACCTTCAAAATTTTCCAGTCATTGTAAAATTGAACAACACAACACCCCAAAAAAGAAAATCAAAAGCAACAAACGGGTATTTACAAAACAACAACAAAACTAACCTAAAAAGAAAAACTAAAAAACTATTTACCTATGACTGGAAATAATGCTTTAAGAACTACCCATTGATAGGAAATGGGATATCTTCACTAGTCAAAGACTTCAATCTATAAGTACCATCACCTAGGATTTCAAAAACTTGATGTGGGCCTGTCCACAACTTATCAAACTTACCATTTTCACCTTTTTGTTAATGGGCTTTATTCCAATATAGGACAAAATTAGGTATTCTAAAAGTCTTCAATCTATCTCTTTTATCAAACCATCTTTTTACCATGGACTGATGCCTAGCAAAATGATCTATAGCTTGTGTACTTTTTTCATCTAAATGCATTACTTGTAATAATCGAGCTTCAGTTTGATCATCCAATCCGATATATTCCTATGCAAACTACCAAGTAGGGATTTTCAAATTTATTGGTAGTATAGGATCTACCCCATAAACTAAATGATAAGGAGAATTCCCTAACATGGCTTTCATCCTAGTGCAATCTACCCAAAGGGTGAATTTTAGCAAAGAATTCAATTCCATAGGATTCTTTTTGATCAATTTTTTAATTATATCAAATAGATTTTTATTTGACGATTCAGCTAATCCATTTCCCTGTGGATAATAGTTAGATGAGAATTTTAGCATTATACCATATTCAAATGCCCAATTAGAAAATTTTAATGAAGAAAAGGCAGGGCCATTATCACATACCAGCGCATATGATATTCCAAACATTTGATTACTACTTCTCTAGTGCATTTTTTGTTGGGACACGCTTCTGCCCATCTAGTGTAGTAATTTGTACCGGTCAGTATAAATCTATGGCTTATAGATGATGGAGAATTGATAGTTCCAATAAAATCTAGTCCCCATTGTGAAAGGCGATGCATTTCCATCACTGGTTGTAGTGGTTGAGCATTGAATCTTCCTTTGTCTGATGCAATTTGACATGTATAGCAATGTTTCACATGTTCGTATGTATCCTTGAAAATTTTTAGTGGCTCTCAAAAGGAGGTGTACAGTAGCTAAAGGTTCTCCATGAGCCATTCCAAATTTATCATGTAGTTCCTGCAACACTTTGTTCACTTTTGTTCTATTCAAGCATCTTAAATAGATTCCTTCATGGTTTCTTTTGAATAGAGCTCCTCCTTTGATCATATAACTTTGTGACTTTATCATAAGAGCTCTTCTTTCATTCCTTTGCATATGATCTAGGAAAGTATGGCTGACCAAATAATTCCATATATTTGAATACCATACTTCTTGGTCAATTTAAATCCAAATTATATTGTTGACTTGAAATTTGTGGATCTATTTCTATAATAGACCTTACCAAAGCTTGTCCCCTAACCAATTTCATGGGTATTATTTCTAGATCAAATTCCTGTAGGATCGTGACCCATTTGGCTCTCTTTTCTCAGAGCTCACTCTATGTTAACAACATCTTGACAGTAGAATCTAGAAAGATAGCCTTGACTATACTCCTAAGGATGTAGTGTCTAAATTTGTGTACTGCTTTGACCAAAGCAAAGACTTTTTTTCAACATTTGTATATCTCAACTCCACTTAGTTGAATGGAGTACTCATAAAATAAATTTGTTTCTCTTCTTCATTCTCACCCTTTTGTGTTAGTACTATTGTACAAGTGTGACCAGAAGCAAAAGAGTAAATATAAAAAGGTTTAACGTAATCCAAAGTTACCAATATCTGAGCATCTGTAATTGCAGTATTTATATTTTCGAAGGTGATCTTAGCTACATTTTTCCACTCTATCTTGGAATATTTCTTTAATGTATCATTGAGTAGTTTCACTATTTCGGTGAATCTGGTAATAAATTTTTGAACAAAATTAATCTTATTGAAATACAATTTCAATTTTTTCTCAATTTCTGGGGGCTCTAGTTTGAGCAATGCACTCACTCTATTTGGTTCTATTGAAATACCTCATTCAAAAATAATATGTCCTAGTAACTTACCTTTAGTTACCTCGATAATACACTTTTTAGGATTTAACAAAACTCAGTAAGTTTCACACTTCTGCAATATCACTCTGAGATCTCAAATATGAACTCTTCTATCTTTTGAAAATACTGTGAGGTTGTCCATGTAAATAATAATGCATTTTCCTATCAACTCGTGAAAATTATAATCCATGGCTCTCTAGAATGTAGCTCTAATGTTTATCCATCCAAATGGAATCCTTCTATAAGCAAATGTTCCCCACTTCATGGTTAAAGTTGTTTTCATCTGATCTTCCCTTGCTACCATTACTTGATTATATCCAAAGAATTCATCCAAAAAGGACATCATCTGCGAACCATTGACTATTTGTATCACTTCTTCTAGTGACGGTAGTGGATAATTATCTTTCTTAGACACCTTGTTGAGGTTCTAGAAATCTACACACAACCGTATGTCTCCATTCTTCTTTCTCATAGGAACCAAATTTTCCACCCAAGTAGAATTTATGATATGAAAGGTTATCTTGGTTGATAAAATTTTTTGGAATTCCTTTTGAATTAGCAATTCAAAGAGTGCATTTTCTGGCCATTGTTTTTGTCGGAAAGGCTTTGCATCAGGCTTTAATGGTATCATATGAGTAATGATGGAAGTATCATAAGTTTTAAAATCTTCGTATGTCCAAGCTATAACCTTCCAATAATCTTTAAGCACCTAAAAAAATATTTATTTTCTCTTCCTTAGTACACACCTTTCCTATTAGCACATTCTTAGGATCTTCTTTAGTATGCAAATTGTATAAATTAGATTGCCCTCCGTCGCTTCGAGGAAAATCTTTATGTCTGATTATCTGATCCATATCAAATAATCATTCTAACTCAATTATTCCTTTTGGAATATTATTATCTCTAACTCAAGGAGATCAATCTCTTCAATTATTTGGGCTTCAAAAATATGGGAATTAGTGATGAATTCTAATATATGTCGGTCATCTTTGAACACCTACAAATTAGTAACATTATCGAGAACCGAGGGTAGATGCACTAGCTCAACTGTGAATCTCTTCAAATCAAATGCATCTAGAGGTTCTAGAGTGTTGGAAGCAATAGCCAAAGCATCGGATCTTTGATAAATCTTCTTGGGATATGAGTAATGTTGAATGCTTCAAAAAATATTATTAATTCCATACTCTGTGTCAATAATTAGAAAATTTCTTGTAATGATAAATGTACTACTTTTGAACTTGTCTAATCACTAATTTTGAATCACCAAACACCTTGAGGATTCTAACCTTCTTCTTGATTACAAGGATTAGGCCATGTATAAGGGCTTCATATTCTGCCACATTGTTAGTACATTGAAATTGTAAATAATATGTAGCAAGAAAAGATTTACTTTGTGGGTTGATGAGTTCAATTCTGATTCAAATTCCTTGTTTCGATTTGGATCCATAAAATTTAAGAATCCAAGCTTGATCATCTGTAGCTTATAATTTATCATTCTTTGGTATCGTAGAACTAATCTTTTTATTCTACGTAACATGAATTCTATCTTTATGCGTTCTTGATTCAAACCTTTTTATCTTGTCATTTTTTGGATAGTATTGGTTTTCAATTCTATGAATTACCTCCAGACACATCATACAACTATTTTTCCAAGTGTGCAACATTATGTAACCTGCACCAATCTTGTAGCAACAAATTTTTTTGTGAAATTTTGATTTTATTGCTCCTCTGAGCTTCTGTAACAATATTCTTCTAAAATTTATCATAAGGACTATTTTCTTCTTCAAAAAAATCACAATCTGATTCAATTAAAACATATGTTCCAGGAGTTAATTGATTAGGTTTTCTAGCATCACATGTAAATACTTCCTCTATTTTGACTTCTGGACTTTGAATTCTGTAAACTTTGGGTTCTACATAAAACTTCATTTTTCTTATTATAATCTTTGATCATGTATTTCATGCATGGTTCCCTTTCAATTCTACTTTTATTAGGAACTCCTTTCCATGGTAACCACGTATGTGAGAAATCAGTAGCCATATATCCATTCAATGTTCTCGACCAATCTCTGTTCAACAACATACCATAAGTATTAGGTATCTCAACAACTTGAAAGCCTATATAATATTGAATTCTAGGATCTGACGCTAATTGCATGTGAATACTAGTCAACTCTTTGGCTAAATTTACTTTGTTTTTATCAAGTTGTGTGACCTTCTTTAAAGAAATTTCCAGAGTTAATCCTAGCGTCTGACATATAGACAAAGGCATCATGTTAGTAGATGGTCCAGATTCTACTAACAATTATGAATATTTTTACCAAATATTCTCAAAGTGAGTAGGAATGGTGGAGACTCTAATTTCCTTTGTAAAATTCTACTTGTGCATCCGCTATAGGAACAATTTTCTTATCTTTTGTCTTGACTTGGTTATCTTTAACCTAAGTGTCTTTAGGCTTGCCTTCTTTTGGAAGATCTTCTAGAGTGTTTAGGAAAGCTTTCTTGATCATAGGTGTTTTAAGAAATTTTGATAAAGAAAGCTTGATCTTTACCTTTTTTATTTCTTCTACTAAATAAGTATTCAAACTGTTTTGATTAGCGTAATCTATCTTTTCATTTTTTGAAACATTTAATGAATTGTAATGAGAGGTCACCTTGGGTAACCCTGGGTTATTGCTTGATTTATCATCAGGTGGGGTATTAAAGTTATTAGGTGGGATCAATGTTTTTAATGGCCTATTGAATTTACTTCCACCTTTGGTGTTACTTCTCAAGTTATAATTATGTCCTACTTAATACTGTTGAAAAGCATGATTTTTTTTTATTTCTTCCTGAGGTTCATTTTTATCTTGATAGGGAAAAGTATACACTTCCAATGTCATAGTTGAATTATCTCCCTCATATTCACAAGTGTAACTTGTGACAACAATAGATGGTTTGACTTGTTCATAACTTTCAAGGACTAAAGCAGATTCATATCCTACTAGGACTAACTCATTTCCCTTAGGAGGATGAGAGTCACATTTTTCATTATAGTGTGTAGCAACTAGAAAAATGTATGAAGTAATTCTAAATTGTGAATAATCTACTTCAGCATAAGAATTTGTATTATGAATCGTACACCAATTATTCATAGCGAGGTCAACTAAATTCACTTTTGACATGGATCTTTCATCAGTAGGATCAACATTATCTAAAGGTGTTGACACTCCATTATTAGGTCGTGTATTCCAAGGTCTAGGTGGTCTAGGAGCATTATACATCTAATTTTATGAATTTTGGTTGTTATTTTGAGCATAAAAGCTTTAATTTCTTAATTTTGTAGCCTCTGTGGTTAATATTTTGAGCTAAGTTGCAACTTATTTGATGTCTTCCTTTTCCTCTAAAATCTTGATATTTTTGTCTTCTTCAATTTGGGAGAAAAAATAATTTTCATTAGGACGTAGCTCTATGATAGCTAGAATAGTGTGAGGGACTAAAGCTTGACTATTTCCTAGTTGAAAGAAATTATTCTGAGGAAATGTCCCAATTTGGACCACTAACAGATAAATATTAGGAGCTATAGGATGACCTAGAGAGGCTCCATTTACACTTGGGTTAGGGTAATTATTCAGTCCATTTCCGCCATTCATGGATATTCCATTTCTGAGGTGTTTCATTTCCAAATTCACACTCACAACTTTAGCATAGGCTTTAGGTAAAGTAGCAGGAGGATTTTCCCTTCGCTTCACAAACATAGTAGTTAAAGGATCTATTGTTGTATAATAAATGGCAGTAGAAAATAAATTAACCACTATGTAAGGTGATTGCAACCTAGAATAAGCCTTTTCAAACCTATCATTAAAAGAAGTTGTAGGTTCTCTGTCAAATCTCTTAATTTGAGAAAATTGATGATATAACAAGGAAGGGTCAATAGGTGTTCTAAATCTAGCTAAGAATTGACTTTCCATGTCTTACCATGAATGGATAGAATTTTGAGGTAAGTTGATATACCACTGCTAAACTTCATCGCTTAAGGTGTATGGGAAAAACTTACATCTTTGTGTTGAATCCTCACTCTAAAGCACATATCCTTAAAGATACTAATATGTTCTTCCACATCTTTATGAAGATAATATTTAGGAAACAAATTATCAAGATTTTTTGGTAAATCATTATACACAACAAATTGAATTGGTGACTCTATGTTAAAGAATGCCATCACTATGGAGGGCGGTGGGACAAGAATAGTTAGATTCTACAAAATTTCACTCACACTTCTAGGCTTTTGAGGTCTAGATGACATTCGACCACTAAGCTCGACTAAAGTCACACGAGGATCACCAGATCATGATCTAGTGACTCTATGAAAATCTAGTTTAAAACTTAACAAAGCCAAAAGATAACAATAGGCCCTCCTTCTAGTGCTAGTTCCTTTTGATGACAATTTTACTCACAACAACAGGGTGAATAAATTCTTCACGAATAAGCCACAAAGAGCCTACCCTTCTTGAAAGATATGGAACAAAGACAATCTAAAAGGGGATTATGCTTTAATAGGAAAATATTGGCTTGAGATCAATCCCTAGTCTCTGATAATTAGGTCTTTATTATACTAGGTTTTCTCTCAAGTATAATGTGATATTATTGTTAATCTCAAAGGGAATATGGTTGTTTAGAATCATATATTTCAAATACTAAGTTTCAATTTGGAATTTAAGAACAAATATCATGAAATCAAAAGATTTGAAATAATATTTCATGAACATCAACAATTTCTTTGTTATCACTTAAGTAGATTTAGCATTAAGCATTCAGCAATTTCATAGGAAAAAAAATATTTTCAACAAATTTCCATCCATTCATTTAGATTTTAGAAAATTTTCAAATAATTTAAACATCTATTCTAAAATAAAACATAAAAATACTTATATTTAAAATTTTCTCTCAGTTATTCTCCATGCATGCCCCAAAGAATCAACTAAAATAGAGAAAACCGCTTTATACTTCACCAGATTGCTTCATAGCTACTTATAAAATGGTGTGAGATTTTAAAGAGAGGGGTTTTAGTTTGGACACCGAGTAGGTTCTGTATGCACCCTTAAATTTTGTAGCATATAGTCTTGTTTGGTTGAACTAACAAAACTAGCTACAAAAGATTCATGAGATAGGTAGCTATCTAATTGGATCTAATATTAATAAATGTCTATGTGCATACAAATTTTTACGTCAGAATGATTTAGAAAATAGGAAAAAAGAACAAAACTCAAAGAAGTTTTAGCTCTTCTGACATCCACTAATTATGAACTTAAAATGAAAATAAAGCATTAAACAACCTTTTGTAGGAACAAAGCCCAAATATTTCAAACTTAAAGTCTATCCAGAGAAACATAAATAACAAATTAAAATGTAGCACGTTGCACATGCTAACTGTCATCAAAATATTCTAGATGAAGTCACAACTTTGACTTCATCAACAACAACACTTTTCACTTCGTACTCTACCTTGCTAGACTTCACATAAATCAAGGTTATCATCAATCTTTAAAATACCAAACATGGAACATCTATTGGGATCAGGAATAACTTGCAAAACTTAAAACTTGGAAAAATATCTTTGTAACTCCTCTGTTATCCGGTATTCGGTTCTTTATTTCATCATTCAGGGCTCGGGCTCTGGGATCTTTTCTTCACCTTTCATTAACTGATATTCTTAGAAAAAATTGAACATATTATGCATATGTCCTTTTCAAATCCCTTGCACTGCCTTCAAAGTGACCTAGAGTCTAGTGTATTCTTCAGATACCTAGAGTACAATACTATTCCTCTGCACTCTGTCTGTCTCATATCTAGCTATAGTGTTCTTGCACTATTTTATATCGTCAATGACCTCCTAAGTGAGTAGCTGAACAGGGTCTCTTTTTATTCTCTCAATCCATTCTTTGAATGCTTTAGCTTCTTTAGCATCATGTCCTAGCATTTGGGGATCACAACCTTGAAGTGCTAACATTTCAATAAATTCTTGATCTTTATGAAGCACTTTTCTACATTCCACGATGAATTTTTCAAATCCTTCAATGTATTGCATCAGCATGTGACCTTCCCATTTCAATTGTTTTTCCACTTTTCAAGCAATAAAATTTCTTGCTCTTAAATTATATTCCCTTGTATTAATTCTTGAACATTCATATACTTATGTACTCTAGAAACAGTGGCATCCAGGTTCATTTTTATCTCCTCCAACTCTTGCCTCCAATATGAGTGTCAAAGATTAATACTTGTTAGATCTTATACTCCATAGGCATTATTTCATGTATGTTTTTTTCAGTTGTGGGAGTAGCTATATGGACAGTTTCTCACCATCTAAATTTCTCTGTATGACATGTTTTTCAATAGCTCTATGCCTAGGCTCTGGAGTATCTACTTATTGTATAAAAATATTGAGATCCAAAGGTAATACTTCTACTCCCATTGAGGAAGCTAATCCCTGATCAACCAATCAGGTGCATCTTCATCATGCTCTACCTCTGCAACATTACTTTGTTCATGGTTTCAACTTGATTCAGGAACCTCCTTTCTTACTTCTTAAGTCTTGTCTGTTACATCCTCTAAAATAGGAATTATCTCAATAATTTCTAGCATAGATTCAGGATTACCAAGATTTGGAACTATCTCCTCTATTTGAATACTTACATTATCCTATCCATCCAGATGTTCAACTTTAGTTTCATAGACACTACTTTCTTCATTCTCTGCTACACCAAGGTTTTCCTCATTTCTAATTTCATCACCTGAAACTTGTGTAGCTTCACCTTTCTCAATTTCAACTTCAACATGGTCCTTTTTTATTTCTATAAATATTGTGATTGTTCATTATCATTTGGAACATTCCCAAGAAAAGGTTGGGAATCAAAAGTGTCTTCAATAATCATTTCATCAATAGGATCCTACTTTGTAGTCTCCCCTATTTCCATCTCAAGGATATCAGGATTCCCCACTTTTGAAGCGAGTGTTCCTTGTATAAATTCCTCTTCTTCAACATTTATAGGAGTGGACCCTATATCTAGAATCTCTTCTATCATTGGATGTACCATGGGTTTATATTTATATTTATTTTATGTTACCTTCTCCCACATGGAACCCCATTTATCGATCTGTTCTTTGATTTTGGATTCATCTACCTCATAAATCTCCTCTAAAACCATAGGAGTTCCTCCCAATTCTTGTTTCATACTAGCCATGTTAATAGAAGGAGGAGAAGTAAATAGTGTTGTATCCATTTGAGATGTAGACCTAGTTTGTGTGTCAACATTTTCTGTTACTCCTACTTCTTCTTCAATAATGGGTTTAACCTTTGGTTTTGCTGTAGAGGAAGATGCACCTTTGGGTCTTACTTTTGACTTATCTTTGCTTGCTTCTGCATCTTTTTTCTTATCATATGGCTTTATTGGAACTTCTTTTTTTCAAGCTTCAGGGGTTCTTTCTTCAATCCTTATACCGGAAGTCACCTTACTATTCTTCCTTCTCTTCTTAGCAGGCTCTCCACTCTCAAATGCAGTTTCATTTCTTTTTTTTCTTCTTTTATCCTCTAAGAATGTGGTTTCAATTCCTCTTTCTCTTAAATCTTTACAAAAATCATTTACCTGGTGTCTAGTGTATAATAGAAGAGGTCTAGAGAACTCATCAATTGATGTCATTTCTTCACCTTCATAATCTGGGTTTGCGATGGTTTCATCTGATACTTTGTCTCTTTTATATGCTTTGTTCAACACTTTCCCATCATCCTCTTCCAACTGGTCTAGGATATCATGGAGCATGTGAATGAGAGAAAATTCTAAAGACAATCTTTGATACCTTCTTATTTTTACTCTTTGCTTATCTTCCCAATTAAGCCAATAATCTTCTAAGTGCTAGACATGTGTATGGTAACCAACTATAGTCTTGGCAATATTCCCCTCGAGGTCATAATATATTCTTTAAAGTGGAAAATTTACTCAAAATTATATGTTCTTAATTCTTCTTCACACAAGTCATACAATCTGATTGCATTGCACTCATAATTTCCTATAACAATACGGAAGTTGAAAGAGACCTTCTTGCGAGCATCAATGTAAAGAGCTTGAGATGGTTTCAACTATCTCACCAATTCTAATAAAATATTTTTTTTTTTGGATACCTCTACAACATGAAAGAATGTCCATCAAACCCTTCCATCCTAATGTAGGAGTAAGTGGGGAACTGAATATACCAACCTCCAATTGGTCTGATGACACTTTATGCCTCCAAGGACAATCTTTTGGTTTTATCACCTTCCATCATTCTAACTAGCTTAATGGAGAACAAATCATTAACTCTCTCTCAATTCTCTTTGTAGTCGTGGATAGTGATCTGGGGTAAATGAGTATATAACAAATTGTTTCCAACTTCCTTGCCCAGAGTACCAATATTTTTCAAACCTTATTTGCTTTCCCTCATGGCGTAAGAATAAATCACATATGAAGACATATAGAACCACCTGGTCTTGGGAAATGTCATTATTTTTTCATGTAATTTGTCACTAATAAAATTTCCCCAATGCATTTGCACAAGATTTTATATCAGTCTGGATATTATTACAAACATCCAAGGTTCAAATTCACTAGCATCTTGTAAACCAATCATCCTGCTTAGCAAAGTTATAATATGTTGAATCTCTTAATTGAACATAGACCTTTGAATTACTTTAGCCTGTGTTGTAATCGGCTTTTGGCACTATTGGGTACTCATAATTTCTTTGTTATGGGCTTCAGCACTGTGATATGTTTTGGCCTTTTCCTTCATGTCAACATTATACATCTGGGTAAAGAAAGGAAGCCTAAATATGTATGTAATTCCCTTCTATGAGAGGCCTGCATAGATTCTCCCCTCTTTTTTAACAACTCTTTTATCTAGGTTATAATAATTCACGCATTGCATAAACAATTCAGGGGCCTCCATTGCTGGCAAAAACCCTCCTGCTAAAAGTAATCCATTTTCCATAACATTTCTAGTACACTGAGAAGCATTTTCTTGTCGTAGTCAAGTGTGAATTTCAACATCAGAATTCCATCCCATATGAGTGTCTGTAACTACCACATTGATTGGTATGGCTTGTGAGCTGCAATATTTAAATTCATCTTCTATCATTGTGTCAGAAGTACGCATTTTCGCTGTTGTGTTTTGCAGTTTTTGAATGTGTGTCTTGTGTGCGATTTTGGGTTAAATTTAACCAAATTTCTTACAATTTATAAAACTTTCAATTCACCATTTTGCTAAGTTCAAATCAAAGAATGAACAATATTTCAATTTCTAAATGGAAATATCATCTTTCAAAATTTTCATTTACATGAAAATATTTAACAGAAAACTAGTTATTCAAAACATACCTAGTTCTATTTGATAAAGATAATATTCATATAATGGAACTCCAAAACCCTTAGTATTTGTATTCTCAGTTTCTCAAAATTTACCTCTCCTTTTGTGCCAGTATTATCTCATTCTTTTAATGTCCTTTGCAAATTTATGACATGACACGAAGTAGAGTTACAAAAGCAACTGCATGCCTAAGTTGGTGCCAAGTACATGGGAGTAGTTCACCACCTTCATTAATTACTTGTTATAATTCATTAATTCCTTGAATAAAGGTGCAATCAATACAATTTAGGGTTCAAGTTACGAATGCCTAGATTTATGTCCGGGCTCGCTACTAGAGGAGAAAGACGGCCCAATGATCATACGTGGCACTCTAGTGTCACTCTGATTGTTTTCAATACATAAGCCATTAAAGATATGTAATCAATTCATGATCACCAAGATTAGAACCTCCAATATCAACTTTTAGGAGAAATAATGGGATCTGGGACACTTACCTTTGAGCCTCAAAGAAAATTAGAAAAAAAGAAAGGACCGAGAACTGGGTTCAAGAGAGATTAGAAAATTTTAAAATACACTCTCCAGTTTTTGAGTTTCAAATAAAAAGAAACTATCAGACTTCGATCCAAGGAAGGAAAGAAAAGGTATCACCGGGATTAACACTTTCAATGGATGACTTATCGGGTGGAGCTAGGACCAACTAAAAATGTAATACACTTTGACGTAGCCGCACAACTCTGGGATTCTGATTTCCCGTAATTTATTAAACTTCATGGAAAGACCAAAACACCAAAATTTGGGAAAGAAAAAGAGAATAAAATAAGGACCAAGAAAAATTGAAAATGAGACCTGGAACTGACCAAAGTGCACAATGACTTAAAAGAAAACGAAAGAAAAAAGGAACAAAAAAAAAAGGGGTGCACATTTTGCCAAAGTGAAAAATGGGGGATGTTGTGAGACCACACAACACAAACATCTTTTTCCCTCAATAGTGTTGACATGTGTTTTGGCACATCAACATGCAAACAGAATATTGCTATCCTATTTCTCCTGAAAGAGAAAGATGATCACCTAGATATCTTAGCTCCCAAGGTCTATGTAGTTGGTTCTCAACTATGCTAATGTTGCTCAATTAATGTAACAATAATGTTCAAGGGGCCTACTGGTGTTGAGATTCTAGATCACTCTAAGATCAAACATGAAATAAAACCCAATTTAACTGGGGTTTTTAAAGAAACAACAAAAGATAGGTCAAAGCTTTGGAACACAAAAGAATGACAATCCTTCTAATTTAACCAGACTTGCTACGTTTCAAGGAGTTTGTTAACTAAAACTGCATAACAAAGTAAACTTGTGATTGAAACACAACCTCTTTAATTCACAGTGCTAATTCAAATAACAGATTTGAAGTTGCCATTTAAACAAAACAGCAAAACATAAAATAAGACTTCAGTCCTTGAAAGATTTTGAAATCAAATGATTAAATTAAAACAAATATCATTCAGGAATACAATATGAAGTAGATTAAACTCTGATTGCTTCTACTGTTAGTGAAACATATAAGCAATATTTACAAGGCTGGCACCATCACCTAAAATTTTTGCTGTCCAACAGAGAATCTGCAATTCATGAGATTATTTTGAACTACACTAAAAGAACTTGGAAAATACATTACAACCAATACTGAATCTTACTACTAGACAAGAAGACAAAAGAAGCTCTCATTACTAAGAATCAAGATGTAACTCTATCTCCTCACCCTTATCCCAAGCTTCAGAAAAATCCTACTCTATTACTGCTCTTAACTTTTAACCCTTCCTTTTAGTTCTATTCCTAACTGTCTCTTTTAAAAGTTCTAACCTTTAGAAAGAGGCAAGAATAGGAAGTTGTCCTTATATAAATTTTTGTTTGTCTTTAATTGTATTTTTTAATGTAAAATTTTAGGCATTACACCATCACCAATGTACAGAGAATCTGCAATTCTAGATTATTTTGAACTACACTAAAAGAACTTGGAAAATACATTACAACCAATACTGAATCTTACTACTAGACAAGAAGACAAAAGAAGCTCTCATTACTAAGAATCAAGATGTAACTCTATCTCCTTCTGCTTCAGAAAAATCCTACTCTATTACTGCTCTTAACTTTTAACCCTTCCTTTTAGTTCTATTCCTAACTGTCTCTTTTAAAAGTTCTAACCTTTAGAAAGAGGCAAGAATTCCTTATATATAGAATGCATCAGAAAGAATGTGTTGTCCCCCTGTATTAGGGTTTACAAAATATCTGCTTCCAGGAGAGTCGCCTCTCAGATCTTTCTGAAGAGAGTCAATGTTGCATTCAATGTGAAGCCCTGCTGTCCATGCTAATGAAAGATTTATGTCTTCAACAAAAGCCTTTTAGATCTTTTGGTAGCTGTAGCATTAAATTTGGCTTCTCATGTCCATCCTTGAACTCCATCAGGGCCACCTTGAATGCTCTAAAAGCATTTTTCCATTAATATTGATCAATCTCCGCTGGTGGTCACTACAACTGTCCCTGTGAGTCACAGATCCTTCCTTCCTTCGACTTTGTTCATGTTCCAAACTTTTGTTGCAGGTTGACCCTCTTCTGGAACATCATCAGGCCTCCCTATAGATTTGAACTTTTTTATCTGAGCCGATCCATCACCTTTGGATCTCAAAAGGAATCCACTTCACTTGTATTATGTTGGTCTTCCCTCATGGGATTGGTCAGACATACACAAAGCTAGATTATCAGGCAGTCAAAAGTGGTCCACCTTGAATCGCATGTTGGTGAGACACTAATCGTGTCTCCACGATGCGATTTTCCTTTTAACAGTTATCGGCACAACATGTGGTAGTCGGTGAGACCTTTCAGTGAGCTGCAGAAGTTATACCAAGCTCGGGAAAAGCATTAGCAAGATAGTCGATAGTTGGTGGGACATCATAGCGAAACTCAAGATCCATTGGCGAGCTCATTTTTCTTGTCGGGGAGACTATCGCTTGTCTCTATGACCTCATGGTGAAGTCTTCTTTATCTCCCGACGGGCCTATTCTCATGTCAGGAGACCTCACTACTGTCGGAAAGACCTCTTCTCGATCTCTCCCTTTTCTACCCGAGCTCACTTGATTCTGTCACTAAGACATTCCTGTGTCGCCGAGACTTCTTAGTGAGCTCAAATTTCTACGCCGATGCCACTTACTCTTCAGCGGGCTACTTCATGTTGGCAAGACTTCCTTTTTTTCACCCAGACCTCACACCGAGGTCCTCTCTTTCACCGAGTTGTTCACTGGTTGGCAGGACATCCCGAGGTCGGGAAGACATCATAGCGACCCTTTTGTTTTCTCCCTGAGCACATTCTGTATCAGCAAGACCTTTCGCTGAACTCATTTCCCTTCACCGAGACATCCCTATCAGCGAGACCTCTTGCCGAAGCCATTCTGTTTCACCGATACCACTTTACTTCAGCAAGAGTTCACCCTGTCGGTGAGCCTCCTTCGTGTCGCTGATACCTCCTTCGATCGGTGAGACTTTACACCAACCGAGGCTTCATTTCACTGAGCGCAAATTTTCTCTGGGCTCCTCCTACCTTTTCGGCGAGACAAACTCCCTTCACCGAGACCTTTTTCCAAAGACATCATTTTTTGCTTTGTCGGCAAGACCCGATGCATTCACCGAGAATTCTTGGTGAAGAGAAAATCTCCCGCTAATGTATGGATCCCCCAGCCACCAATCGGTGAGACTTTAAAATCTCACCAAGACCTTTCTCCGAAGGAGATTGTTATGCCGATGGGAATCTGCATGTGAAGTCAGATTGTCGTGACCTCCCTGAGGCCTTGCCAATAGGAAACACAGACGCTTATCGACAAAATGCACTGGTAGTCAGCAAGACATCTGCAAGGTCTTGCCAACTTTCTTCTTCAAGGAAAGTTATGACCAACTGAACTGGGGAAAGCATTCCAACTGATCCCCCTTGGCTAATATTATCATGTGTGCAATTTAATCCTACAAAAGAAAGGTCTGCATCAGTTCCAAAGCATATGAAACATATTAAAATAAACTATTATGTTGCTTATGATTATTTCATTCAATTTTCAACAAGAAGAAAACCAACTCAAGCTGAGATAGAACCATAATTAAATCAGATAGAGCAAAAGTCAAAATTAGGAGGAAAACAAAAGAATTCCAAAGATCAAAACAAACAACTAAAAGGGAAAAAAGAAAATAGAAAAAAAGGGGGGACCTATTTTGTTCCAGAACAAAATGGGGTGGTTATGCAAGGCATAAAAATGGTGACTTGACTGGGAATATGGTTTAACCATTTTCATGAAGCTGAAGGATTCAGCTACCCAAAACTCCTGGTTCATGAACATCACAACTCCAATTGGGTTAGTTTTAGCAAGCAAGGTTGAGCTAGAATCTCAAATGTAAATCAGCACTAGCTACCCCTGAATCTATGTGTGTGCTTGATAGTGCATCATCATTTCATAAAGTTTTCTTCACCTTTCGAACAATAATGTGCAAGATTTGAACTACATGAGTGTATTTACCTTTGTGCAATGATATCCCGGGCATTGCTTCGCTGCCAGTCAAGTATTCATAGCCCTGACAGAGATACCTCTAGTTTCCTCATAGCATTTCTCTACTGCTAGTCAGGCATCCATAGCCCTGGTAGAGATACTGGAATCACCCATTCATATTGAGCCTCTTTTTTTTCTTTAGATAATTCTTTTCTTTTTCTTTTCTATTTTCTCTTGGAGTTTCAGATATTTCATTTAGTTCTTTTTCAATATGTCAGATGTTTAACATCTGATCTAGGTTGAAAACTACCATGGACCTCATAATAGCACTTGGGAATCAAATTTTTCGCTCAAATCTTACAACAGTGTCATCCTAGGACAAATATACTGATACAAAGGAGATGGTCTTAATGATTTGTGACAGATTCAGAGGAGCTAATGAGAGTTATTTACTTTTCACTCTATTTTCAAGACCTTCCACAACTATTATTGATAATGGGCACGAAACAAAGAGTTTAGGACAAAATCACTCAATTAGAAAGCCTGAAAGATACCTAAACCATTTTTCTCCTTGTGACCATAACATACTTTAGATAACAACCCACAGTTTCATACGGAAAGGATAGATCAACCCCAAAGAACAAAACAAAACAAAAACCACAGAACAAGGGAAACAAAAAGACAAAAAGGAAAGACAAACAAACAGTCAGCAAACTATTCACAAACAAAGAGTGAATTACCTACACAAAGAGTAGCAAATTATTTACAAGAAAAAACACATAAAATATTTACATAAATACAAATTATAAACAAGACACAAATAAACTATTTACATAAAGAACAACAAATTACTTACATATAGAATAGGAATTAGCAAGCTTTATGACTCAAAATAGTGCTTGAGAAACTGCCCATTAACAGGAAAGGGAATAGGTTATCCAGTTAAGCCACTTAGTTTGAAAGCATTTTCCCCCAGGATCTCAGCAATCTAATAACGACCTAGCCAGAGTTTGTCAAATTTCTGGTGGCTGCCCTTCTTTTCACTAGCCTTATCCCACAACAATACAAGGTCAAATATCCTAAAAGCTTTGATTTTGGCTCTTTTGTCAAACCAATGTTTGACAACAACCTGGTGCTTAAAGAATTGTTGCAAGGCAGCATCTCTCCCTTCCTCTAATTTCAACAAAGAAGCCAACCTTACTTCTATCCTATTGTCACTAGAGTACAATTTTTGCATGAACTCAAGGATAGGTATTTGCAAATGGATAGGAAAGATAGGCTCTTGACCATATACTAGCTTGAATAGTGAGGTGTTTAAAGCAGCCTTAATCCTAGTCCTATCTACCCATAATGTGAATCTCAGCTGGGTATGCCTGTCTCTAGGGTTATGCTCTAACAGTTTCTTAATTACCCCTAAGATATTCTTATTGGTTGACTCTGCAACTCCATTTCCTTGTGGGTAATAATTTGAAGAATATTTCAAAACAATTTTATGATCATATGCCCATGAAATGAACTCAACAGAAGAAAAGGCGGGGCCATTGTCACATACCAGAGCGAAGGGTACCCCAAACCTTGTAGTGATGCACTCGGTGAGGAACTTGATCACTACCTCTGTCATGTTGTTCTTGCAAGGTATAGCTTTGGTCCATCTTATGCAGTGGTCAGTGGCAGTCAGAATGAATTTATTCCCTCCAGAAGAATTCGGGTTAATCACCCCAATAAAATATAGTGCCCATTGGGCAAATGACCTTACCTCGTAAACGGGCTACAAAGGCATAGTTGCATGGCGTTCCCTTGGTGCATAAATCTAATAGATGTGACATGTCCTCACATGCTGATGGAAATCTTTGAATACACATGGCCAGTAATAACCAGACTTGAGGATCCGGTGTGCTAATGAATCGACAGAACCATGACCTGTGCCATGTTTCCCATGAAACTCAGAGATCACATGTTGAGCCTCTTGATGATCAAGGCATCTCAGGTATACTCCTTTGAAATTTCTCTTGTATAGCAACCCTCATTTGAGCATGTAATGAGAACTCTTCAGTCTCAGGGCTCTCCTTTGAGTTGCATTCATTCCCTCTGGAAATCGATTATGGAGCATCAAGCAAATGGTATCAGCATACCAAGGGTCGTTAGAGAAAGACTGGGTCGTATATTACTGATAGATGATGTTGTCACTAGCGTTCGCCATGGACTTGGACAAGCCTGTACCCCTGACTAGTTTCATAGGGTGTATCTCCAAATTGAATTCTTGCAGGATGGCATTCCATTTTCCTCTCCTTTCTCCTAGCTCGCTTTGCATGAGTAGGGACTTCACAGCTGCATCAAGAACTACAACAACGATTTGGCTTCGGAGAATGTAATGTCAAAACTTCTTGATAGCCTAAACCAGCACAAAAGCTTGCTTCTCCAAAGGTGGGTATTTGATTTCTGCATTTTTGAATGGGGAGCTCATGAAAGCAATTGGTCTCTCCTCTACCTCTTCTTTTCGTTGAGTTAAAACAGCCGTGCATGAATGCTCAGAGGCAAAAGAGTAAATGTAGAATGGACTAATGTAATCAAGGATGGTAAGGACTAGTGCTTCTGAGATGGGTCATTTGACTTGTGAAAACGTGGCCTTTACTTCATCAGTCCACTCTACCTTGGCATCCTTTTTCATCATTTTGTTCAAGGGTCTCACGATTTCAACAAAGCCCGTGATGAACTTTCTCACAAAGTTGATTTTCCCAAAGAAAGTTCTCATTTTTTTCTTGCTTCCAGGCCGGGTGATCTTCAAGATGGACTCAACTCGATTTGGGTTGATTGAAATCCCTCTTTCAAAAATTATGTGTCCCAGCAGCTTCCCTTTAGAAACCTTGAACACACATTTTTTTGGATTCAATGAGACCCCATACCAGATGCATCTCTCAAGAACTTTGGCTAAGTCCGCAGCATGATTCAATCGGTCCTTAGAGAACACTGTCAAGTTGTCCATATAGAAAATGATGCACTTATCGATTAGGTCCTTGAACGCTATGTCCATGGCGCGCTGGAAAGTTGCTCCAACATTTATGAGACCGAATAGCATCCTCCTATACACGAATGTTCCCCACTTTGTAGTGAAGTCTGTCTCCATTTTGTCTTCAGAGTCGACCATTACCAAATTATATCCAGAGTAACTGTCCAGGAATGATATCATTTGAGATCCATTGACAGTCTGCAAGACTTCATCTAGAGAAGGAAGTGGGTAGTTATCCTTTTCTGAGGCTCTATTCAAATTCCTGAAGTCGACACACAGCCTGATCTCCCCGTTTTTCTTACAAAATGGGACTAAGTTAGCCACCTAGGTTGAATGGCACACAAGGAAGATTATCCTTGCAGAAAGCAATTTCTGAACTTCCCTAAGGATCAGTGGCTCGATCAAAGCGTTGACAGGGCACTATTTTTGTCGAAATGGTTTAGCTTCAGGCTTCAGGGGAATAGTATGAGTCATTATAGTAGCATCAAATGTCTTTAGGTCTTCATATCCCCAAGAAATTACAGAAATATATTTCTTAAGTGCTGCCAATATGTCTTTTCTGATTGCTTCAGGGCAAGCCTTCCCTATATAGACATTCCTCTCAGGGCCAAAATCAGCCAAGTTAATTGTTTCATATTTGCCTCTCTTTTCTTTAGCTGATATCTTCTCTCGAGCCCTTGGGCCTAAATCAAAAATCCTTTCTAAAGCAACCATTCCCTTAGGAATGTTCTTATTAGTTAAATTGAGGACCCCTTCTGTATCACATTCCTCAGGGCTCCAATCCCCTTGATCTCTATTGGACTCATCAATAATTTTCCCCTCAAAAACATCTAAGCTTGCTAAGAAAGCAAGAATATGTCGGTCGTCATCAAAGACTTGAAAGTTCATGATGTCAGGAACTGCAGGGGTGGAAATTACTTCCACTAAGAATTTATTGAGTTTGGAGCCTTGCATAGGTTCCAGGGTACTTGCAGCAGCAACCAATGAATCAACTATCTGATTTTCTTCTCTAGGGATTAAGCTAATCCCAAAGGCATCAAACTCTTTGATTAGATTCCATACCCTGTTTCTATATGCTTCTAGCCTTTTATTGTGATAGGTGTACTGGTTGCATACCTACTTGATAACAATTTCTAAATCTCCCTTGACCATCAAGGCAGTGACCTTCTTCTTATGTGAAAACATCAATCCCCGTGCCAGAGCTTCATATTCTGCCACGTTATTAGTGCATCCAAATTGCAATCTGTAAGAAGCAAAGAAGGTTTTCCCTTGAGGGCTGGTTAGTACAATTCCAACACCACTGCTTGTCTTGGATTTGGATCCATCAAATGTGAGGGTCCACAGTTGATCGCGGGTTGGAGTTGTTTCTTTTGAAGTTGTTATGGGTGCTTGAGTAGAATGAGCCAGGGGTGGGACTGCTTGATTTTTGGCATTAGGTATAGGGAAAGGATGCCCTGTAAATTCTTTAGGTATGGTTCCCAATTCCTGCTCAGTTACATCATCTAACCTATGGCTATCCTTTTGATAGTCATTTGTGCTTTCAGTTAACCCCTCAGGTTCCGACATACTTGTGAGTGCAGGAATTTTGAGAAAGCCTTGGGGTTGTTGCACATGAGTATGTTGGTTAAGACATGTGACTAAGGCCAGTTCAATTTGGGAAGGAATCTCTTTTGTAAGTATCCTACCCCTGGTTAACATTGTTGCTTCTTTAGCTTCAAATGAGAAGTGGTCTGCAATGGTCTCAGGGTGACTTGTGCTAGCTTCCTCAGCTTGGGATACATGATTTAAAATGTCAATGGAAGGTGGACAATTCAATTCAGAATGACTTTGGTAGTGTACCCTGCACCAATTAGGGAGCAGGAGGCTTTGCAAATCTACACCTTCTCCCAAGACCAACCGATCTTGTTGCAGCTTTCTGACTAATGCCTACTGATTTTCATCAATCATAAGATCAGGGAGCTTTTGTATGGGTAGTTCTTTATGATCAAGAATAGAAAAGGTTAAAGCCTCTTCTCTTTTATAAACACCTATCCCAATTTCGATGTAGGCTACCTCATTGGGGAAATCACATTATGTGATGATATGCTTGAGGTAGGGCTCACTTTCAATCCTAATCTGAGTTGAGACCCCTCTCCATGGTAGCCACATATGTGAAAATTCAAGGGAAAGATATCCCCCTAGACTTTTCATCAAATCTCAGCTCAACAACATACCATAGGTCTCAGGAATGTCTGCTACTTGGATGTCTATGTTGGCTTGAACCCTAGAGTCTGATCCTACTTGCACATGTATGTTTCTTAATTCTCCTACCACATTAACCTCTGTCTTGTCAAGTTGGATGACCTTCTTGTTAGTTTGGATAGGGTCCAATCCCAATTTCTTACATATAGAATATGGCATGACATTTCCTGAATCCCCTAAATCCAACAAATAGTTATATAGATTCTTCCCACAAATTCTTAAACTCAGGAGAAATGGTGGGGTACCTACCTTATTTCTGTACAAGGTTGCATTCATGTCTGCAGCAGGTGCAACCTTGCTTTTTCCTTTTGATTTATCAGCTAGTTCTAAAGCTTTCAGCACTATCTCCCTTTGAGCAGAGCACCACTTTAAGATGTCAAAGAATGTCAAAGAAGTTTTTTGTCTCTACATCTCAGAAACAACATCAAATTCTATATTATAACTTGAATTACTTTTGAAAATGGCAGAGGAATTACCCTTATTATGGAAGTCAGGCGGGCCCTTTGGTGGAGGAGGATTATTATCAGCACTTTGATTTGTAGGCACCATGTGATTAGGTGGCACTGATGTAGTGAATGGCCCTTTATTCTGATTTCACAAGAACTGTCCTCCTTTCACCTGAAAGGCTTGGGCATCATATGAATCTTCCTCTGGTTCATTCTCCTCTTGCCTTGGGAGTGAAGGTTCCTCCTCAAAGAGGTCATAAGTCATGGTTGTATCTACTGAGCTGCCTTCTTTGTGAGGATTCCCTTGGAATGTTTGAGCATCGGCATGTGCCATCTTGACAACTTTCTCCATTTCGAGGAAATTCACCTTAGAATGGGTTACAGTATCATGTAGCCTGCACCAATTGGCCATGAAATTGAGGTCAGCCATGTTTGCAGTATGTGCTCTCTCCTCATTTGTTTGATAGTTGTGAGAAACTCCACCATTATTGGGCCCTATATTCCACTTCCTGCTGTTATTTGGCCTTTGGTTATACGCTTTGTTTTGATTTTGATACCCTTGATTAGAGGAGCTTTGGCCTTGATAACCCCTTTGGTTGTAATTGTTATGATTCTGATAGTTACCCTAGTTGTTGTTTTGACCAGGGTAGTTACCCTGGTTTTGGGAAGGGTTCAATCGAAGCTGAGCCATGTCATTGGTGACTTGGGACAACATTTTCTTTAAGGTTTCTACCTCATTTGTAAGCTGGATTGTGTTCTCACTCCACATTCTTAGCAGGAGGTGGCTGACCACCATGATTTGGTGTTCCAATTTGGTTCTGATGACCATGGGAACTTTGAGGAAGCTATGATTGTTGAAAGAGATCAGGAGTTCCAATAGCAAAGAATGGGACAGGAGGCTGAGTTTACAATTCAGATATAGGCCCATAGTGGGAAGGAGACATTCCCAGGACAATATTGAATAGAGGATTTGGGCTATATATCTAATATCCTATTGAAGGGAAACCTCCTCCCAGGCCTCCTTGTTGAGAACTAATTTGTTGCTACAACTTGATAGCTAGATGATAGACTTTGGATAGAGAGTCAATATCAACTGGTTGATAATTCCTTTGCAAGAATGAGCCAAGCAGGGGGTCTATAACTCTAAAGTAAGATTGAACGACACTATCCTCGGTGACTAGATAGGGATCTTGCAATCTCCTATACATTCGTTGGAATCTGGTATTGAATAAAGGAAAGGATTCACCTGGTTCTTTCCTGATGGTAGCAAATTGATGATATAAAAGAGTTGGGTCCACATAAACCCTGAACTGGTTGATGAAAGTGTTTTCCAAATGTGTCCAGGTTAGAATGGATCCTTGAGGAAGATTAAGGTACCAATTGTATGCCATGTCCCCTAAGGAGTAAGGGAACAACCTATAGACTACATCATGGTGAGCTATCTGAGCTCTAGTACAAGCATCCTTGAAAGCTTGTATGTGCTCTTCAACACTCCTTGACTTGCCATGAATATACTTAGGGCAGAATTTCTCAGGGTTCTTGGGCATATCGTGAAAACCTCCAGGAATAATCCCCAATGGAGAGGGATTATTCTGAAAGAACGCCATTGGTGGGGGGGTAGTGGTTGAGCCAACTGTTGTATGGGTTGAACCAGCTGTTGTATGGGTTGAACTAGTTGTGATGACAACTGAGATGGATTGGATGGTGGATTGATGGGTATCCACTGGGGTATTGGTGAAAAGCCTGGTGGAGTGAGCAGAGCTGATAAGGGTGGTACGATAGTTGCCCCAGTCTTGTAACTTTTGTGTCTTGTTAGGGTTTTGAGTTCTATGAAAGGTGGTGGAATTTCAGTTGATCGAAGAACTCTGTGGGGCCTTTTTGGGGAGAAAAACCCAGTTTTATCCAATTTTCCTTTCTAAGCCCTCCTTCTAGTTCCAGTCTTTGTTGACGTGTGTTTTGGCACAGCAACATGCAAACAAAATATTGTTATCATGTTTCTCTTGAAAGAGAAAGATGATCACTTGGATATCTTAGCCCCCAAGGTCTATGTAGTTACTTCTCAACTGTGTTAATGTTGCTCAATTGGTCAATGTAATAGTAATGTTCAAGGGGCCTGCTGGTGTTGAGCTTCTAGATCGCTCTAAGATCAAGCATGAAATAAAGCCTAATTTAACTAGGGCTTTTAAAGAAACAACAAAAGATAGGTCAGAGCTTTGGAACAGAAAAGAATGAAAATCCTTCTAATTTATCAAGACTTGCTACCTTTGAAGGAGTTTGTTAACTAAAACTGTAGAACAAAGTAAACTTGTGATTAACACATAGCCTCTTTCATTCATAGTGCTAATTCAAATAACAGATTTGAAGTTACCATTTAAACAAAATAGAAAAACATAAAATAAGACTTCAATCCTTGAAAGATTCTCAATTCAAATGATTAACTTCAAACAAATATCATTCAGGAACACAATATGAAGTAGATTAAACTCTGATTGCTTCTACTATTAGTGAAACAGATAAGCAATATTTACAAGGCTGGCACAATCACCAGTGTACAGAGAATCTACAATTCTAGATTGTTTCCAACTACACTAAGAGAACTTGGAAAATACATTACAACCAACACTGAATCTTACTACTAGACAAGAAGACAAAAGAAGCTCTCATTACTAAGAATCAAGATGCAACTCTATCTCCTTCTACTTTAGAAAAATCCTACTCTATTACTGCTCTTAAATTTTAACCCTTCCTTTTAGTTCTAATCCTAACTGTCTCTTTTAAAATTTCTAACCTTTAGAAAGACGCAAGAATTCCTTATATATAGAATGCATCAAAAAGAATGTGTTGTCCCCATGTATTAGGGTTTACAAAATATCTACTTCTAGGAGAGTCGACTCTAGAATCTTTCTTAAGAAAGTCAATGTTGCATTCAATGTGAAGCCCTGCTATCCATGCTGATGAAATATTTTTGTCCTCAGAAGAAGCCTTTTAGATCTTTTGGTAGCTGTAGCATTAACTTTGGCTTTTCATGTCCATCCTTGAACTCCATCAGGGCCGCCTTGAATGCTCTAAAAGCATTTTTCCATTAATATTGATCAATCTCCACTGGTGGTCACTACAGTTGTCCCTGTGAGTCACAGATCCTTCCTTCCTTCAGCTTTCTTCATGTTCCAGACTTCTGTTGTAGGTTGACCGTCTTCTGGAACATCATCGAGCCTCCCTATAGATTTGAACATTTTATCCAAGCTGATCCATCACCTTTGGAACTCAGAAGGAATCCACTTTGCTTGCATTATGTTTGTCTTCCCTCACAGGATTGGTCAGACATACACCATGCTAGATTATCAGGCGGTCAAAAGTGGTCCACCTTGAATCGCATGTCGGTGAGACACAAATCGTGTCTCCCCAATGCGATTTTCCTTTTAATAGTTATCGACGCAACATGTGGCAGTTGGTGAGGCCTTTTAGCGAGCTGTAGAAGTTATACCAAGCTTGAGAAAACCATTGGCAAGACAGTTGCTAGTCGGTGGGACATTGTAGCAAACCTCAATATCCGTTGGCGAGCTCATTTTTCATGTCAAGGAGACTCGCTTGTCGCTGTGACCTCATGGAAAAGTATTCTTTATCTATCAGCAGGCCCATTCTCATGTTGGGAGACCTCACTACTATCGACAAGACCTCTTCTCGATCTCTCCTTTTTCTCCCCAAGCTCACTTGATTCCGTCGCCAAGAAATTCCTGTGTCGCTGAGACTTCTTAGCGAGCTCAAATTGCTACACCGATGCCGCTTACTCTTCAGCAGGCTCCTTCATGTCAGTGAGACTTCCTTTTTTTCGCCCAAACCTCACACCGAGGTCCTCTCTTTCACCGAGTTGTTCACTGGTCGGCAGGTTATCCCGAGGTCAGGAAGACATCATAGCGACCCTTTTGTTTTCTCCCTGAGCCCATTCTGTATCGGCAAGACCTTTTGCTGAACTCATTTCCCTTTGTCGAGACGTCCCTATCAGCAAGACCTCTTGCTAAAGCCACTCCATTTTGATGGTACTGCTTTACTTCGGCAAGAGTTCACCCCGTTGATGAGACATCTTGCCAAGCTCACTTGTCTCTCAGCGAGCCTCCTTCATGTTGTTGAGACCTCCTTCAGTCGGTGAGACTTACACCGACTAAGGCTTCCTTTCGCCAAGCACAAACTTTCTCTGGGATCCTCCTACCTTTTCGGCGAGACAAACTCCCTTCGCTGAGACCTTTTGCCGAAGACATCCTATTTTGCTTTGTCGGTGAGACCCAATGCATTCACCAAGACTTCTTGTCGAATAGAAAATCTCCCGCCGATGTATGGATCCCCCAGCTGCCGGTCGGTGAGACTTTAAAATCTCTCCAAGACCTTTCTCCAATGGAGATTGTTATGCTGATGGGAATCTGCATGTGAACTCGGATTGCTGTGACCTCCCTAAGGTCTTGCTGATAGGCAACACAGATGCTTATTGACAGAATGCACTGGTAGTTGGCAAGACATCTGCAAGGTCTTGCCAACTTTCTTCTTCAAGGAAAATTATGACTAACTAAACTTGGGAAAGCATTCCAACTAAGCCCCCTTGGATAATATCATCATGTGTGCAATTTAGTCCTGCAAAAGAAAGCTCTGCATCAGTCCCAAAGCATATGAAACATATTAAAATAAACTATTATGTTGCTTATGATTATTTCATTCAATTTTCAGCAAGAAGAAAACCAACTCAAGCTGAGACATAACCAAAATTAAATCAGATAGAGCAAAAGTTAAAAGTAGGAGGAAAACAAAAGAATTCCAAAGATCAAAATAGACAACTAAAAGGGAAAGAAGACAACAGAAAAAAAAGGGAGACCTATTTTGTTCTAGAACAAAATGGGGTGGTTATGCAAGGCATAACAAATAGTTTCTCAACTTGAAACTAGCTTTGTTGAAACAGGAAACTCAACTTTTGATTCTTCATAGCCTCATTCTGGAGCATAGAAAACAAGGTAGCAAGATAGTAAAATATATCAGAGTAAAGCCTTAAAATACAACATCCTAATGATCATCATTGTTAGTAAAAATAGTGTTACATCTATTTTTCCATATATGCAAAAAAACATGTCTCACACTATCAACAATAATATTAGCATGAAGAGCTTCTTTCCAACTTAGTTTGTGATATAAGATAATAGAGAAGTCATTGAACACAACATTCCACTACTTTTTAACAAACTGGCAATTCTAAATAATATGCTTCATATTTTCATGTATGTCACAAAGAGGACAAATAGTTGGGTGGATCATAATACATTTTTACCTATCCAAATTGGGTAGCTTAAAGTGTAGTATCTTCTAGAAAATTAATTGAGAATCTAAATTATAACCATAGATCTCCAAATTTTAGTAGATAATTTTGCCTAAAACTTCTCACTGAACCTGTAGTTTAATTTGTAATTAAAACAAGATTTCAAGGATAAATTAGGAAGTAGCTACAAGTATATATTTTTTAAAGGGAGCAATAAAAAGGGATAAGAAGACATCCATGACCAATCTTTGAAAGAGTTGCATTAGATAAGAGTACAAAGTTTCTTAGACAACTTCAATGACACCAAGGACTACCCAAAGATCAATAAGTCTTTGTATTTGTTGCTAAGATTGAAATTATATTTAACCATATTCTAGGGTAACCAACACATTGATTGATAATATCATAGCTCTCTAACATTATAGACCCCTTTTCCAATAAGGGATAGGAATTCCTCGGGAGGCTTAAAGCAAGGGGTTGTATGTGATAACTGATATGCTTGTTCCACCTAATAGAATAAGTAAAAAATATTAAACCATGTTGCAAGGTTTATCCTCTCCATTTTAAGAGATGAAAAACATATTGTCAGGCCTTCCAGATAGTCTAAAGGGGAAGAGAATCCTTGATAGAGAAAAATGGAGAATGAATAATTTTTTCTAGACAACCCACTTAGTATAGTTTTCCTTTGGCTAAAGAATGATTAATATGGTATTGAATAAGGATCTTATGTGGTTCATCCCTTTTAACAACTCCAATAATCCATTTTGTAGCCAAAAAAATCCCTTGAGTCCTTGGATCTATGAGATCCAAACCACCTCTATGTTTCAGCTGAGTAAAACAGAACCATGACATGGATATATATATATCCTTGATTACAATCCCACTTAACCCATAGAAATATTTGAATAATCTTGACTAAGTCCTCATACATTTTTTTAGAAGGAATCCAACACGATGAGGAATAAACATGAACAGAGAGAAAAAAATTGTTAACAACTTCAATTTTATGAGCCAAGGAAAGGAATTTATATGCTCAAGTAAAGATTTTATGCTTGGCTCTATTAAGATACCAATTCCACATATAAAAAAAAGGAACCCCAAAACCAAAGCAACTTCTAAGGTACCTCATTATTTCTCCATGTTTGATTTGTTTCCATTCCTTTGGAATCCATTGGGGGATAGGCCCAACTTCAACCATTATGCATTTTATTTTATTATGAGCTAGTTTAGATCTTAAAATATCACAATAAAGCTCCAAAATTTCCATCATATTAGAAATATCCTTTTTAGAACTTTGTAAAAATAATAAGGTTTTTTAATGATGGGAATAGGATTCCACCTTTTTGGAAGATGGAACAAGGGGGATGAGACACCCCTATTTTGCTAACATAACATTCAAAGAGGCCCCTAGAGATCTCAAACTAGGGATGAAATGAAGGAAAGAGATCTACAATAGGGGTGTTATAGGGTATAAAAAATGACTAAAGAGGGGTTCACCACCAAGATAAGGCTTGGAAATACTAATGACATGCAAGATTTAATGATTAACCTAATGATATGAAATACTTCACCAAATGACCTAGAAATGGATGCAAAATAGAATAGAAAGCTAAGAAAGGTACAGAGGGGAACCTGGAAACCTGTAGCAACTTGATTGAACACCTAAAATGTTGAATATGTTGAATTTAATGCCTACTAGGACTCATATTCTAGTCTAGGAAATTTAGTCCCAAATTAATTTTTCTAGGTAGGAACAAATATCTAGCAAAAACAAGTTTGGAACTCCTCAAAACTACAAATTTCAATGTACTGCAACTCATACGTCAGAAGTGGAATATCAGACCTATTTGGCTTTTTCAGAGGATCAAGATATGAACCTGCTCTTCAATCTCTACTTTGTCCTCTCAACCTGGTTTCTAGATCTGAAATGTTGAAATTTTCCCTATAGATGTCTTTCAATGACCTTGTAGATGATGTAATAACTTTGACAACTTTGAACACTTGAAAACTTTTCTCCAATATTTCTCCTCAATGTGTCTTCAACCTAGGTCTATAAATCACACACTAAAGAGAGGGAAAAAAAATTTGTTGTTAGTAGAAAGGGGTTTGCCTTGGTCAAACCCCGTTTTGGTAATCAAACCTTGTAATGAAATGAAATGAAAAGAAGGAATGATGAATGAACAAAATGTAATGTTGCAACTCACCAAACCCTAGCAATAAAGTGCTACAAACATGTATGAAGTGGCTCCAATAGATTTAGATCTTGACTCTTTCTTGAATGTGATAGATCTTTAACTGAATACTTGCTTGAATCTTAAAACCCTACATCACAAATGTTAGCTCAAAAACAAACATGATGCATGATACTTGAATGATGCGCTAAAACACTTGATAATCAACTCTTGAATTCTCTTGAATTCTCTTGTAATCACCAATTTTCTATAATGCATGAATACTCGAGTTTCTAGGTCACTTGTAAACTTGTTAGATGAAAATGAGTGAAATATCCTTTTGTTTATACTTGTTTATGCCAAATTTCCTGAAATTACAAAAATACTAGCCAACATCAGATCTAAGAGAATAAAATCCTACCAAGAATTTCAATTTAATTTTATTTTAATCCATAAGGGACTCATATTCCAGAAGTGGCGTATGAGTACCATTAGGCCAAGCTATGGGACACATTTTTCATGAAATTCCTAGATTCATGTGAAATACAAATCGAGACCTCGAAACTTAGGTGAAACGCATACACCCAAGGTGGCGCATGAGTCCCAAATCACTAAATCTAGGTCACACAATCTATAAAGACATGAATTATGATTGGATGCTGGTTTATTTTGGGATTATCCTCAAAAAGATGCATTAATTAAGGCTTGTAGATGTGAAATAAGACCAATTAAAGCATAAAGAAGCCCAATTAATAATGTAAACCATAGATTAGTGTGAAAGTGTGGTATAACACCTTACAACACCCAAAATAAGGTACCATCAAGTCCATTTAGTTTACAAGATCCCAAGACCTAATGTGAATGTGTTAAAAACAATAGAACAGTAAATCAAGGCCACATTAAGCTCAAATTAACGAGCATGGTCAAAATAAATGCAAAAATGTAGAGTAGTACATTTTTTCGTCATTACATCTAGCCCCAATTTTAGTGAGAGGGGGAACTTACTTCAAAATCACACTAAGGTACACAAAATTGCATCAAGAGGTGTTAAAATGTACCAATTCTAGTAAGATAGGATGACAACCATCAGGAGGGATGATCAAGCCCCCAAGATCAAGATCCTATGGTGATCCAACATAAGCACAAAGGAACACACATGTAAATGATAAAGAGAATTAGAAGGGCACAAGAATACACTACCAAAGACATTACAAAAATTGAAAAGTAAAACAAAAACGGGGGGTGGATCAAGCTTTGACCATTTGTCCCACATGTTATGGGTTAGATCTAAGTTGTTTGTCAAAAAATTCTTGCTCACTTTGAGGCAATGGAACTTCAAGCTATTCATTTGGTGAGTATCCAAAGAGGTGAGACACATACACACATGACTAGTATGTGCTCACACACACAAACAAATGGCTATGGTAAAGTGATGCCTTGGTTCGGCTTCTCGTCCAACCAGACCAAAGTTATACCTCATGATAACTTTGATAAGGCACCACACAATAATGAACTTTGAGCTTCATGAGGTGTGCAAAGCTTTGTATGCTTGAAACTCATAAACAAAAATGATGGCTCCATAGGCATGCAAGGTGTGTTATGTAAGGTGGCCATATAACCAAAATTGTAAATGCAAAATAAATGTCAGGAACATTCAAAGGAGTCTTGCTTAGTTCATGTAAGGTCTTAGCCTAGGGGAAATAGTGCCTAATGTCTGCATGAAAGGACCAATCAAAGAATAAAATATTCACAACTCAGGGGATGCAATGTATCGCATCAAGCCACTAAGAGGAATATGAAATGCTAAGAGAGATCATTCTCTTGAAACAAATCACTCCCAATGTCACCACAAAGTGAGAGATGCATCACATGAAGTAAGAAGACTACACCATGAAGAATGATTTGAAAAATAATAATGCCAATGAATGCCCCCACTTTAAAGAAATTACTAAACACCGTGTTGTGAGAAATTACTTTAAAGTAGAAAATGATAAATGCTAACAATAAAGAAGATATGAGAGCTTATTTGGAAATCCCTATGCCAATACATATGTTTCCAAATAAAAGCTACATCATATAAAAGGAAAAGAAGGCTTGGCCCCAAAATTAAACTCCAAAAACATGAGGGATCCATGGATTGGGGGTTAGTATGTTCTTGCTACAATGTTTTTAGAGAGCTCGAAACTGTCATCATTCCCCAAATACTCATAGAACTAGAAGAATGAAACAAAGAGAGTGAAAGAAATGAAAAAAAAATTAGTTCAACATGGAAGAGACATGAATGTCTCGATGCCTTACATCATCCCCAAAATTAAAACACAAGACAAAGAAAAGATAAAATTTAAATATTTTGGGTCAAAATGGAAGATACATGAATGTCTTGACACCTTGCGTCATCCCCAAGAGGAAAACATAAGACAAAGAAAATATAATGGAAAAGCTTTTGGGTCAACATGCAAGAGGCATGAATTTCACGATGGCTTGCATCATCCCCAAAAGAAAAATACAAGACAAAGAAAAAATAGAGGAATGTCACAAAGAAAGAGATACATTAAACAAAACAACACAGGGGATCACGTTACGCACATATAATCACATAAAGAAAGAATGAAAAATACTAGTAAGGAACATGCAATTATACCTATGAGTAGGTCATCTACATCCCAATCATGTTCATCATATATAGAAGTCAAATAATTAGCCAAAGGGACAATAGTAAGTGCCGAACTATGTCCATCACCAAGTTCAACACTCTTCTTAGGAGAATTTCCATTTAAGCTCATAGAAGAGGAAAACTATGTGTTCAATTCATTATGCACTTCTTCATCAATTTTATAAATCTCATCATTATCATCCAAGGTAATCACAATGGGAGGTTGAATGATAATGTCCAAAGAAGGGTTTAGCTCCTATTGCGGTTGTGGTATAGGATCTTTTTGTTGCATGAGGGAGACTCATCATGCATTTCTTTAGTCAAGTTGTGATGTTTATTTTCTTTGTTGTTTTCTTTGTTTAATCTTTGATCAAGAGTACAATGTCTATGCCTACACTCTCTAGGATTCTGTTTCTTTTTGTATGACTTTCAAGTTGTGTTTTTGTAGGATCGGGTTTATCAACCATAGGTTTCTTTTCTTCCCTAAGGGAGGGAAAAAAATGAACCATGGAAGGTTGTTCAACCATTTTCTCTTTAACTTTGTAAATTTCTTTTATCCTAGGTGGTGTGACGGGATTGTTTTCATTATCTCTTGGTCTTGTTTAGGAGATAGGCAAAGGATCTATCTTAATTTGTTCTTGGTTGCTTGGCATGTCTTTTGGTTCAATCATAGTTTCATCAAGGACAATAGGCTTAGTCATAGATTGAGGCATGTTTTGAAGGGATAGTTTTGTTAATCATTTCGCCTTAAATATTTGGTAGGATTGAAATCTTCTTAAAGTTTTATAGGTTCCATAGGCTTAGACCAAGAGAAATCTAATGAAAAGTTTCCATGAGAGGACAAAGGCTTAAAGCCACTATGATGCACAATAAATATTTCATTTTCAAAAGGAAACTTTAAGCATTTATGCATGACCAACAAGACAGCTTCCATGGAGTGTAGCCATGGGTGACCAAGCTTCACAAGAAATTGGTCTGACATCAAGATGATGGAGAATGAGACATCTAATTTTTTGGTCCTAATTGTAAGGGAAGCACGATCAACCCCATTGTATGGAAGCAAAACCATTATGTGTCCTTATCCACACTTTCAGTTTATCATATGCTTCTTGATAGATTTCATGCACAAGTAGGAATTCCTCGGTGATCACATTCTCTCCATAGACGAGATCAATTGATATCACATTTGTGGGATTATCAATGATTTGTCCAGCTACGTAAAGAGTACCGTCGGGTGCATTTCGAATAATATCCTTAGATAAGAAATAAATTTCAAGAGGCTTTTTAGTTTGGCCCTTACGAGGTTGACTTTTTATTAACACAATAAAACCTTTTTCAATAGTATCCATAGGACCCTTTTCAATAGTATCCATAGCACTTTATTGAATTGTATCCATGTTCTCATCGTCCGTGTCCACGTTCATCACATCATTTTTTGTAGTTTCACTAGCTTTGAAAAATGAAATTTTATATTTTGGTATAGGGTCAGTAAAGATTTACAAATTTTGGTTGGGAGGAGCAACAAAATTATTTCCTTGCTCACTAACACCACCAAATGAAAGTCAATCGAAATAAATGAGGTATTGCACAAGATGTTTAAGATGCTTGCAATGTTATGTATCATGTCCATTTTTTAGTGATAATGGCAATAAGCATTTGATCTAAAACTTGGAGGTAAAGGCTTATTAGGATTGATATTTTTAATGGGAGGAAAGGTAATCATTTTTTGTTCTAAAAGTTGTGGCATTGTGTTATGAAGGGTATCAAGTAAGGGAGTGAACTTCCTAGCCAGATTTGTAAATGTGAAAGGAGTTGTTTTCCTTATAACAACCACTTGGGCATCGACATGTTGAGGTGTTTTTTGAGGGGGATTAAGTTGGAAGAAGCCTTTATTATTTTTTCTAAAAGGTTCGTAGTTGTTTGGTTTGTGGACTCAGACTTCTCAGTTTGGCTATAGGCGTATTTTGCATCACGACTACTAATCGAGTTTCGATAATCATGGAGGGCAGTACATAAGTGCATGAAGGAAGGGAATTTCATCATGGTAAGCTTATCTTGTATTTTACTTTGCAAATTTTCTTTGAACATCTTTTGAAGGTGAGGGTCAAGAAACTTTACATTAATTTTGGAATAAAGCGATTGGTAATGTGAGATAAAGTCAGTAATCCTTTCATATTCTTTTTGCTCACATCTCATCAAATCAGCCAAGGTCATTTTAGGGGTCATTTGAACTTGAAAATAGTTTATAAATGCCTTAGCAAGTTCTTTGAATGAATGAATTAAGCTTTTCAGTAACGAGGAGAACCATTCTAAGGCAGTATCCTTCAAAGATCTATGGAAAAGCTTAGCTAAGAGTTTATCCTCAAGGATAAAGTCATTACATAAGGTGGTATAAGCGGAAACATGGTTAGAAGGATCTCTCTTCCCCCCATTTTTCTCTAATATAGGCACCTATATACCTTGTGGCATTGGAATTCTCAATATCTCCAAGGACAAGGGATTTCTTCTAACATAATATGTAGGTGGACCATTTTTATTTTGGTTTATGGTGGAAACTTTCTTTTGAAGGGATGAAATGGTTTGCAAATTTTTGTTTATAAGAGGATCATTGTTTACATTTTGAGATGGAGGTGAATAGGGTGGAGGTGTGTATGTGTTTGATGGAAAAGTGAATGTAATTCTTATATGAGGTAAAGTGGTAGGAGATATGATGTACGATGCCACAAAATTACTAGGGATGCTAGTGGAAATACCCAAGGGAGGATTCAAATTACTCATAGGTTGCATCGTTGTTGTAACTTGAGGATTGGTATAGGTAGGAATAGAGGACATTGTTGTCGGAGGAGGGATTTTAATTCCTCCTTGGCTTTGGTCATTGTTCGAAGGTAAAGCACAACTAGTAAGTCTACCAAAAATTTGAGCTAGGTTACTCAAAAGTTCAACTCCTTTAGTTTCAATCATGTGGTGTATGTTATCTATGGTAGGGATTGTTGTGGTTGAACTATTTTCAATACTTATTTGGGTTTGTAGGTTGGCTATGTCTTCATGGATTTGGATCATGTTTTCTTGTGGAATACTAGCAACCATTGTTTCAAAAAATTTCACACTACATGAAGGAAAAGAGTTGTTAAGGGTTTGGTCCATACCTAGTGAACTAGTGTCTACACTAGTAGTGAAAGAGCTAGACAACCTAAGATCCATGATGATTGTACTATTGAGGGATGACATGAGTCTCAAACTTTGTCTCACTATAGTATTAGTAATAGGACACTAAGTAGAAAAGATCATATAAGGGACAATCAATGAAATGCAAGATGCAATGAAAACAAGATAAATGTTATATTCTAATTTTAATTCAAATGAAATTAAGCTAAATGAAATGAAATGATTGTAATAGAAATTATGCAAGCTGAAACATAGAATCAGAGAATTTAATGTTGTAAAATGTAGTTCAAAATCTGAAATAGGACTAAATCGCCTAGAGGGGCGCATGAGTCCTAATTGATGTTTTTTAGGGTTCTAAATGCTGAATAAAAATCACCACAAAATACCCAAAAACCAGGAAAAATCACTTGTACTGGGACTAAATCACCCAGAGGGGCATATGAGTCCTAGTTTAGGGTTTTTACAAATATTTCAAAAAAATTTAGTGATGGTTATGCTTTCTAGTTTGGATAATGTGTAAAATAAGTGAAAATGAAGATTTTAGATGAAATTCAATGATGCAACATGCAAAAATGAAACCTCTATGCACTTTCGCTACTGCAAGATTTCAAAACCCTAGATGCAAATGAACTAATGCAAAACCTAGTGCAAAGTCTATGTAAGCTAGATCTAGGATGAGAATGCACTCCAAATTAGGATTAAGATATTCTAAAAGTAGGCTCGCCAAAATGTAATGATGGGAATAGGATTCCACCTTTTTGGAAGATGGAACAAGGTGGATGAGACCCTCCTATTTCGCTAACATAACATTTAAAGAGAGCCTTAGAGATATCAAACTAGGGATGGAATGATGGAAAAATATTTGCAATAGGGGTGTTCTAGGGTATAACAAATGAATAAAGAGGGGTTCACCACCAAGATAGGGCTTTGAAAGACTAGTGACATGCAATATTTAATGATTAACCTAATGATATGCAATACTTCACTAAATGACCTAGAAATGGATGCAAAATATATTAGGAAGCTTAGAAAGGTACAAAGGGGTACCTAGAAACTTGTACCAACTTGATTGAACACCTAAAATGTTGAATATGCTTAAATTAATTCCTACTATGACTCATATACTAGTCTGGGAAATTTAGTCTCAGATTAGAGTTTCTAGGTAGGAACAAAAATTTGGCAAAGATAAGTCTAGAACTCCTGAAATCTACAAATTTCATTGTGCAAGGACTCATATGCTAGAAGTGTCATATCAATCCTATTTATATTTTTTGGAGGATCGATATCTAAATATGCTCTTCAATCTCTACTCTATCTTCTCAACCTAGTTTCTAGATCTAAAATTTTGAATCTTTCTCTATAGATGTCTTTCAATGATCTTGTAGATGACGTGACAACTTTGAAAACTTTGAACACTTGATAAATTTTCTCCAATATTTCTCCTCAATTTATCTTCAACCTAGGTTTGCAAATCACACACTAAAGAGAGAGTAAAATGTTGTTTTGTTAGTACAAAGGGGTTTGCCTTGGTCAAACCCTGTTTTAGTAATCAAACCTTGTAATGAAATGAAATGAAATGAAGGAATGATCAATGAACAAATGTAATGTTGAAATTCACCAAACCCTAGCAATAAAGTGTTACAAACATGTATGAAATGGATCCAATCGATGTAGATCTTGATTCTTGCTTAAATGTGATAGATATTGAATTGAATACTTGCTTGAATAATAAAACCCTACATCACAAATGTTAGCTCAAAAAAAAACATGATGCATGATGACTTTGACATGATGCTTGATACTTGACTGATGCTCTAAAACACTTGATAATCCACTCTTAAATGCTCTTGTAAACTCTTTAATTCTATTGTAATCACCAATTTCCTATAATGCATATTCAAGTTGCTAGGTCACTTGTAAACTTGCAAGGTGAAAAGATGAAATAACCTTGTATTTATACTTGTTTATGCCAAATTTCCTGAAAGTACAACACTACCAACTGACATCAGATCTATGGGAATAAAATATTGCCAAAAATTTAAATTTTATTTTATTTTAAGCCACATGGGACTCATATGCGAAATAGCGTATGAGTCCCATTAGGCTAAGCTATGGGACACATTTTTCAAGAAATGCCTAGATTCATGTGAAATCTAGATCGGGCCCCGAAACTTAGGTGGGATCCATATGCCCAAGGTGGCGTATGAGTCCCAAATCACTAAATATGGGCTACACAATGTAAAAAGACATGAATTATGATTGGATGTTGGTTTATTTTAGGATTATCCTTAGAAAGATGCATTAATTAAGGCGTGTACATGCAAAATAAGTTCAATTAAAGCATAAAGGATTCTAATTAATAATGAAACCCCTAGATTAGTGTGAAAGTGTTGTACAACACTTTACAACACCCAAAATAAGGTATCATCAAGTCCATTGAGTTTAAAAGGGCCCAAGACATAATGTGAATGTGTTAAACACACTACAACACTAAATCAAGGCCACATTGAGCTCAAATTAACAAGGAGGGCCCAAACAAATGAGAAAATGTAGAGGAGTACATTTTACATCATTACAGTTGTCATCAACATAATGAGAGTTAATTAAAACAACATTATAAGGAATGGAAACTCTGATATGAGTTGCTTGTTAATAGCACTTTGAAGAAGATAACCCAATGCATCATGTGTAAGAGCATATAGGTAGGACATCCTTTTGAATGGATCTAAGTAAGGGAAACAAATAAAACATCATGTCATTGATAATAATTTGAGCATTAGCATCATGGAACAACATTTGAATGTGAGAATGAATTTTAGCACCGAAACCCAACCGTTGAAGAAAACTAATAATAAAGCTCCAACGAATTCTATCATAAGATTTATCAAATTCAAGTTTAATTAATATAACATTTTGGTATGTTTCTTGTGTCAATTCATAGGTTTCACAAGCTAACATAAGATTATCAAGAACATATCTACTAGTAATAAAACCTATTTGCTCTATTCTAACAATTCCTTGCATCGCTAGTTTTATTTGAATAGCTAGAGCTTTAGCAATGATTCTATATGAGGTATTAAGTAGGGTAATAGGGTGCTAGCTAGAGATGGATTCTTCCATTTTTCCTTTAGTGAGGAGCTTGAGTATGCCACCATTAATGTTTGAACCCAAGAAACCATTTTTAAAAGCCTCCAAGAATAAGAAGTAAAAATCTTCCTTGATGTGTTGCCAAATAATTTGGTAGAATTCTATTAGAATCCCATCATTGCCTAGAATTTTATGAGGGGTCATGGAGAAAGGGGAATTTTCCAAATTGGTCGTCTTTGAAAATATTATCATAATATTGTTTGAAAATATTACAAATATCAGTAGGACTAGACTACAAGATATTTAATTCATCCCTTATAGTACAAATTATTTATTTGTTATGTTTATAATTGAGGTAATTAAAAAATAAATTGTTCCCTTGTTTCATTCCTTTATCCAATGTAATCTCAATCAGACTTTGGCCCCTTGCCCTTTGTAATTGTTGATTTTATGTAACTAAGCTTCAGTTGTACATAGCAATGGAGGTTTGAATTCTGATATTGTTAGGATCAACATTAAGAAGTTTTCTATCATGAAGAAATTTTTGATGGAGATATTCTTATTTCCATTTGTGTTACCAAGTCATTTTTTTTCCAAATGAATTCAATAAACTGGTGCATTGATTAATAGCTACACACCACCAATCTATCCATGACCACCCTTCATCAAGTTTGGGGATACTTCCAAAGTCCTTCAAGGTAAATTAAACAATAAGTGTTCTTTAAGTGGGAAACATTGAGTTTAAAGGGAAGAGAGCTCTTTATATTTGTCTTAGGGGACAAACATATACTGTAAATGATGGGATAATGGTCAAAAAGTGGTGGATAGGTCCACCTAAACACACAACCGTAAAGGCTCTTAATTGAGGGGTGGGATAGGAGATATGTAAAATCTATGTTGCCTACTTAGTTTTTTGTCACTTCCCAATCTATAGTTAGACCAAGCATACCAGTTGTTAGAATGACTAGGAAATTTATCATGAATATGATTCACCACTCCCAAAAAAATTCAACAAAAAACCAACTATCAAATTCTTCATTGTTGAGATTAAATTCTTTGGACTAGTTGTGATCATAAGCATGTTCAACCATGTTAAATTCAACCCCTACTATCCACTCAACATTGGGTAAATTATTATCCATCCATTTCTATAACTCAATATGCTATTTAGTAGAATTAGGGGCATAAATAGAACAAAAACCAATGAGTTATCCATTGATAAAATTAGGGGTCCAAACACAATTGTGGGAAGGGTTGTCACCTTTATCAATAATATCAATGGAAAACCATGGAGAAATCCCAATAACAGCCCCTCCTTTTCCATCAATATGAAAAATAAACAAAATCATGGCATCACCCCAAACCTTACATAAATATGCCTCAAGTTTAATTCCACCAAGTTAGAATTCTTGAAGGAAAAACCCATCAAGTTTCCATTTCATAACAAACTCTTTAACTTTATATTTGCAAGAGAGGGAAATCCCTCTCATGTTCCAAGAAAGGATCTTATAATTCATGATAAAGGGAAGAGTCTTCATCTTGAGTCAGTGCACTTAATCTATTCTCAATATTCAAATTTGAATTCTTGAGTTTATGATCTTGGATAGTGGATGAAGGAGATTTGGAGCGATGACAAGATCGACATAGAGAAAGGGAAGTGTCAAGATGACATGGTTGAGGAGAATAGTGGTGGGGAGAGGGGGATGAATCCCAAGCAAGGAAATTAGGATAGGAAGGATTGTTTGAACATGTTGGCCCCATGGTTTTTTGTTGTGCCAAAAGGTTGACCTATTAATTCCTGATACAACTGCTAGAGTTAACAAATCCAGAAGAGGTGATTAAGACATGCCACAAATCCTAAGGGGAGCACTGACCATCTCCCAAAAATATCCCCCTCAACATTACTTAGAGGGATTAAAACATATAACCTTTGGCTCTAATACCAATTTTTGGCCCCACAATTGCCATTGCGCCAAAAGGTCAACCTGTTAATGCCCGATACAATTTCTAGAGTTAATGGATCCATGGGAGGTGGTTAAGCCATGTCAAAAATCCCGGGGGGAGCGTTGATCATCTTCCAATACAACAAGAATGAACTTGGCATGAATAAAAAGAGGTAGAAAGAGGGGAAGGCTCTTTCCTCTTTCTAACTACTCTCTATTTATCAAACATAATGACATATTTTAAGGACAATATTGGCTTAGTAGGAGCACCAAGAGGACAATGAGGATTGGAGGGAGGAGAAGGAGTATTTTTAATGACAGATGATGGAGGATGGATGGGATAAATGGTATGAGGTGAATGACTAGGGGAGGGAAAATGACCACTAGTCAGGGAAGAAACCATTGATTTCTGAAAAAAATTATGTGTTCTAATAGGACAGTTGTTGATTCAATGGCCTTCTTTCAAAAGTTAAACCATGCATTCAATTTATTTAGATATATAATTGGCTGATTCAATTCAAACCCTAGTCCAATCAGTTTGATATTCTTTGAAAAGGGTTTATTTAAGTCCACTTCCACAAAAACTCTTGTGTGAACCCTAAGACTTGAAAATTTATCAAAATTATTCTTACACCAGATTACTCTACCAAACTAGGCAACAATGTCTAATAAAAAATGTATAAAAGAAAGATTGAGATAGAGTAGCTTAAAGCACGTGGAATAGTGCAAACAAGATGGGCCTTTTGTTGCAAGGTGTGCGCCCTTGGTCTCCTTGTGTTGTGCAACATAGCACTTGGGTTCATGACATGGTTTAACTGTCTCTCATGGATTCGTTAACTCTATTGGTTGTATTAGACATTAAACAAATGATCTTTTTGGTGCAATGACAATTGTCTTTGTAACAATTGGTATCAGATTTTGCGTCACAGGTTTGAACCCCTCACTTGTGCTGGGGGGATTTTTGCAAGGTGTACACCCTTGGTCTCCTTTTCCTATGCAATAAAGCACCTGGGTTTGTGACATGGCTTAACAACCTCTCATGGATTTATTCTTTGGTATTTTTATCAAGCATTAATAGGTCAATCTTTTGGTGCAATGGCAACCGTCTTTACAACACCTTCAAGGTGAAACTTAAAATTCTAGTCGTGCAAATAAATTTTTTTCCAATAGATGACCCAAGTACCATATTATAAGACTACTTGAGAATGATCTCTTGATTTGAGCATACAAGACACAAACCCTTTCCAAGTCCTCTTAAATCTTCTATTTCCTATCCCCAATTTTTTGAGTTTTATCTAGCCCATTTATAGAATTCAGTTTCAGGCACACCTCTTAAAAAAAAAAAATCACCATTTTGTTTTGACACTCTATAATCACATCAATAACATCATCAGGGAGTTATATTTCTTTGATTTTACTTGAATTTTATTCTGGTATGGGTTTGTATAAATCTTCACTGCAAATGGTTGGGATACTTTCCAAAGTCATCTTAGGAAGCTTCGCAACTTCAACATGATTGTTATCCCTCGATTCCAGCTTGGTATCTCCAATTTTTCTATCAGTTGCACATTAGAAAGCTCATCAACCATTTTGGCCATATCCTTAAGCTGCATTAGAGCTTAAAGTGGTAGAATAAAAATAGAGAAGGTGACTAGGGTTTCAAAATACTCACACTGCTTCAAGAAACTTCCACACTCTCTCCTTGGTGTTCTTTCATTTTCAATCTGAAGCAAAAGCATACACTATGATTTGCATGATTTCATAGTTGCATGTACGAGAAAACTAATGACCCAATGTTAATCTACAAAACTAGACTAAAACTAAATAGGAATACATATGCATGTTCGTACTAATATAATCTTGAACATAAACAATTTATATAAAATAATACAAAACTAGATATCACACCTTGGTCTACAATGGGTATACCAAGGATTTGTGTAATGCAGAGAATGGGGAAGGACCTCAAACAACTTTCCTATCACCTTCAAAAAGACTTCAAAACTTAAGGCTGCAATTATGAATTTTGTTCATCCTAGACAATGAGTTCTCAAACCCAAAAGGTGGGGCAGCAATTTAGACCTTTTTATCATAATTTCCTTCAGGTAATTTTTAAATGGAATGCAAAAAATTGTTTGGATACCCTTTTGTCCCTTACTAAATATATGTTAAAATGAAGTAGGGTTGTTTTGTACAGAATAGGGAAAAACAAGACATTCATTGATCAAACCCATAGACTACCTCATTGTGAAATGAAAGGAATAGTCATTAATAACTTTCACAAAAAAAAAAATGAATCCAATCACTTCAGTGGGATTTAATATAACCTAATTACAGACTTTTCCTCCAATTTTCATAAAGATCCAATTGTGGAAAAGAAAGTTATGACATTTTTCCCAAATTGGAAACCCTAGGCCAGCCACAAACTTGCTCTCACCAAAATGGCCATATCTCACACAAAAACTCAATGAAATTTAATGATACAAAAGGAATTGTAAACTAGAAACAAATATATTTCCATAAATATATTATATTCCCTAATATGAGGTCGTACCATGCCGTACAAGGAAGAAGAACAAAATGGAACATTAGAAAAACAAAGAAAAGCTTGCTTCTATTCCTCTAAAACTTCAAAAATAAGTTCTTCACCCTTGTTTTCAACTCTTCAGGGTGTATTTATTCATTTAAAACTAATCCCAACCCTTAGTAATGATTTATTGCTTGCATGTAACTCTTTCTTGTTTTTTGACACCTTTCCAAAGTTGCATGACAACTTTTTTGCAACATTTGACAACTTTTACATTTTTAAAACAAAAACCCAATTAATCATTCCAAAATGAACCCATATCATTCTAAATGGTCATAAATGACCTTTTTGAGACTCCAAAACACTCTAAAAAACCTAAAACCAAAAAATAACAAAATAATGCTTATGAGGCTCCTGATGACCCTACACCATACTCCCAAGGAAAAGGAAAATTGAGGTCAACCTCAAATAATGATTAGCTACTTTTTCCGCTTCCTCCAATTATGTTGTACCTCTCGATATTTTCAATGCTTTCCTTGATCTACTCCCTATTTCTTGGTGTGAATTATTTTCCGCCTCGCTTTATTCTTGCATCTTCTCTTAGCATCTTCTCATCTTCAAGGTTCCAAAACTCTAGCTCTTGTTCATATGTTCCATTACCACTGTCCATGTCTTCATCTTCATTATTTGAATACAATTTATTAGCATATTCATCATCCATAAAATTAGAAAATATAGCTAGTACCTCTATTGTTTTTGCAACCTCTTCTTCACCATATTGTGCTACATTTGCATAACAATCTTCATACACTCCATTCACTTCTCCTTTTTCTTTATACTCTTTTCCATCTTCATCTTCATCTGCTACACCTATAAACACATACTCACAAATATTGTTAGAAACATAATTTTGAGTCTCAATGGACTCATTTTATTCATCTTTTTCCTCTTGCTTGGATGGCTTTGGCTCTGCCATCATCTTGATTAATATTTTTAACTTTTTTCTCAATTGTTGCCTCTTTCTTCTTTCCACAATTTCCTATATCAGCCAATTGACAATTTTGTGAATGTTGATGTTCCAACTCCACACACTTGTTACTATACTCTGTATTCTTTCTCCATTTTTTTTTTGCATTTGTTCCAAATCTTGTCGAAACCCTGTTATCTCTTATTGAATACTTACTTGTTTTTCCTTCCCATCTTTCTTCTTCATCTCTCCTTTCTCTTCGCATCTCTTGTTGCTTGCTTGACAACTTCTTACTCTTCAAGTCTTCATGGTTTATTCTCCTCAACACTTCCATTCTTTTGGTATCCCAATACCTTCACACACACAACTATCCTCTACCCAATAGGATTCTAGATGTTGTGGACACTTAAAAAGTAACCCTTCTACTTTTTATTTCTTGTTTGGGCCCTTATTATTTTGGCTTAATTTTTCCTTGATTTAATCTTGTAATGTGGATAATACATTTACATTAGGTCTTGGGCCCTTGTAAACTGAATAAACTACATGTCTTGTAAAGGTGTTGTAAAGTGTTCTAGAATTTCATTAAGCATTTAAGTCTCATGGACCTATCTTTCCCTTAATTCAATGTTGTAAAATGTGTTTAATTGTATTCTCACATTAATATATAAGGCTTGTAAATTAAACTTGGTTTTAATCTAGTGGTTGAATGTGTTTTACACATTCACATTGGATCTTGTGCCTTTCTAGGCTAAGTGGACCTCATTTTAATGTTGTAGAGTGTATTTAACCACACTTTCACATTGAAATTTGTATCCCTAGCCCTAATCACGCTTTATATCATCATTAATAGGCCCCTAGGCCCCTTATTTTTGCATCTTGAGGCATAGTTTGACTAATATCCCAACAAAAACACTTTAAAACCTCAAAATCTTGAAGACCCACCTCAAAAACCTCAAGGTGGGGCTCATTCACCACATTGGGTGAATAAGCCCCCTTAGGTGGAACCCATTCACCAAGGGTGGTGAATGAGTCCTTTTTGGGAACTTTTTCAAAATTGAGCAGGAAAATTACATTTCTAAGTTGAATTTTGATGAATGTAAAAATTGGAGATCAAAATAATGGCCATTTGAGTGCCTTTCCTATAAAAACAAGCTCTTAAATCATTGTTTCATCATACATTCATGATATCAAGCCAAGAAAGCAATAGTTAAGCATTTCAAGGTCATCAAGATAGCTTTCAAGATCATTTCTAAGGAATTCAAGGGAAGATTCTTCATCCATTGTTGTAGCAACTCAAAATCCATCATCATGGAAAGGTTCTAATTGCATTACATCATATTCATGATTCATTATCTTGTTTCATTATTTTGGCTTAACTACCTAAAAGGGGTTTGACCAAGGAAAACCCCTATTCCCTAACAATCAACATTTTCTCTCTTTATGTGATTGTAGATAGAGGTGCTTTGAAGGCTTGGAGATGATTGAAAAATAGGTTTCAAACTAGTTGGAGTCATCTCCCTACTGGCAAGGTCAAGATCTTCACAAAAAGTCACTTACAACTCTGAAAATCAAGGTTTCGGATCCGAACACTTGGAGGTACAAATTGAGTAGACTAAGAGCTATAGATTCCACTTCTAAGTTTTTAGAAAAGTCAAAGTGGAGTCATTCACCAAGAGTGGTGAATGAGTCCCATCATACCTTTTTTTAGATATTTTTGTGGATTTGGATACCCATTTGGCTAAAACAAGCTTTGGTGCAGTCTTCCAGAATTGGGACTGATTCACCTAGAATGGCGAATGAGTCCCACCAAGTTTTAAAATTAGCATTTTCAGAATTTCAGAGGTATTTCTAGTCTCTTCAAGGTTTCTAGGTACACACCATTCACATATTTACTTTTATGTTATGCTTTATTTACATTTCTAGGTCTTTTCTTACGCAATTTAGCATTTGTTTGCATATCACACTATGTTTTCCAATATTTTATGTTTTCCAAGTTTACACTTGGTGGTGAACCCCTTTCTTGTCTCAATCATATCCTAGGATACCTTATTTCTAGATCTCTTTCATCCTTCATTGGGTTGAGATCTCTAAGGTGTCCTTGAATGTGGATATTTTCAAATCAGATCCCTCTCCTTGTGTACCCATTTTTGTGGACAAGGAAGTGAAGCATCCATTTCCAGTGTCCCTAGATGCTCTCTCCAAGAACTCTTCTACCCACTTCCTCTCAGTGGAAGAAATTTGCACACCTTCTACCCAATTTCATCACTATTGGAGGATATAAGTCATTGGCTCTCTTTCATACCTACAAAAAACTTTCTCTCACAACCCTCTTGTCCTAGTGCATCCCTTGCACTCTTAGGGTCTTCTATCTTTGATTCCAAAATGATGCAGAGAAAGGGAAAACAAAACACATTCAATGATTGATTCTTCAAAACATTGATAGGACAACCTTGAAATGAAAGGAAAAATCATTAATAACTTTCATAAAACAAAAAATGAATCCAATCTCTTTGATGGGATTGAAGATAATATAATTATATACTTTTCCTCTAATTTTCATAAAGATCCAATGGTGGAAAAGAAAGTTATGGAATTTTTCCCAAAACTGGAAACCCTAGACCAACCACAAACCTGCTCTCACCAAAATGGCCATATCTCATACAAAAATTAATGAAAATTAATGAGACAAAAATAATTATAAACTAGAAAAAAATATCTTTCCATCCATATAGTATATTCTTTGATATGAGTTCGTACCAGACTGCACAAGAAAGAAGAACAAAATGGAACGTTAGAAAAACCATAGAAAAGCTTGCTTTCATTCCTCTAAAACTTCAAAAATCAGTTCTTCACCCTTCTTTTCGACTCTTGAGGGTGTATTCATTCATTTAAAACTGATCCAAATCCTTATTAATGGTTTATTTCTTGCATGTAACTCTTTCTTTCTTTTTGACACCTTTCCAAAGTTGCATGACAACTTTTTGCAACATTTGGTACCTTTTACATTTTTAAATCAAAAACCCAATTAATCACTCCAAAATGAACCCATATCATTCTAAATGGTCATAAATGACCTTATGAGACTCTAAAAAATTCTAACAAACCTAAAACCAAAATATAACAAAAATATGCTTATGAGGCTCCTGATGCCCCTACACCAATGTGGAAGTTGAATAAGGGAAATTTTTGGTCTTTTTTTTGGCATACATTTGTGTGGTACAAGAGGTCAATTGGTAGGCTAATGGAGAAGTGGTAAATGCAAATTACCAAAACACAATTGAAAACAAACCATTAAATCAAGAAGATATTAACTAATTTATGGATTCAATGTAGAGAGAGGGAGAGATTCTCATTTTATGTTTTTGCATTCATCATAACACACAGTCCCTCAATCATGTTTAGGAATCATTGAAATAATTCCCTAAGACAAAATACATGTCAAAGAAAATAGATTAGAAACCTAAATTAATGTTTCCATGGGTCTCTTTAGCATTACTTAGATTTTTGATAACTTAGTAGTAATTTAAAAATATATAAATTTTCTACATTTTTTGTATTGCAAGTGAGATTTTTCTAAAGTTATAGTGCTAAAAGCTTATTTATTTATTTATTTGTATCTATTGGTGCTTTTTTACCTTTTTCAACCACCCAAATAGGGGAGCTCCACTTGGACGTGACCAATTTTGTCTTGGGCTGTGGTACCCATGGAAGGATCCCTCCACTCAGGTATGTCTAGTTTTGGTTGTGATAGTGGTCTCATAGAAGGGTGTTTCTAATTTTTATTAGTTTTTGTTGCCGGTGAATTTAAGGCTAGTTTATATAAATATGATCTTGTGCCACTCATAAAGCATTATTGGGCTTCCACATGTTGGAAGGTAACAAGAATAAATATTTTTTATAGATGAATAGCCTTTTTTTTTTTTATATTCTGTGAAATCTCAAGTTCATCCTCTCTAGCACCTTGACACCTAAACAAATATTCTTATTAAAATTTTAAAAATCCTTACAAAATTATGGTCATTCACACATTATCTTTGGAGATGGTCCCATGGAAGTGCCCTAGGCATCTATCTTTGACTTTGAGGATAATACCATGGAAGAAAAATTCAACTACAAGATTAAAATGAGTCTTTTGTTGTGAAAGAGGAGATCCACATACATATCTACAAAGCTAGTGCTGGGAAAGAGGTTGTGAAAGATACCTCATCTTGCTTATAGTAGGGCACTCAATTCCTCAAATGATTTCAATCTTTTTGTCAACTCATCCTCCAAAAAATTCTTGCCACTTCTACATGTTGTGAAAAGTTATATTTGTACCAATGTAGCCCAATACTAAGAAAATTTAATGAGGTAGATTTAGGAACTTGTATTTCAACATAGTACACTGATTGCACAAAAGAATGAAAAAATTAATGAGCTTCATTCAATTCTTAGTGAATTTTTTTTTGGCCCTACAGATAAGAATGGAAATATAAGTAGGCTTGATTAAGTTCTTAGTGCAAAAGTACAAGGCCCCAAAAAGAAGGAAAATGAAACATGAGATTTACTTAGGATTGACTCCAAAGAGAAAATATCAAGGATGGAGTAGCAAATCTTAAATTAGGAAAGAAATAATTTTCTTCTAGCTGATTCTATAATTAATCACAATTGAGTGAGATGAGAGAAGGAAAATAAAATTTGTAGAACAAATAGACGACACTATGAAAGATGTGATCTTACAAGTGTTTAAACCTTTTTTTGAAATTAAACTCTAGCTACTTTCTTGTCCAGACCAAGCATGTTTTGAGATAAGAAAACATAGAGAGGAGAAATTCAAAAGAAAAAATAGCTAACTGGATTGCATAATCATCGTGGCGTATTAAAAAATAAAGTCAACTAATTGACAAGTTTATCTCTAAATAAAGTTATACAATAAGCAAAAGCTAAAGGAATTAGTAATTCAAAGGTTAAATATTTAAACTATAGCATTCAATTCATTGTTGGGAAGGGGATGATTTTATCTCAAGACATTGCCACACAATCAATGGGATCAATTAGGTATTCAATAATTATTTGGATTTGTGTATATGAAAAACCATCAATTTTTGGACTAAGAGAAAAATCATACAAAAAGAAATCATAATTATTATGTCACTAAATTTTTCTCAGCATTGTGGAATCTCATTTCAAGCAAAAAAAAAATGTCTCTTCCTCCCTAGAGGTTAATATTTTCTTACACAAGGGTGGGTTATTAAAGTTGTCAATTTTGAGAAAATACCTTCCCATGTAATCCAAGGGGTGTGGGCATACCAATGTAGACAAAGTTCCTTTGGATAAATTATACATAAGAACATCTAATAAAATGTGGTGGATGATAGTGTAATATATCTTATTTAAGAAATATGGTTCTCAAATGAATATAGATAACATCTGTGACCAACCACAGTTCATTATATTGCACATATAATTACTTCAAGGATAAAATGATGTACAATGATTTGTGCAGCTTAGTTATGCATAAAAAAAAAAATTGTACTTCCCAGATATATCAAAATTCAAGAATTGTTGGTTGGATATTAGTTTACCAAACTTCTCTTTGGATAATCATGCATTTGTAAGGGAGATTTCTAATCTAAATTTGAATGTAATTTAAGTAATATGTGCTCTATAATGTATTCTTTCATTCTACTGGATTATATTTGTTATAACTTTATTATTTTCAAAATTGGAGGTAATATTGGATATTCAAACTGTCTTTGCACTCAAAATTTCTACTCATTCATGCATCTCTTTAGTTAAAGAAAATTTTAGAAAACCCTTACAAAAAAACTAGTGCAACAAAGGAATGCATATCATCATTGTGGATTTTTAGAAATTATGAGTATGAGCATCAATAGCAATGTTTTCTTCCAACAATCTTAATCAAAATCTTACAAAGAAAAGAACAATTTAAACAAGAACATGATACTGGTAGAAATTAAACATTGAAGAGATTAAAAGCCATCATTATTCAAAGCTCCATTATATTATAACATCATCTCATTTTGAATTATACATCACAATAGTAATAGAACCAAATTTTATTTTTTACCAAAATCAAACATGAGTGAGTGTTGAGGTAGAGTATCCAAAAACAAGGGAAAATGCAAAATTTCACGCAAAGCATATGAATAAATTGAATAGCTATGTCTATGATAGATCTCTTTTAAATATCATACACCACTAGAATAATAGACTTAAGTAAAAAGCTAGCTATAATTTACAAACTACCCACTTGGTAATCATATTTATCATTCACCCATTTTGTACATATCCAAAGCATTGTAGTCCATGAAACCACATTTTTTGAAGTATTTTGTCTAAACCTTCATGTGCCTTGTGTATGTTTTCACATTTTATATAGGTATCTACCATGAATTTGCAACTACTTCATTTGAAAAAAATATTCTTTTTAATATGCTTTGATGGATGTCCATACCCTATTCCAAGGCTCTTATTTTGGCACAAACTTTCAGTATGCTAGGATAGGTGAATTGGTTAGGCCACACACCTATTGGTTGCATTTGGTGAAATAGTTTCAATGCTTCATGAGGATGTGCATGTGGTTCAGGAGAACCAACACCTTTTGGTGTCAATAATAGGAGTTCAAAAGGTTTATAAGGTCATTTTAATGTGATTTCATCTTTTTTCCATGAAGACATTGGAAAGTGTGTGAAAACTTGAAAAATTGTCAAAATTGTCAAAGATGTCAAATTGGGTAAATGAAGGGATTTTGTTGTTTTGAGTCTAAAAGTTTTAATAAGAGTTAAATAAGGTCTAAATGACCATATTTCAGGTTTATAAAGGTATTTAGAGTCTTAAAAGTTCAATAATGGCAAAAATGCAAAATATTGCAAATGTTGGCAAAATTGTGTTGATTTGCAAAATTAGTCATTTAAAGGGTGATTAGGTGAAATTTGGTTGTTTTTGGAGGTGGTTATGGATTGTAAATGTTATAAGAGGCCTTTTAAGGCTTGAATCAAGGTTTATGGGGGTGTAAAAAACTCACACAACAAGAATACCACGTTTTTTGGTGCATTTTCTGTGTTTTTTTCACTATTTTCCATAATTCTTTACTGTTGTACGGACCAGTACAGTCTCATAATGCTCTGAAAACTTCATTGAACGTGTTTATATGTGTTTAATTTCATATTATTTTGATTTGGAGTTCTCATTCATTGTTTTGTGAGAGAAATTGAAAATTTGCTGCAAGTACCCTGTTTTCCTTGCATTAAGGGCTTTGAAGGCAAAAAAATGAGATTTTGACCAATCCACCCACTGTTTTCTCCTATAACTCAGTGGATTAGTTCAAAATGTATTAGGTTAGATTTTACAATTGATGTTTCATCAAAATAAATCATTTTTGTGGTGAATGTGTGATGCCCTAGGGCTGAAAATACAAATTTTCCTTGAAAAGTGATGGCTTTGAAGTGCTTTTCAATGAATTATTGATGGAGTTGAGTTTTTAAGAATTTAAAATGTCAATGAAGACCCTATGAAAGGTTTTTGAACCATTTATTTTTTTATCCAAGTCTGGGAATGAAGATTTTAACAAAACCCTTGTTTTTGCATTAGAAAAGGAGGTTTTTTGAGTTGGGAGTGTTTCTAGCTGTACAGGTGCAAACCAATTGTGTATTTTGTGTTATTGGGCCATTTAATTTTCTTCCCCAAGGTTTCAAGGTGATTGGATAAGTTTTAAGGGTACTCCTTTGTTAAATTGACCTCTTTTCCTTGTTTTTCCCATGGTGAGTGTATTGCAAGTCTAAGCTGGTCCAAAGGAGTTATATATGATATTGAAGTATGTTGTGTAAGTCCTTAATGGGTGTCTAAATACATTATTTATTTGGAGATTCTTTTGGGAAAGTTGGGTGAAAAGTCCCTTGAAGCTGTTTGGTTGTGTTGGTGGAAAGAATGCATCTGACAAGTGGATTTTTGAAGTTCTTTTGATTTTCTTTGAAATTTGGGTTGACCATCTGTTGTTTGTCATTTCAAGTTTATTTCCACCTTGGGTCTACATCAGCATGTCTTTGGTAAGCTACAATGATCATATTCCATGAGAAGTTTCCTCTTTCATTCATTTTGTCAAACACTTGGCGACCATCAACTAAACTTTTGAACTTGTCATACATGCGTATAAGTGTATTTTGTAGATTTTACCATGATCTTGATTCCTATAATTCTACAAAGGAAATATAAAAGTTATACAATCATTTATAAATTAAAAAAAGAGGTGAAAAACTTTGATGCATGTTACCAGAAGTCCAGAGTGCACTAAAATCTACAATTTTAACTTCTACAATGTAGGGTTTCAAACTCCCATCACAAATATACAATATTAAATATTGAAATGGAAACTCATCTCTCCACAACTCCTCATGACCATGTCCTCCTCTACCTGTCCTGGATGCCACTGTTGTAGGATATGTACAAAATGGATTTAGTGGAAAGGCATTACATAATTTCAAGCAAATGTAGTTGGCAAATGTAAAGCTAAGCTATGGGACATTCTTGCCAGCATTTTCTCATAACCCACACCAAAATGAAAATGTTAGAATAGAGTATGGACTTCCAGTGAACCATAATGGAAAGGGGAATTTTATTTGTTGAAAGTTCACAAAGTAGTTGCAAAGCTAAACTCCATGCTTTTACAAGCTTCCCTCATACCTATGTGAAATGGAAGCTTTAAAAAAAGGTATAAGCTATCGTCAAAGAATAATGTAATGAAATTTTTTGTCGAATATTTTAGTTGCAATGCTCTACATGATAGATATATATGTATGATGTAGAAGCAGAGACAATGGTGTGAATAGTACAGTAAAATGCCTCGAAGTATTGTAGCATACTATAAATGTATTATAATTGTTTCAAAAAGACAATGGCATGGAGAGTCGAGTAAAATGCCTGAAAGCATTGTAGCATACTATAAATGTATTAGTATTTTAAATTTAAGTGCAACTATAATTGTTTCACAAACATAAGTTTACAGTTGTTCTTAAATTTGAAAATGTGATTTCATTAAATTTTCCAAAATTTAAATTGTGTAATCAATTGAAATACTCAATTAACAAACATGTCATAATACATTTTTTTGTGCAAGGTAAGTAAAATTAGGTAAATTTAAGAAGTTAAAAAAATTTCAATAGAACTTTAAAAGTGGAGGTGCATACCTAAAGTGCAACTAAACAAGGTTACAAAATGCATGAAAGTTTTGCAAAAAAAATAAAAGTAAAAATCATTACATTCTTATAGCATCACACATGCTCTCCATCTAGGAACTTCCTGCATCATTCTTGTCCTTGACATGTAACACCGCATCGATACCTAGAGATCTTTTGGAAAGTTTTTTTTAACACTTCAAGCAATGTAGCCTTTTACAGGTTGCATAGAAAGTATATTTGGTTGCCCATGAAGAACATTACAGTCTCAGAAAACTCATACCCTAAGAGCCATATATTCAATCCCGATGACTTCAACTAATGCAAATCTCCAAATGAGGGAGTGACGGAAACCGTTATGGCCTCACAAGCACCCCAAAAGCTCTACCTATGCTCTTTCTAGTGGCTATATAAAATTTCAATCTTTTAGTAAGCTTTCTACATTTATTTTATAGTCTCTGCTAGAAGATTTTGAGGGTTTTGAGCCCCCATTTGTAGCTTTTTCAATTTCTTCACAGCTTCAAAACCTCATGCATAATACTATATGAATCTAGGGTTTGCAAATTTAAAAGAAAGTATTTAAAAACCTGTACAAACCTTAGGTTTGTGGATTTTAATATGGACCAAAAATAATAGAAACAAAGAACACAAAAAATATGATTTAATTGAAGAGCTTACCGATTAGTGTTGAGCTAATTCTAGTCCTGTAAGGTTTTTCTTTAAGGGTTTGTAGTTTTTCTTCTTTTTCAAAGATCTCTGATTATTTACACAAACTTTCAAGCAATTTTTGTGATGGTAAACCCAAGTGAATGCTCCCTCTCATTTTTCCATTCTATAATACATTGGTTATTTTTAATTTTTCATGTATCTAGGGAAGAGATCTTGAAGGAGAACCCCAATGTGTGTGCTTACATGGCCCCCTCACTGGACACTCGAGAAGACATGGTGGTGATTGAAATTCTATGATTAGGAAAAGAGGGGGTCACCAAGGCCATCAAGGAATGGGGACAACCCAAATAAGAGTAGCAACCTACTCTTATGCACTACCAATAGTGTGTACATGTCTGGTCCAAACTAATAGCTCACCAATCTTATGGGCCTATGGTCCAACATTAAGAGAGTGATGATGTACTAGAATCACTACTTTGTTGGAGGTACAATTTTGAGAGTGGCCAAGGACCTCGCTAAAAATAACTGTGGAGCTCGAGTTCTGGTCGTTTATAGTGAAATTTGAGAATACCATGTATGAAACTTTCATTGCACTGATGGTAGAATTAATTAGCAGGCATTAAATATTGAATTGTCAAGCATTAAATTTTTAATGGATTAGATCATTTTGATCATCTTGCAAACTTTCTCCAACATTGCACAACGTCAATTGTCAAAGTTAGCTTGGTTCAATTCAAATAGGATACACCTTCGACATAAAAGATATAGAATAGAACTTGTTGATGAAACTAAAGTTCTATCAAGAAATCAAATAAAAATATCATTTTATGATTTTTTGTATTTTAGTAGTTTTGTGGGCCAAATCATCTAGATACGACCTGTCTTTAGTTGACTTAAAATCTTGTTGAATTGCAAACATTAGAGGAACCCTAAGTCCTTTATCAGGTGATTTAGGGGTCCTACCTCTATGTTAGGGCAAGAGGTTAAAGCCATCGCCATGGTGGGATGCCACCTCTATTACCAAGGTAATCAACTAACAATCCATCTCTCTCTCCATGTAGCACAAGTTTTAACTCACAGGAGCATAGAGGAGACATTCTAGCCTTTAAAAAAATAATTTTTTTTTTAATAAATTTAAATTGTAGAAAACAAAGTATCCTTACTAGTATGGTGTGTTCTTTGCTAGTGTATTGTCTTCTCCTCTGGCCACCACCACACTGGAAACCATATGGGTAAAAGATGCAACTTGAGCAACTTGTCCTACAGTTAGACCTATCTCTCCTTTGTCAAATCTCATCACCTCCATCCTTGACCCTTTGGCCATTTATGCCATGCTTCTACTTCCTACCAAAAATGAACACAAGAAAACACAATAAAACAAGGAATGAAACAAATTTAAAGAAAGAGAGGTTTGAGAGATTAGAGTGAAGTGATTTAGGGTTTAACTGAGCACCCATGTGGTACCTTCGCATGATTTAGAATTTTATTACCATTAAAATGGCTACCTTTCATGGCATGATTTGTTAATAAGGCATTGTTTGATGTCTTAATAATTTCCCTTAGACTTAGTTTCCAGTCAACATTCTAGTGCCCCATTAATTAAGTGGCGTGGAGCCACTCTTAGGTTTAGTGTTGAAACTCTTGTGGATTTTTTTTTAAGCTTGTGAATTGTCAATGAATTTAATAATATATTGATATTTAAAATTTGTATACTTTATAGACTATTTTATTCCCCGAAGAATTGCGGTATAGATTTCATTGAGAATCCTAGGAAATTAGTATTTTATGTAGTGAGATGCATCTCTTGAATCGAGGTAGAGAAACCTAGGTTGTTCTTATGTACATACTTTATTCATAATAAATAAATGTATGGTTGTTTTTTTTTAATTGAAATAATGTAGAAAAAATACAATTAAGAATGATGAGGGCCAAGCCGCCCCAAACCACACAAATCATAGCAATAGATACCAACACAAAATATGTGAGATAGAAAAATAATCCACTTTCAATTATTTTTACATAATGAAATTACATATTCAAAACTTACATGTTGCAGCCTCATGGGCTTGATTCATTACAACAAAATTAACTCTGAAAAAGAAAATATATTATTTAGAGCCCAAAATCTACACTATTGGAGCCACCTTCTGCAACCCCCACTTAACCCTTTTTATTTTACCCAATAACTTCCTTAGAATGTTCTAGAAAGTTCAACTTTCCCTCTTTTTTTGGCGCCAAAATTCCCATCGTTTGATTTTTGGCCTAGGAAGAAATTTTAATGAAATTCACTTTTTAGAGGGGCAACTTCGTGGGGCTATAAATTTTGATCTGGTGTCTGATTTGCTATTATTGCATATCGTTGGAAAGCTATCAAAGAGATCTACAACATGTGAGCCCATTGTAGGTCGGTTCAACAACCTTTTGACCCATTTTAGGGCCTCTAAAGTCTTTAATCTGAAATTGAAGTTGCATTGAAGAAATTTCTTGTGACAAAATATTTAATATCTCCCAAACCGTGCGGGGTATTGAGGTGATTCTTTCGCGAACAAATTTTTTTTCAGTTCTGCTCCTTGGGGTAAATTTTCATGTCCATACAATCTCATTTAGGATGACTTACTGAAAATAGTAAGTGCTTATTTTTTTGCTATTTTTGACGCTTGACTGTCTTACACCCCTTAAGTGCCATCATGGGACTTGAAACAACTAAATTAAATAAAGAAAATATTATTTTTGGGTGATGCAAGATTTCCCTACACCGCTAGATGCTCTTGCATCAAAGATGTAGCCAACAAGCTACAACAGAAATATATAATCTAGTAGCTAACAAAGACCATTACAATCATGGGGAACATTGACCCCACACATCACATAGGACCAACCCTATAATCTGAATTTAACCATACATTGGAGTTTTTTGGAACATAGGAAATATTTTCCATGCTACTATAGCAAATTAAACTTTTTCTTATCCAGTTAATTATCAATCGTCACATTCTCCTTGGAAACACCCTGCATATGATAACACCAAAAAAATTGAAAGATAACATCATAGTAAAACTTTAGCATTTCTCCTTCCTGATGAACATTATGGGTTGAAAAAACTGAGACACATCTACTTTTCCATATGCTATACAAAATGGTTTGCCTCATAGAATTAGCCACAACATTATTTTGTAAACCAAAACCCAAAATAGCTTCTTTCCATCTTAAAGTATGCCCAAAAATATCAGGAAGGTATTTGAAGATAGAATTCCATTTTATTTTATCCCACAAATAATTCCAAAAGACATGTTTCAAACTTTCTCTATGCTGGCAAAAGGGACATCTAGTAGGCTGCACCACAAAGTATTTCAATCTATCACCCACAAGCAACATGACATGCATAACTTTCCAAGCTAAAATATGAGCATTAGATTCATCTTTAGAACTCCATATTTGGGCACTCAACCTTATCCATGTTTTTTCCCTAAACTTACATTGCCATTTCTGATTAAGTTTAGGTTAAGGACAAGGAAGGAAGAAGGCTCAAATATTTGTTTTCAAAGGAAAACAACCAAACTAAAACTTGGATAGCCACCACCAATCCTTGAAGGCATTGCATTGTAAAGGCGTGCATAATTTTATAACTAGATCCACAGGAAACAAAGCAATTAGAAAGATCACAAAACCTTGAAACTTATTGCTTATACAAAATTTATCCTTAGTGACTTTCCAATCAAACCAATCCATAGCATTGAAATCCCAAAGATCTCCAAACTGGTGAATCCCCTTCTTGAAGAGATTTGATGCATATCTTGGGAAATCCATAGCAAGGAATTGATCCTCGTATTGGACCATTCTATTCCATCAAATGGAAGAAAAACTAAAACTAAAACCATGTTGTAAAGAAGTACTCTTCCAATTAAGACAACTACAAACTACTTGCCAAGCCTTCCAAATAGACAAAAGTGAAAAAGAGGCTTTTAACTTAAAATAAGGAGCCATCAAAATTTTATCTATCCAACAAAAAACTTGCCAATTCCTACTAGCAGTGGCTTGTTCAATTCGACACTGAACCAAAATCTTCCACGATTCATCACCATTAACCACTCTAACAATCCATTTAGTTTCCAAGCAAAAACCTTGTGTTCTAGGGTCCAAGAGAACCAAACCTCCTTTAGATTTAGGCAGTATATAGTGCAGCCAACATGAAGATTTGAAACCAGCCTCACCCTTCCAATCCGACCATAGGAAATAATGAATCATTTTATTTAAGTCCTCATAACCATTTTTAGAAGGCATCCCACAAGAGGAATAATACACGTATGGGGCCAAAAATATATAATTCACAACTTGAATTTTACCAGCCAAAGACCAAAAAAATTTATCCCAAGTGTACAATTTATTCTTTAGCTTGTTTTAATACTAATTCCACATATCAGGAAGCGAAACTTCCAACCCAAATGGAATGTCCAAGTAATGAGAAATCTGGCATAGCTAAATTTGTTTCCACTCCTTTAGGACCAAGTAAGGAATAGGATCTGATTTAATAATGAGAAACTTAGTTTTATAAGGAGATAACTTAGAACTAGGAACAACACAATAAAGTTCTAGAGCCCCCATCACATTCTCAATTTCCTCTTCTAAGTTTTGAATAAAAATAATACTATCATCGGTAAAATGTGAATTAAAAACAGTAGCACCATTAGGCAAAAAAATACCCCTAATCAAGTTCATTTGATTATATTTCTACAATAGATACCCTAGAGCATCTGTAGTAATAATATACAAAAAAGGTGACAAAGGACAACCTTGCCTGATCGAACGTTGTAAGGGGAAAGAGCTCGACAACTCCTTGTTAATAACCAATTGAGAATTAGCTTATGAGAAAAGCATGTGAACATGTTTGCATATTTTAGGACCAAAGCACAGCCATTGTAGCATTTTAAGAATAAATCTCCAACGTAATATATCATATGCTTTATCAAAATATAACTTAACCAATAAAGCATTTTGGGTTGATTTTTGGGCCCATTCCATATTTTCCCAAGAAAGAATGAGATTATCAAGGATAAATCTCCCTCCAAGAAACCTAGTTTTTTTGGGTCTCACTATCAACTTCATCACCAGTTTAATCCTTGTAGCAATAGCTTTAGCAATAATTTTATATGATGTGTTAACCAAATTGATAGGGCACCATCTAGAAATAGTATACTCATTTTTCCCTTTTGGTAGCAACTTAATAATCCCTTTGTTAAAAAAAGGCCCTAAAGAACCATACTCTAAGGCCTCTAAATAAAAAAGGTAGAATTCATCTTTAATGTGTTCCCACATGGTTTGATAAAATTCCACTGGAAGGCCATTAGACCCAGGGAATTTGTTAGGAGGCATTGGAAAGATAGCATGTTCAAGATCTTCCTTGAAAAGATTCTCATAATAATTCTAAAACAACCCCATAACCTCTTCCATTTTAGAATGAACATGACCCAAATCATCCTGGATGGCTCCAATATACTCCTTCCTATGTTTATAATTTAAAATTTTGAAGAAATATTTAGACCCTTCATTCCCCTCCTTGATCTAATGCAATTTGGCCTATATTTAATCCCATTGATCCATATACATATCATTATTTTTTAGTTGTGTTTCTATAAAAGCTATGGAAGTTTGCAAATTTGTATAATTAGGGTTGGAATTAAGCAATTTTATGTTATGTTCAAGTTTCGCTTGCAAATATTTTTCCTTTCTTTTACACTGCCATGCTAATCTCCTTCCAAAGGAATGAAGAAAATCAACACATCTCAAAATTTCCATTTGTCACCAATCCCTATAAGACTCACCTTCATTAGGTTTAGGGATTGAAGCCCAAATTCCAACAAGAGCATCCACACTATCTTGGTTTTTTAGGAGGGAAGTATTAAGTTTAAAAGGGAAACTTGCAGCCCCACAACTATTACCATCACTTGAAACAGTGCAAAAAATTGGAAAATGATCTGAGAGGGTACCAAAATAATCACCTCTCACACTACATCCAAAAGAATCTTGCATAACATGAAGATTGGAGATGTAAAATCTAACAAGTCTACTTAATTTTCTATCCCCTCCAAATCTATAATTAGACCATGTGAACCAATTATTGCCATGACTGTAATTTTTGTTATGAATAGGATCAATCACCCCAATAGTATTACAGCAAAGCAACCACTTATCAAATTATCCATTGCTAAGTTTCATATGATTATGCCAAATTTGATCACTATGATATTCAACCATATTAAAATTACCCCCTAAAATCCAATCTACATTAGGGAGATTATTACACATCCAATCCCATAATTCACTTCTTTCTTTCCCAATGTTAGGAGCATAAACTAAGTAGAAACCAATTAGCTGGCCATTGATAGAAGTTAGGGCCCAATCACAACTATGTGAGGGGTCCTCACATTTATCAATGACAAACTTATATAACCAAGAGGATAAACCAATGACTACTCCACCCCGGCCTTCTTTATGCAATGTATGAAGAAATGAAGCATCTCTCCATACATTGGATAAAGCACAAACAAGGAGAGGACCAACAAGTTAACCTCTTGCAGAAAAACAACACCAGGTTTCCACTTAACAATCATATCCTTAACACCATATTTATGGTGATGGAGTGAAATCCATCTCACGTTCCAAGACATTATTTTAAACATCATTGTGAAGAATTGGGTGCTGTCACAATAGTGGTTTACAATTCCTAAGAGGAATGAATTTTAGCTGAAATCACATATTTTTAGAAAATATAATGATTTAAGCCTTAAAAAGATCCATTTTAAGGATTTCAATTGAAAAGGGTTTGATCAAATCACCTTAGATCAAACCCCCTTGGATAGAACCTCACTAGTTTTAAACCATACCTATAAATGCGTCTCCTTTACACCTATCAAAATGCTGATAAAAAATCACTTTTGATTTAGCTTTTGGGGGATCAAATGAATTCATTTAAAATTTATTTCAAATAATTATGGTATTCCTCAGAACAAGCTATCCAATGAATATAATTTTAATATGTTTTGGTTTTGTTATGTATTTGTTTTTTAAGTTTTATTAAACATAGGTTTTTCATTGAAAATGAATTTCTTTGTTCTTCACATGTGGAAAAATAGAAGATTATCAAAAAAAAAAAATGAAAAATATTAGTGCACCAGATATTGAAGTCCTTGATCCAACAAAAAAAATTAAATTAAATTTTGACATATACAAAAAAAAGTTACACGTTATACGGTCGCGCTGTGTCTGAATTGTAATTCCTTTAACTTTGAAACTTGATTAAGGAAAAAATATTCAATAAAAAACTATCTTACCAAGTGGAAGTACTAGATATCAGAGTTACAAATCTAAATTTCAAAGAATTATAATTTTATCCTTCATAGAAAAAAAAGTTATGCATTATACATTGTGCGTCACTTTTTAAAAATGTTGTTTTTTGAAAAAAATCAATTTTCATGGGAGATGGAAAAAGAAGTGCAATTTGATTCCAAATTTTTTTAAGAAAATATTTTTAGAATCTACAAACAAAATTTGATGAGACTCTAGTTTGCACCATCTTCAAATTCCTCACGGTTTAGCGGCTATAGGTGCACGAATGTGAAGATTTAGTTAAAAATAATAATTTCAGTGTCCAGTTTGGCCAAAAATTGTAAACCACTATTATGGGATCACCAAATTGAAAGTAGGATCATCTTCTAATGGAAAAGCTTCATAACGGTTAGCAACAGAAATAGGTTGGTCAAGATTGCCTGACTTCGAAGACGAAGGTGATGGAGATCTAGAACATTATCTTAATGAATTTGACTGTTCAAAAGTGTCCAGGTTAGCACTAGTAGGAGATGGTGACCTGGACCTAAGTCTTGTAGAAGGAGAAGGAGGAGTGGGGTTATGATCCAAGGGTTTGAAATTAGATTGAGAGGAAGAAATCTACGTCCCTTGATTATGGGAAGAGCCACCCTTCCTAACATAAGGCTCTAAAGGAATTTTTCTTTTTCTAATGACTCTCCATCCATCCTCCATAATAGCATCCTTGTAATGAGGGGGAATGGGGTCAGAAGCCTTATTATTCTAAACAACATTAATCGCTTTGTTTGTACTTGTAGCAAGTGTAGAGCCTTTAATTGATGTATGAACAAAAGGATGGTTTTCAACGTGTTGTTGTTTTGAGAGATGTAGTGCCCCTTCCGCTTCGATTGTCTTGGATCTTGACCTACACAAAAATATCCATATATTTTCTCAGTGGATTCTCTTTGGGGAAGATTCTCGTACCTTTTTTCCATGTGTTGTTATATCATCCTTTGCAATCCCTGTTCTTCTACTTTCATCTTTACTTTTGGTAAGTTTATATCATCCTTATGCTTTGATTATTCAATGAAATATGTTTCTAATTAAAGTTTAGCTCAAGTTTGTATTCAACTAGCAATTGTGGTTGAAGATGTAATGGGTTTGCTAATAGGTATAATATGAATATATATAGATTGCAAGCATAGTACAGATGTAAAATATTTTGGTTTTACTATAATTTTATTGATATCTTAAAGGGATATGATTAAATCTATGTTCTAATTCAAATAGATTAAAGAAGAAACTAATTGCATAATGTGTTAAGAAATAGATAAATATTAATTTCTAATTAAATTAATAGTATATTTATCCAAAACATCAAAATGGATCCTTGTCATCTAGATGTTTGACATTATATGGAATATGAGGATGTTAATTTTAAACCCCGTCATAATGCTTTTAAAGTAAAGTTATTCTTAAATGTCATAATAGTTAATGGAATGACAAGAAATGCTAATGGTCACATTATCAATTAAGTAAATAAATTCGACCTTAGGAATATCTACATAGAAGTCAAGGTATATGTGACTGGTAAATATTAGATAGGATCTTAATAAATGTTATGATGTATATCTCATGTGAACTAAAGTTAGCATATATGGACGTCAAGAAAATATGAGTCAACATGAAGAGTTCAAGATGAAAGGTAAAGTTAATTTAGTTATAAATCAAAGAGGGCCTTGTGATTAAAGGAATCATAAATAGGGAATAAAATATGTTGTTCATATGCATTAGAATTATTCAAAAAACTGACAAATATTTTATTATTAACAATATCTTTTACCCTCTCCCCATTGTAAATTTGAATCAACCTTAATATTATATTGACTATCAACATTACTAACGTGGTTGATAATAAAATTCTTATATAAACAATAATGCTAATTACTAATTTCACGGTTTTATTTTACCTTACAAGAGTAGACCTATTATTAATTAAGCAATGAGATAACTATAACAACATGGCTAATTTCAATATTAATAATGAAATAAATTAAAACTGTAAACCATATTCACATTGACAATAAAGTTCTATTATTTATTTATATTATATTAGCAACGTAATATTATCCTTACTACTATTATGGAGGATTAGGAATAATTTAAATAAATTTTTAACCCTTGATTCTCAATAATTAATTATGGGAAAACACTCCACTGCTGGAAAGGTAAATGCTAATGATAAATTCCTAAAAGCTTAAAAAGATAAAATATATGTTAACATTCCCATGCATGTAGCTTGCCATAGCGCCACAATATCCCTTCACGTGGCTTTCTCAAATTCTTGAAGAGAAAATTTGTGTTTACGTGGCTGCATATACCAAGCTAGGAGGAAGTAAAAACTGGAGGATAATTTCGGGTATCGGGATACCCTGTTCCTAAGCGCTCACTTTGGAGAGGAAATGCTAGCAAGGGAAAGACATGGTTGGAAACTCCAGTGCACATACCCTTGAAGTCAATGCACCAGGTAATGTAATCTTGCCATATTTTCTGTTATCTGCAGCCTGAAAATAAGGTGTTGACGGTGATTTCTTTTTAGGGTAAGTTTACTAAAATGAAAATTATAGCCAAGATACTAATAATGTGCACATTTAGGTTTTAACATTTTCAGCATCCTTTACTTGCCTATCTGCACGCCCCTTGAAACAAGCAAAGTTTACAATGTTAGGACGTATTCCTGAGTGCTTCATTAGTTCAAAGATTTTGAGAGCGTTCTTGCAAAATCCATCTCCTCTACCAATGCCCCCTGCAACCAATCTTCTTGGAGTCTCCTCATTCTTTTTCCTTGCAAGTTATGCTTGGTATTGTCGGCGCTGCTCTTCTTTAATCATCATTTCCTGATTTTCAGATCATAAGGTTGCCTTGGAGATGCCTGATTCTCATCGATTTACCTCGGCCTTGGGTTTTTGTTTCACTACCTCATCTTCATCATCGTCGTTAAATGAGTATGCAACATCAGTGTATACTTTGGAGCTAACCCCAGTTGCATTTTCAGACCCTTTATCCTTAGCAACCACAGTGTTAGCAAGGAGCGATGAATAATTCTGTGTTTTGGGGTTACCAGTCTGCAACTACAAATTCTAAAACCCAAGAGGTACAGTAAAATCCATTCTGTGCACATTCTGCAATTATTGCGTCCCATTTCATGAGACCGTATTTCTTTCCCCCTCTATTTGGCAACCCATCGCTGCTGCAGTGTTTGCACTGTGGAGAGTGTATAAATTTAAATAATCTCCCTAATACGATTCACAGCCTGTCACAACAGCAACACTTGAACATAGAAAACTATAGAGGTGTAAATAGCCTTCCTGATTCTGTTGGCAACCCGTCACATTTACAGTACTTGAAAATAGAATGTTGTAGAGGTTTAAATAATCTCTTTGATTCCATCGTCAACCTATCTCATCCGCACTGCTGGAACATAATAGGAATTTTAAAGGTTTAAATAACCTGCTTGAATTCTTGCCTTTCACCTGCTAATTGCATTTGCTTGAAAGTTTCTTAAACCTATTTGGCCTGCGTCTACTAGTCCTCTCCTCTAGCCGCGCCCTTGTCTATGCTTCTGTTGTATGCATCATAAGGCGTTTGGGAGAAACAGCTCGAGCCTTGTCTATGCTTTCACATTGAGTAGCATTCCATAAGCAAAGGTGGTTTTAGGGAGAACAAAGATCTAACTACATTGCTAAGTGAACTGCCAAAATTTGGTGAAGGTTTATAATTGACTGAAATAAAACATAGATAGCAGGTAAGTATCTTTTTTTTGGAAAGCTTTGTTCTTTTATAAGACTATTGTAGGAAAGTCTTGGGAAAGCTTTGTTCTTTTAACATTATTTATTCTGGATGCTGGAAGTTCTTAATGATATGGCTGCAGTGTTTTCCCCTGATCATAATTCTGACTTTAGGTTGGTCAATGAAAAAAAAAAAAAACCTGTTATCTCTATCAATTATCAGTTTTTTCTCTCGAGTTTTGGGAACGTTTGATAAACTTTTCTCATGTGCAAGGATTGATTGATTCGTGCTACTTTACTTTATTCGGCGGTCTTGTTAAGCTATGCTTAAATATAATCCCCAACAACTATACCCTGCATAAGTAGTTTTAGAAGTATCGATTTGATTCTTGTGTTATGTGGCTTTTATTGATAGCAGGTAGCTGAAGCAGGGGAAGCTGGTTATAATATGATTCATCTTATTAAATCTTACACAATATATATAGTTATTATTATGTTAAATGTTACCTTTCTACTAATAGTTAGAATGGTTTATTTCGTTAAGAGGAGGTATTAAAGAAAGAATTAAATTAAAAGATATTTTTACCTAGGTGATTAATTGATTAGGTAGATGAGTAAATTGGGATTTGGAGTAGGCTAAGTTTGTTCTTATTTGTATTAGATGAATAGATTATTTCTTGTAACTAATATAATTATAATTGCATCATTGTGTAGATGTTCCAATTACATAAATAAAATGGTTACAAACTAATATGGAATGTGGTAATTAGTTATGTAGATGTCTATAGTAAATTAAAAGATAAGTTGTGAATGTCTATAAAAGAGCATGATTTGGGTAATTGGAAGGTTAGTTAAATGGTTGTATATGATATCATTTAAAGATTAAATATAATGGTGAGTTAAATATTCTTTGAAATAAATCAGTCCAATTATGTTAGTTTAATGTTATCACTTGTTTTATGTTAAAATGGATTGATGTTAGGGTTTACTTTTAGATATCGGGATTTGTGATATATAGTCTTTTAACTTGAGTAAGTTGTTAAAGAAATTTTTTAGTGATGATTTAAATGCCCCTTATGATTTATCACTTAAATGAGTTAGTAAAAGTAATCCATTTGCGTAAATATATATAAGGGGTTAGTTAGAAACTATGTTTTTTTTATAGCTTCTTTAGTGATTTTAAATGATTCTTTTAGTAGGGTACAAATGAGTTGTAGTGATTTTTTTAAAGACTTTGTAATGAATGTGTTTATATTTAAAGAAATGATTTAGTTATATATGTAGGTTTTCATAGTTCTTTACTTAATTATATAATTTCAATATAAGCGGGTAAATAAAATAAAACTTGTGATTTTTTATTATTTAATAATCTAAAAGTACTAGGTGAGATTTGATTTAATTGAGCCTTATAATTAAAGAAATGTAATTAAAAGAAGTTTGTTGGTGTTTAGGGAATATTTAGTTATTTACAAAATATGTATATATATATAGTTTCTTTAATCATTTTAAATGATTTTAAAATATATTGTAGATGTATTGATTGGAATATGCATTCTTTAATTATTCTATATAATTTCATAATGAGAGTGTAAATTAAATATAAATTGATTGTGTTGAAAGTTCCTTGAAATAGATACTTGAATGTGTAAATTTAAAGAATGAATTGTCATGTGTAAGTGTACATTTTGATAGCTTCAAGTCTTTTCAATTAAATGTTCTAAAATATTTTATGCGCTATGTAGGAGAAATGCTTAGATAACCTCTTTAGTTATTTCAAATTACTTCTTAAGGAACGAATATATAAAAACGTATTTGATTGTTTATTGTTTTTTAGCGTTTATTCATTAAATGTATTCCTATTGTTAAAGGTGGATCTTAGATGGTTTCTTTTTTATCTCCCTCTTGAGTTGTTTCGTTTGGAGTTCTTATGTTCTTATTTATTGAATTCATGATGAACTCTATTTAGGAACCCATGTCGCTTTGTTCTACCCTGGGTTGTGAGTTTCTTTGGGAACCCAAGTATTTGCATACCCTTTAGTTGGGAGTATATGAATATTGGTGTCATAGAATCCCTTGCTTTTCCTTTGTATTCCTCTAGAAGCAGTCACCTTGTATTTGGTTGTTGAGATTGATGTATGTTATGTTTTGGTTCACCTTATGGTTTGGTCTTGTGATCATTCTTCTTGCATGTCTTGGTCATGGTTCTTTCCTATCAACCCCTAGCATGGGGGGTGGGCCTTCTGGTCCACATGGTCAGGTGGAATGTGCTATGCACCCCATTGGGTTCCCAATTTGTGTTCGTGTTGCGGAAGTAGATGCAAAGTTTCCTGAGCTTCACTTGGTTGGAGACTATTCTTCACCTTGTACCTTATTCTTTACTTGATGTACTCTTCCCATTGTGATAAGGGAAGCATTATGTAATGTATTAAATGTAATCATGTTGGGTTGTATCTATTGAAATATGCTCCAAAATGGTGTTATGGAACTATGAATTGAATTGTAATAAAATGATGAATATCTTTTTCTCTCTTTTGATCATTAATGGTTGTATGTCATCATTATGAAATATTGGTTTTTAGTCGCTTTCATTGATAATAGGTTTATGATTCATAATGACCATTATGTGTACCCCAGAGGACGTAGATGATCTTGTAAATGTATAACTAATTTTCATGTAAGGAATGTACAAATTTATCTTATGCAATGTTTCACTTTCAAAAAAAAAAAATTGTGCAGAGTTTGTTGTCCTTTGAGGTTGTCCTTTGGGGTTCACACGGTGGGGCGTTACAAGAGAACTAATGCCTGAGACTGAATCAATCTAGTCCTTCTATTTGGACAATCTCTTATCAAATAGCCTTCTTGATGGCAATAAAAACAAGCATTAGGTTTATTTAAGTAAACTACTAGCTGAAGGACTTCAAAACTAGGACCTATAAGCTTAATATTTTTAGGTAATTGATTGTTTAATTCCATCCCCACAAAAACCCTTGGGTGCACCTTCAAACTAGAAAACCTATCAAAACTATTTTTGCACCAAATACCCTTCCCAACTGGGTAGTTATTTCTTGTAGAAAAGGTCTAACAACTAGATTTAGAAATGGGAGTTTCACCCACATAGGATATCTATATTGGGAAGGTCCTTCTAGGTAGAAATCTAAATTCCATGCCTGAAAATAACAGATTTTCACACAGATGACCCAAGTTCCATATTGTAGTATAGCCTGAGCATTTTCAACATGTTTAAATTTCCATGAAACATAGCCTTTCCCCAAACCCCTCAAGGATTCAATCTCCCATCCCCTATTTTCCCAGTTTAATTTTTCCCATTTATAAAAAATTTCTTCAGAAGGAACTCTTAAAAAAATAAAATGACTAATTTATGTTGGTATTTAGCAATACAATCCACAACATCATTAGGAAGTATAAATTCTAAAATTTTACCTACTTCTAGGTCTTTTTGTTCTTCCATTTGAGCCTCCTCACTCCCCTCATTTTCACCTTCTTGAATGCATTCCATTTCTGGAGTAGACTCTCCCTTTGCACCATCATGCTAGCCATTTTTTACTTCATCAGCATAAACCTGACCATCCTTTGCACAGCCTCTGTCAAACAACCTAGCTTCATTTTTTAACCTCGTCTCCCATTTTCGCCGCAAAAGCACAGTGAAAAATGAGCAAGGGTTTTGGAACAAAGGTTGCCAAAACACAGATTTTTAATGCCCCCAACTATAAACCAATTGCAAAAGGTAGAAAGGCATCTCACCATAGCCAACACCGTGGCACAACCACCCCCAAATAGCACGGACAAATACAAATACCTGTATGGTTATTTTTAACAGAGGTGCCTCAACCCATTAATTAGATATATTTATATATTAGTATGAAAATATATAATGTTTATATATTTATAAAGAGTCATATTCACGATAAAAAATTAAAATTAAAATTTTGATATATATATTTATATAGAGGGTATTCTATAATTCACTAAGAATTTAGGATATCCAAAATGATAATATTAATTCAAGCATTCATTTAAAAATATTATAAGATTATTTTCTTTTTAGATTGGAGGATAGGAACTTAGATGTGTGATTAATCTATTAAATATAAGTTAAATCTTCCAAATTATATACGAGAATATATAATGCAAACAAGAGTCATTATTTTGGATTATTTGTAAACTTTACTAAGTTACCTCTTGTATAGAGTTAGAATTATCAATATTATCATTCTAAAAAGCAACCTTATCTCATAATGAATAGGTGGAAAAACTATTGAGTTCCTTCCTTGACTCCCGATCCCATGTTCGGGTATAATATAGTAAGACTTTAGATGTAAAACCTTATTGACCAAATAATGGTTATGAACCAAAAAGGTATTAGTGAAGAGCATGGTTGGAGATCATTTAGACTAGTGATCATAGCCAATTGGTTCCTCAAGAAATCATTGTGAGATTTATAAATTTATTTAGACCTAACAAATTATTGGATTAAATTATTATGATTTATTTCCTAAGTTTGTAAACCATCTTTGCTTGAGTGAATCAAGATTATCTTCATGTAACTATTTAATCAATTCGCTAAGTCATTCATGGGAACTAAAATTGAGATATTTTATTTTACCTCATTAGTAATTTAAACATTCAATTTTGTTCATAAAGTTGTGTTCATGGCACGAGGGTATCACTTTCATCTAGTGGAACTAATGGGGGTTGACCTAGATGTGGCTCTTTATCAATTTGTCTCTTGTATAGACACCCAATCCATATTAGATTAGTTCTAGTCATCATTTAAGGGTGTGTTAGAGTGATTATGCACACTCACTCTTCCCTTCCCTTTGTCATTTTTAGGTAGTGTACTGGTGATACCCTTGCACATACAACATCATGTGGTATTCACAAAGTTTTACCATGTCAAGTATGTTAGGCATTGTAATAGTATTGTATCAAAAAATATTTATTGGTTGTGTTGTTAAACATGCACAAATTTGGGCATGACATATAGAAATTTTTTCATTTCACTCTTCTTTAGTGAATTAGTTTTTTATTATATTTCTCACCTAGTATAAACAGCATTCATGTGTTTAATGATTAATAAGCTTGATGATCATGTGATCTTATGAGTTAATGGGTTGAGTGTTTTATACAAAACAAATCTCAATGTTGCTTATGTGGTAGAGAATTAAAGATTATTTTATTAGCTTTTGTAAATTGGGTATTTAATTTTTATGATAATTTAGAGATCTTATGACTCCTTGAGTTTTGAGAAGCATTAGATTGTAATATAAATTGTATGGATCTCAAATGTGTCTAGGTAATAGTAATATTATGTTATTAGGTTAAAATTATTTGTAATTATTTGATCTATGAATGTTCTTTTGGTAGGACTATTGTGGTAGACATCATATTAAATTTTAGATACTTGAGTTATCATTAACTATCCAATGGGAAATTGATTATGTGACTCTTCTAACCTACCAAGGTGTTAGAAATTTTAGGAACCTTGAGTATTTAGGGGTATTAAATGAATAGTATGATCAACAATACTGAGTGATTTTTTCTACTCTAAGGATGTGCAACATGCTACATCTTTGTTATTGATTGGTCCTTTTCTAGGAAACAAGAGTGGTAGATGCTATTGAGCTGATTTGACTAATATACTATAACCTTTATTTTATCTCTCAGACTAGTGAGTAGGTTATTCGTGGGTTATACATGTGTACTTGATGATAATCTCATAAAAAAACTAAGTTGTGAAATTATTTTTTCATCATTAGAGGGCCTTTATAGCTCGATGTATTGAGATGCTAATATTTCACATGGGTTATGTAGACATCTAAAATGAGACCTTACCCATTCATACCTCATTTTAGCCTATCCCAACCCATTAATTAATTAAATAATATAAATATTTATTTATTTAATTTCCTCATTTCCTTTATCCACCACCTTTAATTAAATAAATCCATATTTATTTAATTAAACATATCATTTACCCTTATTTCTCTAAATTCCCTAACCTTTCTTAAGTTAGTTAATCCTTGATTAATTAACTCTATCCCCTTCCTAATAATTATTATCCCATTCTCCAAATTTTAACTCCACCCAAGTTAATAAACCCTTGGTTTATTAACTCAACCCTTCCTCATTAAACCAATTAATCCTTGATTAATTGATCTAACCCTCATCCCTAATCATCATTGCCATTATTTCATAATTTTAAATTCCTACATCTTAGCTACCCCCACTACCTCTTACACAAGCCATCCTATCTCTTACAAAAATGTAATGCCTTTCATCCCAATGTGTGACCAAACCTCTCCATTTCACACCTTTCCATTTTGTTACACTTTTCATATGGCTAATCATTCTTCATTCCTTGATCCAAACCCTATCCTTTTTTCAATCTCAACCCTCCACTAACCAATCAATCCTAGTTGTTGATTTCTCTCACCAAAATTCTATATAATGAGGCCTTGGATATCATTCTTACAACACACATTATCCATATCCTTATGATTTCCAAATCTCTCATCAATGATATCACTATCCTACCATCATCATAAAATTTTGAGCAACCACATCAATTTCCATCATTTGGAGCAAATCTTCAAGATATGGATGCAATCTTGTAAGCTCAATCCATGAAGAGGAGAATTCTATGAAGGTATAGATCTTATTTATGCATTTCCTTTATGCATTTCTTCTATTCATCATCATATTACTCTTTTACCTTCTTCATTTTGGCACACCTGGTGGGTTACCCTACCCTTTTCTAATGTTTCTTGAAGTTTTTGTGAGTTTTAAAGTTGTAGGTCACGTTTTTGGATAAAAACTACAAACTTGTGTTTTTACTACCCATAAAGGTGCCTCTTCTTGAGAAAAACATAGCATTTTCGCAAAGCTACGCCCTTGCTTTGTCTTCACAAAATTCTACCTTTGTAAAAAACTATTGCACCTCTAGAACCCAAAACTATGCCTTTTCCTTTTCTAGTAATTTTTTGCTATTTTCACCTAGATTTAGGGATTTTTTGGCTTCTAACATCATGTTTTTTAGGACTTCATCATCTTAAAATTCTATTTTGCAGGTTCATCCATCATTTTCATGCATAAATTAGGTCTTTTTAGGGATTTGTAAGATTAGGGTTCTTGCAAGCTCTCTAGGTCATTTAGGGTTTTCTTATTTTGAGAGCTTTTTTTAACCATATAATCTAACACCTTTTGGAAATGTATTCATGTTTTTGAGTCCTATGCATCTTCATACACCTTGTTCCTTAGCTAAACTAGCAAAAAAATCTTCTTTTTTTTACCTCGAAGGCCATTTTTTTGCTCTGTCTGCAAAGTTGTGCCTTTGATCATAAAGTGGCACCTCTGCTTTTGCAAAAGCACAGTTCTATGAATAAAGTTGTGCTTGTGCTTTTAGGGGCTTCTTTGAGGGTTTTTCAGGTCTTTTTTTCATCAAATTTTATTTTTTGAATCAGTACCTCCATTTTCAAGTTGTCCCTTCAACTAGGTCATTCAAAAACATCAACTTTTCACCCCCTTGAAAGCTCTCTTTTTGGAATCATCTACAAAGTTGCACCTTTGTTCACAAAATGGAACCTCTGCTTTAGTAGAAGCATAGCTTTATCTACAAAGTTGTGCCTATGCTTTAGGCTGCATCCTTAAGCCTTCTTTTAGTTATTTTCTTCATCTAATCTCCATTTTTTAGTTACTAATGCACGTTTCAGAGGTTTAATGCTTTTTTAGGAAAAATAATCAAAATCTATCATTTTCCCTATCCAAAAATTTATCCTTCGAACCCCTATTAGTGATGGATCGTGTATGTCCCCCTACACCCCCTATCATTGGGTTAATTGTACCACCCCCCTCATTGCAAAAAGGGCTCCAAATTTTTATGGTTATTTTCATGTTAACAATCTTTTTTATTTGATCATCACATCATCTAACTACTTGTTTTGTATCTTGAAATCAATTTTCAAAGGCAAAGGCATCAAACTACTAACATTTTTCTTGCAGATTCACTTGTCCAAGGCTTTCTTTTTTTACTAATCTAGGCACATTTCATTTCTTAAGGTTAATGAATTTATTTTTTATGTGTCTTTGAGTGAGTGGTGTGTATGCTCTCCTCTCACACCTATTGTGATCTTGAGGATCAAAAACATCACTTACTCATTTTATTTTATTTTTATCCCAATGAAACCAATGTTTGTATGCTCTCCCCTTATGCTTCATGTGATCTTGAGGATCAAAAACACTTGGATCATTCCTTTTATAGGGGTTTCCTAGGGATTTCATCATCCTAGGGAATGACCCCAAATCCTATGTTTCGGCATAGTATAAAGAGCGAGAGGTGAAACGAAAGACACCACTCTTGGAAGTGGAATCTTGTCAATCTGAGCTAATCCTCCAAGAACTTTATAGCTTGGAGGAGTGAAGGTGAAGAGTGGGTTACCCTCTCCTCCTAGCTATTTGGAATTTTTATGTTTCATCTATGGATTTGGGCCTCACATACCCTTGAGGTATTTAGAGAGCTCCCTAGTAATCTTGTGTATCCTAGATTAAGACCTTTTAGCCATAGACTAGTGTAGTGCAAAGGATGTGCATCACACCCTATAGATTCCCACCATATGATTCCCTTGAGTGAAATAGAAATCCTTGACTTTGTATAAACTACACATAGCTTTTCAAGGAGAGGTTGATTGGGTTATCCTTCCATTCTAGAAGGTCCCTACTTATCCACTCTTGTAAAGACAAAAGTGTATACACCCCCTAAAGATGTCCCTACCCTTGAGTCGAAGGAGATTCCAAGTTTGGATAAATCCATGTTTGTGGGACTACACTAGCCTATAAACCCATTTGAGCTTAGGATTATGAACAAGTTCTTGAAGTTTTTTCTTGTGTAATACTCATGAAGAATGAATCAGTTAAGGGATTGAGGATTTTAAAACATACACTACAAAAATCCATCAAAATTTTCCACTTTTCTTTTGTGTTCTTTTAATTCTACCTCCTAGTCAAGCAAGAAAAACCTTCACCTCATCCAATTCTTCCTATCCTAACCATCCTTCCACATCCTAATCATACCACTTTTTCCATCCTAATCATCCCTTTTTATCTTAATCACCTTATCTTATTTATCCCATCCTAATCCTCTATTATCATTCTAATCATCTACCTTGGTCTAATCATCCCTTAATCTATAGCTAATCTATCCATAATCCTTCATTTAGGACCCTAAGCTTAATTTTCCTAATCCATTTGAGGTCCTAATCATCCTCCATAATATCTATCCAGTTTCATCCTTAATCTTGGTCCTAACATCCTCCATCCTCCATCATCTTTAATACACATCCTTCATTATCCTCTTTAATCCCCATCCCTCATCATCATCTTAATCCAAACCCCTTATCAATATAATCCCATATTAATCAAATCCTAATATTATTCTCCATCTTTATCCTTAGGACCTATTCTTCTAATCCTCCCTCTATTCCTAATTCATCATCATAATTCCCATCCTCATCCAAAATCAATCCCAAACATCCCTCTTCCAATCAAACCTCCACCATGTCTAACCATTCAACCTATCATCCATCCAACCTAACCTATTCTAATCCATCTTCACCCATCCTAACCTAATCTAATATTATGAACCCATATCCTAATCCTTATGATGATAGTGAGAATATTATGGATCACCATGAATCTATTAGAAAAAATCCTCCAATCTTTCACCAATCACCCATCCAAAGTCCCTCTCAAATACCACCCACATCCTTACCACCCATATCATCCTCATGGGATTTTATCACCAATTACTTCCTCACTTACTAATTTAATAATGATAGGGACTCCATGCTTAGATATCTCCTTGGAATTGGCATGCTAAACTTCCATTCTCCCCATATTCATCCAATCCCAACCCATCCCCTCTTGCTTATTTTTCCCCTTCCTTTGACAAGGGATGACAAGCCTTTAGCCAAAATATCTCTCCAACTCATTCCAAATCCCAAATTCCCATCTCCCAATCCTTTTCAAGCTCCTCATCCTCATCCTCAATTTACCAATCTATGGAAGCTTTCACCTCTTATTCCACTTGTTCATCTCCCACATCACTACAATCCTCCTTACCCCAATATTACCAATAAAATTCACCCCATGTCCTCCATAATAATTAGCTCCAAGGAATATTTACAGAGGTGCTTAATTCCCCATGCAAAAAAAAATTGTGCACTCTTCCCATGTCATGCATCCACCTTCACCACCTCCACATCAAGATAATTCTCAATCCCCTAAATCTCATCAATCCTCTACTACTCCATCCATCCAAATTGAAGCATCTATCCAATCTTCCTCCCCCATCACACCATCTATATCAAATGAGCTATGTAAATCCTCTAATCCAAACCATGATAACATAGATACCCCTCTATATAAAGATCAAGGAACCACTTCTCCTCCATCATATGATCCCCTTCCATCTCATTATCCCATTTCTAATCAAGAACATATCCCTCCCATCCCATCTAATGATACCTTCCCATCTCAAGATCCAAATACCCCTTCCACTCCATTACATGATCCCTCTATAAATAAAGATCAAAGTGCACCTTCCAACCCATCTAATTATCATCTACCTCTCATGATCAAAACACCCCTCCCACTCCATGTCATGATTCCCTTCCATCTCATAACCAAGATCACACTACACCATCCACCCCATCCCATGATCCTTCCCCAAGTTAAGATCAAAGAATCCCTTCATCTACATGTTATGATCCTAATCCTCCACAAGATCTCACCACCCCCATCCAAGATACCCATGAACCCCATACTTATCAAATTGTTTCCTCCACCTTATTCCAAGATGGTTTACTCCAAGAGCCTATCATTCCTTTCATAACCTATCCCTCTCAAAATGGACTCACATCCTACTTCCAAACCAACAAGTATCCCATTGAAAAAAATATTTATCAAGCCATTAATTATCAAGGAAAAGGGTTGGGCCTCCATGATAAAGGAATGTTAGAACCCATAAAAATCCAATCTAATCCTAATTATCATGGCCTTGGTTATAAGGCTCTAAACACTGGTACTCCTTCCACCCATCCTAAATCCAAAATTCCTCCATCTAAATTCCAATATCCATATTCCCCATCCTCCAAATCTATCTTGTGCCCTTATGTTTCAAATCCCAATCCCTCATCCCTTCCATCTATTTTGGGTCCCTATATCCCACAAAAAAGTCTCTCATCCCCTCTATCCATCTTGGGTCCTCACATTCCACCACCTATCACTCCTATTACAAAATCTCTATATCCTATTTATCCATCACCTCATATCCCAAATCAAGATCAACCAAGGCACATAACTTTGAAATCCGTCCAACATACTACTTAGACCAACCAATCCATAATACATCTACATCATTCATACCCATCCACCAATCCCATTTCTCTTGGAAGTAATTTGGTTGCCAAAACTCATATGCATAAATCCAAAAATCCAAAAAAATTCAAGGATCATCATGTCTCATCAAAACTACATACAAAAACAAAGAAAAATATGATCCAAAATAAAAAATTTAAATCCCAATGGCCCATGAAGCAAAAATCAAAAACCATGTGGATTTCAAAAATACTCATAGAATCAATGCATCCCAATGAAAAATCAAAATTGGAATCCAAACTTGGTTATCCAAAATCTTCATCCAATTCTAAGTCCTTCATTCCATCTAATAATCCTTCATCACTTCCATCCATTTTGGGTCCTTATGTCCCAAAATCTACACCCACTCCATCTAAACCTCCAACTTCATAGACCACTACCCTTCCACAACTTCACCACCCTTCAAGGTGTGCACCAATTATGATCTTACCAACATTCCCATCCACTCATCCACAAGTCTCCCATCAACACATCTATTATCCAACATCGATTGTCTATCCTTCCATACCTCTTATCCAAACCTTTGCATAAATCTATATCTCCCTCCATCTTCCAATCCATTTCATCCCCCTTACCTTCATTCTACCAATGTCAATGAGCATAATAGCACATAATTAAGGGATACCATTTATGGAACTAGATGCTTGAGTCCTTCCTCCCCACCCTCTTGCACTCCACACTTGGGGGAAAGTTTCATCCATACCACATCTTATCCACATCCTCCACTATCCTTCAAAATATATCCATTATCCCATCCAAATCTATCCTCCCCTTTCCCTCCTTTGACCTTGACAAGGTTAAGGATATAAATGTGAATCACATATTTCATCTCCCTTATGCTATCCATATAATTCATTCCTTATCCCCCATCTTATCCAAATCAATTTACCCTTCACATAATTGATATATATAAAGATCCTAGCAATCATATATCCATGCATCCATATCTTATCCACTTAACCTTGATAATCCTATTCATATTGTATATCCCACATCCTCGATCCTAGATCTCCATCCCCCCACCCTATCCAATTCACCCCCTCTTTTCACCCTTGATCTTCATAAAGCTAGGGGAAAAATATCCATGCATTCTTTCAAATATTTCATCTTCACTCTTACTTCCATCCATGTCCTTTATACATTATCCTTCCATCCATGATTGCACTACCTCTAGTGTGGGGTATCTTAGTCCTTTGAAACTAGTACTTGGACCTCCATCATCCTTCATCCACCATATTCTTATCTCCCATCACCTATCTTCCATCTACTAAATCCATTTATCCTCTATCCTCACAACCCGTTTATCCTTCCATATTTTTCCTAAGACTTTGATGCATATATAGGAGACCCAAACCCACTCAAAGTGTCGAATTTCCTTCAAGAGGAATCTAACAAGATTAAAAGGATCTATTGGACCAATCCAAAAAACTCCCAAAGTTTGCAATCAATCAAAAATAGAATTACCCACTTTCACCCTTGCAACCCTAGTAGCAGTGCAAATCCAATTTTTGGCCCCTAACTCCAACACTTCCCAAAACACTTGACAAAACAATGGGTGATTCAGATACCCATTTCAAAGTTATAAAATATATCTCTTAATCAGACACAAGTCCTTTGGACCAAACTCCTGAAACCTCCACTCCTACGCTGACCTAATTAGGTTAATTAGGCCTAAATTAAAAAGAAACCCACCTTTAGACTTATCAAAAACAATTGAAACTTCGGGGCAGCATTTCCCATTCCCTCAAACCACTAAATCGACAATTAGCTTCCAGAGTTGACCCCTCTAACATAGCAAACTATGAAACCCTTGATTTTTTTGCCAAACCAAGAGGGTTTATTGAAAGTCCCACTTCCACAACTCCCTTGACCATGCCATTGACTCAGAAACTTCTATTTTGACCCTAATATGCTTAAAATTTGAAAAAATTCCCCCACTCTCATTGATTTTAACAAACCCTAGACCCAAATCACCATTTTCATGTATTTTCCTTAACAAAATCAACAAGGCAGCAGACCTATCTCCCTTATTTCATCCCCACAACTCTAGTCATGCATCCTAACTTCTACTCAGACTCCCTAGGGTCCATTACACTTACCACAGTAGTCACAGTCAGTGTATGGGCCCTTAGAACATGATCTTTGTTACAAAACCCTCAAATAGGGTATTCTCGGTTTGCTTCAGGACAATAGAGATTTCTACTACAAAACTCTATGGATTTCCTTCAAAATGGATGCAAAGGATTGATAACATAGGACACCATGAAATTCCAATGATTACATAGTAAAATCAGGTTGTACGGGCTTGTATAGGTCTACAAATGTAAAGGAAACTCAGAAAATGAATGAAAAAAATAGAGATTTCTTATTAGCAATGCTTCAATTCTTCAAGAAAAACATTACAACAAGTTCCCATGCCTTTTTAGAGGCTTCTCCACTTCAAAAGAATGACTAACTGCCTCTCAACTAAATTTTAAACTCCTTGTGACCATTGGAGGCCAAAATGACATCCTTTACACATTTGTATATATTGTAATGTTTGCACTCCTTGACCCCCCTAATCACCTAAACCATTACAAATGGTCTAATGAGACCTTATTCAACTAAGGGAACATGAATCACTCAAGAAAACAAAATTCTATCTACCTTGACACCTTTTTTCAACTTTGACAATTTCTTCCCACATGATTTGCAATTCTTACAAAATGAACACAAAAGCCATTAAAGTTGATCAATTACATAAGAATGGTCACACTGGACCTTATTTGGACTCAAGACCTTCACTCAAACATCCTAACACACCTTACCTATAAGAAACTTAATGAAGAAACATAGGAAATATTGGTGCCCCTGCACCATACACACCACCATGGAAAAACTCATGTCACATGAGTAAGGATTTGTCCTGCTCCAACCTACTCTCCACAATCCCATGCTAACCTGTACCTCCTCTTACTTGATGTGGACAAGGAAAACTTGCAGCCCAATCTACCCTCTGGCCTCTATGTGCATGTAATCTTCCCCCCTTCTCTAAAATCATATCAGTGGGTGGTCTTCCATCTTCCCTTAGACCAAAATAAGTTAATGTCCTTGCCTTCATGCCTCTAAACCAACCCTTACCAATGCTTCTTTGGACTACATTTCCTCCTACTACTCTTTTTGATGTATACACATCTCTGATCCCATTTCCTTTCATGACTAATGTACCTAGGACCTATTCCAACCATCTTTTGTCTTGTCCAAGCAACATATTCTCCCTTAAGGCTATATCCATGCTTCTGCTCTTGTTCCACTCCACCCTAACCCTTGAATGTAGGAATCAAACCCACTGCCCTTGCTTGTGCAGTCCCATACACCACTGTATTGTCAGATTTTAGAACCTTCCCTCTATGTAGACTTGACTATCCTTCCATTCAATGGACTGTTATAGGACACACCACTGCCCCAATCAGGATCTCCTCCATTTTCCTAAACCCTTCTTGTTGTGTTATCAACAACTCACCACTAACCTATCTTAGATCGGTCTTCTTCATGGGCTTCACATCATTTTTCCCTCCAACTGAGCATCAACCTTCTTAGACCCTTTTTCCATCTTCTTCTACTCTCATTGCCATTTGTAAGCATTGTTCAACTGATTTAGGTGCCAACAAGTTGATCTCATCCTAAATGTTATACCTCAAGCCATTCAAGTACCTAGCAACCATTTCTTCCTCATCTTCTTCATGTTTAGTCCTTATACTTCGCCTATAAAATTCTTCAATATATGCTTTCACATCTAAATCCTTTTTTCTAAGATTTTGTAACATCTTAAGTAACTAAACATTCTAATCACAAGGAAGGAATTTACCTTTCAATTTGGTCTTCATCCTCTCCCAAGAAGTGATCTTTCTCTTTCCTTGTCTCTCCCTTTCCTCTTGCACAAAATTCCACCACAACAAAGCATTTCCTTTCAAATTTGTTTTTACCTTCTTCACCAATCTCTTCACTCTCAAAGTAGTTCTCCAAAGCCCCTATCCAATCCAAGAGCTCTTCACTATCAATTTTTCCTCCATACATAGGCACATCCATTTTTCCATATCCATATTTCTTCACACCCTTCAAAAGCTTCACCATTCTCACATCATCTGGATCCATATCTTCCTCTTCACTAGAAGTCTCTTCTTCTTCAGTATCACTTTCATCCAAGAGAACCCTACCTTTAGCTTTCATCATAGCAATTTCCTGCTTCAGGGATTCTATTTCTTTGCCATGATTTTCAATCTTCCTTGCAACAACATTCATCTTAGGAGGAATTTTCACAATCCTACCTCTTCACCTTCCTGCAAAACCAAGTCAAAACACCAACGCAAGATATACTATTGTGCTTTGATACCACTCTAATGCAGACACAAGAGACCCAAACCCACTCAAAGTGCCAACTTTCCTTCAAGAGGAATCTAACAAGATTAAAATAATCTATTGGACCAATCCAAACAACTCCCAAAGTTTGAAATCAATCAGAAATAGAATTTCCCACTTTCACCCTTGCAACCCTAGTAGCAGTGCAAACTTGGTTTTTGGCCCTTAACTCCAACACTTCCCAAAACACCTAAAAAACCAATGGATGATTCAGATACCCATTTTAGAGTTATAAAACATATCTCTTAGTCAGACACAAGTCCTTTGGACCAAACTCTTGAAACCTCCACTCCTATGCTGACCTAATTAGGCTAATTAGGCCTAAATTAAAAAGCAACCCACCTTTAGACTTATCACAAACAACTAAAACTTTTGGGAAGCATTTCCCATGCCCTCAAACCACTAAATCCATAATTAGCTTCTAGAGTTGACCCCTCTAACATAGAAAACTATGAAGCCCTTGATTTTTTAACCAAACCAAGAGGGTTTATTGAAAGTCCCACTTGCACAACTCCGCTAACCATGCCACCAACTTAGAAACTTTTATTTTGACCCCAATATGATTAAAATTTGAAGAAATTCCCCCACTCTCATTGATTTTAACAAACCCTAGACCCAAATCACCATTTTCATGTATTTTCCTTAACAAAATCAACAAGGTAGCAAACCTATCTCCCTTATTTCTTCCCCAAAACTCTAGTCATGAATCCTACCTTCTACTCAAAATACCTAGGTCCCATTACACTTACCATAGTATTCACATCCGGTGTATGGGCCCTTATAACATGATATTTGTTACAAAACCCTTAAACAGGGTATTCACGATCTGCTTCAGGAAAGCAGAGATTTTTGCCAGAAAACTTTATGTATTTCCTTCAAAATGGATGCAAAGGATTGATAACACATGCCATCACAAAATTCCAATGATTACATAGTAAAATTAGGTTGTACGGGCGCATACAGGTTTGCAAATGTAAAGGAAACTCAGAAAATGAATGAAAAAATAGAGATTTCTTAGTGCCAATGCTTCAATTATTCAAACCAAACATTACAACGAGTTCCCATGCCTTTTTAAAGGATTCTCCACTTCAAACAAATGACCAAATACCTCTCAACTTAATTTTAAACTCCTTGTGACCGTTGGAGGCTAAAATGACATCATTTACCCATTTGCATATATTGTAATGTTTGCACTCCTTCACCCCCCTAATCACCTAAACCATTAAAAATGGTCAAATAAGACCTTATTCAACTAAGGTAACATGACTCACTCAAGAAAACAACATTCTATCTACCTTGACACCTTTTGTCAACTTTGACAATTTCTTCCCACATCATTTGCAATTCTTACAAAATGAACACAAAATCCCTCAAAGTTGATCAATTACATAAGAATGGTCACACTGGACCTTATTTGGACTCAAGACCTTAACTCAAACATCCTAACACACCTTACCTATAAGACACTTAATGAAGAAACATAGAAAATATCGGTGCCCCTGCACCAAACTTGTTTATTCCTTGTGATTGGATCACATCCATTCTAATAATCCTATCCTCCATCTAATATTATCTTATCCAATCCATCTATCCTTCCAATCCAGCTTTCCCCATCCAATATAGTCCAAATGCAATCAATTCTAATCCATATAATCCAATCTTGCAATCTACCCTAGCATCCAAAAGCAATCCTTGATCTTTATCCAAATCAACTAAAATTTGTTGAACCACATTAATCCATTATCATCAAATGGATTTATCCTTCCCAATTCATGTGTTGTTCTTATCATTAAGAACACAATCCTTAGGGTATGCATTTTTCTTATCATTAACTTTTCCATCCTTATCATTATCATCACCAATCCATCAATCAATCCATTGGTTTTCAGCTTGACTTGGAGCATAGTCCTTGCTTGATTTTTGGTTTGTTGTGCATGCTTGCTTGTTGTTTGTGTGTTTTATAATTGTTTTCATTTATCATGGTCTTTTCCACTCTATTTCCACAAGGGCGTCATGGCCTTCCATATCGTGTTTTCATAAGGCATATGTTTTCAGTTGACATGTTCAATCACATACAATTTGGTATATTGCCATCCTGGTTCCTTATACTTTGATGAATAATATCAAGTACAATATCAAATCTAGGTTTCTCTTATCATTACAGCATGAAAATCATCCATCCTCCCTCTCCATCTATGTCTTCATAATCCTTATCTTCTCCCATCCATCCTTATGTTTTTCATATTTTTATTATTCTTTAGCCCTCCCATCCATTTTGAGAGCATACCCATGTTCTCCTAACCCACATGTCCTCTCAAGGGGGCATACCATTACCTCCTCGTCATCCTTCCTCATCCTTCCTAGTGATTGGGACATCATCCTTCTATTCCTTATCCCTTTCCTATCCACTATGTTTTATTCTTCTTATAAATAATGTTACTTCTCTTAGTCTCAACATCATCTCAAAGAGGGCCAAAAGGTAGACATCTAAAATGTGACCTTACCCATCCACACCTCATTTTAGCCTATCCTAACCCATTAAATAATTAAATAATATTCATTTATTTAATTATTTTCCCCATTTCATTTATCCACCACTTTTAATTAAATAAATCCATATTTATTTGATTAAAGCTAACCTTTACCCTTATTTCTCTAAATCCCCTAACATTTCCTAAGTTAGTTAATCCTTGATTAATCAACTCTGTCCCCATCCTAATCATTATTATCCCATTCTCCAAATCTTAACTCTGCCCAAGTTAATAACCCTTGATTTCTTAACTCAACCCTTCCTCATTAAATCAATTACTCCTTGATTAATTGATCTAACCCTTATCCATAATCATCATTACCATAATTTCCTAATTTTAAATTCCTACATCCCACCTACCCCCATTACCTCTTACACAAGCCACCCTATCTCTTACACAAATTTAATTCCTCTCTTCCCAATGTGTCGTTGTACATGTGTGAGCACACCTCCCCATTTCACCCCTTTCTATATTGTGACACTTGTCACAAGGCTTATCATTCTTAATTCCTTGATCCAAACCCTTAGGGAGATGGAAAATTATATGCTTTGTTCATATTCTATTGATTCATCCTTTTGGTCCAAGGTGATAAATTGTACTAATTATATTCTAAACTACATAACCACAAGCTACTTCCAAATATTACTCTAGAGGAGGCTTGGTCCAATATCAATATCAATGTTTCCTTCTTCAAGGTATCTGGTAGTGAGTCTTGGGATTTCATTTCAAATGGTTAGCATAATGAAATAGATAATATTCAACCATTCATATTTTTTGGATATTATGACGATGTGAATTCTTATTGATCATTTGATCCTACCATGAGAGATGTCTAATTTTATAGAGATATCTAATTTTATGATTCCTTCTCACAATCATATTCTACATTTTCTTCTTCTTCCTCACTACTTACTCTACCTTTCTTGTATCATGAGGATACTTGTGCATTGGATGATACTTTCTATGATGGTTATAATGGATTTGTCCCAACTCATCCTACTCCCCCACTACCACATCCCCACGCTCATGTTTTTCTTAAGTGGGCCCACACTACTTATTAGGAGGCTCAAGATCTTTAGTTGGTCATCCTATAGCTTCTCACCACACTTATTATCAATATTTTAGTAATAATATTATCAGTCGTGCTATATCTACTAGTGCATGGAATTTTTTATAAGATTCATGTGTTTGAGAGTGGGATTAGGCTATGGATAAGGAATATTCTTCATTAATGAAGAATCATACATGGAATTTGGTTTCTCTTCCTCTAGGAAAAAATGTTATTCAATGTAAGTAGGTGTACCATATGAAGTATGCATAAAATGGTTCTATTGAGTGTTACTAGGCACATCTTATTGCTAAGGGTTTCTGTAAGAATTGGCTATGGAGATAGCCACCCAAGATCTAAATTCCTATGGAAAGAAAAAAATACTCAAAAGATCATTATGACAAGAATAAATTATATTCCTATCAATGAATGCAAACAAAGTCAATTGGATTATTTCAATGTGTGAGATATGCTTGGTTATATATCCAAGGTGAGACAAAGTATTAGACAAGATCATGGCAAGTGTCTTAATCCTATGACATGAGACAACTAATAATGAATCACCTAGGACATAATGATAAAATTCAACATAAGATTATGACAAGTGTCTTAATCTTATGATATGAGACATAAAATGATAAAATCCTATGTGAAACCTAAGTAAACTTAAGTGATAGGATGTGAAAGGGACCTAATAGTGGAGCTAGTTAGGTAATATCCCTATTCACACCAGCAGTTTCTTACAAGTTGAGGGTATTGATTACACCAAGAAATTTTTCCTTATCACCAAGATAGATTAAGTTTTCCTTATTATCTCCCTAACTACATCTCAAGGTTGGCATATTCATTAGATGGGTGTGAAGAGTAATTTCTTGCATGGGTTCTTTATGAGTGTGGGAATCTTCCATTATTTTCAAGCTATGGTAATTTATATATTGTCTTAAGCAATCCCTTTGGACTTCGTATGTGAAGATAGATAATTTCCTAGTTGGATCTAGTTTCACATGTTACCGCTACAATTGCACAATCTATATTTAGAGACAAGAGTTGATATTTTTACATGATATATATTAGTAGCTCCACCTCCATGATTCAATATGCATTCCATTAATTTATGGAGAAATTTGACATGATATATCTTAGAATTTTTCACTTCTTTCATGGTCTAAATATTATTCAACCTCCTAAGGATATCTCCATTCATCAAAAAATGTATTCCATTGATTTGTTTCATCATTTAAACATGGTCAATTGTAAGCCAAGTCCTACACTATTTTATCCAAGTATCACATTGATTATCAATTTCACCACACATATCGTTGATGCTACTTTGTATATATATTTGGTGGGTAGTCTCTTGTATTTGACACATCAAAATTTTGATATCACCTTTATTGTTGGGCTTGTCTCCCATTTTCTCCATGATCCTAATGAGAGTCACTAAAAGGTATCCAAAAGAATTTTGAGGTATATTAGATGCACTATAAGATACAATTGGGAATTTAGTACATACCAAGATCTTCAAATATAATAGGCTTCACCAACTCATAGTGGGCAAGTGATTATGACTCATGTAAGTCCACTTCAAGTTTTCCTTATTTCTTGGTTCCATTCTAGTTGCTTGGACTTATAAAAAGAAAAATCATATTGCATTATCATAAAATAAGACTAAGTATCAACATGATATTCTTTCCAATCATAAGGTTTTGTGTCTTCAACTAATTATGATAGAGTTTGGTCTTTCACTTAATATTCCTACACCTCTTTAGTGAGATAACTAAAGTTCCATTTACATTTTCACACAAGCCTATTTAGCATCAATAAATGAAGCACATTGAAATAGATATGCATATAATTTGATATCTCATCCATGATGATCATCTCTCCTTAGAGTATTTTCTAATTGAAGAATAGTCTATAGACATTGTCACTAAACCTTTCGAATCACCTCATTATTCTGTATTTTGATTGATGATTTGGTTGAAGTAATTTGTCCTCGAGGGGCCTATTTGAGTCCTCCTTTCGCATTTTCCATCTCTTTATTGGAGAGAATTTTTTCACATGATGTTTTCTCCTTTTCTTCAATTGTAACTCTACTTGGGTATCTCATCAAGCCTAATTTTTGGGACCCACTTTTTTATTTTTATACATTATTTTATATTTTCCCTAAGTCACAATTAAGGGGAGGTGTTAGATAAAAAGGTAGTTTCCAATTTAGGTCCCTTTTCGTACTAGTAATCCTTAAGCTTAATTAGGACATATGTTTGTTTGTTGCAAGTCATATGATGAGGAAACTTGTCATGATCTAATTTAATCCTCACTTAGGGTTTCACTTAGAGTTTCTTATCCTTTATCAAAGAAAATTCATCGTGTATTGTATCATTATTCATGCTTCCTTTTAAATTAAAGGAGTTATAGATTTTTATATATAAAATCCTTTACTTTTTATCTTTATTTGTGATAGTTGTTTGATTTTAGGTGACTTCTAAGAGCTATGGGTTGAGGATTCAACTCCAATATTGTTCAAGTGGGTGGTGCTAGATTTAAAGTAACTAAGGAGGTCATTGGATCTACTACTAGTCTTAAATGCTGGGGGGGAAATATGCATCATTGGAGAAAAATTAAGGATGTTGAAAGTGTGAACATATTTTTGAATGAAGAGAAAGTAGTTGCCAAATCCCCAAAAAAATTAATAGAGAGAAATTACCTTACCCTTGGGACCAAGTATGTTGGATTCTAATTAAATATTTCACCTTCAAAGGCCAATTTATATATTTTTCATTATAATATCCCTTTCTTAATATTTTACACCATAAATTATTGATTAGCTTCCCTTTCTTCCTTATGAGTTCTTTCAAAAACTTTGTTGAAGAAGCCAAGGATTACCATAAGAAGAAACCTATTCAACCTATCATCTCTTTACATCAAGGTCTTATCTTCCAACTATACCATTTTCATTTGTCCTTATGCCCTAGAAAACCCATTGAGGCTTGTCTAGCTAAAAGTGTCTCTTTGAATGATTTCTTGGGTAAGGGTAAAATAGGTATATTGTTTCTCTTTCTAGTAAATCTATCCCACATCCAAAATTTAGTTATCTTCCCTCACATATGTTCTAGGCTCATAATATTGGAGGGACTAAAAATAAGTATAAAGGGGATATAACCAATAAACATTCCTCTACTCTTTTTTTTTAAAAGCATGATGCCTAAAAGAATATTGGTTCTTCAATTGTTGCGCATTCTCTATGTAAAGGCATAAAAGGTAAAAATTTCATTTATGAGGAAGGTGTGATTGTGGGAATATGTGCTTCCAAAAATAAACTCAAACCCCTTTGTCAAAATAATATGTAATGTTAAATTAATCAGGGGAAAGAGGAAACCTAAAGTTCTTTATAGTAAATATATGTTAAAATATTTTTAGTAGCCAAGATGGAAAGGGGTTATAGAGTAAGGTAGGTGATAAAAATTTAGTTGGGGAAGCTCTAATTATGTCAAGCCATGTTAAGACTAGTAAGAAAGGGTAAGATATTGTTAATACTTTGGAGTAGAAATTTCATAAGATGGTAGGGGTGAGAACATCTTCTAGACTTGTTGGAGTAAAAAAATCTGATTAAAAATAAATTGAGTTATCTAACAACCCTCTATAGATGGATAAGCACAAGGTTAGTGAGGATAAGGATTTTGAGGACAACATTTTTGATCATATCCTCCTTAATGAAATAAGAAGGTAATAGTTATTTTGAGGAAATGAATGCCCCTATATTATGTTATGATCCTAATATGATATATTCCTAAGTATATATTATATATTCCTAAGGATAGGAACTTGTGGCATGCTTAACCCTAACATAAATATTAGTTAATACACTAATACCCCTTAATTAGGATGAAGGGGTATGTCCCTACATATTTTAGCCTATAAATAAGGAAGATAACTCTCTCCCATATCATCATATCATACAATATTGAATTCATATGTTACTATCTGATTATTGGAGGTCACCCCCTCAAAGTGGTTTGCTAAAAAAAATTTTTACAATCTTTTATAAGAAATATCTTAACATGTTGATTCTAATTTTGTTGAATTTTTACAAGCCCCACTATTAAGGATGATGTTGAAAATTATTGCTCCACTTGTGTTGAGACTACTAGTTATATTGTTGATGTCAAAAAAATGGATGATATTGAAAAGAACATAAGTAACATGATCAAGTTAAATACAAATATTATGCACAAGAGCATGGATCATTATGATGAGCTATATAATTCCTTTATTGATGATTGGGGAAGTCTAGCCTCTAGTTTCCTTTATATCTTTGTTGTGTTTTGTTCTCTCTGTTTTTTTTAGTTAGCTATTTCTAAGTTGTTACTTTGATATTTTTTGGCCAATTTGGACCTATTTTGTCTTGCCTTATGGAAATTTGTGTAAGGGAACAAGACCCTTTTTTTCTTTATTTTCTAATAAAAACACATATTTATTATAAAAAACAAAATCAATTTCAACTATGCTACCCTAAATCTTATAGTCAAATTCAAAATCAACTAATAAATTTACAAAGGCTCTTTTCTAACAAATAATTTGCTCATCAAAATTTAAAAAATATTTGATTTAAAGATTAAAGTCAACTTTAACTAGTCATAGTTATCTCTTGTATGAATGAAACTTTGAGTCAAGGTCTATCATAACAATTTTAATATTTATCGACTCAATAGAATTATAATACATACAAATTTTAAGAATCTTTTAATCTCCTAATATTACCCAACTTACACTTGAATCACTATATTATAACTCATTTATTAACCAACCAGAAAATATTATTATAATACTATAAATACAAGTTGTAACCACTCTCTTGATTTATTTTTTATCCAACTAAATCTTGAAATTGTCTAAAGGTTAGTTAATTCTTATAGTCAACAATACCAAGGGGTTGGCCAATGAATAGGAGATAAATTTGTCAATTATTTCCTTTAGAATTTAGGCTCTACAATACTTAGGAGGGTAACCCTTTACAATAACTACTAAAATTTCACATTATTCATAACCTGACATTGGTGTAGCAGATATGTTCTCTCATAATAGGACAAGAATTACAAGAGAACTCACTTAACTGACTCAATTCTTGGAGACCTAATGCAATACTGGCACCAAGAACATGAAATAAAATTAAGAAATAAAGTACATCTTAAAGGGAAAATTATTTTGAAAAAATATGACCATGGACATGTAAACAGTGCTTATACTTAGACTAGTTCCTTTAAATTAGGGCTATAGAGTCAAAAATAAGTGCAATGGTATTCTGAATAAAAACATTGTAAAAATTCTTTGAAAGCTTTCATATCACTACCTTACAACAAATATTCTTTAGAATTTACAACCGGATCTTCTTAATAATCCCTGCATATGTTCATAACTCTCAAAATTCCTAATACGGAAATTTAATCCACTCTTTGAATTGAAGCTATATTAGAAACATTCAATTACAAAAAATAACAAGGATGAAGGGTATGTGCAGGATCATGATGGGCCAAAAAGTGGCGATATGATGGGTATGTGTAGGGTATGTGGCGATGAAATTTTTTACCCAAAATTGATGAAACAAAAAGGGTTTTAAAGGAGATTCTCAACTTTCCACCAATATAAATTATGCTTTACTTTGAATTTAATAAATAATTATTATTCATTTTCTATTTGAATTACAACTAAAGTCCTAATTGATAGGTGATTGAAAAACATATAGAACTTTCAAACAATATCACATTTTTGAATCTAAAAATGTGTCACATTCTATGCTTCACATACTATAGGATTAAAAAATGAATTTCATGAATTTTGACCAAGTTTAGGTGATAATATGGGTTTTTATATTTTTAAAATTGTAATAAAAATTTTAGAATTAATTATTTACTTGGAAAAAATTACAAAAAATATGCATCACATTGGGACATGAGTCCTCTACTTATATCTAAAATCTTATAAAAAATATTATCATTTTATTGTGGTTAGGTGGTCAAAAGACAACTACTTATTTTTTCCCCAAAATTTAAGTACTAATGCATTGAAATTTCAAATTTTCACCAAATAGATTTTAGAAAAGTAAACCTAGTAGTTTAGAAACTACATTCAATTTTCCATATATTCTATTCTTACATATTTTTGAAATGATATAGATAACTTATTCAAATTTTTATGTCAAATTACCTAACTCTGATTTTTCTAAATTTTTTGCCACTTAAGGGCCTCTTTTTTTCCATGATGATCCTGCACATACCCTGAATAGAAATGATCTTTCATTGGTTTAGATTTATAAAATATATGAAATATACAATTTCTAAGGAGATAACTGATTGTGAAATTATCACAATTTTCTCATATATTCAAAATTTTCACTATTATACAAAATGAGAATTACACTTGCATTCTTCCTTGCATGACCTAGAATGGACAAAAACAAACTCAAAGTATGAACTCTCCACTTACAAAATTTCCAAGATTCCCTAGCTAATAGCCCTAAATTCCCTTTTATAAAGACAATGGAGCAATAAGATTTAGGCTATGGACATATGTCACATCTTCATTTGATAATCTTGTCCTAGGATCACAAAAAAAAAGTTACAACCAACTAGCAAGAGACAAACTATGCATTGCTAGAGGATAAAATAGTTAGAAGTTGCTTGAGGAGATATTTTTTGACACATACAATGAATCAAAAAGGATAAATCTCATGCACATTTTTAATTATACTTCTCCATACATTTTGCAAAAAATCCTCTAAAGACCAAGGATGTGCCAAAATTTATTTGATGTGAAAAAAATTATTAGAATATCCCCCATCAGTCCACTTGTTTACATCCTTAAAAAAATCTCTAAACTTATCTCCAATTTCAACAATTTTTATAAGGGAAAATTAATCTTGTTTGCATCTAGAGTATCATCTACAAGAATGGAAGTTAGGATGGAGGGTAGCACATTGCTAAACTCGTCTCTTTTTATACTCCTTTATTTCATCATCCTCATTTAAAATGCTAGGCATGATACCATACTTAACATCATCAAAATATTTTAAAAATTTATCCATGGCTAGCTAAAAAAAATGATGTATAACCATGTTATCCTCAATATTTTCTAAAACATCAAAGACAATCTCTAAGTCTACTAGAGCATCCAAGTCAAAATTTTCCATTACCACCATCTTTTCAATTAATTTACTTCTTGCACTCCAAGTATTAATAATACCTTAAAGTTTATTTTTTAAGACAATATGAATAATATGAGTAGGATTGACTTTATTATATCCATTCTATGTCTCCTTTAAATGGTTCAAAATGCATGACAACCTATAACCAAAAATGTTGTCATCTATCTTTAAGAGTTATCCTTCTTTTCTTTTTCTTCCACCTATTTCCTATCATTCAAATCTCTTTTTAATGGAATTATTTCTACATTTAGGGATACCTCTTTTATGCAAGAGCATCCAATGGTGTAGGGGCAATCTTGCATCACCCAAAAAAAATATTTTTTCCTTATTTTCTTTGTTTGTTTCATGTTCTACATTTTTTGTTAGTGTTTTGTGTGGGTGTTGGGTGGTGTATCACCCCATCACTTTTATTGGTCCTATTTTCACTCACTCCTAAGTGAGGTGGTGGTAGCAATCTAGAAACAATATTCAATTGTTCTTGTAACCTTGAATTCTGATCATTAACTTGTTCAAGTCTACTTCTAATTTCCTAACTATGGCTTCTATGAACATGGCCATATTTATAGTCAATGTAACAACTTGCAAGGAACTTTAGTTTCCCATTCATCTAACAATTAAGTTTCTAGTCAGTTCACTAGTTTCTTCAATAAATATGGGCTTATTTATTTTAGAAAATATTGACTAGATGGCTAGGGTTTCATGCCTAGGGTTGAACATTGAGCCAAAGTAAAGGGCATTTTCCTGCTCTTCTGATTCTAACACTAGATTATTTCCTACCTACCTCTTGATTGTATCAAATGTAATTGTAGATGATATATCCCAACCTAGAAATAGTAAAACTCCACCACTCTTGACAAGTTCCTTGCCCTTATTAGATGTCATTCTTGCCATCTTTGTATTTACTATTTCCTAGAATTCGATGATAACTTCCTTTCTCTCTTTTTTGGTAGGATTTTGACCCTTTAGAGTTTGATGTAGCTCCTCCCCTTTTATTTTAAGGATGAATTCCTTGAATTCCCTAGTGGAAATGAATTGGTCATCCATCATGAATTTAGAGAAAGAAAGTGTTCTCACATCATCGACAACTTGGTCTCCAGTCTCAAAACTAATCAACATCCTTTTAGTGGATCATCTTTCAACTACAAACCTTTGAGGAGGATGCCTTAAAATCATATTGGAATTCAATAGGGGCAATAAGATAATCTACCAAAGATCCAACAGGTTATCCACTTGTTGCAAAGGTGTGATACTCTCAAGGACTTGTTACTCTGTTGTTTGAGATGATGAAGGACCAACCTCATATCTTGGTGGCATTTTTAGTGGCACGTTTATCAATAAACTAGTTGTATTATCAAGTATTATTAATATCATCATGATTGGGTCCTAAATTTCTATGTATGCTCCTTTTGTTAGAAGGTCCGCACCTTTCCTTCTTTCTTCTACTATTTGGATACTAACCAATTATTCCCTTATTTTTGTTACCTCCTTAGTAAATGGGAAATTCTTGATAAGATCCTCAATAAGATAAAACTCATGCACAAAGGCTACAAGATTATACTTTACCCTAACATTATGAAAAAAGTGCTCAAAATCATGCTTCCTTATTTTATCAACCCTTGATTTTTAGGGCATAAACTTATAAGAATTTCCAACCCTGCCCTAAATGTCACCATAAAGTTTGAAAATATAAGGGTGGATGGGAGAATTGCATGTTTCTTATAGTTCTTGAAGTGAGTTGTATTTACCTCATTCAGCTACCACATGATTTCTAGATATGTTACAATTCTATCTAGAACCAATTTAGGCAAGATGTTGGGAGCCACTAGGGATCCATAAACTATAATGAGTATAGAATTTGAATAGGAGAATCAGTCTCCCCAATTATAATCAAGCCCTTGCTCTGGGTGAAGGTCTATGGGCCTCAAGAATGTTCTCACTTCATACCACAATCAATATCTTGTCCCATATTTCTAAGGACACCTCTAACAAAGTATTGCTAAAAGATACAATAATTGGTAGACTCACAATTGTTGTCCTAAATCTGCATCCACTCTTGAACATGAAGCATGAAACCTTTCTCATTAAAGGACCTAATTTTCATTTGAGGTGACCATGTCTTCCTTCTAGAATAAATTAAAATATGACACAATAATTACAATTTGAAATGGACAATGTTGGAATCTTTGCTAAGGGAACTCAAAGCATTGTGCATTTCTCCTACAACATACCATACATAGTGATATAGCCTATTAACATCACTACTCTAGATGTCAAGTGCCAACATCATCAAATTTATTGGCATTTAGGTTTTGCGATCTAAACCCAAGACTTGAAATAGGGAAAAATAGGTTTTCTAGAAGTAATCTTCAAAAATATCATAATTAAAAGGTTCAAGATCACCATTAGCAAACCTTTGAATTTCCCTATTCAGCCCCTAGGTCTAAAATTGGGTAACTATTTCACCCTATAGCTATCCCTTAGCCTCTGATATTCTCTTGTTGATGCCCCTAAATCAATGGGTGGCTGAGCATTTCTATCCAAAATGAAAACCTCATAGATATAATCTTTATCCAATGTTAACAGAGTGACACCCTTTCTAATAACAACATCCCTAGTGTTGGGATTGGATGCCCTAGCTAAGGATCTAATTAAGTCAACATTTATGAAAATATTAGGGCATTACCAATTTCTCCAATCCCATCCTCTAAATGTTAGAAATTGGCCTATCTACAAAGCACTTTCTGTAACAATATTTGAATAGTGTGTAGCCATGAATATGGATTATTACATCCCTACAACAATCATTTTGTCTAAAATTATGTTTGAATTATTTTTGGATCCTTGATCAACCCTAGGTCTCATTGTAGACTCTAGTAATTGCACCATAATCTCATCATCTATGTACCTCTTGATTCCTCTTGAAGTTCCAACCATGACTAATGTAATTAGGTACTAGGGTATGTAAACTAGGGTTTTAGCAAAAAAATTTAATTATAATAATTCACTACTTTCAAAACCCTGACTCACTTCTTAAATAAAAAATATAGTCTTTTCTTAAACCAATTTGTAGAAAGAGGGCTTGAATTTACTTACTTCTTAATATTTGACACAAACCCTATAATAATATTGAAAACCCTTGTTCATCCAAAAATTCACAATAAATTAGCTCTGAAATCTTCACTTTATGGATTGAATGATTTGGAAACATATAATTAAGCCAATTTACATGGAAATTTGGGTATATATGTGTAGTAATGGAAAAAATATCCTTTTTCCTTACTTGATTTTGGGAATAATTGCCATTGAATTAACCTAATTTTTTCTTAGGTTTAATGTTGTAATGTGTTCTAACACATTCTTGATCTTGGGTCTCTTTTTAATAAAATGTACCTAATTTGTACCCACTTTTAGGTGTTGTAAAGTGTTGTAACACACTTTCACACTTATCTAGGGCCCTCCTAATTAATTGTGGTTAATTAGAGTTAATTAGCCCCTTTAATTCAAATTTAAGCCTTATTTGTGACACATTCTAAAGATCTACCTTGACACCCATAATTCAAATTGTATGACATTTAATTGGGAAAATTTGAGGTCCTAGAAATTGGTTGTAGGACCTTTTCACCCTAGGTGGAAAATGGGTCCTCCCTCTATATGACCTCCCTTTCTTTGCAGATTCTACATGTGTTTTTGATGTAATTTCACTCCCTGAAGGCAAGGTCCTAAAAAATTATGCCAGGACCCATTCACCCCAGGTGGTGAATAGGTCCTCCCTTGATAGGACCCCTCTTTTTGAATTTGATTCTAGAAGGATTTTAATAACATTCATTTCTAGATCTAATATCGGCTTGAATTATTTGAATTTCAGGGTTAATCTCTAAATTTAGTATAAATATGGGGTTAATTCACATAGTTTCACCTAAGAATCATTATGCGAGCATCCTAAGAGTTCACAAGAGAATTTTCAAAGGAATTCAAGGGTAGATTATCAAGGTTTTATTACAAAAATTCAAGATCATATCATCATGTCAAAGGCATAGTGCACCAAGCATGTAGTTGAGCTAAGATTATTAATGTAGCATTGAAGATCCATCTTGCAAGCATTATTATACATCCTATTTGAGATCATGATCTACATTCTTCATGACCAATTCATGTTAGTTTGCATATTTACATGCCAAGACATCTCCCAAGGTATCATCATTACATATTTCATGTTTCATGCTTCAATTTCATTATTTCATCATTTGGTTTAATTACCTACAAGGGATTTGACTGAGGCAAAGCCCTATTCACTAACAATCAACAAGTTTTTCTTCTCTTGAATGTGTGTTTGCAGATTTACAAGTTGAAGATCAAGTGGAGAAGACATTTAGAGCGAGATTGCCAAAGTTGTCAAGTTGCAAGATTGAACTTCATAGTGCAAGAACAAATAATTGAAGCTATATAATTTATTTCAAACTTTCGTGAGCTAAAAAACTAGGAACTGAGAGTGCAGATATTGAAGCACAGAACCCAGAAGTAAATTTTTTGAAACCCTTAAAGGACCCATTTGCCACAAAAGGTGAATGAGTCCTTAGTGAGGCCTGAAGTAGTGAAAATCTAGGATCTGGGAGTGCAGACTGAGAGGAATAAAACCCAGAAGTTAGTTTCTGAAACCCTAACAAGGAAACATTTGCCACTAAAGGCGAATGAGTCCTCTGTGGCCTAAAAATAGCAATTTTTCTACAAGGTACACATCATTTCAAGATCTCAAAAATCCCCTCATAGTTGCTATAACAGTTAGGGTTAGTTTTTTATTTTTATTTGCATGTTTTTGCCATCATAATTGAATGAAACATCCACCCAATGAAAATTAGGTTCATCATTGATACCCTATTGATGGTGAACCTATTTTTCTATGTTTCAATATGTATCAAATCTTCCATCAATGTTCTCACATGCTTGAATGCATGACCATTGACAGATGTTCATGATTTTGAATATGGACCATTGATTTTTTTGAATATTGACAATGATCATAGGAATTTGAAATCCCTTCCATGAAGAGAAAGGTCTTTTTTCTTTGTATGGCTCCAAGACATGTGTCATAATTTTGGGGATTCACGAGAATGAATAGAACAACTTTGAGGTCTTCGTGATAATTTTTTCCTTTGCGAAACATTAAATATGAAACAAACAAGACACGTGGTGTGATTTCGGGACTTCAAGGGAAAGCAAGCTCAAGATAAATGTGTAAGATAGGAAAATCTAATAGCAAAGATTAAAGTTTCAACCATTGCACTAATCTAAGCTAAAAATCCAATACAAACAAAGAAGAACAATCAAATATGAAGAGTGAAATGAGAGCAACAAAACAATAAACTCTCCATGTTTGAAGTTAAATAATCTCCTTTTTCTCTCCTCATATAGACTTTGCAAGTTTTCCCTCAATTCATTGTTTGTGTATGCAAGTACTTGTAAATAATAAGCATGAAAGTTGGAGATATGTCATTGTTAAATCAAAAATGGAGGAAAAGACCTTCTTTTATATAAGGCCATTTAAACAGATGGATGAGATAGAACTTCTAGAAACATTCTCAAATCAATGGTTGAGGATACATGCATCACAGAGTAGTGCACTAAGGACGACTATCAAATGAACGGTCAAGATCGAAAAGAGATCAAAGACAATCAATGGTTGAGATTTGAAAATGAGAGAGTGGAGGGAGATAATGGAGAAATTAAATTATAAAATCATTTCATTCATGGGAAAGGAATCTTTTACCAAGTGGAGGATAAATAATTCATTTAAATTATATATTTGTGGAAGAAAAGAAGGTAGCCATTTAATTAATTGATTTGTGTAACCAATTAATTAAATAAGAGAAAAATGGAGAAGAATAATTAAATAATTAATTTATATTAATTATTTAATGGGGGAGAAATAATGAGAGATAATTCAATAATTTTGATAATTATTTAGCTATAGAAGAATTGAAAGATTAATGAATAGATAAATAATAAATAATAAATATTTAACAATAGATGAATGATGAAAGGAAAATAATTAAATAAATGATAATTTATTTAACTATTAAAGAAAAGAGTGTTAGCGACAACACTAAATTTATTTAATTGATCATAGTAGAATAAAGGTCAAGAGATGAATTAATTAAATAATTAAAATTATTTAATTATGGAGGGAAGAAGACTAAGAAAAATGATGCTCGTAAACCAAGACATTTTTCAATGTTTGCATTTTTTCCCTCTTTGACATAATATAATTCATCACTTGTGTCAAAGAAATTCAGTCAAAACATGCCCTAGTGAAAGTAGGGTAGATATATGTTCCCTCGAGAGAATTTTGAAAATTTTAAAAAACTTTGGAAAATTGTTCCAATAAGACATTTTGACAGCCAGGAGTTCAATGGTGGTAATGCAATTGATTTTTGAGGTCATCTAGGGGTTCAAATTTAGGTTCAAAGTAATCAAATAGACCACCCTGTACACATGGTTAGTGAAAACCCTAATTTTTTTCCTATAAATATGTCCTTGAATAAGAAAATTAGTCATTTGTGCATTCCAAATTTAGAAATTTTAGGAGCTCTGAGAGAGAGAAGCTAAGAAGATGTCATCAGTTCCACACTCCTCACATTGAGGTTAGCGCATCCACACTTTCCGCCGACCTAAGGGAGTGCCCGACCTAGTATGTACTTGAAACCCACTTGTGATTTTTTTATTTTCATGCATTTTTAGGTAGGAAAAATTTAGAAGGAAATTGCATCACACAAGGTTTGATGCAATCGCGTGCTTGAATGACATAGGTGACTGTTGTTCTCTGCAATCACCTCGTCGTGACACAATTGTTAGATCCTAGGGGGTTGGGGCAGTTGCAATGCAATGCATCTAAAATGGTGTGTCGCATCTGATTTGTGAGTCACAAATGTGACCATGAATGATGCAACTAACATAAAGTGCCATAAGCGCAAGGAAAAATGACACGTGTTAAGAAACGATGCAACTGATAAGGGGCTCACCGCAATTCACCCCAATGACACATTAGATGAGGCGTGCGATGCAATTGCAATTGTGTGATGCATGTGCAAGAATAGTGACACTAATAAATTCTGCAATGCAATTGACAAGCAGAATGACTCAATTGATTAATGAAATTTTTTCCTCAATTTAGGATAAAATGACTTGTATAATTTAGGTCAAATAGGTCAAATGAAGACTTTAGATTTCTTGTGTAGGAAATAGGGTTCCACCTTTTTGGAAGATAGAACACAAGGGGGATGAGACCCTCCTATTTTTATAACATCACATTCAAAGGGACCCCTAGATATCTCAAACTAGGGATGAAATGAAGGAGAGATAGATCTTGAAATAGGGTGTCCTAGGGTGTGATTAAAGACAATAAAAGGTTTCACCACCAAACTAGGGCTTGGAAAGACAAGGAATTATTGTAACATGAAAAGTACCAACAAAACCTAACCAGATGACCTAGGGAATGAAACTGAAATGTAGAATGACAAACTAAGAATGAACAAAGGTGCACCTGGAAGAAGGATGGGGTCACAACAAGCTCCAAAACCCTAAAAACCTGATGTTTAATGCCCACTAGGACTCATACGCCAATCTGGGTGATTTAGTCCTAGACTAGGGTTTCTATGGTAAAATTGGAATCTGACAATGGTGAATTTGAATCTCCTAAAATTTGGAAAAAGTTGTGTACTAAGACTCATACACCACAAGTAGCATATTAGTCCCACTTAGCTTTTTCAAAGGGTTAAGGTTTGGTTCTTCTCTCCTATCTCTACCCTTCCTTGCACACTTCATTTTTGGATCCAAAACCTTGATTTGCAACCTATAGGTGACCTTCTGTGTAAATGACAACCTTGTGACAACTTGATGAATTTCTTCAACCTTGCAACCTATCTTAAAAGGATCTTCAAGCTTCAAGAAACCTAGATCTACAATCACACATGTAGAGAGAGAAAAACTTGTTGATTGTTAGAGAATAGGGGTTTTCCTTAGTCAAACCCCTTTTACGTAATTAAACCAAATGATGAGATAATGACATAAGGACATGAAACATGAAACATGAATAATGATACCTTGAATGATGTCTTGTAGATCAGCAATCTAACATGAAGTGGCCATAAAGGACCTAGATCTATATCTTGAAATAAGTGTAGGGAAATGCTTAATCTTGGATCTTGAATACAACATCACAACACTAGCTAAACAACATGCTTGATGCTTGATAACCTTGACATGATGATAGATCTTGAATTGCTACAACAATTGATAAATAATTTTGCCCTTGAATGCTTTAGAAATGCTCTTGTAAATTATCTTGATGCTCTTGTGAAGTCTTGTAATCATAAACTTGCTATTAGGAATGCTCTCTTGAAAGTCTTAGGTGAAAATGAGTGAAATAACCTTGTATTTATAATTGTTAATGCCAAATTTCCAGAAATTACAACACTACAAGCTAACTTCAAATATAGGAGGATAAACTCCCACCAAGAATTTGAATTAAATTTGATTTTGGGCCACATATGAATCATATACCAGAAGTGGCGTATCAGTCCAATTAGGCTTAGCTATGGGACACATTTTTCAAAAAATGTTTAGAATGATGTAAAATCAAGATTAGGACCAAAAAACCTAGGAGAGACTCACATTCCCAAGGTAGCGTATGAGTCCTAGATCACTAAATATAGGCTACACAACCTAAAAACACTTGAATTATGATTGGATGTTGGTTTATGTTGGGAAAATGTGTCTGAATCTTGCAATTATATATGTTTTATTGTTGATATGTGGCGATTGATCATGCAAATACTATACACTTGTAACAAGATGGTTCCCAAAAGCTTGTTATAGGTGGTTGGGTTGTATGTAGATGGGGGTGCATTCTAAGAGTCTGGTAGTGGTCATATTGTCTCTTGATCTTTGGTGATGATACTCCTATGAGAAGCTTGATCTGCAAGTATATTGTAATCTTTTGATTTCTGAATACTATATTGGGTAGATTTTAAATTGTGGGGTTTTTCTCCTGAAAGGGTTTTCCCCAAGTAAATCATTGTGTTGTGGTATGCATGATATTTGTGTTTTTTTTTGTAACTGTTAAAAATTTATAATTTTTTTACATTATTCTCCTCTCAAGGTTAGTGTAGGAAGTTGTTTCGCTACCTTAGCTTCCTTACAGTTTATGTCATGATTATCCTCAGAAAGATGCATTAATTAAGGCTTGTGGATGCAAAATAAGGCCAAATAAGGCATAAAGAAGCCCAATTATTTAATGACACCCTAGATTAGTATGAAAGTGTGTTACAACACTTTAAAACACTCTAAATAAGGCACCAATAAGCTCATTTAGTTCACAAGGACCCAAGAACTAATGTGAATATGTTACACATTACAACACTAAATAAAACCCATGTTAGGGAGTACTTTTTTCATTATTACACCTAGCCCCCACTTTAGTAAGAGGAGGAACTTGATTCTAACTCACACTAAAGTAGACCAACACACATCAAGAGGGGTCCCAGTGTACTGATGTAGATGCTCTAGGATAACAAGGATCAAAGGAGGTGGTCAAGCACCCAAGATCCAAGATTCTACGTCAAACCAACATAAGCACAAATGGACACATACAAGGTGTATGATATGCAGCATCAAGATACATAAACATGCAATGTCAATAACTAAAAGAAAGAAAATAAAAATAAGCAAAAATAAAATGAGGTGGATCAAGCTTCAACCGTTTTTCCTACATGTTGTACCCAAAAAGTGTGGCTTAGCGAGAAATTCATGCCTCTCTATCAACTTCTCACCATATATTGAGAAATTTATGCCTAGGTTTAGGCTTCTCATCATACATTAACTATACCAAAGTTGTACCTCCTAATAACTTTGACAAGGTGCGTGTACATAATAATGAACTTCGAGCTTCATAATGCAAGTAAAGCTTTGTATGCTTGAAATTCATGAACAAATAGGATGGCTCCATAGGCAAGCAAAGTGTATTATGCAAGGTTGCCATATAACAATTGTTGTAAATGTGAAATAGTGAAAGGTGTGTTCAAAGGGATTTTTCTTAGTTCATGTATGGTCTCTTCTTAGGGAACATTGTACCTAATGTCTCCAAGAGAGGAAAAATCAAAGAAATATCATTCTCTTGAAGGATATCAAGCCCAATGACACCACAAAGAAAAGGACGCATTGCAAGAATAAAGAAAACCACACAATGAAACATGACTATCAATGTATGCCCCCACTTTAAAGTGGTTGCTAACACCATTGTTGTGAGAAATTTCTTTAAAGTAGAAGAAGACATGAGAGCTTATTTGGAAATCCCTATGCCAAGTCATATGTTTCCAATAAGCTACATCATGAAAAGGGAAGGGGTTTCCCCAAAAATGTATAACTTAGTACATCACATGCGAGCCAACTTAAGGCATTTTTTCCACATCCCAAGCTTGCTCTTATATGTACATGAAATGAAATCAACTAGCAAAAAGAGACAATGACAAGTGACATATGAGGACAAGGCTACCTAAACCCTTGCCCCCACTTAGTGCAAGACAAGGGTGAGCCGAGAAACATGCTAGAGTGAAAATCAATATCAATTAGAGGAATTAGGTACCACAACATAAGGAAGAGTACTACACTCCTTAAGATGTTGAATTTTGTTACTCAGAGCATTGCATTCATTAGTAGCATGACCATGAACTCTATGATATGCACAAAATGAACCCTTGTAGTAAAAAAAAAATTATGTTCTTGGAGGGAGAGATATCAAACAATCTTCGAGGAATCTCGACAAGATACTCTCTTGATCAATGGTAGAAGATGTTTTGTTATTTTGTGACAAAGATCTCTTTCTTAGGACACGATGTCATACTTACACAAGACTCTTTGGATTGTGATATTTTGTACTCTCCTTTATACGATGGTGTAAAATCTATCAAATTCAAATCATAAGTGTTTTGCGTGATGACATTAATGTTAAGCTAAGATTTAGCTATTTCTTTTGTTTCTTTCAAAGGATGATAATCAAGACCACTAGTTTTTGTTAGTTCAGGATGCACTAATGTTAAAGTTTTCTTAAAAGGATGCTTTGTAATAGTGTTGATATTAAGTGAAGGCTTATTTGTTTCTTTCAAGGGACAATAACCATGACCACTTGTCCTTTCCTATGTGTGAGGTTCTATAGGGACACATATACCTTGTTCTCTAGCACCATATCATTTTCCACTATAACCAAGCTGTTTCATAAGTTCATAACCTTTTCCATAAAGCTCTTTCATTTCTTTTGGATTTGGTGGTTTTTGATAATCGGCTTCATCAAATTTTTTTGTATAATTTGTTTCGTTCTCTAAAGTGGTTGAGGAGGATGCTTTCGAAGGGTCTTTCAAATTTTTTGTTGACATTACTTCTTTTTCTTTTCCATTTTTAGAGTCTTTATTTATGATCTTGTATTCACCCTTGAAAGATGTGAAATCTAAGGAACCCCAATCATCTTCAAGTATTTGGTGTCAATGTTTTGAAAGGATTTTCCTTTTTTTTCTCAATTTTTAAATAAATATTTGGTTAAGGATCAACTTCAAGTATGTACACTTTGTTGTTGTAGACATATTTCATTATACAATGAAGAGTAGAAGGCACCCCATTCATTGCATGAATCCATGGTCTTCCTAAGAGAATATTATATGAAATATCGTGAAGCATAACATGGAGCAGTGTTTCTAATGTGGCCTTTCTAGCTGTAATAAGCAAAGTGATCACACCAAGTGGTTGTTTTCCTACATTGTTGAATACATGAATAGATAAAGATTTATCCACACCAAGCCTATCCAAAAAATCTATGCTACACACATTAAGAGCAGAGCCATTATCAATAAGGCTTCACTTTATGCATGTAATATTTTATCTAGCTATAATCATGAAAGCATCATGTTGTTTTGGCGCTTCCAAAGGAGGGAGCTCACTTTGGTGGAAAACAATGTCAACATTTATTCCTTGAATCATGGTTGTTGTTTCATTTGGTTGCACATTAGAAGGGATAGGAACTTGTTGTAAAGCACTTTGAATCATGTTATGGTAATGAGGAGATGCTTGAATAACTTCACATAAGGATATGTTAGTAGGAGTATTCATAAGTTGTTCAACAAGATCATGCTCCTTTCAACTTTGTGAGGAAAAAAATGAGGATCGGGTAAGATAAGGCTAGGTAATGGGAGGGACGTTGAAAGTGTTTGTCTTGGTTGTGGATTTTTTCTAGTGTTATATGTATGAGCAATAGTATTATAACTCGATAGCTACAAAAAATTATTCTTAGGAGGGTAAAGGATAAGTTTGGGTTTGATTTAAGTTTGTGGTTTGTGTTAAGGTTGATTCACCAAAATGTTGTGTAGGAAATAGGGTTCCACATTTTTGGAAGATTGAACACAAGGGGGATGAGATCCTCCTATTTCGCTAACATCACATTCAAAGGGACCCCTAGAGATCTCAAACTAGAGCTGAAATGAAGGAGAGAGAGAACTTACAATAAGGTATCCTAAGGTGCAATTAAAGATAGTAAGAGGGCTCACCAACAAGCTAGGGCTTGGAAAGACAAGTAATGATTGTAACATGCAAAGTACCATGTAAAACCTCACTACATGACCTAGGGAATGAAACTGAAATAAATAGAATGACAAACTAAGAGTGAACAGAGGTGCACCTGGAATAAGGATGAGGTCACAACAAGCTCCAAAACCCTGGAAACCTATTGTTTGATGCCCACTGGGACTCATATGCTAGTCTAGGTGATTTAGTCCTAGACTAGGGTTTCTATGCCAAAACTAGAATCTGACAATAGTGAGTCTGAATCTCCTAAAATATAGAAAAATCACTGTACTAGGATTCATACGCCACAAGTGGCGTATCAGTCCCACTTGACTTTTTTGGAGGGTTAAGGTATGATTCTACTATCCTATCTCTTCCCTTCCACACTTCGTTTCTAAGTTTGAAACCATAATTTGCAACCTATAGGTGACCTTCCATGTAGATGACAACTTTGTGACAACTTGATGACTTTCTTCAACCTTGCAACCTAATCTTCAAAGGATCTTCAAGCTTCAAGAAACCTAGATCTGCAATCACGCATGTAGAGAGAGAAAAAGTTGTTGATTGTTAGAGTATAGGGGTTTTCCTTGGTAAAACCCCTTTTAAGTAATTAAACCAAATGATGAAATAATGACATAAGGACATGAAACATGAAACATGAATAATGATACCTTGAATGATTTCTTGTAGATCAACAATCTAACATGAATTGTCCATGAAGGATGTAGATCTAGATCTTTAAATAAGTGTAGGACTGGTGAATCTTGGATCTTGAATACAACATCACAACACTAGCTCAACAACAATTTTAATGCTTGATAACCTTGAGATGATGATGGATCTTAAATTGCTGCAATAATTGATGAAGAATTTTTTCCTTGAATGCTTTAGAAATGTTCTTATAAAATCTCTTAATGCTCTTGTGTAGTCTTGTAATCATAAACTTGTTATTAGGAATGCTCTCTTGAAAGTATTAGGTGAAAATGAGTGAAATAACCTTGTATTTATACTTGTTTATGCCAAATTTCCCAAAATTACAACACTACAAGCTAACATCAGATCTAGAATGATAAAATCCTGCCAAGAATTTGAATTAAATTTTAGTTTGGGCCACACAGGACTCATACACTTGAAGTGGTGTATGAGTCCCATTAGGCTTAGCTATGGGATACTTTCAAAAATAATTAGAATGATCTAAACTCAGGATCAGGGTCCAAAAACCTAGGTGGTACTCATACACCCAAGGTGGCGTATGAGTCCCAGATCACTAAATCTAGCCCACACAACCTGAAAAAACCTAAATTATGATTGGATGTGCTAGGAGATTGTTGGATGTTGTGGTTGTGTTGCTGATATGTGGTTGTCAATGATGTCAACACTATTAGCAATTATTATATTGAAGGTTGTATATGTCGAGGCTATTGAGAAAATTGTTAAAGGAAGAGTTGCAGGTTGTCAGTGGAATAGTAAATGTCATGAAGGTGTTTTTTTTTGTACATTGAAGATCAATTTTTGTGGACTAAAGGGTTATTCCTGAGAGTATCTAGATCATCTACCAGAAGTTTCAGAGGTCCGCATGAAGATTTGATCATGTTATGAATAGTTGTGTTCTAATAGTATTTATGTGGGTTTTGTCAGTGTTCCTTATTGAAGTTTATGTGATTCTAGTAATGTATGTTGTTGTGGATGATTCTATGTTAGTTCTTAGTTTTTTTGGATTCTTCTATATCATTCTCTATCCTTGTTGTATGTTCGTGTTGATCGGTGTGCTCGTGGTCAAAGATTTTCCTTGTGCATGTTCGGGTTTTCATGTTCCTAGTCGACATGAAGGTGGTAACATGTGGATCCTTGGAAATTGAAATTTGAATGTTTGGTGCACTCATGGATATTTTTTTGTGTCATAACATAGTATTGGCTGACGGTGTTTGACTCACATTGGAAATTTATTTGTGAATTTGGGCCGACATTGTAATTATGTTTTATATTTTATGGCAGACAAAGTGGTTGATGTATTTCCATGATGCAGATATATAAGAGTGGTTGCTTGTGCGAAATTGGTGTGTGTGTGTGAAGTGAGAAAATACAGAGATAGTGTAAGTGTGCGATCACTGATCTATTCATTCGATTGTTGAACATAGTGAGAGTGAAGAGTGAAGAAGTTTTTTTGTGCTTAACTGGAACTATAATCAGGCTTGTGTAGAAGCTATTTTCTTAGTTCATACCCTCCAAATTTAATTTGATTTTCTATGTATTGTTGGGCAGTGAGCCCTTTTGTATATTTGAGTAGTGAGCTCTAGGCAGTGTGCCTGAATGCATATGCATTCCCATTATTATTTTCATTATACTTTTAATAGGGTATAATATTGTGGACTAACATCCATCGTGGTTTTTCCCCTAACAAGGTTTCTACGTAAAAAATCTTGATGTTCTCTATGTTTTTGATGTGTTTATTTTTTATGGTTTATTGTTCATTCATCAGACCTGAGATTAAGTAAATTCTAAAAAAATTAATATTCTATGACAACTGATTCACTCCCCACACCTTAGTTGTATGTCCTTATTTTTCCAACAATTGGTATCAAAGCAGGTTCCTCTGAAGAAGTTTAAAAGCTTGAGATGATTTGAGATGGAATCATACAAGAAGGACAGTCCTAGATTCGATGGAACAAACTACTCATTGTGGAAAGTTAGGATGGAATGTCATTTGAGGTGTATCATTTGAGGTGTATTAGAGAACCCTTCTAGAATATTACAAAGAATCCATATGTTATTCCTCAGAATGGTTCTTCCACTGCTGATGAGATTAAAGAAGTTGAGAATAATGTCAGGGCTATGGAAGCTTTGTTGAGTGCTCTAACAGATTCGGAAATGACAAATGTGATAGGTCTAAAGACAACTCATGAGATTTGGATGAAGTTGGAAACTTTGTATAAAGTAGATGTACATGTGAATATGGCTAAGCTACAAAGTTTGAAAGGCAAGTATGAAAATTTGAAGATGGGTGAAGATGAAAATATTTAGATTCTTTTATGCAAAGAGTAAATGAACTAGTGATGGGTATTAGATGTGTCGATGGTACCCTAGAAGAGGAAGAAATTGTAGCTAAAGTGCTCAGATCATTGCCTCCCTCCTACAAAGCAAAGGCTCATTCTATTGAAGAAACCAGATCATTGATGAATATGACAAGAGACACTCTGATTGGTAAACTTGTTGCCTTTGAGTTAAGTGAATTAGGTGAATATATTCCCAAGACTGAATTTACATTCAAGGCTACTATATCTGGAAGAAACAAGCAAAGATATGATCTAGGAGAGTGTTCCAGAAAGTCATCTAAGTATGATGAAGAATTGAAACAACTTGAAGAAAAATATGAGTGGGTTATTGATAGTGAATGCTCACATCATATGACTGGTGACAAAAGAAAATTTGTAAGTCTTGAGAAGTATGATGGTGGGGTTGTAAGATTTGGAGATAACAATGCTGGTGTGATTTGTGGCAAAGGATCTACTTGTCTTGGTGGTAAGCATAACACTGATGACATTCTTTACATTGAAGGCATGAATCACAACTTGTTCAATGTTGGATAGATGGTGGAAAATGGTTATGATCTTCAGTTCAAACATGGAAGATGCAGGATTCTTGGAATATTTGGAAAAGTAATTGCTTCAGGTAAAAAGACAGAAGGTAATATTTTTCACCTGAATGCTGCTAGTGAAATTTGTTTAATTGCTCAAGTAGATGAAAGCTGGTTATGGCATAGGAGGCCGTGTCATGTGAATTTTGATAACATTGTCAAAGTAAGTTTCACTCAAGTAGTAAGGGATCTACCTAAGCTAGTAAAGCCTACTAACACAATTTTCAAGGAATGCTAGATGGGAAAACATACTAGAGTTTCTTTTTAGAGCAAACAACATCATTCAAATGGATTACTGAAGTTGGTACATACTAATCTATGTGGTCCCTCCAAAGTCAGAAGCCTTCATGGAGAAAGGTACTTTATGTTGCTTATTGATGATTACTCTAGAATGATATGGGTTGCTTTCTTAAGAGAAAAATGTGAAGCATTAGAAAAGTTCAAAAGTTTTAAGGCCATGGTAGAAAATGAGAAAGATCTAAAAATCAAATGCTTAAGGTCATACAGAGGTGGCGAATTCACCTCTAGGGACTTCAATTATTTTTGTGAAGAGCGTGGAATCAGAAGATAGATATCTGATCCACGAACCCCTCAACAGAATGGAGTTGCAGAGAGGAAGAACAAAACAATTCTGGATGGTGCTAGAACAATGATGATTGAAGGAAATGTGCTTCACATCTATTGGAGTGAAGCTATAAGCACTGCTATGTACACTTTGAACTGGGTAAATGTCAATGGTAATTCTGGTAAGACTCATTTTGAACTATGGTTTGGTTATAAGCCTACTATTAGATATTTCAAGATCTTTGGAAGCAAGTGTTATATCAAGAGAGATGAGGATATAGGAAGGTTTGATGCAAGAAGTGATGAAGGAATCTTTCTAGGTTAATCTACTAAAAGCAAGGCCTACCGGTGCTATAACAGAAGACTGAGAAAAATGGTTGAGAGTGCAAATGTCAGAGTTGATGAGGACTCTACTAGATCATCCAAATATTGTGGATATGATTCAGATGACCAGAAAGACAACACAAACAAAGGGAAGAATCCTTAGACACATAATCAACTTCAAATTGTGCCATATGTTCTGGTAAAACAAATTCAAATTTTTATGGTAAATCAAGTCAGGAAGGAGAGACAAATGCAAGTGCAGAAGAAAGAACAGAAGAACCAGAAGCTCAAGAGAGTCCCAAAGTTCCAAGGTATGTGAAACTAAATCATTCTGAAAATCAAATTATAGGAGATAAGAATAAAGGTGTGCAAACTAGGAGAAAAATTGTAGAAGAATATTGCTTGATATCCAAGATTGAGCCTAAAGATATCAATGAAGCCTGCAATGATGAACACTGGATGGAAGCTATGAAAGAAGAATTGATGCAGATTGAAAAGAATGATACATGGATACTTGTTCCTAGACCTAAAGATAGAAATGTGATTGGTACTAAGTGGTTCTTTTGAAATAAGCTAAATGAACAAGGTGAAGTGGTTCGGAATAAAGCAAGACTGGTATGTAAAGGGTATTCACAAATGGAAGGTATTGATTTTTAAGAAACCTTTGCCCCTATTGCCAGAATTGAAGTTGTTAGATTATTTCTTGCTTATGCTGCATATAAGAACTATAAAGTCTATCAAATGGATGTGAATTCAGATTTTCTGAATGGTGAGCTAGAAGAAGAAGTATATATTGAATAGATGGATGGATTTCAACTGACTGATAAGGAAAACATGGTTTGTCGATTGAAGAAAGCTCTATATGGACTCAAGCAAGCCCCTAGAGCCCGGTATGCTAGACTAGACAAATACTTATTAAAGCTTGGATTCAATAAAGGTACTCCTGACAGCAACTTGTATTTCAAATTGGATCATGACAAAGAGTTAATTATTGAGGTCTTTGTTGATGACATTATTTTTGGAGGAAATGAAAATCTATGTATGAAGTTTGCTGATGAAATGAAGAGTGAATTTGAAATAAGCATAATTGGAGAGATGAAGTTATTTCTGGCATTAAAAGTTACTCAGTTAGACAAGGGGATTTTCATATCTTAGTCCAAATACGTGAGAGAGCTACTAAAGAAGTTTGGCATGGAAGACTTAAAGCTAGTTGGTACTCCCATGGTAACCAGATGCAAGTTAACACAAAATGATGATTCTCCTAAGATAAATCAAATAAGATATAGGTCAATGATTAGTGGATTGTTCTACTTAACTCAAACTAGACCAGACATTATGAATGTTGTATGTATGGTTGCTAGATTTCAAGTTGATCCAAAAGAATCACATGTTACTTTTGTAAAGAGAATCTTTAGATATCTAAAAGGAACTATTGATTTTCGGCCATGGTGTCCAAAGGATGATGATCTTACTTTGAGTGCATATACTGATGCAGATTGGGTAGGAGATGTAGGTGACAGGAAGAGTACTAGTGGTGTTGCCTTCTTCCTAGGGAAGAAGTTGGTATCTTGGTTGAGCAAAGAGTAGAATTCTATTTCTCTATCTACTACTGAGGTAGAGTATATTGCTACTACAAATAACTGTACTCAAGTAATGTGGATGAAATAGATGTTGAAAGATATTAGAGTAGTACATGATGAACCTATTGTGATATGTTGTGACAACTCAAGTGCAATTAACATATCAAAGAATTTGGTGCCACACTCTAAGACTAAGCATATATCAATCAAGTTTCGCTTCTTGAGGGAAAAAGTGAGTGAAAAAGAAGTCATACTGGAGTATGTGTCTACCAAAGAACAGGTTACAGACATTTTCACTAAGCCGTTGTCGAAGGATACTTTTGAGTATCTCAGAGGGATGCTAGGGGTGATTATCCCTCCTGATATGAACTAGAGATGCATTTATTTTCATCAATCTGTGTGCTTCATAGATATTTCCTGATCTGGATTGATGTTTCTATGGCTGCTACTCAGGGGGAGTAGTCAAATGTGCAGATATGTGGCTCAGAGCTTGTATGTGGGAAGGTAATGCTTACCTTTGCCATTGATGTCAAAGGGGGAGAAGAGAAATGTGAAAAATCCTTTTTGGGGAGAAGAGCAGTTGAAAAGAAGAGTCAGAATCTAAGGGGTAGTATGTGTGTTGGGTTGATGGTATTTTTCACATCATGTGTTGCCATCAATGCCAAAGGGGGAGATTGTTGGGAGATTGTTGGATGATGTGGTTGTGTTGCTGATATGTGGTTGTCATTGATGTCAACACTATTAGCAATTATTGTATTAAAGGTTGTATATGTCGAGGATATTAAGAAAATTGTTAAAGGAAGAGTTGCAGGTTGCCAGTGGAATAGTGAAGGTCATGAAAGTGTTTAGTTCTATATGTTGAAGATCAGTTGTTGTGGACTAAAGGTTTTATTTCTAAGAGTATCTAGATCATCTACCAAAATTTTCAAAGGTCTACGTGAAGATTTGATTGTCTTATGAACAGTTGTGTTTTGACAGTATTTATGTGGGTTCTATCAGTGTTCTTGATTGAAGTTTATGTGATTCTAGTAATTTTTGTTGTTACAGATGATTCTCTATTAGTTCTTGTTATTTGTGGATGCTTCTAGATCATTCTCTATCCTTGTTGTACATCCACGTTGATTAGTGTGCTCATGGTCAAAGATTTTTCTTGTGCATGTTCTGGTTTTCATGTTCCTGGCTGACATGAAGGTGGTAATGTGTTGTAGATCCTTGGAGATTGAAATTTGAATGTTTGGTGCACTCGTGGATATTGTTTTGCGTCATAACATAGTATTGGCCAATGTTGTTTGATTAGCATTGAAATTTTATTTGTTAGTTTGGGCCGACATTGTAATTATGTTTTATATTTTCTGGCCGACAAAGTGGTTGATGCAATTCCATGATGCATATATAGAAGAGTGGTTGCTTGTGTGAAATTGGTGTGTGTGTGTGTGAAGTGAGAAAAGCTAGAGATAGTGCAAGTGTGCGATCACTGATCTATTCATTCAATTGCTGAACAAAGTGAGAGTGAAGAGCGAAGAAGTTTTTTTGTGCTTAACTGGAACTACAATCAGGCCTGTGTAGAAGCTATTTTCTCATTTCATACCCTATGGATGTAATCCAATTTGTTGTGTATTGTTCGGAAGTGAGCCCTTTTGTATTTTTGAGCAGTGAGCTCTAGGCAATGTGCCTGAATGCATGTGAATTCCCATTATTATTTTCATTATACTTTTAACAGGGTATAATATTGTGGACTAACATCCACTGTGCTTTTTCCCCTAACAGGGTTTTCACGTAAAAAATCTTGGTGTTCTATGTGTTTCTAATGTGTTGATTGTTTATGGTTTATTGTTCATTCATCGGATCTAAGATTAAGTTAAGTCTAAAAAAATTAATATTCTGTGACAACTGATTCACCCCCCTCTCAGTTGTATGTCCTTTTTTTGCCAACAGGATGTTGGTTTATGTCAGGATTATCCTCAAAAGGATGCATTAATTAAGGCTTGTGGATATAAAATAAGGCCAAATAAGGCATAAATAAGCCTAATTATTTAATAACACCCTAGATTAGTGTGAAAGTGTGTTACAACACTTTACAACACTCTAAATACAACACCAATAATCTCATTTAGTTCACAAGGGCCCAAGACCTAATATGTTCGACACATTACAATTCTAAATCAAGGCCATGTTAGGGAGTAATTTTTTTGTTATTCCAAGATTGATATGATGAATTTTGCAGTGACTTTATGTTGTACTTCCCCCTATCTATACTTAGAAGTCACGACCATTGACATTTTGACTTTGGGACTAGCTGTCAGATGATGAGAGACACACTCTTCTAGATCTTGGATTGTTCTATGTGACATATATGCCCATTGTTAAGGAAAGCAAGGGTATGCTAACAAAACTTGCAAAGTGATGGAAATCTAAGACTTTCACATTCCATATATTGACTGAGGATACCACTATGACCTTGGAGGACATGTACAATATTTTTTGATTGCTTATTCATGGAGATCGGGTGCAATATAATCCCATTCAAGGGCTACAGGTGATCTATGACTACTATGAGTAAGATGATGTGTCAGAGCTTGGTATAGAGGGCCACGAGATCAGATGGGAGACCCTTGCAAATGATAGATTTGACTACGTTCTGTGCATATTGATTGTTGGTGTTCTAATTCCATATTGTAGGGGCCATAGGTTTCCAGTAGGTTGGGGAGAGGTATTAGCAGGGATGGTGCAGGAGGAGATAGTTTATGCTTGGGGAACATGTCTATTGTGCATGCTTTACTTCCAATTGTATGATATCATATACTGAGGTCATTAGAGCATGAGCTACATGGTGACAATACTCATGATATGGACATGGGAGCACATAGCAATGTTTCGACTAGTAGTGGGATGTTAGTTAGGAACTGGTACTTTGCATGTATGTGTATGGGGGTGTTGTCACTCAGACCCATGTAGGGGATATAGGATACTGTAGACAAGATATTGATATATTGGCGAGCCTTTTTTGGAGATCATACAGGTATTTCCAATTGTAGGTTGACAAGGATGAAAATTTACCATGGTGTCAATAGCCCAGGTACTTGATTGGTCAGACTATATAATTGCAACATATCATAGAGATGTATCTACTAGAGAAAGTTCAGAGACAGTTTGGAGAGAGACATGGTGTACCTACAGGGACTATCAAGTATGCATGCTCCTCATAGGAGGTGCATCCATGGTGACAGGTGATACTAGTCACCACCACCAAGGAGGAGATTGATGCACAATAGCTAGTGCAGTGGGCCTAGAGAGGGGGGGAAGTGGATCTAGGTACAATGCTAGAGTATGATGCATGGTGGTAGACCCATAGGCCATCTCCATATACAAATATTGAGCATCTAGCACCTGTAGAGCACACAGGTAGGGGCACATGGGGTTGGAGGGGAGACAGGGGATAGAGGGGTGGATGGTGAGGAGATGGAAGATGGGGGGATGGCAGACGGGGAGATGGGGGAGATGACAAAGAGGATGGTTGGGGAGGCTAAGGAGGAGATAGAGACAAGAGGAGGAGGGACAAGAGACAATAGGTGGTGAGAAATTTTTCATCGATTCATGAGGAGGGTGAGGAGGAGTAGCCAAAGGAGAGGGTGGCAGGCGAGATGGTGGTGGAGGATGGAGAGCAACATGTAGAGGTACCGGCCCTAGAGGTAGGACACCAAGATGTCAAGATGATGGAGGTAGAGGAGGATCATGTGGAGGAGAGGTGGGAAGAGGAGAATTTAGAGTATTTGGAGATGGGAGAGGTTGAGAGAGTCCTTCGAGAGAGGATCATCACAAGATTAGATGTAGAGAAGGGTTTAGAGGAGGTCGGCGTTAGAGCCAATGACGAGACAGTGGATCAGAGAATAGCCACCCTACAAGCTTGAGTACATGCACTAGAGGCATAGTTGGGGACACTTAGAGCAAAGTGAGACAACATGAAGGATGAGAGAGACACCCTACAAATAGAGAGGGACATAGTAGTGATCAACCAACAATAGAAAAATGAGTGGATGTTGGATTTTGTGGCTACATGTAGTGAGTCAGTGGTGGATGTTGCACGAGAGTTGGTCAGGTATAGTATTGGATTATAGTACTACAAATATTTTTATGAGAGAGCAGTTCCTTTAGAGAGGAGAGAGCCAAGCTTCTCACAGGTTCAGAGCAGATCCCAAGGCAGGTCACAGAGTAGATCCCATAGAAAACACTCCCACACCAGGTCACAAAGTGGTGAGGCATCAGGCCCAAGACAGTCCACTCCATATGATAGACCATCTTCTTCAAAGAACATGTCTCTAGGCTCACCATAGTGAGAGGATAGGAAGGCATCAGGGTTAGGGGAGTAGGATAGCTTAGGCTAGGACTTGTTTTGACATTTGTATTATGACACTATATTTTTATCATTGAGCCTACGAGCTCCATTTTGCTATATATGATACATCTTGACATTGTATTATGACAAATTTTAGTGTTATATGATATGACTTTTGGTGGTGATTTATGATATGCAGTCCTATGTGATTATGCTATATGGTTATGTTTATGTTATGGATTTTCATGTTTTATAATGTTTATTTATGCATTCTATGTGATCATGTGATGGTGTGATATGATGTATGATTATTCCTTTATAAAGTTGTTTATTCATCTTATATGATTATGAAATGATGTGATATATTAATTTAGTACTGAAGACCTAATTTTATGATGTGATGTGATATGTGGATGCAATTAATATGATGTCTATGGATCATGAATGTAATGATTAGAAATGTTTAATTTAAATGAAAAATATGATGTATTATATTATTTTGATTATGCAATGTTTATGAAAATGTTGATGTAATAGATGTGAAATGCGATAAATTGGAATGGACCATGATTATAATGTAAAATGCAATGATATGCTTAATATGTTATAATGCTATGAAATGATAATTATATGTGAACGCACTCTATGTTTTTTTTGTATTTTCTCATGCAAATATATGTGGCTTATTATGATGATGTCTACGATGATAGTGCTTTCCTATAATGCTTCCTAATATGATCATCTATGTATGGTATTTGTGTGTGTCATAGGATGTTGTGAAGATGTAAATAGAAGAAATGTTAGCATGGAAGAGATGGATGTTAGCATGGAGAATGGAAAAGAAGGTGTGAAGTCAGAAGGGAAACAAAAAAGGATGGATATTCATGCTTTTATGTTTATCATCATTAGGTATCAAAACTATCGCAAATGGAGCACAAAAACCATAGTATAACATAGAACAAGGTGTGCAAGGTGACCATTTGTGAGAGATAAGCAATCAAAAGACAATGCCAATAGACAAGGAATGCCCCAGCTCATACTAAGGACCCGATTGTCCCAATCTTTTTTCCAAGACAAACCGTAGACAACAAGAAAAGAAAATATATCATGATCCATCATTTCCCCTCTAAATCTGTGATAGGACATCCTCGAGGTAGCTAGTAAAATGACCAAAAACCAATAAAAAAGATAAGAAAAACTCATACCAACAAAGTGTTTTCCAAAGAGATAATGTTTTCTAATAGGATTGAAAAGATTGATTGATATTATTTATTAGGTTGGCCAAATGTCCCATTGGTTAATTGTTTGACCAAAGTTGACTGATAGGTTGATAAGGTTGACTAATTGATTTGATTGATTACACCTAGTTTCAGGAAAGATATATCCCATTTAAGGAAAGGATAATTGACCAATATGATAGGATTGATTAACCAAGTGACTAACTTGAGTTGATTTGATAGGGTTTAATTGGCATGATTGACTGATGTGATGACACCTGGTTTCAGGAAAGACATATCCTATTTAAGGAAAATAAAACATCTGATAGAGTTGATCGATTGACCATTTTGATGAGCACCTAGTTGCAGGAGAGATATATCCTACTTAGGGTGAATGACAAGATTGACCAATGATAAAGTCTAGTCTCAGCAAGGAAGCATCCTGATAGTAGAAAAATGATAAGACCGAATGAGAAAAATGACATAATGTCCCATTCTGATATAGGACCAATGACCTAATAGTGATTGACGACAAGGTAATTAATCATTTGAAGGTAATTGTTTTCCTAATTGGATAAGCTTGTTCATTGATTCGTGATTCAATTTGAATAGTGATGGCTCGAAGATGAAGAACATGACCATACTTGAAAAAACTTAAAGGATTGACCTAGGGCCTCAAGGGCTCATCAATTGATGGCCTTTCCTACGTTATACATGCAAAGACCTTGTAGTTCAACTAACACAAGCCAAAATTGGAATGACTCGACAAAACCCTAAGGACAAAACTAATGCCTTGGGGCCCCATTAAGTGAGGGCCTTTCCTACATAGCAAATGCATAGAGACAACATAGTTCAACCAAACTAACACAGACTAACTCCAACTCTAACTCTATTTTTGGAATTTTTGATGTTTTATGCTTTTTTTGGATTTTGATCATTTTATTATTTTTTTGGATTTTGATGTTTTGAAAGGTTGATACCATGTGTAGGATCCCATGAATATGTAAGTCAAGGAATTTCCCCTAGTCAGGTATAGGACCAACTTATTATGTGTGAGAAGATCAATGGATGCAAAGGATGGTCATGAAAGTGGAGGATGCTAAATGTCAGTGGTTTTGAAGGTCATGAGAAGGATAGAAAGGGTTTATTACATGGATGGATGATATGTGCGATTAGATGAGTGAAGCATGGAAAACCAGGTAGAGTGATAGTAGACAGAGGAGCATAGACTGACTATGCATGGCACTTGTTTACCAAGTTTGCACCATGGTACTTATCCAAAGCGCCACCAAAATGGTTTTCACTTTTGGATGAATTATTTCTCTTTAATATTTTTTTTATATTTTTTATTATCACCAAGACGCCTTGTTGCCAAGTTTTCATCAAGATGACAATTTTTTTGTATTTTTGTATTTTTGATGGGATACTCTAAGAATTAGGCGTAATATCAGTGAAGGTGCGTTTTGTTGATGGGTTTAGGAAAAAATTCACCTTCAAGAGTGGAGATCCAATAAATATCACATCCATATGTTTCCATGATGATATAAGGGCCCAACCAATTGAGTTCAAACTTTCTGATATTTTCTTGATCTATTTGATTCTTTGAATTCTCTTTCAAGACTAAATCACAAATGTCCAAGCTTTTAGGTCAAAGGTCTTCTTATTTTAGTTGTGTCAAAGGAAGTTATAATATTCCTATGAATGTGTTAAGGCATTATTTCTCTTTTCATTCAATAACTCTAGCTCGTGTAGATGGGATACATAGTATTCTTCTTGATCGATCAATCCTTGCATAGATACTCTTAGGGATGGTTACTTGACCTCACTAGGAAGTATGGCCTTAGATCCAAAGACAAGGGAATATGGTGTGGCTCCTGTAGGGGTGTGAACATTGGTATGATAGGCCCATAAATTAGGATTGAGTTGGAGATTCCAGTCATGGCTAGCATCATTGATGGTCTTTTTTAAGATTTTAAGGATAGTCTTATTAGATGCCTCAGCTTGACCATCACCCTAGGGCTAATACGGGGTAGCAAAATGGTGTTGGATATGAAACTTCTCATAGAGTTCATGGACATCCTAATTCTTGAAAGGGTGACCATTGCCTATAATGATGGATTATGGGATGCCATAGTGGCATATAATGTAATTCAAAATGAATTTGGATATCTACTTACTAGTAATATAGGTCATCGGGATGGATTTGATCCATTTGGTAAAGTATTTTGTAGCAACAACGATAAAATTATTCCCATTTATAGAAGTGGGATGGATCTTTTCTATGAGGTTGAGTCCCCATTAAGAGAATGGCCATGGTGATGTAAGTGGTTGCAGTTCTTGAGCTAGCGCATGTATAAGATCTCCATGAATTTGAAATTGGCGGCATCTCTTCACAAAGTGATAAGCATCATGTTCTATTGTAGGATAGTAATATCTCATCCTCATAAGTTTTTTAGCTAAGATAGGACCAGTAGAGTGAGCTACACATATACCATGGTGAACCTCTTGTAAGGTCGTTTGTGCTTCATTTGAGTCAAGACATCGAATGAAGGTGTATCTAAGCTACGACGATAAAGGGTATCTCTAATGATGGCATATTTAGAGACTTGTCAGATAAATATTTTTCATTGGTTTGGAGACAATTTAGGAGGGATAATATAGTGATGCAAATAATTGTAAATTTCTTTATACCAGGGAGATTCAAGACCAACAATTTTGCACTCAAGTTTTGTTTCAAGGACATCAAATGAAAGGATCAATAGTTGTTCCACCATGAACTCATATTGTGATGCATTATTAGGGATTTCCAAGAGAGATCCAAATTTTTCCATTGCATCTACTTCCTTATTTTGGATTCTCAATATTTGTTCAACGGTAATAGCTTCAAAGTATAGTGTAAAACTATCAACCATGCACTTGTAGAGCATCAACCTTTCATCCTTGGTATCATAATCATCATTGAATTGCTTGATCACTAGCTGGGAATCACCATAAACTTGAAGATCCTTTATTTTTCATTTAATTTCCATTTAGAGTCCTATTAGTAATGATTCATACTTAGTTATATTATTGGTGCATGTAAATTCTATTTGAAATTACAGGAACAAAATCCCCTTTAGGTGAGATGAATAAAATACCAGCTCTTGAACCATGACTTGTGTAGGACCCATCAAATTACAATTTTCATGTTGTTGGTGTCTTTATGACAAAGATTGATTCATCTGGAAAGTCAGATATTAGAGGATGGTCTGCTTTCATTAGTACATCTGTAAGTTGATCAGCAATCACTTATCCTTTTATTGCTTTTCGATCAATATATTCAATGTCATACTCACTTAAAATCATAACCCACCTAGCTAATCATCCTATTAGAGTTTATTTACTGAGAAGATACTTCAGAGGATCAATTTTGGCTATCAAGTTTCTCATATGTTTTAACATGTAATGTCTCAATTTTTGGGTTGCAAATACAATTGTGAGGCAAGCTTGTTCAATAGGGTTGTAGTTTAACTCATATCCAACCAAGGTATGATTGATGTAGTAAATTACTTGTTCTTATCCATCATTATCATTTTGTGCCAATAATTCCCCCAATGTTGATGTAGTTGCTGTCACATACAATATCAAATGTCTTCCATCAATCAGAGCCATGAGAATTGGTGGAGTCAATAGATAATGCTTAATTTGATCAAATGATTCTTGACATTTTTCTATCCAAATGAAAGGGATTCCTTTTCTTAAAAAGTGGTGAAATGGGTGAATCTTGTCTACTAGTTGGGTGATGAATCTACGAATTGATTGCAATCTTCCTTATAAAGTCCTTAGCTAATTGATATTAGTGGGTGGTGGCATTTCCAAGATGGCATGTCTATTCCTTCGTGTGAGACAATGTATCCTAAGAGTTTTCCTGATTGGACACTGAAAACACATTTCTTTGGATTCAACCCGAGTTTGTATTTTTCAAGTAACGTGAAATTATTATCCAAGACTATTAAGTGACCACTTCTTTCTATATATTTTGAGAGAATATCATCAACGTAATCCTCCATAAGTACATGCATGTAATCATGAAAAATGGTAGTCATGGCTCTTTGATATATAGCTCCAACATTCTTAAGTCCAAATGGCATAATGTTTCAATAGAAGGTTCCCCAAGTGCATGTAAAGGTTGTCTTTGGTTGATCTTTAGGAGTGATCCTTATTTGATTATAGCCCGAGAATCCATCCATAAGTGATAACATTTCATATCCAGTAGGGAGGTCCACTATAATGTCAATATTTGGTAAGGGGAAATCCTCTTTAGGACATGCCTTATTAAGATCCCTAAAATTTGTGCATACTCTAATTTTCCCATTCAGTTTTGTGATAGGAACAAGATTAGATATCCAATCTACATAATCGATAGACATAAATCCAACATCTAGGAGTTTCTTCAATTCAACCTTGACCAGGAGCGCAATTTGTGGGTGCATTTTCCTTAGCTTCTATGTATATGTTTTGGTGTTTGGTATCAATGGAAAGTGATGTAAAACAAGTTTAGGGTCCAACCCAAGCATATCATCATATAAACATGTGAAATTAATTTGTCTCTATGCTGTAAACTTGGGTTTTTCCTCAGTGATCAAAGATGTTGCAAGCTCTATGATTCTAGGGTTGTCTTGTGTCCTAATGTTCACTTATTTTGTCTCTTCTGTGAGCAATGGAAATCTCTCTCTGTCTATAAGGAGACTGTCCAATCCTCCATCCTCAAGTGCCCTAGAGAGGTTTTCACCTTCGAATACATCCTTTATTTTTACTTTTTCATGATCAATAGGCGCCTTTCAATTTTCACCTAAAGACCTATTCTTTTTTATTTTTATTTTTTTTCATTTTTACTTCTGGGACTAGAGGAAAGGATGGCCTCACCAAAGTATGTTGCACTATTGATTTCTATGAAAAATCTAACTTTATTATCCCCTCTTGGTATTCCTTCACAAAGTCCCATGAACTCAACAATTGCTTCATCATTCTCAAATGTGTCTAAACTCAGTGGCCCTTGTTGGTACCAATCTATTAACTACGGGTAAACGAGGGACATGCCATCATCGATGTTTTCAAGGGTCATGGTGTAGGTAGATAAGGTAAAGATAGAGGTAGAGTCATCAACTTCCTAGAAGGTTCAACTCACGCTTCCCTTTTCAAGGAGAGCTCTTGGTGGGGATTTGAAAAGTTTTGCAAGGGACCAATTTTAAACATTTGGTTGAACCTTTCCTCAAAAGTAGGCTCTCCAAGTTCTCTCAATGTTTCCTCAAGGTCATATTCATTGAATGACTTTTCAAAACCCCATTCCCATACATTGGAATCAGAATTGGTATAGTAGTCCTAAAATGTCTTGATTTCATTTGAAGCATTAACAGTCTCACTCAAAGGTAACCCGATACCCCAGATAGTCACTTTTATTGGTACCAACCCTAACCCACTATAATTTGGTAATTTAGGACGTAGTAAATGTTTCAACATCCCATGTTTGTTTAGGAAAAGGCTACTATATCCTTCATATCCTTGCCTCTTCATCAAGAGGAACCCTTTTGGATATTGTTCAAATAGTAACTATTTAGGTTTTATGTCCCCCTCTTCTTTATATAGTCATGTGTAAATATGATCATCTAAAGATTCTTTTGCTAACTCCACCCATTTAGTGAAGGTGGTAGGAGGATTGTGGATGATAACCTTCAGATGCATGGGATGCGGCTTGCCATAATAATTTGGTGATTTAGGTAACTTTCCAATACAAAATAGGATTTTTATGTTGTATTCTCCACATCCTTTGTCTTGAATCTAGATTTTGAGTTTGGACGATGTGGTGAATGGAGTGGATGATTTGACAAGGTCAGATGGATTGATGTAGTGGGATGAGGTGGAAGATGAGGCCTCTTGATTTATGGGCACTTGGTGCTCAATGGTTCCTTTTAGGTTTGTGCAATACTAAAAGCGATCAAGATCACTAGGAATAGTAATTTTAGTGCCATTACATGGAAACTTGAGGCATTAGTGGTATGTGGATGTTATAGCATTCATGGCATGAATCCATGGGTGACCAAGAAGAAGGTTGTAGTGTAAATCCAGATCCAAGATGTGAAAATTATATTTTTCATGGTTGGACCAACTTTTACAGGAAGCAAAATTAATCCTTTAGATGAGCGTTCAACATCATCATAGGCTTTGATAATAATTTTCTTGGTTTTATCTATGTAACTCTCAAAGTATCCTAATTCTTTTACCAATTTTAGAGAGAAAATATTCAAACCTACTCCACTGTCTATAGGGCTTGTTTAATTTTATGTTTATTTATGTAGACTTCTAGGTGTAGGGGATCATTATGATCAGACTTTTGTGCATAAAAGTATTGTTTAGAGAAGGTGGCATGATGTGGCATAACTAGGTATCCAACCATGGCCTGAAATTCATTAACATCCAAGTTGGTGGGTACGAAAGATTCCTGGAAGGATTTTTCAAGGATAGCATTGTGTTGAGGAGATAAATAGAGGATTTCTAGAATAGAAATTTGTATGAGAGTCCTTCCTAGCTACTCTAGGAGATTTTACTAGCTTTTTGGTTGTGGATTGGAGGGAACCCCTTCTAGAGTTACCTTGGCTCTGCAATTGGTGACAACACACTTTGAGCTTTTCTTATTTAGGGTAATAGTGGTGAAGTGATCATCAAAGGCTCATATGTTATGGATGATGGTGCTGTAATCATGCACGACATGGGCATAATTGGCATTATTATTATTCCCTAAACGAGAGGCCTTTCCTTTGTAATGATCTTGCAAGAGAGTTTTAAATATGGCATGATCAACATTTGTCTTACCTTGTGAATTATCTATTGAAATTATTCCTTGTTCAATGAGGTCTTGAATGACATTTTTTAGTGTCCAATTGATGAAGGGGAAAATGGATACCCTTTTGGGATATCACACTTTTCTCCTCAGTCATTCACTAATGTCCTAAGAGTCCTAATTGGATTGACTAAAAACCTCACAAGGTGAGCCAATTCTCAATTAGGAGGGTCCTAAGAAGGGGGTTCTTTAAGTTCTAAGGGTTCACTACCAACAAGAAAATGCTTGGAAAAGATAAATGTTGGAAAACACAATGTGATATACAAAATGCAAGATAAATGAACATTCAACTCATGAAATCAAGTAATATAAGCCAAATAATGAGTGCAAATGATGAAGTTAAGCTACACCAAATTAGGATATGTGTACTTGGGAAGTTTGGAGATGTAATGAGGATCTTGGAAATGTAAAGAATTTTTCAAGATATGTTGTGGAGGACTAAGATGCCCATAGTGGTGTATTAGTCTTGCTGCTCTTTTTTGGGGAAAATGTGGAGTCTTCGGATGTCGAAATAGAATCCCGAAGAATCTCTAAAAAATACCCTGTGGAGGACTAAGACAGCCAAAGTGGTGTATTAGTCCCATTCTAAATTTCTAAGCTTTCTGAATGTGGTCCTAAAGTTTGATGTTAGTACTTGCTTCTCCCTGGATCTGAGGTCCTGAAACTTCTAGATCTGGCCTGTAGGTGAGTTTCCATGAAGATGACAACTTTGGAAATGCAACTTTGCAACTATGGCAACTTTACACTTTAAAGGATCTTCATGTCTTCAACCTAGATCTACAAATAAAAACATACAAGAGAGGAAAAACTTGTTGATTGTTAGTGAATGGGGGTTTTCCTTGGTCAAACCCCTTTTAGGTAATTGAACCAAATGACGAAATGAATCAAGAAACATGAAATATGTAAATAATATCACCTTGGATGATGTCTTGTGAAGAAAATCTACAATCTACCATGTAGTGGGCATGAAGAATGTAGAACTTGGATCCTTGGATATGGTTGCAAATAGATCTTCAATGCTACATCCACAATCTTAGCTCAACAACATGAATGCATGCATTAAAACTTTGACATGATGCTTGAATCTTGATGATGGCTTCAAATGTTTGATAAATTGCTCTTGAATGTTCTTGTGGACTCAAATATGCTATTAGGAATTCTCTCACAACTTAGTTAGATGAAAATGAGTGAGGGAACCATGTATTTATACTGATTCATGCTTAATATCCCAAAATTACACCATAACAAGCCGACATAGGAAAGCATTAATTAAAGGAGGATAAATCCCGCCCAAATTTGAAATTGGACCCTAGAAATAAGCCAAGGAGGAATAAGACACCCTAGGTTGCATCTTAGTCCCAAGGTTCAATTATTGGGGCACGAACTCCAAAAAGGGACCTATTTGGTGGTTTCAAAATCAAGGTCCCAAGACCCATTTAGGACATAGACACCCTAGGTGGCATTTTAGTCCTAGTCCACAAATTAGGGACACACATACAAAAACATTAAATGATCATTTATCTTTTAATTTTTGTCCATATTTTCCATAAAAACATATAGTTTATTAGGCTTGTGGATGCAAAACAGGGCCAATTAAGCCATAAAGAAGCATAAATAAAGTAATGCGGGCCCAAACAAGTGTGAAAATGCAAGGGTATGCATTTTTCTACACTATAAACCAACATGAAGATGTCTTATGTCCTTTTCTATGGTGATATTCACAATATTTATTCTCCTTCCAATAGTCGGATTTGATCAATGAAGGTTCATAGTTTTTGATTTCTAGTAGTTGAATGGCATTGGATTGTAAGATTTTCTTTAGGACTAATTCAATGGGCTCACCCAAGGGGGTATATGTTCTCTTGGCATGTGGAGGACCTCTGTGTTGTTGGTTTTTTGGACTGTGTTCAATGTTTGGTCTTGACCTTTTGTTTGAGAGTTTGATATGTTTGATGTATTCGAAGTGGATGAACCTTTGAGATGAATGGTAGGACCTTTGTTTATCAGTTTAGCATAAACTCCATTGTTAGTGACATCCTTGTTTCGAGACAAAATTTACTTTTCTCATTGTTTGGCTTTGGGGTTTCTTTGTGTACTTTGACTAGTCCCTTTGCGATAAGAGTCTTTTTAGCAAGGACACCTTTCTCCATAATTTCCTCAAAAATTGTGCAACATTGGATTTGAAGTCCACTCATCAATTCAGCATTAAGGTTTTCTAGAAACATGGGGACTAATTGTTTCTCTAGGATGTGGCAAGGACACTTGCTGGCCATACCTCGCCATCTTTGGTAAAGCGAGGTAAGTGACTCCCCTTTGTCTTGTTTGGTAGTGCATAATTTTGTGAGGGTCACATCACTTTCAATGTTAAAGGAAAAGTGATTAATGAATTTTTTGGCCAAGTCACCCCATGTTCTAATCCCTAGAGGAAGGTGTGCGAACAAATCTAGGGATAGCCCTGTGAGACTTCGTGGGAATAATCTCATCAAGTAGGTATGATCATATTAGATTTCCATACATTCCATATTAAATTCTTGTGTGTGTTCCACTAGATCTCCTTTCCATTTGTATTTGGGTAAAATTGGTGTTGTGAAATGAGAGGGAAAGGGTGGCATGTATACATTTTTGTCGAATGGATATGGGCACAATTCCTCCATGGAATAATTTTTCTTGTTGGTCCACAATTGCATGTTTATCATTTGTTACTATATGGCTTATATTTGTTGCATCAAGGTGTCTACAAGAGATGGTGTTGAGTTGGTTTGATTTTGCATTATGGAGTTGGTGTTGAGATCATATGTTGGATTTGGACTTGGATTGGAATTTTGTGACGTAGAACCTTGGTTACTTTCTTGATATTGATGTGTAAAACTTACATTAGTATTGGTTTGGTTTGGATTGAAATTTTAATTTGGATTGTTCCTAAGAGTCATGTTGTTATTTGGTATGGCATTTTGAAATTGTGATGTGGGCCCTTGATTCATACTTTGGATTTGAAATGTTGGACCTTGATTTGTGTTTTGGAGTGGTGGTGTAAGTCCTTGATTGGTATTTAAAATTGTAGGTTCTTGATTGGTTTTTGAAAAGGTGAGTCCTTGGTTGATGTTTTGGTATGATGGGGTAGGTCCTTGATTGGTGTTTTGATTTTCCACTCTTCACGAAATAATATGAATCTTCCTAGATTTATTAGGTTGATTTTGATTTGATGGGGGAGTGTTTTGAAATTGAAATGTCGGACCTTGATTCATGTTTTGAAGTGTAGGCATGGGACCTTGGTCAAATGTATTTTGAAGTACTTAAAGGTGTGGGACCTTGGTTTGTGTGTTGAAATATAGTTATGGGACCTTGAGCCATAGGACCTTGGTTTGTATTTTGAAATATAGGATTTGTAAAGGTCTTACCCATGGAATTTGATGAGCTACCAAATGTAAAATTTTGTCCTTGTGTTCTTGCATGAGTTCTCTTGTTTCCAAATGTTGGGGTATTGGGAATATGTGTGGTAGTTGTGGCCATATGTGTTGTTGTCCCAAGTGGTAATGTAGTGGACGTTTTTTGTGAAGATGGAATCCCTAATGCAAATGGGTTTTGATTAAGTCATTGGTTTAGCGCTTGAGTAGCTCCTTCCACAATTGTGGAGACATCAAAGCCTTGAGGGAGTTTAGCACCCTTTTTGGCTAGTACATAAAAGTATCTATTTGGATCTGCACTAACGAGCTCATCAACAATGTGTAAAATTCTTAGATCTTGGTAAGCTCTTTCAACCTCTTCAGGAGTCAATCTCTTGTTGAATTCCTCTAGGCCTAGATTTTCAAATGTGTCGATTGGGTCTCTTTGTGGTGTAGATTGATTTGAATGTGATCCAAGGTAGGTGTCATGATGTGGACTAGAAAAGGGGTCACTTGATGAATCCATGTCCTTTCTTTTAGTTCGTGACCTTGTTTCAACCATGTAAGACTTGCAAGTTTGGAAGGTAATGCAAAATGATATGAAACTAAACTATGCTTTTTTGATGCAAGGTGACCATGGAAGGATAATGATGATCGTAAGACCAAAGAGATGGGATTAAATGAAACTAATGGATGTTAAATGATACTAATCTATGACCAAGGATAATGATATGGAGGTTAGGTAATGCTAAATCTATGACCAAATACTATGATGCAATCTAAGTCTAAGATGAAGTTTAAGCTATGTTTTTATAATTTTTGGGATATATAAGGATGATAATACAATCCAAATCCAAGACCAAGGAATGATAGGATGATATGAAGTTATTATCAAAGGATATGGTGTGAATCTAAATGACACTAGTGAAAGGACACTAAGGATATGGAACTTAAGATTTAAAAAAAAGGATGGTAACCAAGCTATTGTAGGTCCAAGATAACAAACCCAAGTGTCATTGACCTTTATGATGACCAAGATGATGGATTTGACAACATGAGTCTAAAATAGGACACAAGGTTGAGACCCAAATTTTGACCAAGATGACAATTATAAGGATTGATGAGTTAAAAGATGACAGTCAATGACAAGTTGAATAAGTAACCATGGACTATCCAAAGGCTTGATAATTTTCCTATGTCTGAAATATAGAAGGTATGTGTAGCCTAAAACCTAAGATTAATTATGCAAGGAAAGGATGAGGAAGGCAACCTATAATTTAATGCAATCCTAAATGAAAGTAATGGAATGGACTGGTGAAACTTTGCAAGTCTAAGGTTTAGATAACAAGATCTCTATCAAGATGAATTGGATCATTTTTGGACAAGGATTTTGTGAAATTGTAGTAATCAGGAAATTGTGGCTCTGTTTTTCTCAAATGCATCATTTCAATTGTAGGTTTTTGATGAGCAGTTGTGGTGCACTATAGCAATTATGGCTCTATTTTATGCAATTATGGTGTAGGATATCAATTGCGGTTTTTTGGTGAAAAAATATGACATAGAATGTAGTTGTGGGCCTGTTACAAGAAGTTGTGGTTCATAGAGATATTTTTTCAAATTTGATGGTTTTGAACTAGTTTTCTAATTGATTTTTTATTGGTTTTGGTGTGATTTTGTGAGATTTTCTTTGGAAAACATAGAAAATAATCAACAAAAACTTTTTGTTGGTCTGATTTCAGTGTGAAAATGTGTAAAAAGACACTCATAGATAATGCACAACCTAGGCTAGAAAAGATAATACCTATTGAGTCCCTACTTGGATTGCTCCAAACACTTAGACAAAGTGGATAGCTAGAGACCCTGGTGGTGCTAGCTCCCCCTTACATGACATGGGCTCACCAAGATCTCTTTCCCCCTAAGATCCAAAAACCTTGAGTGATTTATTGTCTCTACAATGAATAGTGGAATGTAGGGAAGCTTCGGAATGACCACTCCTACGCCAACAAGTAAAAGGGTTTTTGGCCACTAAAAAAATTGGTTCTTAATCTATATTTCCAAGAAATACTAGTGCATATACATGCAGAAATATTATCTCAATTAAGAGGCCTCCTAGTCCCTTCCTAAGAAAGGATTTTGACATGTCATGTAGACACTAGGGGTGACACTTGTCAACATAGGACATCATCATCAAGTGATCGATGATTTTCCCAACAATCACAACAATTTATATAGTGGACTAAAATAAAGTGTTTCTTAGGTCATTCCCTCTCACAAGACGAGAGTTAGTCTCTCTAAAGGTAACAAAAGAAATAAATTATGCTTTTTTAATCTCCCAGATCACACGAAGCGCAAGAAGAGAGCATACACAACACCTTTTTCTCACACTTGCATGAGGTTCATTTTAAAAAGAAAATCCAAAATTGAAATGTGTGGGTGGTTATACAAAATTCCAAAGGAATACTTTTGATTCTCAAGATCACCAAGTGGCATGAGAGAGGAGCATACACATCCAAAGACAAAATGAAAACCACAAGACAATGCAAACACTAGTTTATTTAAGTCCCAATTATGATGTCAAATAAACAATTGGGTTATTTTTAGACCGATGACATGTGATGCAAGTAAATTTTAATTCTCATGAGTGAAGATATGCATTTTGTTATTCATTTTAGCCTTCATGAATGCAATTCATGTTCATTTTAGCCTTTATGAGTGTGATGCAAATTTGTAGTTGTAGACAAGAAAAACAAAATTGATTAAGTTTAAAGTAAATGATGGTAAGAGCAATTTTTTCTAAAGAAATAGTTTTAAAAATCCTCAAATTCAATGCCACATGCTAAAAACCAATGATTAGAAAACCAAAAACCCTATCCCAAAGAAAACCAAAAAGGAAAAAATCAAACAAAAATCAAAATATAAAAGATATACCTAAATAGGCAGTTGTGTCATTTGGGTTCACAGATCCAACTTTGTAATGCAGCTCACTCTAAATTAGTTGTTTTGTTTCAAATGTAGCTCAAGATCTGGCAGTTGCATCATAATTTTAAATTTTAAAATCATGCCTTCAATTACATCCCTACTTGTCACAGTTGCATCATTCTTTTAAATTTTAGGATCCTGGCTTCAGTTGTGTCACTGCACTTCATAGTTGTGGTTCACGAACCTATCACATATCAAAAGAAAAAGGAAACATGGATTTTTTTGCAAATTTCATTCATTTAATGTCAGGTTCACCAATGTAATTTATAGGAAAATCTAATATCAAATATTAAAGTGACAACCACTGCACTAGGCTAAGCTAAAAATCCAATCCAAATAAAGAAGAACAATCAAATATGAAGAATGAAATGAAAGCAACAAAATAATAAACTCCCCATGTTTGAAGTTGAATAACCTCCTTTGTCTCTCCTCAAATAGCCTTTTCAAATTTTCCCTCAGTTTGTTGTGTGTGTATTCAAGTACTTGCAAATAATAGGCATGAAATTCAAAGATATGTGGTTGTTAAATCGAAAATGGAGGAGAAGACCATCTTTTATAGAAGGCCATTCAAATGGACATACAAGATCAAGTTTCTACAAAGATTATTAGATTGACGGTTGAGGATACATAAACCATTGCATATATGGGAGTTTTAAAGAAAAGTTCAGTTTCATTATGCAATGTGTCTTTCAAATGAAAAAGAGCATTCATTTTTCCATTCAATATTTAATGGCATAAAAGAGAATACATAAGATATAACATATTGCTTTCATTCATCTTGCAATGATTCATATACTTTACAATGTTTCATTTTTTTTGCAAGAGAGATATATACAGAATTGCACAAGATTGCAAAATGTTGTTTTCACATTCATTGGAAAGAAAAGAGAGATCAAGTGTCCCACACAAGTCATGGGAGTAGATGAACCAATTCATCATAAGTAATGAACTATACAACTGAAGATTAAGAAAAGAAAGGAAGCATATAATGAAAAACATATCCATCATTTCCTGGGTTGGGTTTTCAATTGGTCTTTGTTGCTATTGCTCCTACTTGCTCCCGACCTTGGATGAACTTGCACCATGTTGAGAAAAGCTATTAGAGCTCCAAATATGAATATAACTATGTGCTCTATCAATAGAAATATAGTGAATTCTTATAATGTATTGAGTCAGTTGAATAAACATTAGAAGTATGCATGAGAGCCTAAAAAATGAAACATCACATGAGCATTGAGCTTCACTATTTTTTATCTAACATGTTTGTTCACTGTGCAAGTATGGGAGAAATCATGTTGTTGATCCATTTCTGAAGACATTATATTATAGCATGTGGTGCAAAACTTGGCTCCCACAAGGGTTGAGCCTATCATGTTGCCCCTTGACTTTAAGAGGGGTTGAGAAAAGAAATACATTCATAAGTGCTCAAAAAGAAACATTCAACAGAAGGAGAAGTTCACAAAGAAAATACAAGAGAAGTTGATTCATATCCCATTCATGAAAATCAGATTCATAAGTACAAATTAAAATTAAAAATTTCAGATGAGTAAGGAATCCTCTTGAATGCTCAAAAATATGTGGAACATAAATTAAATTGCACTATCTTTCATTTGAGATTTTTTTTGCATACAATATGTCAAGCACAAGTGTTATTACAACATAATATTGTTGCCATGTTTCATATATATGTTGTTCACATTGACAGGGCAGCAAAGTAGGTATTGTTGTTTATATTGTTCATGTAAATGGTGATTTTGGTTTGCCCTCACAATACTCTGCTCCTCCTAGGGTTTTTCACCTAAAAGGAGAAAGGAGATTGAAAGGGGTCCCAAAATGCAAGGGTTTACAGTCAAAGTTATGTTCATGAAATATATTATGCTTAATTAAGATGCCCTAATGCTCTTATATGAAAATCAACTGATCTAATGATGCAAAATTTAAGAAAAGTAAAGTGCTGGAAAACACAATGTGATATGCAGAAATGCCTAAAAGTGCAACTAAATGATGAAATAACATAACAAAATGAAAGAAGTGCACCTGGAATCTGAAAGTTAATGTTGGGAGATTCTGGAATCTTGGAAAATTGATTAAAAATGTTGACTGGGACACATACTCCAGGTGGGGCGACTTAGTCCCAATTTTGGGAAACTTTGCCAGAACGAGAATCTACTAAATAGGTATCCAAAAATGTCAAAATTAGTTTGTAGGACAAGAAGTGGGACTAATCTCAGGTTTGCACTTTCTTTTATGATAGGTGTCCATACTTGATTCTACAGAAAATGGGGTAGAAAGCCTCTCCAAGCTTGAACTAGGGTTGTGTTGACTTGATTGACTTTGTAGACTTGTTGACCACCTTTCAACACCTATTTTATTGATAAATTTGCATACAAAAGTTTGCAAAAACACATGCAAAGGGGGAAAAATGGTTGAGGGTTAGAGAATAGGGGTTTGCCTTAGTCAAACCCCACTTTGGTAATCAAACCCTAAACAATGAAATGGAATGAAAAGAGTATGATAAATAGATAACATGCAAATTTCAAAAAACTTACCATACCTTTGATGCTCAAAATCTGAAGATATGCAATGTAGTGCTCCAATAGATTGACTTGATAATGCTTGAATGCTTGTGAATTGAGAGATTGTATGAGAAGATTGTAGAAGATTGCTTGAATGAATTAGGAGATGTAAAATGAGGGTAAAAACACTTATTTATACTTGATTTTATTAAAATTTCTCAAAATTAACACATCACAGGCTGACCTCAAGGGTTAGAGAACAAATTCCCGTTAGAATTTTAAAATTATTTTGAGTTTTGTGCCAAAAAGGATTAAGTCACCCCTATTGGCAACTTAGTCTCACTTAAGAAAATTAAGTGGGTGTCAAGAATTTTGGGGCATTAAAAGTTGTCCAACAGGAATGTTCTCGAAAACACACTTGAAAATGGTCAAAAAGTACCTTAAGGGGTCAAATAAAGCATAAGAAAGGTGTAAATAATGAAATTAATCCTAGAAAAGTGTGAAATCTTGTTACAAGACTTTACAACACTTCAAAATAGGATTTAATAAGTGATGGAAAGGTTATTTTTAGGTGAATTGTAATGAATAGAGTCTAGAAATGTGTAGAAATGTCATACAACACCTCACAACACCCTCAAAAGACATCATAATTTTAATTTTTAGGACCTAATGTGAATGTTTAAGCCACATTGCAACATTAAACCCAAGCCAAATCAAGCCAAATTCCATTAGAAAGACTCAAGTGAGCATAAAAATGTCAACTATACATTTTTTGGCAAAACAGTAAGCCCCCACTTTGGTGAGAGGATAAACTTGCTTTGAACTCTCGCTAAAGTAGCCCAACATGCATATCAAGAGGGATCCTAATGTATTCATGTTGGTAAGATGAAATAACAATAATCAAGAGGGATGATCAAGCCCCCAGGATTAAGATCTCATGGAAAATCAAACATAAGAATAAAGGAACACATGTGATGAAGAAAAGGAATGAAAACTTTGATCATCTATCCATCTTGTTGTGGATTAGATCTAGGCTAGTTGTTTGAAATAAGAAATGTGAACTCACTCTGGGGCGACAAAACTTTATGGCTATCTGTCGGGTGATAGGTCCCAAGTATACTCACTTTGGGGCTACAAAACTTCTAGTTGTTTGTGGAGTGAGAAAGCCCAAAAGGGGAGATACATACGCTAGTTGGTATGCACTCACAAACACATAGGAAGCTATGGGGAAATTCGTACCACTGAGTGGGCTTCACATTCAGCCATGTATCAAAGTTATACCACCTGATAACTTTAATAAGGTGCCACAAGGGAAAATTTTGGTTCGTGCTTCATGAGACAAGCAAAGCTTTGTATGCTTAGAACTCATGAACAAATGCAAGGATGGTACCATAGGCATGAAATTTGCATTTTTCAAGGTGGTAAAAGAAAATGAAAAAGGTAAAATGAAAAAATATAAAATGTAAAAGTGTAAAATGGAAAAGATGTTCAAAGGAGTGTTGTTAAGTTCATGCAAGGTCTGTCACTTAGGGAACATTGTGTCTAATGTCTCTAAGAGAGGACCAATCAAAGAATAAAATATTCACAACTTAGGGGATGTAGTGAATCACATCAAACCACTAAGAGGAATGCAATATGCTAAGATAGATCACACTTATGAAGGACATCACACCCAATGTCATCCACAAAGTGACGAACACATAATATGAAGTGATAAGGCTACAATAAGAACCAAAAATTTAAATGAATTGATGGTAATGTATGCCCACTACTTTAAAGGAATTTCTACACACCGTTTTGTGAGAAATTTCTTTAAAGTAGCGAAGGAAAAATGTAAAAAGGAAACAAGACATGAGAGCCAACTTGGAAAGCCTCTATGCCAATTCATATGTTTCTAAGTTAGGTTGCTTCATGTAAATAAATTAAAAAAAAAGGGATTTTCCCCCTAGAAAAGAACACACCAAACACATAAGGGATCTATGGATTTGGGGTCATTATGTTTGTTGGTGCAATGTTTTAGTTAAAGAGCTCGAAACTGTCATAATTTGCCAAAGCACATGGAACTAGAAAAACAACACAAAGAGAGTGAAAAAAAAAAGAAAAACAAAGTCCATTTGGGTCAACATGGAAGAGACATTTCAGTCTCGATGCCTTGTGTCATCCCCAAAAGGAAAACACAAGAAAATACAAAGGAAAAGGGACCAATTGGGTCAACATGGAAAAGACATAGGGCATCTCAACACTTTGCGTCATCCCCAAAAGGAGAACACAAAAGCAAAAGAGAAAAAGGAAAAAGGACCTTTTGGGTCAACATGGAAGATACCTAGGGTGTCTCAACACTTTGCATCATCCCCAAAAGGAAAACACAAGAAAAGACAAAGGAAAAGATAAAGTACTACATATAGAAGAATAAAGGTAGAAATAGCGGAAGTGTACAAAGAGAGAGATAACATAAAACACACATTATGGGGGAACATGACACACACATAAATAAAAATGAAAATGTAAAAGGAGGTAGTAATGCAAATGTATGTCAACCATTAACCGAGTTATTGACTTCGCAATCTTAAGTAGTCTAAGCAGAAGGGGAATAACATGGTTAAGAGACAAAGGACCAATGAATTACAAAGAGAAGGCTAACAACGTCTTGCCTCCACAGAGTGTAAGCCAAGAATGAGCCAAGATAGGGAATGGGAAAGGATCATGCAATAGTGAGAATGGAAAATTCTACAACTATGGCATGATAAGAGGGATTTGTGTTAAGGGATTATGGGAAAGCATTCAGTATCAGTGAAGTGATACTTGTTCAATATGTCATTCAATGTCTGACATTCTTCAGTGTGATGTCCAAGAACACGATGATATTTGCAAAATGGTATGTTAGAATCTTTAGGATGAATGACCAACCTATTCATAGGTGGTAAGAGTATTTAAGGCATTTGTTTAAAATAAATTGAAGTCTCCTTTCACATTCAAGTGGAGGATGAGTAGGAAACTTGAGGATTTTCAATTTGCAAGGTCGTTTTTCATTTGCTAGATTCTCCTTTTTCATGAATGGAAGGAGGAAGAGGACCTGTGGGGATCCTAGCATCCTTCTCATCAAAATCATGTAATGGTCATTCACATGGAAGGAGAATGTTTAAGTCAGGAGGAGAATCAAAGATCCTTGTACCATCATCTCGAAGTCTCTAATATTCAAAAGGAGGCTTGTCAGTATGAGGAGGATCTTGATAGCCTAATCCAATTATGTTTTCTTCTTGTGGTTTTTTTTCAAAGAGTTGGTGAATTTTATGTTTAGTTGTTGTATCACAACCTTGTTTACTTAAAATAGTAAAGCCCTTGTCATAGGTTTCTTCAAGGTTGATGGGAGTGTTTGTAACCTTGTTATCATAAAATGGGTGAGGGTGCGGTTGTGTAGAGGAACTAGGTCCACCTAATGGAGGGAACGTAGGTCCTTCATTAGTTTCAGGGTGAAGATAGCCAAAGGTATTAGGAGATGCAATAATAGGGAGGTTTTGCAACCTCATGGATGGGTAAAAGGTTGCATTGGCTTCAAGGTTATCAAGACATTTTTTTATGAACTTGTTCATGCTATCATCATCTTCTCCATTGATGTCTACATCACGAGGAGAACAATCATGAGGAGTTGAAGGAGCATGAATAAGCTCAAGATCATTAGGATCACAACCAAAGGCACAATTGGATATGTCTACTAAGGATTTCAAAGAATTTCAAAACTTATCAAAGGAAAAGGCCATGATGCAAGAAAATTAAATGCAAGAAACAAAAAATCTGAAAAATTCTGACAAAGTACAGTAATAGAAAATAGAAGTACAGAAAATACCCAAAAATTACCAAAAATTATAATGCAAAATATGCAAAAGGACTAAGTCGCCCAGGGTGGCGATGGTGATTTAGTCCCACTTATGATTTTTTGTGTTTTTTCAGAATTTTTAAATGCAATTCTATGTCTTTCAGATGCACAAATGGAACTACAATATGTAAATGTAGAATTTTTGTGTTTTACAATGCAAAAATGATGCAATCTAAGTGAGTTAAATTCACTAATGCAATGTTAGAATCCTAGGATGCACTTTAATGAATGCAAGGTAAAATACAAATGAAACCTAGCATGCACTTTTCAAATAAAAAAGGAATATGCTCAAATGTTAGGTTCACCAAAATGTAAACCGTGATTTTGGTTTGCCCTCACAATACTTTGCTCCTCCTAGGGTTTTTACCTAAAAGGAGAAAGGAGATTGAAAGGGGTCCCAAAATGAAAGGGTTTACACTCAAAGTTCTGTTTATGAAATGTATTATGCCTAATTAAGATGCCCTAATGCTCTAATCTAAAAATGAAGTGATCTAATGATGCAAAATTTAAGAAAAGTAAAGTGCTAGAAAACTCAATGTGATATGCAGAAATGCCTAAAAGTGCAACTAAATGATTAAATAACAGAATAGAATGAAAGAGTGGCACCTGGAAAATGAAAGTTGATGTTGGGAGATTTTGGAATCCTAGAAAATTGATTAAAAATGCTGATTGGGACACATACGCTAGGTGGGGTGACTTAGTCCCAGTTTTGGCTAACTTCGCCAAAATGTGAATTTGCTAAATGGGTATCCAAAAATGTCAAAATCAATTTTCAGGCCCAGAAGCGGGACTAATTCGCCACTAGTGTCAACTTATTCCACCTACAAATCTCGTTGAATTTGGGACAGAATCTGGAAATCTTAGGTCTACACTTTCTTTTCTGACAGGTGTCTATACTTGATTCTGTAGAAAACGGGGTAGAAACCCTCTCCAAGCTTGAACTAGGGTTGTGCTAAATTGATTGAATTTGTAGACTTGTTGACCACCTTTCAACACCTATTTGCTTGATAAATCTGCATACAAAAGTCTGTAAACACACATGCAAAGGGGGAAAAATGGTTGAGGGTTAGAGAATAGGGGGGGTTTGCCTTGGTCAAACCCCACTTTGGTAATCAAACCCTAAACAATGAAATTGAATGAAAAGAGTATGATAAATAGATAACATGCAAATTTCATAAACTTACCACACCTTTGATGCTCAAAATCCAAAGATATGCAATGTAGTGCTCCAATAGATTGACTTGATAATGCTAGAATGCATGTGAATTGAGAGAGTGTATGAGAAGATTGTAGGAGATTTCTTGAATGAATTAGGAGATACAAAATGAGGAGAAAAACACTTATTTATACTTGATTTTATTAAAATTTCCCAAAAGCAACACATCACAAGCCAACCTCAAGGGTTAGAGGACAAATTCCCGCTAGAATTTTAAAATTATTTTGAGTTTTGTGCCAAAAAGGACTAAGTCACCCCTATTGGCGACTTAGTCCCACTTAAGCAAATTAAGTGGGTATCAAGAATTTTGGGGCATTAAAAGTTGTCCAACGGGAATGTTCTCAAAAACACATTTGAAAATGGTTAGAAAATACCTTAAGGGGTCAAATAAAGCATAAGAAAGGTGTAAATAGTGAAATTAAGCCTAGAAAGGTGTGAAATCTTGTTACAAGACTTTACAACTTCAAAATAGGACTTAATAAGTGATGGAAAGGTGATTTTTAGGTGAATTGTAATGAATAGAGTCTAGAAAAGTGTAGAAATGTCTTACAACACTTCATAACACCTTCACAAGACATCATAATTTTAATGTTTAGGACCTAATGTGAATGTTTAAGCCACATTGCAACATTAAACCCAATAAAAATCAAGCCAAAGTCCATTAGAAAGACTTAAGTGAGAGTAAAAATGTCAACTATACATTTTTTGGTGACACAATTCAATATCCCACAAAAGGTGTCATCATAAATATAATGTCTTACAACCAGTGTCTACATACAAGTGGGATACAAAAAGGAGCATGTGGTCATGAAGTGATAGTGAACAAGCATAGATAGAAAAGTTCACATATTTCAAGATCTTCTATGCATTGTGGATCAAAGGAAACCAATAAGTCATGCTAAACCTAGTTAGAGTCATGCAAGTTATCAAAACTAGCATATTCATATCAGTTGTAGCTGCTCTCAATAGGGGGTAAAAATGCATGAAGTTCTTCCTTTCATGTCTTATTGTTATTCTACCAGGGTTTGAGCTCAAATTTAGCTATCTTTACACAAAAATGAGGAAATACTCAAGGTATGGTCGTGGCCTCCATGAAAAATATACGAAGATTCATCTCTTCCTTCCACAAAAAGCAAAAATTGTTCATTACTTTGTTCAAAATGAGCTCGAACCAATCCTATTTAAGAGGGAAATGGAAAGCTTAAGCAATGAAATACATATCCATTACTTGATGTTGAAGAAACTCATCCAAAAAACTGTGGATATGGCTACCAAATGCTCAAGATGGAGGTGTCAATGGCAGCCCAAGGTAATGAATATCAACAGAGGAAATTAACATAGAAAATGCATTAGAAGTTTACTCATGGCTGCGGCCAAGAATTCCCAAAATCAACATGAAATGGAGATCATTATCCACATTTTTTTTCAAAACAACTTACCCAGTGATCCTCTAAGTGAAATCAAGAAGAAAACAACAAGAATGATGAAGACAAGTTCGAAACCCTAGTCTCCATGGCAGCTCAAGCAGAGCTCTATTTTTCCAAAAGTGCCAAAGTGAAAATTATGAGAAGAATTATGGATTCGTCTTGGTTTTGTTGCGAGGGCTTCCTCTTTTTCCCTAATTCAAGTTCTACATTTTATCACAATGTTTTAAAAAAAATAAAATGCCAAACTAATGCCTTGGCATTGCCTTGTATTTTCATTTGCATTTTGTGCCAAACTTAGGTTCTTTGACTTCTATTTATTTCATGACCTTGTCAAAAATCAAGTCAATGCCCTTGAGTTTCATGATTTTTCCAAAGTTTTGAATGCCCTAGGTTTCCCTTTGAGCTTTGAGTGGACATAATATGACAAGTGCCTTAAATATTTTTATGATTTTTTATAGAAAAATCAAATATATTAAGATCCATAGCATATTATTGTGATTTTTGCAAAGTATCAAAATTTTATCTTTATTGCAAAAATAAAGATAATTGGAGTCATGTTGTAAAAAATCAAGACTAAGGTGAAACTTTCTATATTGTAATTCTGAAACTTCAAAATTGTAAAACATTGATTAAGAAATGTTCCTATAAATTGCTTAATTGATTGTTATTTAAATGTAGTTTATTTGTGCATTTGAGTTTCCCTTTGAAACTTTCTTTTCTGAGTTTGAGTTCTTGGGAAAAATTGGAAAAAGATGAACAAACTGAACCTTCTATTTTTAGTTTTGGGGCAGTGTGTTCCTGATTTTGTGACTCTTTTGGATCAACCTTTTGGAGATAGAAAGTTTCTATATTTCTCATGTAGTTTGGAGCATTTTTGGACACTATTTTTTTGGCCTTTCTTTGGAGCTCGAAAATGGATCAAAATTGCTAATTCAGAGATGTAGTTTAGCTTTTTTTTCTATTCTCACTATTGGTGGCACTTGGGAGATATAAGTTAGAGAAAATATTATTTTTCTTGGTTCAAATTATTGTTTCTTTCTCTCCTACTCATTTTCACTATGTCAATTGTAAACACTTATTGTACTCATATTTTAAGTTTGATACTCCTTTAGTTTTAATAAAAATAGCAGGGCTTTCCTTCTCATTTTCTTGTCTCAGATTTACAATAGCAATTTGATGCTAGGGTGCTGTCATAATAGTGGTTTACAATTTCTGAGAGGAACAAATTTTAGCTGAAATCACATATTTTTAGAAAATATAATGATTTAAGCCTTCAAAAGTTCCATTTTAAGGATTCCAATTGAAGAGGGTTTGATCAAATCACCTTAGATCAAACCCCCTTGGATAGAACCTTGCTAGTTTTAAACCATACCTATAAATGCATCTCCTTTACACCTATCAAAATGCTGATTAAAAATCACTTTTGATTTAGATTTTGGGGGATCAAATGAATTCATTTAAAATTTATTTCAAATGATTATGGTATTCCTCGAACAAGCTATCCAATGAATATAATTTTAATATGTTTTGGTTTTGTTATGTATTTTTTTTTAAGTTTTATTAAACATAGGTTTTTCATCGAAAATGAATTTCTTTGTTCTTCACATGTGGAAAAATAGAATATTATCAAAAAAAAAATTGAAAAATATGAGTGCACTAGATATTGAAGTCCTTGATCCAATAAAAAATTAAATTAAATTTTGACATATACAAAAAAGTTACGCGTTATCCCCGATTGCATTGAATTGTAATTCATTTGACTTTGAAACTTGATTAAGGAAAAATATTCAATAAAAACTATCTAACCAAGTGGAAGCACTAGATATCAAAGTTAAAATCTAAATTTGAAAAGAATTAGAATTTTATCCTTCATGGAAAAAAGTTATCGTTATCTGATTGTGTGTCACTTTTTAAAAATGTTGTTTTCTGAAGAAAAAAATGGGTGGGAGATGGAAAAAGAAGTGCAATTTGATTCCAAAAATTTTGAAAAAATATTTTTAGAATCTACAGACAAAATTTGATGAGACTCAAGTTTGCACCATCTTCAAATTCCTCACAGTTTAGCTGCTATAGGTGCCTGAATGTGAAGATTTAGTTAAAAATAATAATTTTAGTGTCTAATTTGGCCAAAAATTGTAAACGACTATTATGGGATCACCTGCCAATTGTGATTCAAAACAAAAAATCCTTTTTATGTCTTGTTATTGTGAACTAGTATACAAGAGTCTCATATAGTTTAGGTTGTATTTTGTGCTCAATTTTGTGAGCCTTCATACAAATCACTATTGGATTGTATGTTTTATGTGAGATTGTGAGAGTTGAAGTTTTTGGGAGATTGTTAAGATTTAAAGACTTTATCAAAAGCCTTTGAAATTTTTGGTGTATCATCTTTATGTTTTAAGATTTCATTTTTAATTTCCCTCCTAACCCTTTCCTCTGAAATTATTTTAGATTAGGTTATTTGCAAGGGGAACCAGCCCACTCTGGAGATTCACTCTCATTATAGATTACCCACAATTTGAGAGTGTTTCCATGTTTCAACAGGATAGTTAAGTATAGTGGCTAAGGGTGTAATACTAATTGACAACAGTTTTTGGCATGCCCAGTGGGACTCTAAAAGTTGGTTTTAGAGTTTATTTTTTCAAATTGTAAGTTGTTGTTTGGTATATGTAGCAGTGTTTTCCAGCCTTTGGAGGTTTCAAGATATACCCAGCGACTCCGTTTTCTAGTTTTATTTGCAGATTTTGTGCAAACAACTTATGAGAAGAGTACAAACCAGATCAAGTCTTGCTTCATTTGAGTATTTGAAATTATCTCCACCAAGAAGAAGGGGTAGGACAACAAGAAGTATTTTTTACACAACAAGGAGGTCAAAATCTACACCTCTCGATCTTAGTCCTAGAATTTCAGTGTAGAAAAATATGGTACCTATAGCACAAGTACTGCCAATGGCAAGGGTTTGCATTTGCACCGTTTAATGGGGGAAACCCATTATTTTTGGCTTGGCATGATGATATTCCTATTGTAGTACTAAATTTTTTACCATATTACACCAGAGAAGATCAAACAACTCCCATTGAGCATATTTGAGATGTGGCAACTATGTGCTCGGTTCACAATGTTACTAAAGAAAATGTTGTACTAAGGATTTTGGCTACATCATTGAAGGGAAAATATTTGCAATGGTTCAGAGGTCTTCCAACAAATTCTATTGCATCGTGGGTCCAACTCAATGATGGCTTGCACCAACAATTTGTAGATAAATCAAATCATCTATCTTTGTTCGAGCAGTTGAGCACCATCAAGAGAGCTCCTCATGAGCACATGGAAAATTTTAACTACTGATTTCAAAGGAATTGGGATCGAATCCCTTTGATAGTCAAGCCTTTTCCTGATCATGCATTTCTTTTCTTTCTCAAAGCTATAAGTGAAATTTATGTAATTATCCAATCTATTGGTGGGTTTATGCTTCCTAATGCCTTTGATATTGCTATTAAAGCAGAAAAATTCCTTATAAAAGCTGAGAAAATAGCCCCAAGGCCTCCTATGCCCATTTTCTCTAAAGTACAACCACCTATTCTCATGTCTTTACCCCCATGAGATGTTGTACCGCCAATTCTAGCAATAGGATACCAAGCTACAACTCAAGAAAATGCTTCCCCAGCCTAATCTCAAGAGCTGCAAGAGATTAAAACTATATTGAAGAACTTTGCTAATGACCTAGTGAGTATTAAAAAGAAAGTTGGCCAATAACATAAGCCATATCAAGCCCCGTATAAACAAAACTAGCCAAATAGGCCACCTTTTCACGTTGATTTCCAAGGCCAAAGGAGAAATTTTAGTGCTAAGCCATTCTAGCCCTATAACCCTAATGTTGCTAGTTCTTCAAAGGATCTTGTACCACAAAATAACATGGCACAAGAGTGTGACTAGTGTTATCCATGCAACCAACCTCATAATCAAACTGCATGCACAAGTAGCATGAAGAATCAAGCTCTCATGGTGCAAAATAGTTATGTTGGTTCGAAGAATTTGTTGAACAAGAATGTGGAGTAGCAAGGTAACTCTAAGGTTGCCTTGATGAATTGGAAAAGCACTGAATTTTGTGGGGTAAACCACTTTCAAGGCCAAAACTAGAAAAATTAACCTATTTCAACTAATACCATATCAAAAAAGAGAGTTGTAGATTTGGAGCAGCAAGCTGTAAATGTTCAACAACAAGTTGCTAAGGATAAAATTCATGTTTTTTCACCTCAAGTTATCCCCACAACACAACCAAAAGTGTAGATTCTACAAAGAGGGAAAAGTGCACCTGAAAGGGAGCAGTCTAGAGAGCAATTACAACCTTTGCAAAAGGAAAATGATGTCGCTTCCAAAGGACAACAAAAGGTGAGCCCTGTTTCCTTCAATGTGGTTGAACACCTTAAAAAGGATATTGTTAACATGTATTAATGGATGTTTTACATATTTCGGGTCAAAAGAATTTGTTGCAAGATGCTTTGAATGAACTTTCAATTTCTGATGTTGCTAACCCAGAAAAGAGTAAGGTTGTGCTTGCAAACATCCTAGAAATCAAGAGTGGGAAGCAAATTCAAGAGGCAAAGCCCCCTCCATTCTGATTGAGCCTCATTATTGGAGATATACTTGTTCACAATTGCATGATAGATTCTAGAGCAAGTAGTTCAGTCATGCCCAAGAGTCTAGCTGATAAGCTAGGTTTAGTCTATGAGTCTTTGTCAAAAGGAGGGGTACAACTAGATGGTTATGTTGTTCAAACAACTAGGATTATTAAAAATTTAGCTCTTACATTTCATGCTTGTCCAAATTTTGTAGTTCTTCAAGATATCCATGTTATTGATTTGCCACCTCATTTTTCTATATGCCTTTCAAGGGACTTTACTGCCAAGTTGGGTGGGTTTTTGTCTTTTGATTGGTCTTATTTTTTTTAGAACAAGGTATGGCACAAAGGTAACCATAAAATTTGAACCTTTAGCTAAGGATCATATTGAGCCATATGACCCTAGCCCTATAAATGCTAACCTTTGTGTCACTCATGGGATGGAGGACCAATCCATGACCCTAAACCCAACACACCTACTGAAAATGTGAATCTAGATGAGTGGGCAACCGAGAATCATGACCTTGATCCTTTCAGCCACACTGATGAGGTAGGGTTAGGCATTTACATGATTCATGAGCCTGATGCAGTAATTTTGGATCTGGTTAAGGAACAAAATCAATACTTAGATGAAGGCCCAATACTTTTGAGAGATGAGGAAGTTATCAAAGAATGGGGGGAATTTCTTTTAGATGATCACCAGTTTGATAATCAAGCTTTGGACCAGGAAGAGGAATTCAAAGATGAACCTTTCAAGAAACCTAAAAGGCTCATTGAAAGCTGCCATGAGAAAAGACAGGGTTCCTTTTCATTCAATATCCAACAGGAGGGTAAGGAGATTTTATTTTTGGAGGACCTTAAGCTTTTTGTTTTAAACTTCGAAGATGTGGAAGAAATCAGTGTTGAACCACAGTTCCTAGCTAATTTTTTAGATGAACTTCCTAATTTTGTGGATGAGATCCAAAGAAGTATGTCCATGTTGGGATCAATGTCAAGTGATGAGAAATTTTTTTATGAAAGACATTTGGAAAAACCCCTATTTCAAAAGGCTAATGTTTAGTCGGATGAATAATTAAGCACCAACATGATAGAGGATTTTTGTAGAGAAAAGCCAAGAGATTTCATTGTTGGAGATTTAGTGTTCAAATGGGATGAACACAGAAGAAAACCTAGAAAACATTCCAAGTTTGATGCAATTTTGGATGGGCCATATGTGATTATAGAGTGCAAATAATGCAACTCTTTTCAACTTTCTAAGTTAAGTGGAGGGGTGCTACCTATCTCAGTTAATGGGATCCACCTCAAACATTACCTCTAAAAATAAGTTCTACTTTTGTACTATAGTAGAGTAGTTTTTCTACTAATAAGTGCTTGAAGAACATTTCATTTCAATTGTTAAATTATTTCCCTAAGTGCTACTGCACATTTTTTTTGACCACAAGGGCCTCTTAGTTTGCTTTCAGTTTGGTTTGGTTTTGTTTTTTTTTGTTATTTGGAGTGTTTGCAAGTTCAGTTTCATGAATTTCTGAGTTTGAGAGAGGAATATTTGACTCCACACTCAATGGGTGTGTTTAAGGGAGCTAATCTATAAGCTTAGTAGGAAAGCATTCAACAAAAAATGCCAAGAATGTTACCAATTTTTCACCTACAGCTCAAATTGGAAGATATGAAATAGATTATGTTCATTTTAAGGTGAAAAGATTTCAATTCATTCCTACTTTGCTTAAACCATTGCATATAAGGGAGTTTTAAAAGAAAAGTTTGGTTTCATTGTGTAATGTGTCTTTCAAATAAAACACGCCATTCAATTTTCCATTCGATGTTTAACAACATAAAAGAGAATACATGAGATAAACATATTGCTTTCATTCATCTTGCAATGATTCATATACTTTACAATGTTTCATTTATTTTGCAAGAGAGATATATACAAAATTGCACAAGATTGCACTATGTTGTTTTCACATTCATTGGAAAGAAAAGAGAGATCAAGTGTCCCACACAAGTTGTGGGAGTAGCTAAACCAATTCATCATAAGTAATGAACTATACAAGTGAAGATTAAGAAAAGAAAGGAAGCATATAATAAAAAACGTATCCATCATTTCCTGGTTTGGGTCTTCAATTGGTCTTCATTGCTGCTGCTCCTACTTGCTCCCAACCTTGGATGAACCTGCGTCATGTTGAGAAAAGTAGTTAGAGCTCTAGATATGAATATCACTATGTGCTCTATCAATAGAAATATAGTGCATTGCTTATAATGTATTGAGTCAGTTGAATAAACATCAAAAGTATGCATGAGATCCTAAAAAATGAAATATCACAAAAGCATTGAGCTTCACTATTTTTTTATCTAACATGTTTGTTCACTTTGCAGGTATAGGAGAAATCATGTTGTTGATCCATTTCTGAAGACATTATAGCATATGGTACAAAAATGGGCTCCCACAAGGGTTAAGACTAGCATGTTGCCCCTTAACTTCAAGAGGGGCTTGAGAAAGGAAATACATTCATAAGTGATAAAAAATAAACATTCAACTAAAGGAGTTCACAAAGAAAATACAAGAGAAGCTGATTCATTGCCCATTCACGGAAATTAGATTTAGAAGTGCAAATGAAAATGAAAATCATGCAGATAAGCAAGGAATCCTCTTGAATGCTCAAAAATATGTGGAATAGAAATTAAATTGCACTATTTTTCATTAGATGTTTTTGTTTGCATGCAATATGCCATGCACAAGTGTTGTTACAACATCACATTGTTGCCATGTTTCATATATATGTTGTTCACATTGATAGGGCAACAAAGTAGGTATTGTTGTTTATGTTGTTTATAGTGTTCAATATCCCACAAAAGGTGTCATCATAAACATAATGTCTTACAAGCAGTGTCTACATATAAGTGGGATACAAAAAGGAGCACGTGGTCACGAAGTGATAGTGAACAAGCATACATAGCAAAGTTAGCATATTTCAAGATCTTCTATGCATTGTTGATCAAAGGAAACCAAGAAGTCATGCTAAACAGGTAGTTAGAGTTTTGCAAGGTATCAAAACTAGCATATTCATTGGTGATCCCACAATACTGGTTTACAATTTTTGGCCAAACAGGACACTAAACTGATTTTTTCTAACTAAATCTTTTCTTTCGGGCACCTATAGTGGCTAAAACATGAGGAATTTGAAGATGATGCAAACTGATTTTTACATTTTGTCTATAGATTCTAAATATATTTTTTTCAAAAATTTTGGAATTAGATTGCACTTATTTTTCCATCTCCTTCGAAAACTAGTTTTTTTCAATAAACACCATTTTTAAGGAGTGACACTCACCGTATAACACAACTTTTTTTCCATGAAGGATAAAATTCTATTTTTTCTGAATTTTGATTTGTAACTACAATATCTATTGCTTCCAATTGGTTTCATAGTGATTTATTGAATATTTTTTCCTTAATCAAGTTTTGAAGTCAAACCAATTACAATTTAGACATAGGCAGACTGTATAACACATAACTTTTTTTGTATGTATTGAAATTCAATTTTTTTTTACTGGATCAAGGACGTCAATATTTGGTGCACTCATATTTTTCAAACCTACATTCACAAGAAATACCTACATTGTTGGTGAAAAACCTACATTCACAAGAAATAAAAAATAAATATAATAATAAAATTAAATTTATTTAAAATTATACTTTTTGGGAAGCTTATAATAAGGAATACATACTTACAAAAATAAATTTTAAATGAATTCATTTGATCCCCCAAACGGTAAATCAAAAGTGGTTTTTTATCAGCATTTTGATAAGTGTAAAGGTGACTCTGTTATAGGTATGGTTTAAAACTAGCAGGGTTCTATCCAAGGGGGTTTGATCTAAAGTAGTTTGATCAAACCCTCTTCAATTGAAATGATTTAAATAGAAATTTTTAAGGCTTAAATCATTATATTTTCTAAAAATATGTGATTTAAGCAAAAAATAGAATCTCCTAGAAATTGCAAACCAGCTTTGTGGGATCACCCTGAATATCAATTGTAGCTTCTCTCAATAGGGGGTAAAAATGCATGAATTTCTTCCTTTCATAAGTCTTATTGTTATTCTACTAGGGGTCGAGCTCAAATTGAGCTATCTTTACACAGAAATGAGGAAATACACAAGGTATGGCTGCAACCTCCATGAAAAATATACGGAGATTCATTTATTCCTTCCACAAAAATAAAATATTTTCATTACAAGTTGTTCAAAATGAGCTCGAACCAAGCCTATTTAAGAGGGAAGTGCAAAGCTTAAGCAATGAAATACATACCCATTACTTGTTGTTGAAGAAACTCATCTAAAAACCCACAGATATGGCTACCAAATGCTCAATATGGAGGAGTTCATGGTGGCCCAAGGTAATGAATATCAATAGAGGAAATGAACATATAAAATGCATCAAAAGTTTACTCATGGTCACGGATAAGAAGGCCCAGAATTGACAAAAAATGGAGATCATTATTCAGTTTTTATTTCAAAACAACTTACCCAGTGATCCTCTGAGGGAAATTGACAAGAAAAAAACAAGAATGATGAAGAAAATTTTAAAACCCTAGTCTCCATGGCGGATCAAGCAAAGCTCTATTTTTCCAAAAGTGCCAAAGTCAAAATGATGAGAAGAATTAGGGATTCGGCTTGGTTTTGTTCCTAGGGTTACCTCCTTTTCCCTAATTCAAGTTCAACATTTTATAACAATATTTTTAAAAAAAATCAAATGCCAAACTAATACCTTGGTGCCTTATATTTGCCTTTGCATTTTTTTCCAAACTTAGGTTCTTTGACTTTGATTTATTTCATGACCTTGTCAAAAATCAAGTTGATGCCCTTGAGTTTCATGATTTTGCATAAGTTTTGAATGCCCTAGGTTTGACAAGTGCCTAAAATCTTTTTATTATTTTTTATAGAAAAATCAAATATATTAAGAGCCTTAGTATATTATATGGATTTTTGTAAAGTATCAAAATTTTATCTTTATTGCAAAAATTAGGATAATTGGAGTCAATTTGTAAAAAATCAAGACTAAGGTGAAACTTTCTATATTTTAATTCTGAAACAACAAAATTATAAAACATTGATTAAGAAATGTTCCTATAAATTGCTTAATTGATTGTTATTTAAATGCAATTTATTGGTGCACTTGAGTTTCCCTTTGAAACTTTATTTTCTGAGTTTGAGTTCTTGGGAAAAATTAGAAAAAGATGAACAAACTGAACCTATTTTCAATTTTGGGGCAGTTTGGGCCTGATTTTGTGGCTCTTTTGGATCAACCTTTTGGAGATAGAAAGTTTCTATCTTTCTCACACAGTTTGGAGAAGTTTTGGATAGTATTTTTTAGGCTTTTCTTTGGAGTTTGAAAATGGATCAAAATTGCTAATTTAGAGATTCAATTCAACTTGTTTTTTCTATTCTCACTATTGGTGGCACTTGGGAGATATAAGTTGGAGAAAATATTGATTTTTCTTAGTTTAGATTATTGTTTATTTCTCTCCTACTCATTTTCACTGAGCCTTGTAAACTCTTCTTGTACTTAGACTTTGAGCTTGATATTCCTTCAGTTTTAATAAAAACAACAGGGCTTTCCTTCTCATTTTCTTGTCTCAGATTTGCAGTATCAATTTGATGTCAATTGTGATTCAAAACACAAAATCCTTTTTATGTCTTGTTATTGTGAACTTGTGTACAAGAGTCTCATATATAGTTTGGGTTGTATTTTGTGCTCAATTTTGTGAGCCTTAATACAAATCACTATTGGATTGTATGTTTTATGGTGAGATTGTGAGAGTTGAAGTTTTTGAGAGATTGTTGAGAGTGAAAGTTATCAAAATCCTTTGAAATTTTTGGTGAATCATCTTTAAGATTTAGGATTTCATTTTCACTTTCCCTCCTAACCCTTTGCTCAGAAAGACTTTTAGATTAGGTGATTTGCTAGGGAAACCAACCCACTCTGGAGATTCACTCTCGTTATAGATTACCCACAATTTGAGTGTGTTTCCATGTTTCGACAGGATAGTTAAGTCTAACTTGGCTAAGGGTGCAATCCTGATTGATAACAGATACATGCACCACATAGTAGTGGGCTAGGGATGACTATGAAATAAATGGTCAAGATCGAAAAGAGACCAAAGACAATCAATGGTTGAGATTTAAAAATGAGAGAGTGGAGGGAGATAATGGAGAAATTAAATAATAAAATCATTTAATTCATGAGAAGGGAATCTTTGATCAAGTGGAGAATGAATAATTCATTTAAATTATTTATTAATGGAAGAAAAGAAAGTGGGCATTTAATTAATTGACTTGTGCAACCAATTAATTAAATAAGCGAAAAATGGAGGAGAATTAAATAATTAATTTAGATTAATTATGTAATGGCGGAGAAATGACGAGAGATAATTAAATAATTTTGATAATTATTTAGCTATGGAAGAATTGAAATATTAATGAATAGATAAATAATTAATAATTATTATTTAACTATAGATGAATGATGAAAGGAAAATAATTAAATAAATGATAATTTGTTTAATTATTGAGGAAAAGAGTGTTAGCGACACAATTAAATTTATTTAATTGATCACAATAGAATAAAGGTCAAGAGATGAATTATTAAATAATTAAAATTATTTAATTACGTAGGGAAGAAGACCAAAAAAAATGATGATCGCAGACCAAGACATTTTTCAGTGTCTATAAAATGTTCTTTGTGAAGGTTAAAACTTATGCGAAAAGGAATTAGTTACGCTTGTGGTACAAAAAAATGTATTTTGCTTGTTCGTAGAAAGGACTTCTTTGAAATGAGAGGCCCTATGAAGCATATAATTAGTGTGACTTAACCATTAACCGACACTTGGCACTGACTAGGACAAAGGTGGGATCCTTAGCAAGCTCTTCCTCGGATGACTTAAAAGATATTAAAAGCACATGCATATAAGAACAACTTATGTCACTAGGGAAAAGGGGGGCCTCAGAGTACAATGAAAAGGGACTTTGCTAGAAGACTTAACATTATATGCGAAAAAATAAAAGAGATTTGATCGGGGAATAAAAGAGCATTTCGTAGGCTCATGAGAAGAGAATAACAACATGAGATGCTCCTGCGAATCGATTACTTTAAAAGGCTTTTAAAAGCACATGACGGTGACAGACACTTCCAGTACTTTAAAAAAGGGGGTTGGTAAAAGGATGAAACAAAAGCCACCAAATTATAACTTAAAGGACCAAATAACAAGGGTAAATAGTCAATGCAAAATTAGAACAAAAGTGCAATGGCATTTATCATGGCTTAGGGTTTTTACCCTAATGAAAGCTTGCAAATATCCCTATAAAATGACCTCTTATAAATCACTAGAAACACCAAGGCAAAAAAATTCACAAGCACCATCACACTCTAAAATAGTTCTTAATCTTACAACAAAAATTAGATTGAAGAAGTTAATTTCACCATCTCTTCCCTTCAATAAAAGGCACCCAAAATAATTAGACTATTGTCTATCTAGTTTTGAGAATGTACATTTGACCATATTTATTAATTATTAGAAAATTAAAATACAACATATTTTTAATATTAAACTAATTAATAAATACGATCAAATATATATTTTAGAAGCTGCATAGATGTTTCCACCAAATTTATCACTTCAAAAGTTGCTCAAATTTTCAACCATGAAAGCTGCAGATTCAATTCCAAGTGCATTCCATAGAGCTCAGAGTGCAGATATAAATACTGTTCCCGTACAATATTTCCGACAAGTAAATGCGCCAGCTAGCTCTCAAACATTTATGGGGTCTGAAAAACATACCACAGCCGTCAATTTCCTCCCTTGGAATCTTCCTAGTGTACAACAAGGTGGAATTTGTATTCCCAACATTGAATAAGAGAAGGGATTTGCTAAAGCTGCACAAATTACCTGTCAAAAGCATTGTACGAGACGGAGTACACGCGCTCCTTGCTCTATGGACTGGCCTTAGTACGATCATAATGATGGAACATATGCAAATTTGCCTTGTTCTTCGCACCCTCCAATGTGCCTTCAAATCGGTACTCAATTTGTCAACGAGACAATTGAATGAAGGGAATTCTCCAAAAAGAGAATCGTCAATTACAGTTCTGGGCAAAGCTGATTCGACCTAAGTGCGACATGTCTCGATAGGTCGATGGTGGGGCTCTTTAATTATTTCATCTAGATTAACACGAGGATTTCATTGACGATATTTATGACTGGGACAACCGACAAAACGATTCGATCTTGTGGGCTGACAGATCGTTCATGCAAGATGACCTGATAGCCAACAGTAACGGCTGACGGATTGCTCATGTGGAGGGTGATGCAATTCTGGGTTCTTCTGTTAACCACTCAACTGTAGAGAGTGGAAGTTTGCTTACCGCACGGGCTCGAGCTCATAATCTCTCTTCCCAATTGCAGAAGTTAACCCAATGGCTCTAGCCATACAGTGCAAGTTAAAGAAATATTGATTCATGGGTCACGAGGTGTAGTATTCCCTTTGTCTTTGTTGTACCCACTTTGCTTCGTACCGAAGAACTGTCCCATTCCCACAGTCTAAAAAAAAGGAAAGAAATAGTTGATGTTTGTGAATTTAAATAAATAAAACAAATTAATTAGTCTTATGTAATTAGAAAATTATTAGTATATATGATCTTAGAAATTGTTTGTTTATGTTTTTGGATTTGACTAAAAACTGTCTTGTTTGGTTAGGAATTTGTCCATGATAAGAATGATATCTCCCCTCTATCAAATCTTGTAATTATGTTAAATCAATGAATTTGTATTAAGATAGAAAACAACAAGCAATCATGCATTATGCCTTGGAATGATGATATAACATGGAAAATAGTTTTGTACTCCTTGAAGTCTACAAGAGATAATGTTTAATATGTCTTAGGTTTATATGTGCAGATGAATTATCGTTAGTCCTTAAATGCAATTTGAAAGGTGCATGTAAAATGTTTAATGATTTAGGTTAGCACATAATAAGTCAAGGGAAAATAAGTTGGCTCAAAGTTTGAATTTTAAGTAAAAAATTTTAAGGTCATTTTTGCAAGCATTCATTTAACTAGGGTCACTTGCACAACTATGGTTTTGACCCTAGGCAAGAATAAGGTGAATATAGATATTAGAATTTGTTTCTAGTAGTGAGTAAAGCAGGTATGGATTAACTTATGTGCCAACTCTTAGTAGAAATTGAGTCACTTGTACACTTGTCATTACATAAAGAATAACTTAGCCAAAATGAGCCAAAAATAAATGGGAGAACTACAAGTTATGCAATTCTCTTCATTAAATTTTCTCACTTTGACTTGCATGGGAATTGCTATAAGAGTGCACCTTAAAAGTAAAACCAAGCAATCAACATAGAAATTAATTATGTAGAAATTCATAAAAGGATATAGTTATGGATATTGATGTTGGTTCAGTACATGTTGGTGTGTCTTTTCACAACATGCCCCATTTTTCTTTTGGAAAAATATAGACCTCCTCTCTTTTGTTTATGTTTTGGTCAAGTTTCAGGTGTTAGTAGTTATCATGTCTTAATAGCCATCTTTTTAAATGATTAATTTCAATAATTATATTCATCTTGTTTGATAAAAAGATCAAAATAACCCCAAGTTCTTTTTAGAAGTTTATCAAAATATGTCATCAAAATAAAGAAATAAGCTTGTAGAATTTACTTTGTCAGTTGTACTTAGTGTTCACTTCACTGAAATATCCTAATAACTTCACAAAATCGACAAACTATAAAATCGCATAAAATATTTTACATGTATGTGTTGTAGAAATATGATTCCTATTTGAACATGACTTTTGCACTTTGAAAATGTCTTGTTCTACTTTCTCCAAATAGTTCAAATGTTGAAAAGGGAAGATAAGAAAAAATCACAGAGATTCAATTTTCATCTAAAAATGATCTTCATTCATATAAAAATTCACTTTAGATTCCATGATAAACCTCACAATCCTCATGGATTTCCAACTTCTATTCAAGCTAAACCTCATAAAAACCTTAACTTCACATGAACATGCATTTGAAATTCCCACAAAATATTTTTTTCTATCTGAAGAATTCACCACTCGCCTACCACTCTTATCACATTATTGCCATACGTATACATTTCATTAATCCTAAGGCATAAATATGATATATTTTGGGATCAAATTAACACATTAGTATTGTTTGAAAATGAATTATGAAGCTTTACAACTTCCCATGAACAAAAAAAAAGAGGGCTTAAGAAAGGTGATGGCCATTAATATGACCAAAGGCGTGAGAAAGTGAATGAAAAGGCAGTGACAAAAGTAATATATTACTATAAGGAAAAATCACAAGTGAAATAAAATGTAGTTGATGAGTATCAAAATCATGCCATATATCATGTATTTTCTTAACAAAATGACTGATTCAAATCAATTTTGTTTAAAAATGAAAATTTTGTTGCCAAAATGTAATTGTCTATACAAATCATTTTAGAAAGAAGCAAACAGGTAAAATTTCATAAAGAATTTCAAAAATCTTCAGGTGAGAGTAGTATATGTAATTAGAACTAAATGTTTGATTGAAACATTAAATTACATGAAATTTTTTAAAAATATAGGCAATACCCTAATGTGGAAATAATGAAAAGTCCAATTAAGCTAAAGCGATTGCATTTTCATAAAACTTTGGATTAGGATAGTAATTTTTTTAAACTCATGACATCTATGAAATAAAATATATAAAATAAATAATCTTTTAAAATGTCATGTCATAGTAGAATTCATGCAACTATGTGCAACTTACATTACTAACTAAACTTCACTTTAACACTAAATTCCTCCAAATATACTATAACCAAAATTGTGAGGAAGTGAATAAAAAGGAAGCGAAAAAAGTAGTATATTACTACAAAGAAAAAACATAAGTGAAATCAAATAGAATTCCTTCAAATATGCTATGATCAAAAGCGTGATGAGGTGATAGCCATTACTATGACCAAAAGTGTGAGGAAGTGAATACAAAGGAAGTGACAAAAGTAATATATTACTATAAAGAAAAATCACAAGTGAAATCAAATGTAGATGATGAGTATCAAAATCATGCCCTATATCCTATATTTTATAAACAAAATGAATGATTCAAATAATTTTTGTTTAAAAATGAAATTTGTGTTGTCAAAATGTAATTGTCTATATAAATCAATTTAGAAAGAAGCAAACAAGTAAAATTTCATAAAGAATTTCAAAAATCTTCAGGTGAGAGTAACTTATATGTAATTAGAACTAAAAGTTTGATTGAGACATTAAATTACATGGAATTCTCAAAAAATATAGGCAATAGCTTAATGTGGGAATAATGAAAAGTCCAAATAAACTAAACTGATTGCATTTTTATAAAACCTTGGATTACCTGGCAATTTTTTTTTTCAAGTCATGATATCTACGGAATCAAATATATAAAATAAATATTTTTTAAAAAGGTCATGTTATAATAGAATTCTTGCAACTATGTGGAATTTTGATTACTAACTAAACTTCACTTTCATACTAAATTCCTTTAAATATACTACAACCAAAAGCATGAGAAAGTTAATAAAAAGGAAGTGACAAAATTAGTATATTACTATAAAGAAAAATCACAAGTGAAATCAAATGTAGTTGATGAGTATCAAAATCATGCCATATTTTTTGCATTTTCTTAACAAAATGACTAATTCAAATCAATTTTGTTTAAAAATGAAAATTTTGTTACCAAAATGCAATTAAAAAATCTTCAAGTGAGAGTAGTATGTGTAATTAGAATGAAATCTTTGATTGAATCATTAAATTACATGAAATTCTCAAAAAACCTAGGCAATAGCCTAATGTGGGAATAATGAAAAGTCCAAATAAGCTAAAGTGATTGCATTTTCATAAAACCTTGGATTAGGGAAAAAAAAATCTACTCATAATATCTATAGAATCAAATGTATAAAATAAATATTCTTTTAAAATGTCATGACATAATAGAATTCATGCAACTATGTGGAATTTTGATTACTAACTAAACTTCACTTCCACACTAAATTCCTCAAACCCCTATGAAAATTTAATGTCTAACTAAACATTTATGTCTATTTTATACAACTAGACACTTTAATATCTAAACCCCACCATTTCTATGAAATTTTGAACCTCGTCTAAACTTAACTCTTCCTTCTATAAAATTTTACTTTAGAATGAAATTCCTACAATCCTTAAAAAAAATTAGTTTCAACTAAACATGATTTCTAATTTTTCAAAAAATACACTTCTAATACAAATTCCTTTAAGAGGTAAAATGTTAATGCGTCTGGTTATCAAACCATAACTTCCAAAGGTTAAATAGATTAAGTGATAGATGGTTTTAACGTAGGCACATAGGAATTAATTACATCTAGAGCTAATTTTAAAGTTGGTAGTAGAATAATTTGATCGTTATGACCCAAGGAGAGTGGTAGTTGTAGAGGGAAGAATTCTAACCAAACTATCAAGTGATAATATTGGAGACACATTCAACATCTCATTTTACTAAAGGTAGGGATAGTAAGACTGGATGAGATAAAAAAAAAATTACTAAGATTATGGAATCTTGTAAGAGAAATATTAATTCTAAGTGGATAGAACATCCTAAGAGTGTTGTCACCAAGTTACCTAAAACTATGTGTAAAAGTGAATTCTAGCTAGAAATTGGTGATATGATCAATTTGTTAAGTAGAGCGATGAGAATCCCTATAGCTACCACATTTGAACCCTAGAAGTATCTCTATGTAACTACTATATTGAATGGAGAAATCAAGGTACACTAGTTTGGTATTATTAGTAATAATTTTCATGAGTAGTTAACCAAGATGGAAGACACTAAAAGATTTTATGTGAAATATTATTTGGTATATTCTTTGGCTATGAATTTCATGTTTCCAAGTTTAAAGAAAAGGGAAAATAGGCTTGAAACTGGGACAAGTATTATTATATGAACATTATCCTTAGTTGGAACACAAATAATCAATTGTACATTACCAAAGAGTTAATGATGATTTCTCTATTTGGTTGGCATGGTTAATGGATGGAATCAAAGAAAATATTATCTTTCGAAGCCACTAAAGAGGTACAAGAAAGTGTGATAACAATTTTATATACTTTCCTAAGCTTTCTTGTATCATAATAGAAGGATTTGTCAATGCACCATATGAATTGTCAAGATATACTATAAATAAGATGGTATTGTTAGGATTTCATATATCTAGGGTTCAATTCATATATTATAAGATGTTCTTGTATTGCACTTACCTATGCAAAGGCAAAGGAATTAAATAAAAAGTTGTAATTGCATAGCCTTCACCCATATGATGCAAGACCAAATTTTAACCCTTTTGGAAGGATGGAAAAATTGGTATCATCCATCGTAAACCATATCCTTCATCTAGAGGATTATTGGTTTGATTGTAGTGGTTATCACAAGGATAGGAAAATATTCTATTACATGTTAGCAACCACTCAAATGAAAGCTCTTATCACACACAAATTTATAGATCAATTCATTGATAATGAAGTGGTATTCATAGTGCCTATGAAATATAGCTCTTTAATGAACCCATCTTGTAAATAAACTAGTTTGATCCTAAAGTAAATTACATAAGAAACTATAATGAAAAGTATTCTAAATAATAGTGGAGGTTGGTTGGAAGAAATAGTAAAGAAATTAAGATTTTGTGATTATACCCACATCAATAGTTGTGCCATCAATAAATATTCCACCACTTTGTATTATACAATGATCCTCTTCAATAATATGAGAAAAGAGAACTTGTTATGGTCACTTTTATTAGTTCTCATATAATATCTATGCAATTTTTTCTTCACCATCTATGCCAAATAATACTAGGATTTGCATGGAACTAGAAGAAAGAGAATTAGGCCAAGAGGAAGACATAGAGAAATAACTATTCTTGCAAAAAATATTTTGCTAACAAAGAAGGAACAAGTCGAATTAAATCAAGAAGAGTATGTTGATGAATTGAAAAATGATTACACATCATTACTTGAAAGTAAAAAGATGATGGAATTATCAAAAGAGATAATCCCATTCCTTTTGGTCAACCAAATATTTAAGAACAAAATAAGGGATCCAATCCTATGAAGATGGAAATTCAAATAAATGTTTCTACATAGGACATTGTGATACTTGAAACCTCACAAGAGCATCAAAATAAATAAGATAAAATTGGTCAATGCCAATAAAAATAGAAAATGAGGAAAATATTATAACGAAAAAAAAGAAAATAAGTAACACAAGAATGAAATATTGATGCATCATCTTCAAATATTTATAAAAGTGCTAATGAAGGAGTATTAGGTGGAGGAAACAAAGAAAAATTGAGATAGAGAGGAATAATAAAACCAGTAAGTACATAGAAAATAGATATAGTTTAATTAGACACTATAGACTAGACAATAATTCATTCACATTCAAAACCTTCAGGACAACAAGAAAATAAATAATTAGAGCCACATCTTCTACACCTACATAGAAGTAAAGGTCCAAATAAGGCAATAGCAAGTAAGTGTCAATACCAATTTATCTCAAAAGTATGTTAAGTAAAATTGACATCCCAAACCTAATAACAAAGATATAATCCTATCTATCATCACTAGGGATGCCTCCATGTCCAAATTAGCATGAATAACCACTTCTATAATTAATGAAGATGACTAGGAGCTTGGAATAGGATATTAACAAGTGTTGAATATCAACCTAGCTTATTCTACTAGGGAACAAGAAATATCATAGGTACACTTAACTATATTTGTTGCCACAACTAGATTGAAAAAGGATAAAAAGTTTTGCACTATGTTGTCATTAGTGTTTTCATTGATGTCAACATATTTCAACCTCTATTGTGGTTATGATGAGAAGGTATTTTTAGTGTTGAGAAGGTGAACATTGTAGATGCAATAGGGTCACTTAGTTTCCAAGTGCTTTTGATAAAATTTGTATAAAGAGTGTACAAGGTGACATGGATGTGTTCTATATTTTGCTCCACATTTCTTCATTCTTGAAGATGTGCTTGTGTGGTTTGGATATGATGTTCAAAAGTATTAAGAGGTTTTATATATAGAGTTTCATGTTCTAGATCATGTGATAGTAGAAGATGTGTTTGATAGTGTGCTGGAGTGTGAAGAAGGATGAATGGGAGAAATGAAATTCCTTTGAGTTTATTTACATTGAAGTTCCTTGTCTTGTAGATTTGGAAATATGCTAATGATGCTTGTATCTATCTTCCCTTGGAAATTTTTATGTTTGAAACTATTTTTCAAGCTTGTTTCATGAGTTGTGTCTCAATGACAGTTTGAATAGTTGCATAAGATGATAGTCTTCTCAGTTGCATGTGTTTTGCACCAATATGATAGAATATTTTGTTGGTGTTGGAATATTCTAGGATGTTGTCTAATGTTTCTAAATAGTCTGCAAGTTGTTTCCTGAATTGGTGAAGTGTGTATGTGGTCGCTTGGTAGCATTAATGTTGGCTTGGCTAACCTAGCATGTTAGTGTTATTTACAGATGTGCTTCACTTTTTGTGGAAGTGTGGTGTAGCGTGTCAATATGTATTTGGATCCTTGATAACACTTGGTGTGGTTTTCCTTCACTTCCTTCCACCGTAGAGGTGTTTGGTGCCAACCTATTTGTTGGTTTCACATTTGAGGTGCATATGTTTCATTGAAGCTAACTTGGAGAAGGTTATTAATGGTTGCGCAAGGTATATATACAAGATCATTTATTGGATAAGTGTGTGATGTGTTGTGTAGTGTGAAACGATCTATATGCGATTAAGTGTTGAGATTTGAGTGCAAGCATGAATGCTTAAGAATACCAAAATTAGTGAGCATAAGGTGTCTACATTCTAGTGTGCCTGAAGGCTATGTGCAAGATCATGATGGGCCAAAAAGTGGTGATATGATGGGTATTTGTAGGGTATGTGGCTGACGATTTTTTTACCCACAATTGATGAAACGAAAAGGGTTTTTAAAGGAGATTATCAGCTTTCTACCAATATAAATTATGCTTTACTTTGAATTCAATAAATAATAATTATTCACTTTCTATTTGAATTACACTAAAGTCTTGATTGATAGGATGATTGAAAACATCATAACTTCAAACGGTATCAAATTTTTTCTGAAACATGTGTCACATTTATGTAGATAATTATAGGATAAAAAATCGAAGTTTGACCAAGTTAAGGTGGTCAAACATACGAAGTTTTTACATTTTCAAAAGTTGTAATAAAAATTCATAATTAATTATTTACTTGGAAAAAAATTACAAAAAAATATGGATCACATTGGGACATGAGTCCTCTACTTATATCTAAAATCTTATAAAAAAATATTATATCATTTTATTGTGGTTAGGGTGGTCAGACAGATACCTCCTTATTTTTCCCCTGAAATTTAAGTACTACTGCATTGAAATTTCAAATTTTCACCAAATAGATTTCTTTTTTTCTAAAATAAACCTAGTAGTTTAGAAACTACATTCAATTTGCTACAGATTCTTTTCTCACATATTTTTGAAATAATATAGATAACTTATTCAAATTTTTACATCAAGTTGCCTAACTCAGATTTTTCTAAATTTTTTGCCAATTAAGGGCCTATTTTTTCCATGATGATCCTGCACATACCCTGAAGTTGTTGGAGATAGTGAGCCCATAAAGAATTGTTGTGGAAAATTCTACTATTTCTTTGAGGTATCCAACCTCCTTGTAATAGTTTATTTCTATTCTATTTTTATCCCAATAGTGATCCCTTAGTGGTGAGCCTTTTTTTCTTTCTTTTGGATAGTGAGTCCTTTGGACAGTGAGCCCTTCCAATAGTGAGAATTTTATAATTGGTGTTGTAATTATGCCTTTTGGAAAGCAAGGATGGAAGCCTTTCTTGTTTCATTAGGGTTTGGTGTATGGAAGTTCGTTGAAGATGGATATAATATACTTGCTATTGCTTTGACAAGAAAATATGGGATTAAGGATTATGAGAATAATGGCAAAGTAAGGTATGAACATGAAATATATTTAGATCAAATGCAACTAGAATCAACTAAGAAACCAAGAATTTAGCCTAATTAACTCAAATTCCCAATGAAATTCTTGTAAATCTAACTAGGAATCCATTAAACATGTAACATGAAATTGATGACATAAAACTAATTAAACACAAGAGGGTATGTGCAGGATCATCATGGAAAAAAGGCCCTTAAGTGGCAAAAAATTCAGAAAAATCAGAGTTAGGCAACTTGACGTAAAAATTTGAATAAGTTATCTATATTATTTCAAAAATATGTAAGAATATAATTTGTAGCAAATTGAACGTAGTTTCTAAACTACTAGGTTTGTTTAAAAAAAAAATCTATTTGGTGAAAATTTGAAATTTCAATGCAGTAGTACTTAAATTTCAAGGAAAAAATAAGAAGTAGGTGTCTGTTTGACCACCCTAACCACAATAAAATTATAATATTTTTTTATAAGATTTTAGATATAAGTAGAGGACTCATGTCTCGATGTGATGCATATTTTTTTGTAATTTTTTTCCAAGTAAATAATTAATTATGAATTTTTTATTACAACTTTTGAAAAATATAAAAACTTGTATGTCTAACCACCTTAACTTGGTCAAAACTTCATGAAATTCAATTTTTCTTTTTTTAATCCTATAGTATGTGAAGCATAGAATGTGACGATGTTTTGGATTCAAAAAATATGATATTGTTTGAAAGCTATAGATGTTTTTCAATCAGCCTATCAATTAGGACTTTAGTCATAATTTGAATAGAAAATGAATAATAATTACTTATTAAATTCAAAGGAAAGCAATATTTATATTTATGGAAAGCTGAGAATCTCCTTTAAAAATCCTTTTTGTTTCATCAATTTTGGGTTAAATAAAAGTCGTCAGCCACATACCCATCATATTGCCACCTTTTGGCCCATCATGATCCTACACATACCCAAGAAAACCTCATCCCATTGAGGGATTAGTGTTGAATTGTTGTGGAATGATCATCCCTTTCCTAATCCCATTTTTGAAGAAAGATTTGAATGATCTTCTAATGGTGAATTGGATGAAATTTCTCTCAAAATGAGGATGAAATTAACTATAGTGCAATTTCTCAAATGCTTTGTGGATGATTTACTCATAGAAATGAGGATTATTTATAGGATTTTTAGATGAATCAATGGCTAAGATTGAATTAGCTAATCAATGGAGAGAAATGAATGTGAGAGAATGGCATGGATCAATGATAAAATCCACGGATGAGATTGAATATTGACATAGATCACTAAATTTAATCAAGGGCTCTAATTGAATTAGAATGTGCAAGTCCCTTAATTTTAGGAAGAATGTTGGAAGATATTTCCATTTGGAGGGAAATATTTGAATTTGAATTAGAGGAATATTCCATGAGAATATTCTCTTACAAGTGGTAGAAGTTGAAGGAATTATAGGATATTAGTCAATTAAATAATTGAGATATTATTTAATTGTACAAGATGAGAGAATTTAGGATTTAAATTAAATAATTAGACCATTTAATTAAAAAGGGGTGGGATTTGTGACATTCAATTAAATAATTAAGATTATTTAATCAAATGAGAGGAATTAAGGGATTTACTTAAATAATTTTCATTATTTAATCAAAAAAGAAGAAAAATAACATGATAGAGGTGATTTAATCCAATAATATTGATTACCTGATTAATAGAAGAAAATTATGAATTTATTTAAATAATCAGGATTATTCAATTAAATAGATGAGAATGATTGAATTAGGATGAACATGGTGTTAATAAATCAAATTAGATGTGTGATATTGATCAAGAAAATTTTAAGTTTCTATATTTTACCCTTCTTTGAAGTGAGGTGCCTAGTACATTGGTTCAAAGAACTAATGCCTCTCAGATCACCATAGCTATTCATATCAAAAAATTTAAAATTCATGAATTTTTATGGATGCCCCACTCTGCCCCAACAATAGGAATGGATACTAGTATACTGCCCCTCAAGAGATTGAGCAAAAAATTCAATTTTCAAGTCGAGATCACAACAAGGATACAAGATCGGTTCAGTTGTGAAGATGACAATAAACAAAACTTAGGATAATGATAAAAGGATTAAAGGATTAAAACAGGTTGTTAGACAAAAAATGGAGATTCAAGATGAAAACCCTAGGTCAAGAAGTGCATTCAAGGTAAAAACCCTAATTTTACATGCATATATAGGAGGTTGGGGTCACTTTCAAGCTCATTTACACAGTTGGATTTGAGAATTTTGAGATCTCTGAGAGAGATTTTGCGAGATACCTAGTAGTGTAGCTGATAGAATGGTGGATCATGTGCTTCCCTTGCATTGCTCAGACAGTCCATGAGTTCCAACGGCTAGCTGATGCAAAACCACTGATATGTACCCTAAAAAAAATTCCTTGCATGTACTTTGAGATAGAAAAATATAGACTAGATTAGATCAAACAAAGGCATCACTATTTTAGTGAAACTTTTGTAATGGTTGATGATATTTTTGTAAGTTTCAATGATGCTTTGGAAAAAGTGCATCACTCTAGAGCAATTGCATTGGGGTTTAGAATACTACCACACTTTTGCAAACAAACTTGTTGCTTTGTAAAGTTTCAGAGCCATGCATATGCATAATTACAAAACCACACTTATTATTTATAGTGGTGCATTTGAAATTCTATCACGCCTTTTCCATTCAATGACACTATTGAAAAATAGTGATGCATGTGTTGAATTAATAGAGTAACACCTTTGCATAAAGGCACACTTTTGCATTTTTAGGGTTTCAAACAAGATTTTTTCCTTGATTTTAGCAAAAAAATAATGTTGTGCACGTGTGTGCAAGATTTATTTCATCCACTACAATCACGTGAGTTAGGCCCAAGATTCTAGGTCAAATGATTTCTTTTGAGGATGAGAAGGATGATTTCCTAGGAGCGTTCATTCTATACCATATTTGTTATATGTCAGAGATTCAGACACATCTTGTGATGATAATTGCACGCGTAGATCATTGGCATTCAAAGATCTCTTTTTTCCACCTCCTAACATGTGAGGCTACAATCACACTCAAGGATGTATGGTGCATCCTATAGGTACCAATTCACGATGACAAGATTGTCTTCAATTCAAAGATGAGAACTCCCTCCATGTTCAAGGTACTAGGAGTGGATCATATGCATGTAGTGGGTGGCTAGATCGACCTACAGAGGTACCGTGGTTGGGTCAGTAATTTGACTCTTATGATTGGAGGAATCATCATGGGAATCCTGATGCTAGATAGATGTAGTTAAGGATTCAATCTCGGTTGGGGTGCAATACTAGAGGGTATTGTTGAGGATGTTCAAACTTATGCATGGGGACCATGTATTATGGAGACCCTATACCATGGCATGCATCATATAGCATATGTGTTAGGGAACAACTTTTCAATAGGGATTACCTTGTTACACATCTAGGTGTGGGAGCACATTGTTGTGCTTCGACCTATGATCATGTGCTACCTTGTAATATGGAGCTAGAGCATCCTGTTGCTTCCCAAATTATTGAGCCACTCTATCAGGTAAGTACCTCTCAATGATATGAATTTATCACGCCACCACCCATTGTTTCTAGCTTGCATAGTATAGTTGAGACTAATCATTGTCCCACTACTCTGTCTACAGATATGGGAACCACCTAAACATTTTCATATCATCGATCACTCTATGCTAGTAAGCTATATCCACTATGCCAATATGGTGAAGAGTAGTCATCCTTGCATATTGGTAGACCATGGGCATGTGATTATATCTTTAGAATCCATCCATGAGTGAAAGCATTCATATTCCCATGGGGAACATATTGTTGGAATGAAATGTTGTTTGGTCTTAAGAATGTTGGAGTGACATATGAGAGAACCATGACCTTGATTTTTATGACATTATCCATAAGACTCTAGAAGACTATGTGGATGATATCTTGGCACCAATATTTGATAGACTTGATAAATATCATGTATGGTTGAACCCTAAGAAGTGCATCTTTGGTGTCATTATAGAAAATCTCTTGGGATACATTATATCATGAAGGGGAATTAAAGTGGACCCAGCTAAAGTCAAGGCAATCATGGATATGCAACCACCACATACACTTAAGTTGCACCCATTCACTCATCATTTTCATAAGGGTGTGGCTTAAAAATGGGATCTAAGTTGTGAGCAAGCATTTCAAAAAGTCAAGGATTATTTAATGATGCCACCCATCTTGAAGACACTGATAGAAGGAAATTTGTTGATATTTACATCTCAACTAACTCAACAAACATAGGGGCTCTTTTAGATCAACATGATGAAATGGGAAAGGAGGGAGCTATTTATTACATCAACATAACATTCATGGGATATTAGTTGAATTATCATGTATGCATGCATACTCTAGTTACTCACTCTATGGGCAGTATTTTATCGTGCAAACCTACAATGAGCTAAAAAAACCCAATCTAACCACTAAATAGGTTGTGCAATTTGATGTGTTTTAATGTTTAGACCAAGTACCACCATTTAGTGAGTTCTTGTGGAAGAAAAACACATGCAAATCACTTGATCACCTCATTGAGTTAGTCTACATGCTATTTATTATTTTCTTGTTTTCATTTCATTGCACTCTTAGATGATCCATCATTGATAACCAATTTGAGAAATCCTACATGGGCCATCTTGCATGAATTCTCCTTGAAGGGTCCTGAAATTGGCTAATTCCTAAAGTTTCAGGCTTTCAAGTTTCCGCTTCCCTTCATAATAATATGCTTTCTCTATCACTCTTGCTACTTCTTCTTTAAGCCTTTCCTTTCCTTCTAAGTTTTTTGGGTTTCAGCCTAAAGCCTTGCCCTTTAACCCTTACCACTTTGCTTTGGTAACCCTTGAGCCTTACCCCTAATCACTAAAGTCCCAAAGAGGCTTTTCAAGATTTACCAAGTCTTGACTTACTAGAATTTAAGGGTTGAGCTTCACTCTTATCTTTTTCCATCTCTTCATCTCAAGAAGTAAGCCTAATCCCTAGAACTTCATCTTTGGCTTTTGATCATTGAACTTTCATCTTTCACCTTTCTTCCTTCTTCCTTTCACTCCAAAAAAATTTCTAAGTGTTGAGTTTTTGGACTTTGAGCTTCAGCCTTATCCTTTACCTCTTACCTTTATTTAGTAAGAGGTAACTCTTCTCTCTAACCCCTAATGGCTCCTTTTGGACTGCACCTTCGGTCTTCCCTTTTACCCTTTTCATCTCTACAATAAGGCATAAGCCTCCTTCTTGACCTCTAAATCCCAAAAATGGTGAACCTTTTGGACTTTGTGATTCACTCCTTTGACCTTATCATTTCTTTTCTACTAGTATTTGGTAATCGGTACACCCAAAGCTTGATCGATAATGGTTTGATACCAAGATGTGCATAAATTATGGAGTTGTTTTGACACTTGATCTTTGACGAAGATTCCTTTTTCACAGTGTTGGATAGGACAATTGAGAGGGAGGGTGAATCAATTATCATAGATTATAACTTTCAATTCAATTACTGGAACTAACACATAAATCGATTAAATGATTAACCATCAAATGCCAATGCACAAACACAATAACACCATATTTATGTGGAAAACCCAGTGAGGGAAAAACCATGGTGAGGATTAACTCATACTATAGAGAATATCAAACCCGATTACAAAAAGGCTCACTTCCTGAAATGAGGCTCACTACCTACAATAAGGACTCACCGTTTGAACTCACTATCCATAGGGCTACAACCCAGAGGTACAAAATAAGACAAAGAAGACTTGTTACAGAGAGACAACAATCCCAATGCAACAAAGGATTCCACCACAATCACTAATCAACTTGCATGAATGATAGAGTTCACCTTCTGCTCATTGCATCTAGAAACTTAGCATTAAGCTTCACACTAATCAACCACACACATAACTCACACACTTTCAAAATAGCATCAAAATCACATCTTCTCTTTTGCTTATATTCCTTCTTTTCTTGTGTAAAATTTTCATTACTAGCTCATTTTGTATTTATACTATCTCCCACCTTGAAAAAGATACAATGTCGGCCATCCAACTTCAAATTCAAATTGGGTCAGCCCCAAACATCCTAGGGTGGAATTAGAATGAGGGAAACCCAAGCACACACTTCACCAAGACCCATAATAGATCTAACACGCTTCATCAACTTCGAAGATAGTGCTTAACACACGGTTGGCCAAACCAGTGTAAAACACATAGAAGGATTAAGTTCGACACTTCCATAAATTAAAAAAAAATTCAATGCAATCAGAAAATATTTTCTCTAAACCCACAAGTCAATAAACTTCAACAAAGAGAAATCCAGACCAGCAACATTTCTCTTGGACCTTAGCTAGTACATAGAAAAACATATTTCACAACTGGTGAACACAACTTGATCTTCACAAAGAATCAACAGCCAAGAATATAGATATAGCAACCTTCAACAACCTTGAATAACATATTTGATCCACACAAACATAGGGAAAAGTACCGGATCAAAAACCTCATCAGCTGAACACTTGTAATCTTCCTTTAATACAGTTTTCTCAATATCCTCAACATATATAGTCAATAACAACTAGTAGATAACTAGCTAACCAGTTGACATCAATGACAACACTTTCATTCCTTTTTCCATTCTTGCAAAAATCTCCCCCTTTGTCATTGATGGAAACATATAATGTGAAAAACCATCAAAGACACCATACCAATTCTAAAAATACTTCTCAAGATTTTTTTTGCTTCTCCCCCTTAGAAGATCATCTATCGCATTACCTGCTTTCTCTTATAAGCTTTCTCTCCCCCTTTAACATCAATGGAAAAGGTGAAAGATATGTTCATTGAATCTTCCTTTGACATGAAAAACAAAATACTCATAATGACAACACTTGAAACTACCTGCTCCCCCTGAGAGGTAGCCACCAAAACATCAGTCTAAAAAGATAGAACCATGAATCCACCAGACTGATGCACCTCCAAATGCATCCTATTTTATGAAAGAAGGGGCAATAACCCAAAAATTCTCCAGGATATAATCAAAAGTATCTTTAGGAAGAGACTTTGCAAATATATCTGCAATTTGATCCTTTGTTGGAACATAATCAAGCTTGAATTCATTCTCCATGACCTTCTCTCTCAAGAAATGATACCTGATAGATATATGCTTCATTCTCAAGTGCGTCATAGGATTTTCTTAAATGCTAATTGCACTTGTATTATCACAAAAGATAGAAATAGGATCATCATATAGCACTATGATATCATTCAATGTCTGTTTCATCCATAAAACTTGTGTACAACAAGATGCAAAAACAATATACTCAGCTTCAACAATAGACAAAGAGACTAAATCTTGCTTCTTACTTAGCCATGCCACCAACCTATGTATCCAAGAAAGAATGCACCACCACATTTACTCTTTATGTCATCTATACTTTTGGCCCAATCTTCATCTGTATAGGCACCGAGTGTAAAGTTAGTATCTTTAGGATACCATAATCCATAATTCAAAGTGCCATTCAAATATCTAAATATTATTTTAACTGCAGTAACATGTGTTTCCTTCAGATCTTCTTGAAATCTAGCTACAAGACAAACCAAATGCATAATATTTGGTCTAGTAGCAGTCAAATACAATAGTCCACCAATCATAGATCTATACTTGCTCTGATCAACCTTAGGTGAATCATCATCTTTACCCAACTTGGAACCAGTCACCATAGGACTACTTACTGGTTTGGAACTGTCTATCCCAAACTTCTTCAACATCTCTCTCACATACTTAGACTATGAAATGAAAATTCCTTTCTCCATTTGATTAATCTATAGCCCAAGAAAGTAATTCATCTCCCAAACATAGACATTTCAAATTCTTTTTGCATTTCATTTGTAAACATCTTGCACATCTTTTCATTTCCTCCAAAGATAATGTCATCAACATACACAACTACAATCAAGATTTTGTCATTTTCAGTCTTAAAGTACAAATTACTATTTGTCATACCTTTGTTAAATCCTTGCTGACTCAAATACTTATCTAACTTTTGCATACCAGGCTCTAGGAGTTGCTTCAATCCATATAATGATTTCTTCAATCTACACACCATATCCAATTGTATGTTAACTAAAATCCTTCTGGTTGTTCCATGTAGACCTCTTCTTCTAGCTCACCATTCAAAAATGTTGACTTGACATCCATTTGATAGACTTTGAAATCTTTATAAGTAGCTAATGCCAAGAACATCCTTATAGCTTCCATTCTTGCTACTGGAGAAAAAGTCTCCTAAAAATCTATTCCTTCTACTTGTGAGTACCCTTTACACACAAGTCTTGCTTTATTTCTAACAACTTTCCTATTCTCATTCAACTTATTTATAAATACACAAGTTTGATTCTTTTCAATCTGCAAAAGTTATTCTTTCATTTCTTCCTTCCAATTTTCATCCTTACAGTCTTCACTTACTAAATTTGGCTCAATCTTAGAGAATAAGCACAAATTTACTTCAGCAGCAACTTTGCTTTAGGTTAACACACCTTTTGTCTTATCTACAATAATTTGACTTTCTGAATGATTCCTTTGTACATATTTCGGTGTCCTAGGGGACATCACCAGAGCATCCTCTTCTCTTTCATTTTGTTCATCCTGTTTTTTCTCTTCATTTTTATCTTGTTCTTTTATAATTTATTTTATTTTTGTACAGTCATGTTCATTAGACAAATATCCATGAATATCAATAGAATTCTTCATTGTTTCATCAACCTTCACATTCAAGCTTTCTACAATATTCCTCAATCTTTTATTAGAACATATGTACACCTTGCTTTTAGTAGAGTATCCAAGAAATATTCCTTCATCATTTCTTGTATCAAACTTTCCCAAAGTTTCCTCATAATATAGCATTTGCTTCTGAATACCTTGAAATATTTAATTATAGGAATTCTCTCATACCACAACTCATAGGGAGTCTTTGTACTATTTGCTCTGGCCTGAACTCGATTGAATACATATATAGCAGTGCGAATAGCTTCTTTCCAGTAAAATTTTGGTAATTTGGCTTCAATGATCATTGACCTAGCAACTTCTTGAACTATTCTATTTTTCCTTTCAACAACTCCATTCTACTAAGTTCTCAAAGACGATAACTGTCTCTTTATTCCATGCATTTCACAAAACATATTGAACTCATGGGAGGTGAATTCTCCATCTCTATCAGATCTCAAACATTTTATCTTCAAATTCACTTCATTTTCAACCATAGCTTTGAATTCCTTGAATCTTTCCGATGCATCTGATTTCTCCCTTAGAAATGTAACCCATGTATATCTAGAATAATAATCAATTAAAATCATAAAGTACCTTTCACCAAGTAGACTTCGCACTCTCATAGGACCACAAAGATTTGCATGAACCAAATTTGGTAATCCAATAGTAGATTGTTCTCTTGATCTATAATGATTTCTTGTTTGCTTCCCAAACTGACAATTCCTATGATGGAGCTTCCAAAATTTTCCAATTTTCATGCAGCTTATAGACCATGTTTACTTCATAAACCCTTGTCCCCATGTTAGTAGGGTTTTTTTTATAAAGTATTCAAGTATTCTAATGCTTCATTGACCTGTTATACCAATCACCAGTTTGTTAAGTCTTTCCTAAAGCCATAGTGCATGTTCATTTACTGGCCCCTTTGGTTTAGAGTACCGGTCACCCATTTTATCGTTCACTCCAAATTTTCCCTAAGTCTGAATGATGATTATTTTCCAATGACTTAAGACTTAATTCATTCATCCTAAGGGTTAAATATCATCAGCCTAATGAGCCCCTTATTATTTCTAACCTTGATGTATGCACAAATTTTAAGATTCGAGGTTGTGGGAAGCAATCTGGACCGCACCCCGCTAGCTCACGGGTGATAAATGCCAGCAGGTTACAGTGTGTGTGGTGCGCGGTATAAAGATGTGTGTCCTTGTACAATCATGGGGCCCATTCTCCACTACCATTCCCACTGCTTGAAGCATTGAATAGATGGTGTTGATCGAACACCTAGGTTAATCTCCACCATTCCCCGCTGGCTCACAAGGAGAAGTTGGAGACTTGTTAAAAGCTATGAGGTATGCGAGAGCCTGACACATGGATTAATCTGCTAGCTAGTGAGGATATTAAGACCTATCATCGGATGAGTTACTAAGCTAATTGGTATGAACACCATTGGCTGAAGGTGATTAATCAACGAACACCTAGAATTCAAAGACGATCAACTTGGTGCAAGTCATCTAATTTACCATCTTAGTAGAAGATCGACAACAAATATTCAAAATAAATGAACAGGTGTGTGATAGACATTTGGTCTTGCAAACAGTGCACATTAATGGCTAGCTTTTTATAGGAATGATCAAATTGATCTCCATGCATGTGGAGATTTAATTACTGGCAGTCATGAAGTATGATTTACAAATTTCTATGCATTTGTGAATCAAATGATGATGATACATACACCAACAAATTTACACTCTTTCATGCATGTGATTTTCTAAGTATTGATTGTTGTTGTCATCACATCACATGATAAATATAGTAGGAAATAACTGCTAATTGTAGTTAGAAATTTTTTGAATTGAGATAGAGTGAGTCTGAGAGATCACCATATTCAGAAGACGAGTAAACCGGTAACTTCTGTGGAGCCATCAAGAAGGTTGGTTCGATTGAGTTTGCACAGGCCTAGTTCTAGTGTTCTAGAGTGTGCTTCAACTATAGAAATTAATGCTCCTGCTAACAAGCCCAAGAGTGCACCCACAAGGTTTAGCAGGAGGTTGCAATTCCAGAGTGCTGCTACTAAAAGGATAGAGGACAAAGGCAAGGAGTCGTTGCAATCCAGGGCAAGCAGAAAAATAAGATATGGGCATGGCTCCTTTGGATGCCAAAATTCTCCCATCGATCTCATAGATAGCCCGTCAGATAGTGAGATGGATACCGACTCTAGTTTTTGCTAGTATCTCGCAACCTTGGGTCAAATTCCTGCTCCTGGTGAAGAGATATTGTCTATCCCTCCACTGGTTGTTAGGACTCCGAGCAGATGGGATGGCACCATACTACAAAAAGAAAAGGACTAGGAGGGCGCTGAGGTTTCTTCTCCCTCCCTTGCAATGACACAAAGTGGGTGTGTTTATTGAGGTGTGGGTGTTGGTAAGGGAAAGGTGGTTGATTGGTGGGAAGATGCCATGTGGGATGGAAAATTTTGGTTTTGGTAAATTACTATGCTAGTTCCTCTCTTCTTCGGTGTACGTGGTTGTTTTTTTTGGGTCTGATGCTGACTGTGCAACTTCGTGATGGTGTGGATCTCTGGTTCATTGCGTACTTGGCTACAAAGGGAATTTTGGTGGTACTTTGCATTTACCTTTGTAATGGTTGTTGTAAAATTCCTTTCCCCGTTTTCAATGTGTTCTTGCAGAATTAGTATGTGGAGAATTTTAAAATGCAGGTGAAATTAAAGACGAAATGAAATTTTTTATTGAAATTGCATTTGAGCCAGTAGCTTGTTTTCTCCCTTATTCTATAAAAGGGAATTTAGGGCTCAATTGTGGGGAATTCTGATCAAGTTTTGAGTCAGGTGCTTATTTGGGTATAATATTAGGTGTAGAGGAAAGAAAATGACTAGAGTAGATAACTTGTTTTGAGCTTTGATAAACATATGTGATTATCTTAAATAGTTTTACAGAAGTGACTGATATAGAAAAAAAATGTATAATTTTGATGCATGTGATCTCCTGATGTAAATTTCTATGAATTTTGAATGAAATGTCAATGATGTCTTCATTCGTCTTCAAATATTTGTTTGAATGTGTGTCTCTGTTTGTGCTTTGATTCAAGTAATCAATTAGAATGCTTAAATGGGATCATGAATTTGTAGTTATTTACAAAGGATTTGATAAGCAGTCGTGTATTAGAAGTTGTGAGCTCTATAATGCAAATTAGTTGTGAGAGTAGTCCATTTTATCATATTTAAAATAATTTATGTGTTACTGATCTTTGTGTATGTGACTCTGATGTCCTATGTAACAAGGCACTGGTCTATTTTCAAATATTCACATAAAGGGTATATCAATTTTCCATCCAGTGACCGACTTGAAATCAAAATGAAAATTTGTTTTAAATTCATTAAGCCTAAGGTATGTATGTGTCAATAATCTTGAGAATACCTTCATTTTGATGAATGGGTAGCAGTTTACTTAAAGATAAGCCAGTATCATAGTAATTCATGCATAATTACCCTTCATTAAAATTGATCTATGAAAATGATGTGTTCTATAAAGTATGAGTCAAAATGAACACAATAGGAACACTCTCCTTGGTCCCACAGAGCCTAAAGTGTAGAAGATCTCAGTCTTCAACTGAATCTTGTTAGTTGGCCATTCATTGTAAGGGTCTTGAGTATAGGAATTGGATATTCCTTAGATATTCCTTAGGTGCATTGGAAAACACCAACATAATGGATACTTTGCTAGGGAATTCTCCTTCTCCAAACGCAGATACAAAATGTAGAGTCAAAGGGTAAAGTGAACCTGAAGAATCTGGTAAATAATTGGAGTGTAGCAAAGATTGAAGGATCTAAGTATGACTCTGTTGTGGAAGATAGACCATAATGTGAAATGCTTGTAAAGAAACTTCATCTCACTTGAAGTTTAGTCCTCTAGAAGGAGGTGACGACTCTAACTCAAAGAACCTGTTAAATCTTTCATCAATTGACCGGATCTACAACTTAAAAGGCAAAGGATAGTTACTTGCTGCAAATTACCAGGTATTTTCATATAATTTGAAGGAATAGGAGAGTATTACTGATAAATCAGGATGAATTTTCTCATACTTGAGATGTAATGATTCCCTAATAACTGAATTAGCACTAGATGAGGGAATGATAGCAATATTTTAGTACGATCTTGTATATAAGTTAAATTCCCGCGTTATGATGAAAAGAGCATGTTAAATTGTTAGATCCTAGCTAGCATTTGTAAGAAATACATATGCCAAGATCTCAGGGTCAAATCTGTAAAATGGATTGAAGTGATGTTTTATAATTGTTGAGTATATTCTCAATTCCTTTTTAAGAATTAAAAGTAAGTTGTCAATTCACCTTATCTGGTATAAATATGGAGAAAAGTATGCAAGGTGAATAGTCATTGTTTCACCAAGGAAATTTTAATACTAATAGGTACAAGGCTATTAGCTTTTACAATATTTGTGGTTACCAAATGGGGTACCACCCAAGGTTAGGGACAAACTACCAAAATTTAGTGGTGAAAATTCAAAATCAGCAAGCAAGCATGTCCAAGAATTTGTTGATATGATGGGTGATTATGAAATAGACCCTAAAGATGTGGTTATGAAGCTATTTGTTCAATCCTTGAAAGAGATGCAAGAGATTGGTTCTCTTTTCTGCCCATTTTCTCTATACATTGTTGGAACAAACTTAAGGAAGCCTTCATGGACCAATTTAGTGAGAGGATAAACCCAAGTGTTGCAAGAAAGAATTTCATGGAGATCTCTAAGGGTAAAGGGGAATTGGTCTCTGCTTTTAACCTTAAATTTTCCAAGGTCATAAGGAAAATCCCTGAGCATATGATACCAAATGATTCAGAGTGTTTGGTTGTATATCTGGGAGCATTTGATAGTAAGATGGGCTTCTTGTTTAGAGATAAAGAACCTACCACTTTACAAAAATCTTATCAAGAGGCCATGAACATTAAGAACAATTTGAAATATTCAATCATGATAGGACTTGTGATTGCTAGCAATAGTTCTAGCAGTATTCAATCTATTGAACCAAGCAGACCAGGAGGTAAAAAGGTTTGCCAAGAAAGGGATCTCATACATGTCATATCTGCTTTACTCCTAAGAGATGCGGAACATGGGCAAGCATCAACATCACATCAACTAAGGATGAGAAGGTTTGATTTAATTTTCTTTGTCAGGAAGTTTTATGAAATGAAGAGACATGAAAATGAGTCACCATATGACTTATTCTCAAGATTCTTAGATGTTCTGATGGAGATACCCAAGATTTTTAGGCCTAGTGACTTAATGTGTATTAATTTTGTGAAGCATACATATCAGGATCAAGTCAGTGGTCTAAGGATTAGAAGCTTCATAGCCTTGATCAAGTAGTAGATTGGATAAATACTGTGGAAGAGATTGAGCATGGTCATCTACACCTAGCTATTTCCCAGAATGTGGGCAATAATTGCCACAGTGAGGAGAAACAAAGGCTAAGGTTGACAGATCAGAGAGAAGCATCAAAGTTTGAGCAATTGACTGTTGAATGTTTTTATTTTGTAAGCAACATAGAAGCAAGTGAATATAGTAGTGATAAGGATGAAGAGATAGAATGTGAAAATAAGGAGGTAGTACCCAATTATATTCCTTGGGATGTCATAAGCTATGAGCAAACACAAGAAGTGTAGGGTGAAACCTCACAAATTGATTTAGATAGCACTTATCATGCACTATTCAATGAGGGGAATACATTTGGATCCAATAATATGATACAAAGAGGGAGTCAAAGTGATGAGATTGAGTTTGGGAAGTCTTCAATTGAGTATGATTCCTCTTATGAAGTGTAGATGGAATCCCTTGCTTCTAGTAGGGGATATGTTAATAGCCTTGAAGGTGTATGTTTCAAAGGCAGTGAACAATTCTCTTCATGCAAATAATTCCCTGAATGTGGGTCAATTGTTATGAATGCAAATGATGATGAGGATGTGAAGAATGTTTTTCTTTGCTCTTCAAGTGATTACATTGATGTTGAATGCATTGATGATCAAGACTATTGGAATCATGATAATGAGAAAGATGAGATACATCCAATTACCATGAAGGTATGGAAAAATATTTTATTTAATGAATTTGCATTGGACAATGAGGTTATGAATGATAATTCATATTGGTATAGGAGTAATCCTCTTTTTGAAGATAACCCTGGCGAGTACTCAACCAACACTACTAGTGAATGTGTCAAGGATAATACAAACAAAAATCAAGGTGATATGGAGATTGGTAACTTTACCTTTGAATATGTTAGCTCTGATTTTCTGGTTCCTCGACTAAGTGGGGGTTGTGAAGACACAAGAACTAATGAATCAACTTATCAACATGTGATTGAGAAAATTGTACTAGATAAGTGTGCCTCAGATTTGCTGGAATCTAAATGTGACAATGGCTCTCATGATAAAGAAGTTCATGACAATGATGTCAGTTTTGGATGTAGCATGGATATCCAAAAGAATGTGGAGGATTGTATTGACTTTCCTATGGTGACATGTTGTGTACCTAAAAAGATAACTGAAGTGTCATCTATTCATGTTCCACATGATGAATGCATGGACACTTAGGAAACATTATTTTTGTTGGAGAGAGAAATATTTGATTATTCTGCAGAGTATGCAAATATTGTGGCACTATTTCATCCATGTGAGGAGCATTCCAAAGGAATAGATAATCAAGGGATTGATACAAGTCAATATGAAGCTATAGTGGATTTCTTTGTAGATACTCCTTATCTTATGGACCTAATCATGGAACTTCTTTCATCTTTAAAAAACAACACTTGTGACAAATAGGTTGAAGGTATGCTTGATCATGTTTTTCCTTTCCCCGATCTTTTAAAAGACTGGCCAGGTATGAGCTAGAGTGTCTACAAGCCTTTCAAGTTTGATGAGAAAATGGAATGTGCATTTATACCTCAAGACAGTGTGGAGTATGAGAGTTTCATCTTCTCAGTCTAGTTTGATGAACTTCTGATGGGGAAAAATAAATTAGGCAATGCTACATCAAGTATCATGGATAGTGCTGATTGTGATGGTGCTAGTGGCTTGGAACTACACAATGTCCATATGGACTCATTACCAATAAAAAAAGATAAAGTCTTTGACAAAGGAAAGAATCATCCCTAAATTTTGGGGGCTTGGGGCCTCCACCTTTTGGAAATGAATTGCAATGTATATTTTGTAAATAGTGTACATAGGTTGATATGGTGTGTCTGCTTGCCTTGCTTGGGCGTGCTCCTAGGTTTTGGTCTTCTACCCTAGTCTACTTCAACCTGAGATTTGGATTCTTGCAATACCCACTAAGGGTATATGTCCTCGAGCATGAGCCACTGATGGAGCTTCCAAAATTTTCCAATTTTCAAGCAGCTTATAGACCCTATTTACTTCATAAACCCTTCTCCCCATGTGAGTAGGGTTTTTTTTATAAATTATTCAAGTATTCTAATGCTTTGTTGACCTACTCTACTAGTCACCAATTCATTAAGTCTTTCCTAAGGCCACAGTGCACGTTCGTTTACTGACCCCTTTGGTTTAGAGTACTAGTCACCCGTTTTATCATTCGCTTCAAATTTTCCTTAAGTCTAAGCGATGAGTATTTTCCAATGACTTAAGACTTAAGTTATTCATTTGAAGGGTTAAATATCATCAGCCTAATGGGCCCTTTATTATTTCTAACCTTGATGTATGTGCAGATTTTGAGATTTGAGGTTGTGGGAAGCGATCTGGACCATACCCTGCCAGCTCGTGGGCACTAAATGTCAACAGGTTATGGTGTGTGGGCTGCATGGTATAAAGAAGCATGTCCTTGTACGATCATGGGGCCCAGTCTCCACTACCATGCCCATCACTTGAAGTATTGAATAGATGATGTTGATTGAAAACCTAGGTTAATCTTTGTCGTTCCCCACTGGCTTGCAAGAAGTTGGAGGCTTTTTAAAAGCCATGAGGTATGCAAGAGCCTGACATGTGGATTAGTCTGCCACCTTGTGAGGATATTAAGACCTGCCGCTAGATGACTTGCTAAGCTGATTGGTACAAATGCCATTGGGTGAAGGTGATTAATCAATGAACACTTGGAATTCAAAAATGGTCAACTCGGTGCAAGCCGTCCGATTTACCATCTCAGCAAAAGATTGATGATGGATATTCAAAATAAATGAATAGGCATGTGACAGCCATTTGGTCTTGCAACCAGCGCGCATTAATGGCCAACTTTCTACAGGAATGATCAAATTGATCTCCATGCGTGTGGATATTTAATTACTGGCAATCATGAAGTATGATTTACAAATTTCCATGCATTTTGGAATCAAACGACGATGATACATATGCCAACAAATTTCTGCTATTTCATGTGTGTGATTTTATAAGTATTAATTGTTGATGTCATCACATGACACGATAAATATAACAGGAAATAACTGCTAATTGTGGTTAGAATTTTTTTGAATTGAGATAGAGTGAGTCTAAGAGATCACCATACTGAGAAGATGAGTAAGCCAATAACTTATGTGGTTCCAACAAGAATTTTGGTTTGATTGAGTTCACAGAGGCCTAGTTCTAGTGTTCCAAAGTGTTCTTCAACTATAGAAATTGATGCTCTTCCTGACAAGCCCAAGAGTGCACCCACAAGGTGCAATAGGAGGTTGCATTTCTAGAGTGTTGTTGCTAAAAATATGGAGGACAAAGGAAAGGAGTCGTTGCTATCTGAGGTAGGCAAAAAAATAAGATATGGGCATGGCTCCTTTAGATGCCAAAATTCACCCATTGATCTCACGGATAGCCCGTTAGATAGTGAGATGGAGACTGACTCTGATTACTACCAGTATCTCGCAACTTTGGGTCGAATTCTTGTCCTTGGTGAAGAGATATTGTCCATCACTCCACTAGTTGTTAGGACTCCGAGCAGACGAGATGGCACTATACTGCAAAAAGACAAGGACAAGGAGGGAGCCGAGGTTTCTTCTCCCTCCCTTAAAACAACATGAAGTGGGCATGTGTATCATGGTGTGGGTGCTGGTAAGGGAAAGGTGGCTGGTTGGTGAGAAGATGCCATGTGGGACAAAATTTTGGTTTTGGTAAATTGTTGTGGTAGTTCCTCTGTTCTTTGGTGTACGTGGCTGTTGTTTTTTGGGTCTAATGATGACTGTGCACCTTCGTGACAGTGTGGATGTCTGGTTCATTGCGTACTTGGTGATAAAGGGAATTTTGGCAGTACTTTGCATTTCCCTTTTTAATGGCAGTTGTAAACTTCCTTTCTCCATTTTCAATGTGTTCTTGTAGAATTAGTACATGGTGAATTTTGAAATGCAGGTGAAATTAAAGACGAAATGAAATTTTGTATTGAAATTGCTTTTGAGCCGGTAGCTTGTTTGCTCCCTTATTCTATAAAAGGGAATTTCAGGGCTCATTTGTGGGGAATTCTGATCAATTTTTGAGTCGAGTGCTTATCTAGGTAGAATATTGGGTGTAGAGGAAAGAAAATGAATAGAGAGAATAACTTGTTTTGAGCTCTTATGAACATATGTGATTATCTTAAATAGTTTTATAGAAGTGATTGATAAAGAAAACAAATGTATAATTTTGAAATATCTGCTCTCTTGATGTAAATTTGTGCGAATTTTGAATGAAATGTCAATGATGTCTTCATTCATCTTCAAATATTTGTTTGAATGTGTGTCTCTGTTTGTACTTTGATTCAATTAATCAATTATAATGCTTAAATGGGGTCATGAATTTGCAGTTATTTACAAAGGATTTGATAAGAAGTCATGTATTAGAAGTTGTGAGCTCCATAATGAAAAGTAGTTGTGAGAGTTGTCCATTTCATCAGATTTAAAATTATTTATGTGTTATTGATCTTTGTGTATGTGACTTTGATGTCTTATGTAACAAGGCACTGGTCTATTCTCAAATATTCACATAAAGGGTATATCAATTGTCCATCCAGTGACCGACGTGAAATCAAAATGCAAATTCATTTTAAATTCATTAATCCTAAGGTATGTGTGAACCCCAATCCTAGACCCGCACAAACATAGCAAACAAACACAATATTAGATCCATATGCAAGTTAGAACTAAGATTCCCCATGAAATTCATCTACAATGCTCAAAATAGGAAGGAAATGAAGAACAAAACAAGAAAAGCAATTAAATCCTATTTAAACATGCAAACTTTCAATCCCATGGGGGAATTGGTGCCAATTTGATGTAGAAATTGGCCCTTTCCCAACTCCTTTGCAAGCTTGATGAAGATTGATCCACTTGGTGATGATGAACAATGTGCTTCCTTGATAAAATCTGTAATAACCTAGCTATGATGATGGAAAATGCTATAGAAATGGATGAATTTTCTCTAAATATGAAGATAGTAACTTTGCTCTAAGTTGTGGATCCAAAATACAAAGGAAACCTCTTATTTATAGATGAGAATGTTGAAGAATGAGGAAAAATGGATGAATGTGGGATCATTCAACATCCAATGCCAAGTGCCACTTGTCAAGATGTGAATGGAGGAAGCTTGAACACATTTTGATGAATGTGCACAATAAATGATATTAGGTGGAATTTAAAATTGTGAAATGACATGTTGGAGGGAAAAAGGAATGAATTAAATGCCACTTGGCTCAATGCACAAGGACATGTAAGAGGAAATGAATGCCTTGTTGGAAGGACAAATCCATTTGGAGGGATTTTCAAACTTGGAGGAATATTCCCTTTTTTGATGCCATTTTGAAAGTAATTAGGGATTTTATTAAATCAAAGAAATGATTTATTGGTGCAAGTTGCAAAATCTAGAGGATTTAGGTGATTAGGATTAAATTAACTAGGATTTGATTAATTTAATAGGAGATTACTTGATGTGACCATTTGATTTAGATTTTTGGATTGATTTAAATCAAAATTGAGAGGAATATGATTTAGATTTAATTAAATAAAGGTTTTGATTTATTTAATTAAAGAAGGAGATGATGTTAGATTGAATTGAATATAGATTGATTTAATTTAATAGAATGAATTTAGAGATTTAATTAAATAGGATTATTTAATTAAATAGAGATTAGAGGATTAATTAAATAAAATTGATTTATTTAATTAATAGAAGAGGATGACTTAATCAAATAAATCTGATTTATTTAATTAAGGGATGAAAGGTGATGACTAGACAAGAAGATGATTCAGGACGAACAATGTTAGTAATCAAGATCAAGTGTGTCAGTATATTTTCCATGTCTATAGTATGTATGTGTTAATAATCTTGAGAATACCTTTGCTTTGATGAATGGGTAGTAGTTTACTTAAAGATAAGCCAGTATCATAGTAATTCATGCATAATTACCCTTCATTAAAATTGATATGTGAAAATGATGTGTTCTATAAAGTATGAGTCAAAATGAACACAAAAGGAACACCCTCCTTGGTCCCACAGAGCCTAAAGTGTAGAAGATCTCAGTCTTCGACTGAATCTTGTTAGTTGGCCATTCATTGTAAGGGTCTTGAGTATAGGAATTGGCTATTCCTTAGAGATTCCTTAGGTGCATTGGAAAACACCAACATCCTGTAGATAGCATTTATGCTTTGTAATTCTCAGTAGATCTCTCATGACCTAACATCACTAATCCTTTCCAAGTTATCAAAATTCATGTGACACATTCTCCTATGCCATAACCAACTATCATTTATCTGATTCATAAAGCATTGTCCATCAACACCTTAAGTTGATAAATATTCCCTTCAAATTTCTTTCCTATAGCAATCAATGTTCTGATCCTTTCTAGATCCACATTTCTCATCCTTAAACACAAGATCATATCCTTTTCTACAAATTTGACCAACACTCAACAATTATGCCTTAAACCCTTAACATAGTAAACATCATCAATATGATGCTTGCCATCAAAACTTATTGAACCTATCCCATAGATTTTAGCACCAGTATCATCTCCAAACATAACCAAGCCTCCATCATATTTCTCAAGTTTCAAAAAATTACTCTTATCACTAGTCATGTGATGTGAGCAACCACTATCAACTACCCAAAAGTTCTTTTCTTTGTTTGGCATGCAGGGCAGAGATAACCGAACCTTCATTTTTCTCCTTCTCCTTCTCTGGAGGACTTTCCTTTGTTATTTTTCTAAATTAGTAGAAGTAGGTTCATTCTTAATTGCCAAGAACAAGCATTCATTGTCATCTGGATCTTCATATTCTAAATCTTCATCTGAAATACTAGCATTCTCATATTAACATAGTAAGTTTTGTTAATCTTCTTTTCCTTTCTTTTCTTTCTCATATCTTTGTTTATTCATTTTAGCTCTTTTTGGACACTTTGCAGCATAGTGACCAATTTCTCCACAACTAAAGCATTTAAAGGGAAATTTACCTTCATACTTACTCGAGCCTTTTCTCATCCTTCTTACAAAGTTAGCTTCAATTTCATCAAATTTTTCTTCATTTGATCTTCAATTTTTGTAGCTTTAAAGTAGTCCTTTGTTTTTGCCTCCACTTCTTAGATTCAACTTCCTTATCTCATAAGATGTCAAGAATCCTAGCAGTAGATCCTTAGTACAAGTCTTATAATCTATAGTCTGCTCAATAGAAACTCACCTTTTCACTGTAAGCATCTAGAAGAGTTCTAAGAATTTTCTTTACAATCTTGGTTTCATCTATAGTAGTGCCAAGAGATCGCATTCCAGCCACTACCTCATCCAATCTCTATACATAAGCTTTAACATTTTCATCTTCATACATATGTATAAGATCAAACTGTGTTTCCAAATTCTATATTTTTTCCTCTTTTACCCTTTCATCACCATCATGTACTCTTTCTAAAGCATCCTAGACTTCCTTAGTTGTCTTCAAGTTTTGAACCTTAATCAACTCAAATGTACCAAATTGTTCTTTAAGATGAACTTTTCCTTATTATTCACTTCATGTGCTTTGATTTCTTTAGGTGTACTCGGGCCATTAGTAGGAGTGTAGGGATTCTCATAAGCTTTCTCTACATCATATCCATAATACTCTAGATATTCTTCCATCAATACTTTCTAGATACCATAATTAGTTCCATCAAACCTCAGATAATCAAAGACCATTTTTCTAGCCATCTCAAACCTTCCTCAAGTAGATAATATCTTCACCAAGGAACCAAGCTCTAATACCAATTGTTGGATAGGACAACTGAGAGTGGGTGGGGGGGGTGAATCAGTTGTCACAAATGATAATCTTCAATTCAATTACTAGAACTAACACATAAACTGATTAAATGATTAACCATCAAATTCCAATGCACAAACACAATAACACCATATTTATGTGGAAAATCCAATGAAGGAAAAACCATGGTGAGGATTAACTCACACTATAGAGAATATCAAAATCGATTACAAAAAGGATCACTGCCTGAAATAAGGCTCATTGCCTGAAATGAGGCTCATTTCCTACAATAAGGACTCACTGTCTACAAAGCTACAACCTGGAGGTACAAAAGAAGATAAATAATACTTGTTGTAGAGAGAAAAAAATCCTAGTGCAACAAAGGATTCCACTAGAATCACTTATCAACTTGCATGAATGATAGAGTTCTCCTTCTGGTCACTACATCTGGAAACTCAACATTAAGCTTCACACTGATCAACCACACACATAACTCACACACTTTTAGAATAGAATCAAAGTCATGTTTTCTCTTTCACTTATCTTCCTTCTTTTCTTGTGTAAAATTTTCATTGCTAGCTCATTTTGTATTTATATTATCTGCAACCTTGAAAAAGATACAAAGTCAACCGTCCAGCTTCAAATTCAAATTAGGTCAGTGCCAAACATCCCAGGGTGGAATTAGAATGAGGGCAACCCAAACACACACATCACCAGGACCCATAATAGATCCATCACACGTCATCGACTTTGAAGATAGTGCTTAACACACGGTCGACCAAACCAATGTAAAACACATAGAATGATTAAACTCGAAACTTCTAGAAATCAAAAAAATCTTCAATGCAATCAAAATTTTTTTTCTTTAAACACGCAAATCAAAAAACTTCAACAAAGAGAAATTTGGACCAACAACATTTCTCTCGGATCTTAGCCAGTACATAGAAAAACATAGTTCACAATTGGTGAACACAACTCTATCTTCACAAAGAACCAATAGCGAAGAATCCAGATATAGCAACCTTCATCAACCTTGAATAACATATCTTATCCACACAAACATAGGGATAAGTATGAGATCAACAACCTCAACAACTAAACACCTATAATCTTCCTTTGATACAATTTTCTCAATATCCTCAACATATACAGTCAACAACAACTAGTAGATAACCATCTAACCATTTGACATCAATGACAACACTTTAATTCATTTTTGCATTCTTGTAGCACATAACTCCAAAATATTTAATGCATTACAAAGGTATTCCTTTAGGCCTAACACTATAAACTTCCTATGGATTTGGTGTGTTTTTTGGACAATTCCATTAATGGTCTAACCACTTCATTAGCTACCTGTTGCAACTTTTGGGCTTCAAGGAAAAAATTCAATACATTCTTTGACTTCTATAAGTGGATTTTGTGGTACTTATGCTCATTTATTGTTGCTTCTTTTTCCCTTAAAATTGATCCGTGCTCATATCCATGATTTTATCGGGAGATTTGGATGCAGTTTAAAAAAAAATCATTGCTAGGTATGGCATGCAAGTCTTGGCTTCTCCTAGCTCTCCTTCTGGCACAAATTTCATAAGTAAATATTTCCTTGATCATATCTCCTTGACTTCTAGCCCTAGTTGGGTTAGGGTTTGAGTTTCATTCATCCAAGTTATGCTTGATCTATAAAGGCAACACTTGTATTCTTTTTAAGGGGTTCTTCCTCTAGGTCCTCCAAAGTTTTTCTTTAGTAGACATTGTATTCTACACTCTTCCATTGTAAAGAGTGGCCTTTTTCCTGTACATCAATGAAATCGATCAAACTTTCCTCTCAACCTTTTTTTATGTTTGTGCAAGTTCATTACTTGTATATATCTAAGTGATTTTTTCTCTCTTTCCATGCATACATGCTTGAGTTAAATCATTTATAGTTGCTGCTTGAGAATATCCTTTTCCTTCCAGCACTCTAGAAAACCCTAACCTCCATGATTTCCTTTGGGAATTGATCAAATAGAGATCTATATGAGTCCCTTGGTCCTTATTCAATGTGTTTTTGTGCAATCTCAGCTAGGAAGAAACAACTTTCCATCTTGGTGTACTACCTCCATTTCCCTTTTGTGCTTTCTTTCTCCCCTTTTCCCCTATGAGCTATTAGAGAAGAATAGTGGTAGGTTTTCATGTTTTGGGTTGGACCAACACATTTCACTTAGATCAAAAGAGGAAGCCAACCTTCTCTGGAGACTCAACATCATATGCACAAAGGTACCACACCTTGAGGTCGTTTCCATTGCGTCATTGGAATGTTGAGATTCATGTTCAACAGGGTGTAATTTCATGTGACAATAGTTCTCAAAATAAAAAAATAAAAGAAAAAGGTAAAATGGACATTTTAAAGATTCCTTGAGCAGACTAATGAATTTGCTTGATAGTATAGCACTTTTGCACAAAATTAAACTTTTGTTTTTGTCAAAATGGTGCTTATGTTTGAACATCAACACTTTTTCACATATCGGCATAGTTGCTAGGGAAAATATAAATTTGAACAACGACACTTTTTTTTGGGTAGTACGACACTTCTATTCAAACATTAACTCTTCTACCAAATATCGATGCTTTTGTAGAACAATAGTGCAACATTTTTTTTATGATAGTCCAATGCTTTTACATAATTTGATATAACAACACACATGTTTCAAAGAAAAATTGATTATATTTTGGTTTTTAAACATCAAGTATATTTGCAACTAAGTCAAACTAAGACAAAATCAACTGTGGATTACTTATAAAGCTCATCAAACAACACAATGCTCATGACTTTGAACATCTTGGTCTTATCAAAAGTCACTTTTGTTACTTGATTCAAAACATACAAGTAAGGCAATTCATGCTCATTATTTTTTTTATTAAAACAGTAATTGGGTACGAAACATTGACACGTCATACAAGAGTTCTTTATCAAAATCACATGGTCTTGTCAAAAATATCTCCTAGGCTTTCAAAATGGATCAACATCAACATTAAAACATCCCACTTCACATAACAACTTGAAATTTTTGGCAAAAAACCCCTTAGACTAAATTTTCAAACATCAACTAGTTTATCTCTATGTTTAAAAACAATCTATTTCTAGAAATTGAATTGAATTAGTACACATCTTTTTGGAAAAGTTTACCTTGAAGTCACAAGTCTACTGTCAAGGTTTACAAGTTCATAAACATCATCATAAAAAACAAATCAATCAAACTTGAGTCTAGGTTATGGTCAAAAATTGAAAGTGTCATTTCATTCATCTCTTCACAACATCATACATCATTGATCCAAAACCTAGTAGGGGTTCTTTGTTAGAGAAATTTGAATCAACCACGGAATTCAAACAATATCATTTACAATAGAAAACTTCTAGGGTTGATACACACTTCATGGTTACAACAAGATCACAACATAAGAAAAGCATGGAGTTGAACCCTAGTGGTTCAAACATACCCATCACAACTAGTGCTAGTGAACCTACCTTTTGGGCGCTCTATTTTAATCCTATAGGATTTTACACTCCACTAAACAATCCACCACCATTTCACTCATCACAAAAAACAAGGGTTCAAATAGATGATAGAGTGTCAAAAATGTGTACTCCTTTACTTTTAACACTTTGTTTGGGTCCCCTCAATTAAATTGGACTTAATTATGCCTTAATAAGCCCTATTTTACATCTACAATCCTAAAAAAATATATTTTTTGATGGGGAAACCCGATAACAATTAATGCCAACAAATAATTAATTACCTTGAGAAATCTATGTTCAAGGAATAGGGACCTAGGACCTGTTCACCCATGGGTAAATGGGTCCTCCCTAGGCCTCTAAAACCAAATTTAAAATAAATTTTTAATGGTATTTTAATGTCCCTCAATTCAAATTTCAATTTCGGCTTGCGATGTTTAATTTTCAAGAAATTAAGGATAGATACCTATAAATACAAGGTCTTTTATCAATTAAAGTCTAAGAAAAACTAAGCAACAATATCTAGCAAGAAGGAAAATTTCACAAGTGAAGATTATGATCAAGAGGATTCAAGAGCAGATTTATTAATGATTTATTGCAGAAATCAAGATCTCAACCATCATGTCAAAATTCTTTTTCCATCATGCATGTTTTTGGAGCTGACATTGTGATGTAGGTTTCAAGATTCAAATAAACATTCAAGTCAAGATTCAAGTATCAAGATCCACATCCATTGAAGCCATTTAATGCTAGATCAAGATCAAGATTTTAGTCCTCCAAAGGTTTATTCAAGGGTTTGGTGAGTTACAACATATAATTGTTCATTCATCATTCCTTTCATGTTTCATTATTTCAATTCAAGGTTTAATTACCAAAATAGGGTTTGACCAAGGAAAATCCCCATCCACAAAAAAACAAATTTTTTCTCCTCTTTATGAATGTACAAGTTTATAGGTTGAAGAAGGATTGAAAAACTCGAAGTTATAAATTTGGAAAGTTGCAAAAAGTTGTCATATTTGTTGTCAATCCATGGAATCTCACCTACTGGCTTTATTTCTGAGTGTCTAACATTGAAACCTAGACCAAACATAAGCTATAGACTGACACTAGATGATCCTGAAAGCTGAGTCAAACCTCTTCATAGTGACCCATTCACCTATAGGAAAATGAGTCCTAGGTAGCCTTATGAAACTATATTTTGGTGACAGGTGCACATCACTCTACCATTTCCAAATCTGCAAGAAGTTTTTTGTTTATGTCTATGTTATTCTTTAAATTGAAGATCCAAGTGTCATTTTGCATAATTGTGGTGAATTAGTATTTTTAGTTTTTCTCCCAAAGTTTTTTTTAGGTTGATACCCCCATCCTCAATCATAAGGAAACCAACAGATTCCCTCATTGAGTTGACTCAACTAAGGGTTGCATGTCCATTCTTTGTGGGGATTTCATTTCCTAACGAAATAAGGGAAAGTAGGTCCATATTTCATATCCCATACATCACCGACCTATTTTCCTATGTTTCATATTGGTGAACCTAACTTTTTTACATCATAATTTCTAATTTGGAACCTTAGATTTAGATTTACATTCTTTTCCTTTAGTTTGCACTTTTAGATCTCTCAAATTTGCATTAGCTTGATTTGCATTTTTAGGATGTTAAAGTGCATTTTGGCATTGTTGAAAATCTAAAAATTCACAAAAAATGGCATAGTGTTAGACTCATTTTGCATAGTGCTTACATAAAATTGCATGATCAATCACTTAAATCAGAAAATTGAACCAAAATTACATCTCAAGTTAAGGATTTTTTCTTGTCATTGAGCATCATTTCACACTTGCATTTAACTCTAATTTGCTAGAAATTTGAAACTATAATTACTTGTTTGCAACTAGAATTTGGAAATATAAACATCAACTCAAAAATTTATAATTTAATTTTTTAAAACCCTAATAGAAGACTCATTTGACCATGGGCGAATGAGTCCCTAATTAGACATGTTTCTTAATTTTTTGGAATTAAAAACTCTCAGTTTGCTTTTTTTGTTTTTGCATTTAAGTTTTTGTTTCACTTTCCAATATTTATGTTTTCTACAATCATTTATATTAAGGTTAATTGATCAATTAAAGTGCATTTCAAACATATTTTCATTTAAAAGACATCATTTTTCAGGCTTTTGCATAGTATAATCAAAAAATTATCTTGTTTAATATTTGGAAATTGCTATCTCCTTTTACATATTTGCATTGCACTTCCTATTGTTGATTGTTCATTTCCTATTCTCTATTTTGGGTGCACCTTAAGTTTGGTGAAAATTGTATGAGCTTCACAACCTGGTGTCCTATTGTCAATACTCTAGTGAGATATAGCTTTAGACTCATGCCATCTCATGCTAGCACATCCGCCATGGATTTTGAGTTCTCTAGCTCTTTCACTCATAGTGTTGAGACTAGTCAATCCATCATGGACCTGTTGTGCCATTTTCACACACATGCCTCGCTAGAGGAAGGTACCTCCTTTTTGGTTTCTTTTGTTTTCTTTTGTTTTTTTAGGTTCTTCCTTTTCCCCTTAAGGGATGGGTCCTTTGAATTTTGGTTGACTTCACCTTTGAGCTTTTAATGATTGCATTAGTATTTAGGGTGAATCTGGTTGGCAACAATTGACCTCATGTTTCACATTTGAAATAACTAAGTCCCTTTAAATTACTAAGCATCAAATAGGCTAAGTTTGGTCCAAGTTCGAGAATTTCATGAGGTCTCAAAATCCTCGAGATACTATTTTTCGTGGAATCCAGCGGTGTCCAGATTACCCAGGTTCCTTTTCGCTAAATCCAAGTTCACATGGAATCCCTAAAAGTTCTTTTTTCATGAAATTCCTACTTGCTTGCATTCTTCAAAATCCTTGTTTTTAGAGAATCCTTGCCTTCATGGATTCCCTAAAACCCAGTGCAGTGTCTTGTCACGTCATTTATTTCCTTCTGTGAATGAAAAGTTTCCATCAATGCTTGTTTCTGGTTGGATTTATAATGCAATTTGAGTCTTTTGGATGTCATTATGCTTTTAATATCTTGAAAGTTTTCATCTTTTAAGAGCTCTTGAAGTGCTTGAGTAGATTGGAGCCTAGGGTTTTGCTAATTTTGTGTAAATTTCAAAGCATCATCGCTAGGGTTTCCAAGGTGCAATTTATGTGTCCATTTTTTCCTTTCAAAATATGAGGTAGGGTCTAAATTTCCTCTTTTTGGCTTTGTAAATGAATTTAATGAGGATTTAAATATTTATTTTTCCCAAAGTCATGATTTAAAGTTGCATCTTCTATTGATCATCAAAACAAATAGTTTGAAGTCATTTCATTGTGGTTTTCATTTTGATTATGTATGGTTTGTAATATGAAATTTTCTTTGGTTTGATCTATGTTTTGAGATTGTCATTATTGTACCTATCATTTGCATTCAAAATGTGGATTTATGTTTGGGGCATTGCAAGTAATCTAGGGTTTATGTTTTGGATACTAATTCAATGCACTCTGTTGATTCAATATTTGATTGATACAACATAGGGCATCATTTACTTGTGTTGAAAAGGTCATAAATAGTCAATTTGGTTTCCCTAAATCTTGGATTACTGGGTGCATTACGATTAGAATCATAGATTTCCTTGTGTTGAAGTACTATTAGAAGGGTTGTGTTCATCGATGTGTAATACATTTGGATTCGTCATTGATTCAAGTTCATGATTTCTTTTAAAGGTCAAACTATGGTCAATTAGTGAATGTAGGGGTATGATTGTCCAAGCTTATACTTTTCATTTAATCCTTCAAGGTTTGAAAACCTGACATTTATTCTCTCATCATCGAATTTGTGTGCTTATGAAATCATTGATGAATTGTTTTTCGTGAAATCCCTTGTCTCTTGTAATTTTTGAAATATGAATATTATTGCTTAATCATTGATGGATTGGATTCCTTGAAGCCTCTTGTTATTCACTAAATATGCATCCAGCTAAAATCCTCAAAATTTATTCTTTCGTGGAATCCTTAGACTCCTGCATTCCTCGAAGTGCATTTTTTTTGCAGAATCCACACCTCTTAGGATTTCCTGATGAGTTAGTTTTCACAAAAACTACTTAGCTTTGGTTTTCTCAAGAATTGAGCCTTTTTTAATTCCCCGTCTACCTAGATTTCTTGAAATTGCATGGTTTTCATGTGGAGTGCCTTGACATAATTTGGAGTATGGCTCATACTTATAAGGTTTTAAAATCTTTAAATTATAGGGAAAATTATTTAGTTTGGTGATCACTTTGAACATATACTGTTGCCTTCATAGAATTTGCATGCTCGTGGATTCCTCGAGGAACTCTCTTTTGTGGATTCTGTAAGGTGATGGATTACCCAAAAATCTATGAGAGGCTAAAATCCTTGAAGTCTATAAAAACCCAAAATGTTCTAAAACTTGGTTTTAACGATTTATAACTTTGTTTTTGGATTATAATGATGGATTATGAGTTATTACATAATGCATATGAGATATCATAATTAATCTAGACATGCAATGATGTGCTAATTAGTTTTACTTTACATTTTGAGTGATTATGGTGTTTGTCAAACCAGATACAAGAAAAGTCTAGCAAGGCTAAAAATGGAAAAGCAAAGTCAACTGAGATAATTAAAGAGTGAACCATCAATTTTGAGGTGTGTTCTATGTACTTCTCTTCCACTCTTAGGATATTTCTCCTAAAAGGGGAGAGATATAACCCATAAATTGAGGTGGTTCACTCAAACTAAGGAATGTAAGATGAAATTAAGACTAAATGCAATGATCTAGATGCAACTAATTGATGAAATTGACTGATTATGAATGAAAAACTAATGAAATATGCAATATTTGAAAACACAATGTGACATTTGCAAAAGACTTAAAAAGATGAACAAAAATGCAAAAAGCACTAAACAAAAAGTTGTAACTTAGAATGTGTGCACTTGTAAGATTGATAAAGGCTAGAATCCACTCTGAAAATCTAGAAAAGTTAACCTTTTATCTGACTAGGACTCATTTGCCACCCTGGGTGAATCAGTCCTAGGTCAGGGTTTTCTTCCTAGAAATTGATTTTTGCTCATTGGGTATTGGAATCTACAGTTAACTCTTTCAGCCACCACAAGTGGGACTCATTCGCCATCCATGGCGAATCAGTCCTTTTCAGTTTTTTGCAAATTCAGATCTTAGACCTGCACATTGTCACCTATACAACACTTTTTGACGGGAATTTGAGTCAAGATCTCAGAAAATACCTACAAAATAGCTTAATTTTTTTTTTCTAATGGGGGTTTTTCCTTGGTCAAACCCATAATTGGGTAATCAAACCTTGAATGGATAAAATCTACACAAAACCCTAGCCTTAAGTGTGTCGAAGACTAGGAAAATCTGAAGTATAACAAAACCCTACTCTATTGTGCTAGAATAAGATGTGCAAATGTGATTTGAATGATGCAAGACTTCAATCCTAGAAACCCTACAACATATCAAATGGATGTAAATGACATGAAAACCTTAAGTCTAAAGATAGAGAGAAGATGGAAGATGGAATCACTTTGAAAACAAGTCTTTAGGCTTGATTTGATGGCTAGTTGCATCTCCTCAACCTAGATTTCTCCATTATTCACCATAGGCATCTATCATCAACTCTTTGCAATGTTGGATCTTGAATGAGAAGTGAGCTTGAAGACCTACAAAAACCCTAGTTTGTTGCCCTAAAGCTTCAACTTTGTTGTTGAAAATGCAAATAAAACTTATTGTGGAAGACTCCTAACACTTGACTTTTGATTTTTCTTTGTAAAATTGACTAAGAGATGTGAAAAATGACCTAAAATGTGTATTTATAGTCATCAACACCTAATTTTCCTGTTATTTAGACCTAAGAGGTCGACATCCACTAAAAAATTAAGTTGACTTAATTGAATTCCCGCTCAAAATTGAATTCTCCCCAAAAGGGACTCATTCACCACCCTTGGCAAATGGGTCCTACCAGAGGGGACTCATTCGACCAAGGTGGCAAATGGGTCTCACTAGGGGTTTTTGGAGGTTTTTTATTGGGATATGAGTGAATTAAGTGTTTTTTGTCAAGATTTGGATGATTTCTCAAGTGAAATGGGCCTCTAGATAAAAAATAATGGGTCTCAGGGGCCTATAAATGTTGTTTTGAAGATTGAATTATGTAGGGGTACTCAAAAGTAGGTCTAAATTAAGCATGAAATTGTCTCTTTTCTCAAGAGTGTCTAATTTTCTATGCCACATTTAGCCCCCACTTTAGACCCCATATGATTCTATGTGCATATGTAAGCTAAAGGACTCTAAATAGTGCACTTTATTGCATAAAAGGATACTCATTCAAAAGATGGGAGAACAAAGCCCCCAATGTAGTTATCTACAAAACCATAACATTGGGAACCGCATCTTGTAGAAAAATTTTGTTATTTGTCCAAAAATCCTTTTATCTAACTTCTAGAAATCCAATTCGAGGGTAGATGTATGCCCCCCTTGATTCTGCTTACTTTATGGAGGTGGAATCAAGGTTGAAATCTAGCCATGTCGAATAAAGAACATCATACCATAGGGAATTTCCAAGTACTATTCCACGTAAAAATAGATGATTGATGATGTCAAGTGTGTAATCATCATTCCAACACATCAAACGACGTTGAAAATAGAGTACCCTATCTCTCGTTATGTTGTTTTGAAGAAAAGGTATTTTATGAACTCTTAAAAGAAAATAACGCTATTTTAATGCACAAGAGTAAAAGTAATGAAAATAGGTGGAAAGAGGTAAAGGATAGTAATTTGTCACTTACTATTGCATTTTACCTTTGTATAGCTTGAGAGTGACGAGTGAGACGAGAAGATGCCGAGTAGACGAGGTCACACGCCTTCGCGACTAGATGAGCTTTGAGAGCAGGTGGCGTACGACGAGCTATACCATGAGGTGAGTTGATTCTATAGCTTTCATTTAGTGATTTTGTAATGATTTAATGATTTTTAATGCATTTATAGGTTAATTTAGGGTCTTGGAAAAAGAGTTCGCAAAGTTTCCCCTTTTGTCGCAAAGTGTCCCATTTGTTCACAAAGTGTCCCTTTTGTTCGCAAAGTGTCCCGTTTCTTCTCGAAGTGTCCCAAAAGGGTTCTAAAGTGTCTAGGGCCTTTAGAAAAGCACACTAGATGAACTTTAGCACACTTGCATGATGAATATTGTAAAAATTGAAGCTATTAGATGAATTTTTAGAGTATATTGTTGTGATTTTGATAGGTACCTGGCTAGTCACGACAACAACTAGGGGAATACAAATTAGTTTTCTTAGAGATCTAGCTCCAGCACTGTCTATAGTGGAGACGAAGCATCTACAAGCAATACGCATCTATTTGGCATATCTGATGCCACGTATGAGATACCATGATTCCATGTTGATGGCCCTATGCGAGCGTTGGGATGCTAACACATGTACATTTCACCTTCCGATCGAGGAGATGACCATCACTCTAGAGGATGTACACTGTATTCTCTGAGTTCCTATTCAGGGAGAGCGGGTGTATTTCTATGGAGATCAGTCATTCCACAAGAAGAAGGAAGATATGTAGTATTTCTTGGATGGACATGTTCATGTTGAGCATGTGAGAGCATGAATTGAGCTTCGTATGCTACTATATTCGTGATCCCCTATTGTGGGATAGATTATAATGCATGTGATGGCTCTAGTTCTCAATCCTGATGGACAAGTGGCACACCTGGATGGAGGATTGGTACACTTGATTCTTGGGATGATCTATGGTTGGGGATTTTGTATCCTAGCCCATCTTTATTATGATCTGGGATGATTTTTGTTTTGAGAGATCAATAATATGGTGCATTACATGCTTCTACAGGTGTGGTGCCTTGAGCATATTACATGCACCAAGCCTGTCAAGTTCCCATGTGCTATAGTTGCAGGGTATCCACGAGCCTTCAACTATCCTCTATGATGCTTGTGGCAGTACAAAGATCTACAATTTTGGAGGGTGAGATTTGAACTATTGGAGGAGGATGAGATCCTATGGAGACCTTTTCTACTCACACTATAGTGGCTTGATCCCATAGGATAGCTGAGAAGGATGTAGATGGACATATTTTTGGCTGGGTGGCATGACTATGTTGTATGCCATTCTATTATGGCTGAGTCATGTGATAGTCTATGCAAGTACAAACACCACCGAGGGCATGCCCCTTCATTAGGTGATCAGTACAGAGTGCCCGGAGGCCAAGTGATACCATTTGGCTCACTATAGAACATGTTGTCCAAAGTGACTTAGATGATTCAAATCACGATCAACCACCAGTCTCTAACGTTGATGATGTTGGCAGCACAAATGAGCATGAGGAGTGGTGGTTAGTGACATGACCAACTCCTATATTTCCCATGGATGTCCCTATAGGTGATGCAGGACCAACACCAGATGAGGTAGATGAGCTAGAGGACAGGGTCGAGGATGTGTGATATAGGGCAGTAGATATATTTACTGATGTTATCAATGATGAGTATGATTCAAAGGCCGATCCTGACTATGAGGATCAGGATGGAGGAGACTAGGATGAGGATAATTATGAGGAGCCACCCCTGAGTGAGGATGATGAGGTAGTGACTGAGGATCAACATGAGTGAGGAGAGCCCTCACACACTCGTGTGACTAGATCACATGTAGTAGCTACAACAAACATCAATGCCCATGGTCAGAGAGAGGCTAGCATGTCCTCCATGTGCCCCAAAGAGGATGAAGTTCATATCCCTTAGCCGATGAGAGATATAGGTGATGATATTTTATTTTATGTATGTACTTCAGTGGTGACACTTTATATATATATCATGATGATGTTTACTGATTGTGTATTGTTTCTACCTTGCAAGAGTGACGAGAGACTAGAAAAAGTTCTATCATCAGGCTGCCACAGAGATAGTACTTGCATCCATCGATGAGGAGGAGATGGACCCTGATTACGTGCCCCCACCAATCATGGAGGAGGATCCAGAGTCACTCAGACCTTTCACGAGGTTGTGGGCATCTTATGAGAGCATGAGGAGATGACTCTGTCGAGCTAAGAGTGCAAGACAATCATCATATATTTCAATAGAGGTTGAGAGACTGCATGTAGAGCTATCATAGGTACAAGTGGAGAGGGATCATATGGAAGATCATCTTGTAGCTATTGGGTGAGTACAGGGTCTGGAGTATGCACTCAGAGTTGGTTGATCATGGTCACAATCATACACTACCGTCTCATGACATCTAAGGACCGAATCATGGGTGCTAGAGCCTGAGGGGTCTAGCTCATACAGACCTTGGTGATTTTGTATATTATATTGAGATGTATATAAAACATTTGATATATATATATATACATATACATGCACACTTCATGTTATTGTAATTTGTCTTAATGTATTTGAATGTTAAATGACAACGTGATTAATCAAATAACTTGTGGTAAAAGTATTTAATTAATATCTACATGATTTAACATGATTGATGGGATCTAATGTAAAACATATTTCAGTTTCACTTTAGATACAATATTGTTGAATTAAAGAGAGTATGCTAAATTAGATACACCTATAATTCATATAAGGATCAAACTTAACTTAACATAACACAAGGGTGAATAGTATGAAATCTAAAGTAATTATAGAAAGAACTTAAATAATTACCTTAGTGTTCAAGACAAACACATGATCAGTTGTCAAGAATGAAGCAATGTGAAAGTTATTTAGAATGAAACCAAATAACCTTAGACAACACCACTTTATCAATCATACTATTCAAAGAGATTAGAGATAATACTGATGTAGATGCACAGAATTAATAGGTTCCTTAAGGGGTGTTATGTCAAGTTTTGTTAAAAGGTAAGCACCAGACCCATAACTAGTATTGATTATGTAAGGTCCTAACCAATTAGGGCTAAATTTATCTTTATCTTCATGATCAACATTAGTATTACATTGATTCTCATAGAGAACAAAATCACCCTTACGAAATGTTTGAGGAATGACATGAGTGTTGTGTTTTCATTGTAATTGTTTAATGTAAGCTTGGAGATGCTCAGAAGCATTAATGCACTTTTCATCAAGCATCTCAATCTGGTGGTATTGTTGATCTTTATAAGTGGCATCATCAATAAGGTCTTGAAGAGAAATTCACAACATAGGAATTTCTAACTTCAAGGGAATGATCACATCAGTACCATAAACAAGGTTATAGGGTGTAGTGCCTGTGGATAATCTAACACTTGTTTGATAAGCCCAAAGTACATAATTTAATTACGTATGCCAATCCTTATGATGTTTGTTAATAGTTTTCCTTAGGATTTGTTCAAGAATCTTGTTAGTACTTTCAGCTTGTCCATTGGATTGCAGATAGTATGGTGTAGAAAATTGATGTTGGATGTTGAATGTTTCAAGAAATTTCCTTACATCATTATTCTTAAATGGGATTCCATTGTCTGAAATGATTGTGGACAGAAGTCCAAAGCAAGCAATTATGTGTTCCAATATGAAATGAAAAATTACTTCAGTGTTTGTAGATCGAAGAGGAATAGCTTCCACCCATTTTGTGAAATAATCTATTGCGGTTATTATAAATGTATTCCTGGCAGAAGAGGGTGGTGAATTTTTTCCAATGAGATCCAATCCCCATACTAAAAATGACCAAATGGGAATTTAGGCATGAAGCTCAGAAGTAGGGGCAAGGATCAAATTGATATGTTCTTGACATTTGTGACATCGATTAACGTAAGCAAAGCAGTAATTCTCCATATGTGTCCAATAATATCCCATATAGATAAGTTTTTATACTAATGACCATCCTCCAAAATGACCTCCATAGGGACTAGCATGAGCCTACTCAAGGACTGTAGGAATTTCAGAGTCCCTAAGACACCTTAGTAAAAGACCATTGAAGGATCTTCTATACAACACATTGGCGAGGATCACATTTTTGGCTGCTATTTTGTGTAAATGATTTCGAGTGTTTGTTGTTGTGGGCTCAGGAATGGTACCATCTCTTAAATAATTGTATATTATATCATACCATTCTCATGAGTCTTCTTGAGTTGTTGTTAAAATGTCTTATAATCGGGTATAGGTTTCATGATTGGGTGAATAACAAAGGTGAAGTTTGTTGAAGGATCATGAGGGGATATAAGAGAGGCTGCACTTGCCATTGCATCTACATGGCAATTATCTTTTCATAGGATGTTATCAATGGTGAATGATTCAAAATTTTCTAACAATTTCATTGTAAGATCCTTGTATTTTGATAATTTGTCATCTTTAGTTTGATATGTCCCATTGATTTGTTTAATTACTAATTGTGAATCACCAAATATCTTGATATCTTTAGCACCCATGGTTAAAGAAGCTCACAATCTTGTGATTAATGCCTCATACTCAGTTGTGTTATTTGTACATAGGAAATTTAATCAATAGGACAAGGGAATAGGCTTTCTGTCAGGCAGAATTAATACCCTTCCAGCACCAAAACCTATTCTACACTTAGATCCATCGAAGTACAATTCCCATGTTTTAACATTTGCGGTCAAGACACTATCATCAGGAAAGGAGTCATGATTAGGTAAAGCAAGAGGAGTAGGGGCATCAACTAAGTGATCAGTTAAGTCTTGTCCTTTGATTGATTTTTGTGAAACAAACTTAAGGTCAAACTCAATTAACAACATCACCCACATAGCTAAGCATCCAGAGAGATCGGTTTTATTAAAAAGATGCTTAAGGGGATCAAATTTTGTTATGACTTGTATTTTAGCATTTAGTAAATAATGTCGCAATTTACTGGTAGCAAATACAAGAGCTAGGCATATTTTTTCAATTGGTGATTATTGAGTTTCATAATCAATTAAAGTTTGACTAATGTAATAAATATGATGTTCTTTTCCATGATCATCTTGTTGAGCCAATAATGTTGCAAGAGCATGGGCTGATGTGGCTATGTAAAGGATAAATGGTTTGTGTAGCACGATGGGTTGTAAAATAGGTGGAGTGGAAAGCTATTCCTTTAAACTCTCAAAGGCTTGTTTACAATCCTCATTCCAATCAAACTTTATGTCCTTTTTGAGGAGATGTGTGAATGGTAACGTGCGATCAGCTAAAGATGCAATGAAACAATAGATAGCTTGAATTTAGCCTTGTAATGTGCATAATTGAGAAATGTTCTTAGGAGGTGGCATGTTAATAATGGCATCAATTTTCCTTGTGTCCGCCTCAATGCCTCTGTGAGATATGACAAACCCCAAAAGTTTCCCACTATCTACGCCAAAGACACACTTTTTTGGATTTAATCGCATGTTATATTTACGTATTCGTTCAAAGACTTTTCGAAGAACATTTACATTGTCTTGTCTTGTTCAGGATTTAGCCAGGATATCATCAACATAATGTTCCAATATTTTATGTATGTAATCGTGAAATATCAAGGTCATTGCTCATTGATAAGTTGCACCAAAATTATTTAAACTGAAAGGAACCACAACCCAACAAAACATTCCCCAAATAGTTGTAAATGCAGTTTTGTATTGATCTTGAGAGTTGATAAGGATTTGACTATATCTAGAAAATATGTCCATGAATGACAACAAAGCATGTCTAGCAGTTGAATCCATGATCGTGTCAATATTAGGAAGTGAAAAGTCATCTAAAGAGTCTTTATTCAAATCATGAAAATCCATGCATACCCTATGATTATTGGGTTTAGTAACTATGACAATGTTTGAGATCCAAGGAGAATAATCAATAGGTCAAATGAATCCTGCATCAAGGAGTTTTTTAAGCTCTTCTTTAACATGCAAGGCTATTTTAGGGTGAATTTTTCATATCTTTTGGTGAATAGGTTTAACATTTTTAGTGAGAACAATGTTATGTGTCACAATTTTTAGGTCAATTCCTAGCATATCAGAATATTTCCAAGCAATTATTTTAGGAAAATCATGAAATAAAGTTGTAGTATCCTCTTGTTCTTCATCATCAAGGCATTTCCCAATTTTAATAAGTTTGTCTTTATCATAGATATGTCCATTGGCACATCGATTGTATCTCCTAAGGGGAGTGCATTAGACTTAGGAACTTTAGGATCATATGCTTCTTTAGTGATATCACTATCTTTTTGCTTGGTAATTATCACAAAACAAGTAACTCGTTTCATGGGAGTAGTAGAGAATGTGTTATCATAAACTCCTAACATTTGTTTCAGAGTTTCATCACTGTCAACATACTACCATGATGGTGAGAAGTTCATATCAAGAAATTCAGGATGTTTGATTGTGATTTTGTTTTTTGGTTGACATGTAATAGTGTTGATATTCAAAGATGGTCATTGAGTAGCTTTTGTCATTTTAGAAAAAGAATATCCAAATCCAGTTTTTGTCTCTTGTGTATTAGGTTCTATAGGGACACAAATACCTTGTTCATGCTTTCCACACCCTTTTCCAGTATATCCTAATTGTTTCACAAGTCCATAGCCTTTTCCATAAAGTCTTTCCATTTCTTTCAGATTAGGTGAAGGTTGATAATCTATCTCATCAAAATTTGTTGTGTACGATGTAGTTTCTTCCAAAGTAGTGGAGGTAGATATTTAAGAAGACTTTTTTGAATTTTGAGTTGACATGATAGTTGGTTGTTCTTGTTTCTCATCCTTCTTTTCTATGATTATGTATTCACCCATAAATGAAGGTGTGAATTCTAAGGATCCCCAATCATCACCTTGAAATAATTTAGAAATTGATTCCTCATCTTGTTGTTCAATTTCGAGAGGTTCTATATTAGATGTTGGAATTAATGTATTCAGAGGAATTGTGGTTCCTTTTTCAAGGTGTAAGCAACTTTCAGGCTTGGGGTCTATTTCAACTTGATAAATATTGTTATAGACATATTTCATGATATGATGAAGGGTCGAAGGTACTACATTCATCTCATGAATACATGGTTTTCCTAAAATAATATTATACAAAAGATCATAAGGCATGACATGAATAGGAGTTTGCATAGTAGCCACCCCAAATGTAATAGGAAAACTGATTACACCAAGTAGTTGCTTTGTTGTATTGTCAAATCCTCAAATGGATAAGGAATTAGGTTTTATTTTTGACTTTTCAACACACAATCTATCAAGGAGATTCACACTATACATATTAAGGGAAGAACCATTATCAATGAGGGTTCTTTTGGTACCTATTCGATTGAATTGAGCAATTATCATAAAGGATTAATTTTTTTTTTCGCAACTCTAAAGGAGGGAGCTCATGTTGATGGAAAGTAATGTCTAGATTAATTTAATTTATTCCATATATTAACAATGCCACATCATTTGGATTTGTACCAGGAGGAACCACAGTTTTTGGTAATGCTGTTTGAAGGATAGTGTGATAATTTGGTGAATTCTGAAGTAAATCCCATAGGGAAATTTTTGTAGGATTATTCTTGAGTTGTTCAACAAGATCATACTCCTTTATGTGTGAGGGGAAGTGAGGAGCACTGGGTGGATTAGGTAAAGGTAAAGAGGGTGGGGTTGGTTGTGGTGGTTGAGGATTTTTTTGGGTATTATATGTATGAGCAATAGTAATATTACTAGATTGCTACAACACATTAGTTTTAGGTGGGTAAAGAGTGAACTCAAGTTTATTGGAAGGATGAAGTTTATGCGAGGGTGGGTAAAGAATGAGTTGAGGTTGAATCACATTAACATCCTTAGTTTTAAATTGCTCACAACAAACCCTAATGGATGACTTAGACAAGATGAAGTCCTAAAGGGCTTCATCTAACATATCAAGGTCATCACGACTAAAAGGTTTGAGAGATAAGTTATCGTTAATTAGTTTAGGATTCTCATGGAAAGCTTTAGAGGATGAAGTGAGTGAGATAAATTCTTGAAGGACTTCATCTAACTTGTCTACATCATCACTACTAAGAGGCTTGGATGAGATGGTATTTTTGAATTGAATCATTTGTTTAAAAGGTTGGTTTGATGTTTGTTGTTTTTTGTTGTTTTGATGTATTGAAAAATCTAATTTAAAAGAACTAGGAACTAACACTGAAAAGGAAACTTGCAAAAATCTAAAACTATCCATAAATGCCATGAAAGGAAAAGATACTTATGCAAATGATTTAGATATAATAGAAAGTAACTGAACTAAAATAGAAAAGGAACTATAGGAGAAAAAAAAAGTGCAAAGAAGGAAATTGAATTCTAGAACTACTAATGCAAAAAGTGCATTGGGACTGATTCTCCCAAGGTGACGAATGAGTCCCAAGAGAGGTATTTTTAATTTTTTTCTATTTTTTTTAATGTTTTTTTAATGTGCTCAGGTTTGTACAATGCAAATAAAGACTGAAAATGTAGAATTTTGGAATGATGTGATGAAATGTAATGAAATAGTGACCTCTAAATGATAGTTTCACTAATGCAATTTTAAGAAGTCCTCGAATGCAAAAACAATGCAAAAGACAATGCAATGGAGTACTAGGATGAAAATGCAAATTAGAAAGATATAATGTTCAATATGCAAGTTCACCAAAATGAACCATCAATTTTGAGGTGTGTTTGATGTACTTCTCTTCCACTCTTAGGATCTTTCACATAAAAGGAGAGAGATAGAACCCAAAAATTGAGGTGGTTCACTCAAAATAAGGAATGTAAGATGAATTTCAGACTAAATGCAATGATATAGATGCAACTAATTGATGAAATTAACTGATTATGAATGAAAAACTAATGAAATATGCAATGTTTGAAAACACAATGTGACATTTGCAAAAGACTTAAAAAGATGAACAAAAATGCAAAAAGGACTAAAGAAAAAGTTGTAACTTAGAATGTGTGCAACTGTAAGACTGATGAAGGTTGGAATGCACTCTGCAAATCTAGAAAAGTTGACCTTTTATCTGACTGGGACTCATTCGCCACCTTGGGAAAATCAGTCCCAGGTTAGGGTTTTTTGCCTAGAAACTAATTTCTGCTCACTAGGTACTGGAATTTGTAGTTAACTCTTTCAGTGACCACAAGTTGGACTTATTCGCCATCCATGGCAAATCAGTCCTTTTTCAGTTTTCTACAAAATTAGATCTCAGACCTACACCTTGTCACCTGTACAACACTTTTTGATGAGAATCCAGATTGGGATCTCAGAAAATACCTACAAAACAACTTAAAATTTGTTGTCTAATGGGGGGTTTTCCTTGGTAAAACCCCTAATTGGGTAATCAAACCTTGAATGGATAAAATTTGCATAAAACCCTAGCCTTAAGTGTGTCAAAGACTAGGAAAATCTGAAGTATAACAAAACCCTATTCTAATGTGCTAGAATAATATGTCCAAAGGTGATTTGAATGATGCAAGACTTCAATCCTAGAAACCCTACAACATATCAAACGGATGTAAATGACATGCAAATGAAATGCAAACCTTAAGTCTGAAGATAGAGAAAAGATGGAAGATGAAATCACTTTGAAAATGAGTCTTTAGGCTTGATTTGATGGCTAGTTGCATCTCCTCAACCTAGATTTCTCCATGATTCACCATAGGAATCCATCATCAAATCTTTGCAATGTTGGATCTTGAATGAGAAGTGAGCTTGAAGACCTACAAAAACCCTAGTTTTCTACCCTAAAGCTTCAACTTTGCTATAGAAAATGCAAATGAAACTTATTGTGGAAGACTCCTAACACTTGAGTGTTGATTTTGCTTTGTAAAATTGACTAAGAGATGTGAAAAATGACCTAAAATGTGTATTTATAGCCATCAACACCTAATTTCCCCGTTATTTAGACGTAAGAGGCTGACATCCACTAAAAAATTAAGTTGAATTAATTAAATTCTCGCTCAAAATTGAATTCCCCCCCAAAAGGGACTCATTCACCACTCCTGGCGAATGGGTCCCACCAGAGGGGACTCATTTGGCCAAGGTGGCAAATGGGTCCCACTAGTGGTTTTTAGAGGTGGGTTTTTGGGATATGAGTGAATTAAGTGTTGTTTCTCGGGATTTAGAAGATTTCTCAAGTGAAACAGACCTCTATATCAAAAATAATTGGTCTTATGGTCCTATAAATGTTGTTTTGAATATTGAATAAAGTAGGAGTACTCAAAAGTATGTCTAAATTAAGTGTGAAATTGTCTCTTTTCTCAAGAGTGTCCAACTTTCTACGCCACAAAGAGGAGCCAACCACTAGAGCAAAGAAGATGAAGTATTATTTTAAAGGAAGACTCCTAGAGTCTAAGATAGCTTCTCACTGTGAAAAGGTTGAAGATACAAATATGGGGCATGTCGACTATGGGGACTTCAAGTAGAGAATGTATTGCAATTCTGCCACTCCATTGGCTAGAAGATTAGTGAAGATATGATTGGCACAAGTAGCAGGGTTTCCTCCATCAACCCACTATCCAGAGCCCATTATGAAATGTGCCAAACATTATGATTTAGATAGGAGAGTAATAGTGGGTCCTTAGGCTAGAGTAATGGCTAGTCTAATAGAGGACCCACTAGTAGAAGCATTTATTATTGTACCACATCAGAAATTGGTGATGTTTAGCATGGATGAAGCAAATAATTTTTACACTAATGACCCAAATCAGGCATTGGAAATAATGAATTCTTTCTAGATTGATAAGCCCAAGTCTCATTATTCTAAGTTTCCCAAACAATTACATAGAAGTGATTTCAAATTGGTGTACAATGACATGATCAATCTTCTCAACAAAGTGATGGGGTTAGATAAATCTTGGTTTTTGAAGACCATATGTTCTATGTAATAGCACAGATTAAGGAAGGAGTCAATTATCATTGGGATGGTATAATTAGTGATAATTTGGATAAATAATTGAGGGTTGTGTAGGATACAAGAACCTTTACTATGACCTCCTATGCAATCTATATTCTTGTAAGACACTACAAGTGCAATGGTTTGATCTGCAAAGGTACAATTGGGTAGGAAAAAGTGTATGAAATATGTCCTTAGCTCCATCTAAATACTTCAAATTATAGGAGGGTAAATGATTCCTTCACTATGTACATCACAAGAACTTTGCAAGAGGCATTGTATGTAAGCGTTTCTATTGATGCAATGGAGTTGGTCAAGAAATATGGGTACTAGTTTATTCATTTTCCCAAGTTCATATACATCAGGATTCAAGGCAACCCTAAGGTACCTTACAGTCTTCCAAGGTATCCAACTCATAAGGTTGTATTGTTGGAAGTAACAAGATAGTTGGTTTCTTTTGATTTAGTTTTGAAAGGTATGCATAAGACTGGAGTAGGTGGGGAGTTCCCCTTGGCAATCAATGGATGTGAAGCCTATCCAACAATTCATAGTGCTCAATATTTAGAGGCATAAATGGCACACCTCCATTTGCTCTTGCATTCAAACAAAGAAAAATTTGATCCATTAGGAGTAGCATGAATGATGGATAATAGAGAGTACAGGCATGGAGATAATATAAGAGACTACTAGGCTAATTGTAGAGATGAATTTGAGGCAATCAAGAGAAAGTTTTCTAGACTCTCATTGAAGATGATAAGACTCTATGGAGTGGTACAAGCACCAGATCAAATTGAGGATGAAGAAGAGTTGATACAGTACCATGATTATAAGCCTCTTCCTGCTATAAATTGGGTTGAAGAAGAAGTGGTAGAATTGGTCAAATTAATACCTCCATTATCAAGTATTCAAAACAATGGGTGAAGCATAAAGCATTAGAAATGGAGTTGATGGGATTAAATTGACATATGAACTAATGGGAGACTTGGAGTCCCATTCTTCCTCAAAATATGATTTAAAGAAAATAAAAGAGGATCTCCCTACTACCCAAGGAGAAGAATCTAAGGAATCAAGCAGTCTCTCATCATCAAGAGGAGAACTAGAGGTTAGGAAAAGGCTATGCCTAAGATTGGTGAACTTAAAAGATAGCCAATACACAAGAAAAGGAAGCCTACTAAAGGGTTCTCTAAAGAAACAATAGAAGCTTAGCCCTCCAAAAGAATAAAATTAGTCAAAGGAGGAAATAAAGGTCCCTCTCCCTAGAAGAAATCAAATAAAAATAAAGAAAGTGAAGAAAATGTGCATGATACAGAGGGAGAAACTCGAGAAGAGGCAATTGATGTGGAAAGATCAAGAGATAAAACTAAAGTGTATACTAGAAAGGCTTCTCCTTGGTCTAGGATACCATTCCTAAATTTGGATAACTTGGATAAAGTGGTTGAGGAACTAGAGAAAGCTACAAATGAGCCACAACTTGATAAGGAGAAAGATATAAGAAAGGAAACTATTGAAGATATCCCTCCTAAATCACCTCCTCAAGAACATCTCTCTGATAAAGAAGAAGGGGAGATAACTGGAAATGCAACATAAACTTCCAAAGAATAAGGGCTAGATTATGAGGAGCTAGAGACTCCAAAATATGGAGACCTCAGTAATCTTGGGGAGCAGTTAGAGATTAAAATTTTGGAGTAGAAAATCATACAAAATAAGATCCTAAAAAGATAGAAGTACGTGAAGATTCATCTAGAAAGGAATATATACATGAATTAGATAAGGAAAATATGAATAAGGAGGAGGAACAGTCAAAGAATCCAAGAATGGATAAAACAAAATATGTTTGAGGGCACAATAGTCCTCATATGGATATGAATTTAGAAGAGTCTACTAGTCTAGATTTGCTAAAAGAAATCCTGAAGCCTATGCTAATGGTGAATGAGGAAATAGTTCAAGATTGGGATAGTTTTCTAGCAAGTTTAGAAAGAACTAAAGAGAAGAATAAATCCAAATTATTTTCTAATATTGTGAGAGATGAATCCAATAATAGGGTGGTACATGTTGCTACTCCTATTACTAAGAAGAGTAAAGAAGAGGCCACCCCTGTAGACAATCATGTACAAAACATCAACTTAGGACCATCTACAAAGAAGCAAGAAACTAAAGACTTAAAGGATTTTGTAGATGCAGTCATCAAAAGGGTGGATAAGGAGGTGTAAGCAAAGGAAAAGCTACAAAAATAGGTGGACGAATTGTAAAAATACATTCAACATCTAGTTAAGCCTTTGCAGGCTCAAGATCAGGTAGGTACATCTACTCTGACTAACATATTATCTAAGGATGTCATTAATGAAGTGGAAAAGATGAAGACATCTGTCTAGGTAGTCCAATAGTGGATAAATGGTGTTCATCAAAAGGGAATTGTTTTAATTGAGGAGATTTTGAACTTGTATGAAAAAAATTCTTTTCTAGATGATGTACATCAAATGGCATTAGAATGTAAAGCAACAAATGATAAATCCATGAAAAGGTTGATGAAGGAAATTCAAATTCCTAGAGAAATTTTGGTTAAGGAAGATATTTTAGCCTCTAAGGATGTAGACAAGCCAAAATAATGGATTGAGGATTTTAAATTCAAAAGGGAGATCATGAATAAACCATTGGAAAATATTCTAGAGATGCAAAATAAACTAGATGATATTCTTGTTGGCTGCATGTTATTCTTGGATATAATGAGTAGGAGGAAAACTAGTAAGGAATGCATAGAGATTAATCAATTAAAACAATGGTGGAGAAAGGTGTATTCCCAAGTCGGGGATGGATCAATAACAAAAAATCATTAAGAAGATGCGGCCATGTACATCACTATGTCACATAAGTACCAAGAAATGAAGTTTGATTGGGACAAGACTTTAAAAAAATATGAAGATGAATTAAAATAAATTAATTTGAGATTAAAATTTATTCCAATCCCTAATCAGGCCGACCTCAACAATTTTTTTCACAAAGTTCAAGAATTTTCTAGGAAGCAAAAAATAGGGAAGGAGGGCAACTAAGGTAGTTATCTTGAGTTTTGTGCATACCTCATCAGCCAACTGGAGATGCAAGTCAACCAACTAGAGAGTAGTGCCTAAGCATTTTTATTTAATTTTTATGTATCATTTGAGACATGATTTTAAATGCTTTATTTCAAAAATTAAATGGGCATAAAATTCTATTAGGCTGACCTATCTTGGCTGACCTATATTGTACACCCTAATTTAATTTTGTTTAGGCTGACATGTGATATATATATATATATATATATATATATATATATATATATATATATATGAGGTCTTTCCTCATTGAAAAATCTGATTCTAGAATTGTTGCAAATTTTGGTGAAGTGAATTAAGAGAATACATTGGATTGGTGATCTTTTCTACATTATTTCATCTATGTCCATGGTTCCTATGTTCCAAAGCTATTTTAATTGATTAGTCCTTAGAATTAGTTAAGTTATTTCATGTTGATGATAAAGTATTTGAGGTGTTTGAGGAATGTTCGGTCCATACTATTGATGGCTTGCTGATTTCAAGTTACTATGTATAGTTAGCATGGGCCTACTCTTATTACAATAGTTCAATTGTGGGAATTTATGCATTTCATGTTGTTTTAGGTGAATGTTTGAATGCTTCACAGTCTTAAAATATTTTATACAATTGGAGATTGCACTGATTCTGTAATTAGAGAATTTTTTTTAGATTAGATTGCAAGCAACATAAAACTAAATCCCCAATAAACAATAGAGCACAATGAAAACAAGAAGCAAATAAACATGAAACAATATCACCTAGTCTTCAAGCTTTCATTGGTTGACCTCCATTGGCCTTCTCCATCTTGCTGAAAATGATATAATTGCCCTCAGATTTGAAGTGCAACTATATCCTATGCCAGAAAAATATTGAAGTAATATGTGGTTGCTCAAGTACTCAAAAGCTCTCAAGCATGCTGAAAATAACTTTGTTGTAACTTGTGTGTGTCCAAAATGACTTGAAAGAGGGCCTTTTAAATAATTCCAAATTGAGAATGGATGGCCAGGATTAAAATTTCGTGAAGCCCTAAGATCAAAGGCCAAGAATCAATGTGATAAGGAGGATTATGGTTAGGGAAACATCAGGTCAAAGTTAGGGCAAGCCTTGAAATGAAGGGTTGAGATTTATTGAAGATAATCAAATCAATGGTGGAGAAAAATAGATAGTTGGAATAATATAAATTATTTAATTTATGGAGGAATGTTGACTTATGAATTAAATAATGGTTTAATTCATAAATGGGAATGAGACAAAAGACAATAAATAATTGTTTTAATTATTTATTTGGTGGGATGGAAAGTGGGATAAATAAATAAGTTTATTTGATTCAAGGATAAATGATAATGTTATGGAGGAAATAAGGATTGATCAGTGATGCATTTAAATAAATAAACATAATTTATTTATTTAAATAATCATGGAGAAATGGACATGATTAGATAATTGAATTATGTGAGGGAGAAGCATGGTCGTCATAGAAAAATATGGTTGCAAGTTGAGGCCATTTTTATGTGTCTACATTTTGCCCCTCTTTGACATGATGTAGTTTATCACATTTTGTCAAAGAACAAGTCAAAAATATGCCCTAGTTTGAAAGTGAGGAGAGGAAGGATTGCGAGGAGGTAGTGGTATGCCCCCTCAAGAGGATAGGAGGGTTGAAAGAACATGAGTGTGCTCTTGAAATGGATGAGAGGACTAGAGGATGAAGGAATAGAAGAAATATTAGCATGGAAATCATGGATGTGAGGATGAAAAAGGAATACTTCAATATTTTTCCAAATAACATCATAGGCATTGCATAATCATCGTTGGGTGGTAAAATGTGACAAATGGACCAAAAACACCATGATATAACATAGACCATGGTGTGCAAGGTCATCCACTTGCGAAAAACAGACAGTCGCAAACAAGGAATGTCCTAACACATACTAAGGACCAAGTTGCCCCAGTCTTTTTTTCAAGACAAACCAAAGACAACAATCAAGGAAAAATAGGTCATGAGACGTCATCACACCTCTAAATCCTTCATGGGACATCCTCGAGGTAGCTAGTAACATGACCAAGAGACAAAACAATAAAAAGATAAACAAAATAGACCAACAAAATCAACAGCCATTCAATATGTTTGCCAAGATTTGTGTGTCGAAGGTTGATTGCGTGACAGTTTGAAAGTTTGACAATTTGATAGTCTAACAGTATTGATGATTTGACGATACCTATTGTCAGGAAGGAAACATCCTAAAAATTCCAATGACTAAGTGATGAAGCCTGTTGTCAAGAAGGACACATCCTTAAAAGGCCACTGACTATGTGATGAAGCCTGTCGTTAGGAAGGACACTTCCTAAAAAGGCCAATGAATATGTGATGAAGCCTATCATCAAGAAAGACACATCCTAAAAAGGAAAATGACATTTTGACGGGGTCCAATTCCAAGAAGGACACATCTTGAAGGTGACCATAAAGTGACTAGGTTGACATTGTGTTGGCAATTTGATGGATGTTTGGCTTGATGACTGACTGGGCTATGTTGTTTGTTTGTTCCCGATTTGAATGTTGACGTTCAAATGACTATCTTGGTTCTAATTGTGACTATGCCTAACTTATTTGTCAAAAATGACAAACCCTAAAGGACTTACCTAGGTGGCCTCGGGGGCACATCGACTAATGGCCTTGCCTATGTCATGCACTCAGAGACTTCGTAGTTCGACAAGGACAGACAAACATATTGAAGATGGATTGAAATGTTTTGACTTGACTAGACAAACCCTAAGGGACTGAACCTAGGGGGCCTCAGGGGCACATCGACTAATGGCCTTTCCTACGTAGCAAATGCAAAGAGACCTCGTAGTTCGACAATTGACAAAGACTAACACAACTAACATGACTAACTTTGACTCTATTTTTGGGATTTGTGATATTATTTGGATGTTTTTGTGCTTTCTCTAGGACGTTTTTCAATTTTTAGGTCTTTTTCCAAGACTTTTTAGGACTTTTAGGATTTTTTCAGGACCTTTTATGATTTTTAGAATTTTTTCAGGACTTTTTATGATTTTTGGGATTTTTTCAGGACTTTTTTTTTAGAATTTTTCTAGGACTTTTAATGATTTTTAGGATTTTTTTAGGACTTTTTATGATTTTTTATGATTTTTTTAGGACTTTTTCGATTTTCAAGACCGTGTGCGATACTCATTGTAGTCTCATGATAAAATATTGCACCTAGTAAAGTTGATGAAAAGGATGTGACCGGTATGGATGATAGGCGATGCACAAAACTTCAATGTCAACCACTGTCGGCCATGGAAAGAAACGTCATGATGTCAAGGTGAAACATTGTGATGAATGTCAGAAAAATGGGTGTTTATTATGGACTAAGGTAGATAGAGTGACAGTAGATGTCAAAGCAATGACTGACTACACATGGTGCCTGTTTGCCAAGTTTTCACCATGGTACTTATTCAAAGTGCCTGTTTGCCAGGTTTTCACGATTGGATGAATTATTTCTCTTTATTTTTGTCAATTTGTTTATATTTTTTGGCTGTCACCAAGATGCCTGTTTTCCAAGTTTTCATCCAAGTGATGATATTTTTGTATTTTTCATTTTTTTTGTATTTTTAATGGTTGTCAGCTAGACTTTCTGATGCTATGTATAGAACTTGCGTAAATGAAGACTGTTGATTGGCTCTGTCAATTGTTCACCATCTGGAGTAGCCAACTGATATGCACCAAAACCAAATGATGTGGTGATGATGTGTGGACCCAATCTATTAGGCTCAAACTTTCCTAGTTTTTCTCTATCAGACTGATTCTTAGGATTCTGCATGAGAACCAGGTCACCAATGTCAAATTTTTGAGTCATCACTCTTTTGTTGTAGCTTCTGCAAAGATGATTTTGATATGCCTATAAGTGGTTTAAGGCATTATGTCTGCATTCATCTAGCATTTCTAATTCATGCAGTCATGACTGTCGATATTCTTCATCAGTGATTAGACCTTTCATAGAGACTCGTAGGGATGGAATTTCAACCTCTATGGGAAAGATGGCTTCGGCTCGAAAGAAAAGGGAAAATGGAGTGGCTCCAATGGGAGTATGGATGCTAGTGCGATATGCCCACAAAGCAGGATTGAGTTGTATGTGCTAGTCATGACCAGCATCATTGACGGTCTTCTTAAGAAGTTTGATGATCATTTTATTAGATGCCTTAGCTTGACCATTTCCTTGTGGGTAGTAAGGTGTGGAGAACTGGTATCGGATACAGAAGTGTTCACAAAGTTCATGGACATCCTAATTTTTGAAGGGACGACCATTATCTATGATGATGGATTGTTGAATACCATATGGATAGATGATATAGTTGAGGATAAACTTGCAAATTTGTTTGCCAATAATGTAAGTGAGTGGGATGGCTTCGATCCACTTAGTAAAGCACTCAGTGGCGGTAATGATGAATTTTTGGCAATTGGACTAGGTATGATGGATCTTGCCCACGAGGTCGAGTCCCCATTGTGTGAAGGGCCAAGGAGAAGTAATCGACTAAAGTTCCTGTGTTGGTGCATGAATCAAGTCGCTGTGTATCTGACATTGGCGACACATTCTGACAAATTCAAGTGCATCTTTCTCAATGGTCGGCCAGTATTACCCAAGTCTCATTATCTTTTTGGCTAAAGTGGGACCACTTGAATGGGATCCGCATATACCCTCATGTACCTCTCGCAAGGTCGTTCATGCTTCATCAGTGTCGAGACATCGAAGAAGGGAGTTATCAAAGCTATGATGGTAAAGGGTGTCACTGAGGATGGTGTATCTATCAGCTTTTCAGATAAAGGACTTCCGTTGGTTATTGGACAAGTTGGGGGGAAGGGTTTGGGACTTGAGGTAGTCATAAATGTATTGATACCATGGAGAATTGGGACTAACAAGCTCACAAACCATCTCTGATTCTAGTATATCATATGCAGGAATCAAAATTTGTTCTACCAAAAATTGAAATTGAGGCACATTACTAGGAATGTCTAGGAGAGAGCCAATTGTGGCCATCGTGTCTACTGCCTTATTTTTTCTTCTTGGAACTTGCTCAAAAGTCACCATGTGAAAATATGTTTGAAAGCTGTCAACCATTTGTTTGTAAGGCATTAATCTCTTGTCCTTAGTGTCATAGTCATCGTTGAGTTGGTTAATGACCAACTAAGAATCTCCATAGACATGAAGTGTTCTAATTTTCCATTTGATGGCCATTCGGAGTCTCATGACAAGTGCCTCATATTCTGCCACATTATTTGTACATGGAAAAGCAATGTAGAAGGACTTAGGGATGGAGTCTCCTTGAGGGGTGATAAACAATATTCCTACCCCTGAGCCATAATTAGTATGAGATCCATCAAAATATAGCCTCCAAGGTGACTTAGGTTCTGTATGAAATATTGACTCATCAAGAAATTCTACTACTAGTGGATGATCACCCTGTATAGGTGTGTCTGCCAGTTGGTCTGCTATCACTTGTCCATTTATCGCCTTTCTTTCAACATATTGAATATCATACTCACTCAAGATCATTACCCATTTGACCAAGTGACCTATCAATGTTGCGCGAATTAGGAGATATTTCAGGGGATCAATCTTTGCCACTAAGTGTGTCTAGTGATTCAGCATGTAGTGTCTTAATTTCTGAGTAGCAAAGACAACTGCTAGGCAAGCACGTTCAATGGTTGTGTAATTTAGCTCATATCCGACCAATGTCCTACTGATGTAGTATATGGCCCTTTCCTTTTCTTCATGGTCATTTTGTGCCAGTAATGCCCCCAGTGCTGAAGTTGTTATAGAAATGTACATAATCAAAGGTTTCCCTTTGATTGGTGGCATTAAAATAGGTGTTGACAATAGATAATCTTTTATTTGTTGGAAGGCATCCTGACATTTATCTATCCACACAAAAGGGATACTTTTGCACAGAAGATACTGAAATGGATGGCACGTGTCTGCCAATTGTGCTATGAAACGTCAGATAGATTGTAACCTTCCTTGCAATGTCCTGAGTTCACTTATCCCTTTTGGAGGAGGCATGTCTAATATGGCTTTTACCTTGGCAGGATCGACTTCAATGCGTCTATGAGAAACAATGTATCCCAAAAGTTTGCCTGATGTTACACTAAAGACACATTTCTTTTGATTCAAGTGGACCTTGTATTCTTCCAGTCTCTTGAAAATTTTGTCTAACACCTTCAAGTGGTCTTTTCATGACAAATATTTTTCCAAAAGGTCATCTACATAATCTTCCATTATCTTGTGCATCATGTCATGAAATATGGTTGTCATGGATCTCTGATACGTGGCACCTGCATTCTTAAGACCAAAAGGCATGATGTTCCAATAGTATGTGCCCCAAGGACATATGAAGGTTGTTTTGTGTTGATCTTCAGGGGCAATACAAATCTGATTATAACTGGAAAAACCCTCCATGAGGGACAACATCTCATATCCTGCCGTAAGGTTCACTATGATATCGATGTTTGGAAAGGGAAAGTCATCCTTTGGACAAGCTTTATTCTAGTCCCAAAAATCTATGCAGATATAGATTTGACCGTTTGGCTTTGTGACTGGTACAAGATTTGATATCCATTCGGCATAGTCTATGGATCATATGAATCCCACGTCTAACAATTTCTTAAGTTCTATTTTGACTAACAAGGCGATCTGTGAGTTCATCTTTTGCAGCTTCTATTTCACTGGCTTGGCATCTGCAAATAATGGAAAATGGTGCAAGACAAGTTCTGGATCTAACCCAGGCATATCGGCATAAGACCACGCAAAGTTGACCTTACGCTCTGAAAAGAATTTGTGGAACTCAGGTTTCTCTTCCTCTATCAAAGATGTTGCGAAGAGGACCATCTTAGGATATTTTATTGTAGATATGTTTACTTCCATAGTGTACTCTATGAGCATGGCCAATTTTTATTGAGTTATGGGGAGAAATTCTAGTCCTCCATCCTTAGGTTCCTTAGAGAGGTTTTCACCTTTGGATATGTCCGTTATTTTTACTTTTTTATCATCAGAAGGTGCCTTTTGGTTTTCACCTAAAGATGTGTCATTTTTTGCTTTATTTTTATTTTTCATTTTGTGACTAGAGGATGGAGTAGTCTCCCCAAAGTAAGTGAAACAATCTAGGTCAATGGAAAATCCAACCTTGCGGTCTCCACTTGGTATACCCTCATGCAGTCCCATGAATTCTGCAATGGCCTCATCATTTTGAAATATGTCCATAACTGGCAGGCCTTGTTGATCCCAATGGATTAGTTGTGGGTAGACTAAGGAAATACCATCATTAGTATTGGTGAATGGTGGGTAGGACGAGGAAAGCATGTCGACGGATTCAGATAGGTTAAAGATAAAATTTTCATCATTGGGCTCTATGTCAGATTCTATCCAGTACTCTGCCTCGTTTGATTCACACTCATCAACAAAGTAAGGAAAAAAGGGAGTGGAGTCAGGGTCAATAGTGTCATGTGGCAATTCAAATGAATCTAAATGATGGTCATTAGGTTCAGCAGGGTAGACGAGTATGTCAATATTATGGTCAATGGGAGTAGAAGAGGATTTGGACTTGGTGTTGTTTGGTGTTGTGTCAATTTTGAACATTTTCCATAATCTCTCCTCAAATGTAGGCTCTCCAAGTTCAAGGAACAAGTCATCAAGGAAATAGTCACTTAGGGATCGTTGGGAGTAAAATTCCCATTCGTGGGAGTCAGTTTCAGAAAGGGGATCTTCAATTGTCTCGACACAGTTTGAAGCAGTTACTCTCTCACTAGAAATCACATTGGTACTATGATCGCCAGATTCTCATGGTCCTAACCCTAACCCAAGACATTTAAGTCTTCTTGTAGGTGCTATAGGTTCTTGTCTTCCTGTCTTGTGCTTGTCGAGGCCACTAATTCCATCGTAGCCTTTTGCCTCTATCATGTCATATCCTTTACCATACATTTTACTAGCATGGGAGTTGGATCCTCTAGTTCTCTATAAATCCAAGATAGCACATTTTCAATGTCCTCTTGACTCATTTCACCCCACTTTATGAATACTATTTTTGGAGGGACTCTAAAAATTTCTTTTGATTCTAACATGAAGCAAGGCTTGTTGTAGACCTAGGGAGACTTGGGCATCCTCATTATCCAATAGCCGTATTCAACTTATACTGTCCACACCCTTGGTCTTGGATCTTAATACTTGCGTTGATGCTTGGGGTGATGGATGAAGTGGTAGATGTCATGGAGCTGGTCATGGTTGCCGAAGAAGTAGAAGTGGATGTTGTGGCAGTGGATGTGGATGTGGGAGTCTTTGCAAGTGTTGATGGGTCAAGGAATTTAAAAGATGAAGATGTCGAAGCTTCACTGTTGATAGGTACTTGGCACTCCGAGATACCTCTCAAATTGGTACAATATTGAAATGGTTTAAGTCTCCATATATGGTAATCTCAATGCCTTCAAAGGGAAACTTCAAACACTGGTGATACGTGGAAGGGACAACTTTCAAGGTGTGAATCCAAGGTCGACCAAGTAGAATATTGTATGGAAGTTCTAGACCTAGGACTTGACAAGTGGTGTCCACAATGAGTGGTCCAATATGAATTGGAAATATAATTATGCCCCGAGAGGAACGTTCTTCATCATCATATGCCTTGATAAGAATGCTCTTTGTAGCATCTGCACAAGCATCAAAAAATCCTAGGGCCTTAACCAATTTTAAGGAGCATATGTTCAGTTCTGCTCCGCCATCTACTAACACTCATCTGACCTTATGCTTATGGATAAAGACTTCAATGTGAAGGGCATCATTATGATTGGATTTGGACGATGAGTAGTCTTGGTCTGAAAAAGCTATATGGTGGGGAGCGGTAAGATATCCCACCATGGCCTCAATTTGATTGACATCAATGTCTTGGGGAACAAAAGACACTTGTAATGTTTTTTCAAGTATAGCCTTATGCGATGGGGAAATACGTAGCAACTCAAGTATAGAAATATCTGTAGGTGTCTTCCCAAGTTGGTCAATGAGGTTAAAATGTACTTTAGGTTGGGACTATTTGGTTAATGGATGATATTGCAATTGTTGGGCAGACAGGCCAGCTATTGTTATCTTTGGTTGTCCGGGAGGAGGAGGGTTGACTATCGTGACTTTGCCCCCACGGGTAGTGACATTGCATTCAGGGGCCTTTCTAATAGTAACTGTGTTGACATGTTCAATAGTTGTCCTAATATGATTTATGATAGGTCCACCAGAATAGTCATATGCAATATGAGCATGGTTGGCTCGATTATTGTTATTGGCTTTTTATGTGGAAGGGTTAATAGAACCATGGTCCTATAGTGGGTTCTTGTGTATGGTATGGTCTTAATTAGATGCATATTGTGGTCCACCTATCTCAATGGTATGACTCTCGATAAGGTCTTGTACCAGATTTTTTAGTTGTCGACATGAGGAGGTTTTATGTCCTTTTGCCCGATGATAATCACAAAACGCGTTGTCATCCCACCAAAATGGTTTAAACTGCCCTGGGTCATATGGTTTTGTGTCCTCAAGTGTTATGACACCATTTTGAAGGAGTTTCTTGAGGACTTCTTCAATGGGCTCACCTAAGGGGGTGTATGTGCGAATCCTAGGGAACTGTTTGGGTTGTTGAGGCTGTCTTTGATTTTGGCTATTTTGATTACCTTGGTTATTTTGATTTGTCTGTACAACATTGGCAGCATGGGTCTATGTGGTCATCTGTGTATTTTGCAGTTGAGACCCTTTAAGGGTAAGCACAAGACCCACTGCATTGACAACCTTAGCGTCTACAACGCCATCATTGGTGACATGTTTATTCTTAACCCAGTATGTGTTCTTGTCAGTGGGTGGACTTGCATTTATGTTCTTAGGACCGTGTTTTAATCTTCCCTCAGCAATAAGCACTTTCTCAAGTTGGATGCCTCGTTCGACTAGGTCCGCGAAGGTTGTGCAACAATGAACTCGCAAGCCATTTTTCAATAGGCCTAGGAGTGTTTGTACAAACATGTCAACCTTCTCTTTTTTAGGTATGTCTATGTGGTAGCGACTTGCTAGGCCTCTCCATTGTTGGAAAAATGGAATAAAAGTTTCACTAGTGTCTTCTTGTGTAAGTGTGCATAAGCTAGTGATGGAGGTGTCTGTGTCAATGTTATAGGCATAATTTTTCACAAATTTGTCTACAAGTTCATTCCATGTTTTTATCCCCTTCAAAGTGGAGAACCATTCAAGTGTGGGTCCTATTAGACTCTTGGAGAAGAGTCTCATCAAGTAAGTGTGTTCATATGCAACGTCCATATAGTTGGTCGTGAATTCTCGAACGTGTTCAATAGGATTTGTCTTGCCCTTGTATTTTGTGAGGTTTGGGGCCACATATCCAGGAGGAAATGCTGGCATGTATAAAGTTGTGTCAAAAGGATATGGACATAGGTCATATGACATTGGTGGTATTTTTTTGGATGTTTGCATGCTTTCCATCTATTTTTGGAGGTTTGCCACTTTGGCTGTCAAGGCATCTATTATGGGATTATTGGTCGCATCACACATGGGAGTGATGGGTATCCCCTGAGTTCCCATTGATTGTGATAGCATGTTCGAGTTTGAATGTGACATGTGTTGTTGTGAAATGTATGATATGTTTTGGTTTGGCGATTGTTGGTATTGCCAATTTTGATGAGGAATGTGTTGTTGTGTGTGGATCTGTGATGAATATGTGGGGATGTGCGATCCAAACATATTTGTTGATATTTGGGGGATTTGGTAACCTTGACTATTTTGGTGCCCAAAGGTATTCATTTGTTGTGTCATTTGAGTGCCTTGTCCATATTGGAAGAATTTTCCATGTGGGATGTTGGTATTTTTTCCTTCGAATTTTCCATGTGGGATGTTGGTATTTTGTCCTTGGAATTATCCATGCGGGATGTTGGTATTTTGTCCTTGTGAGGCATTGATGTTTAATTCTGATGATGTGTTAACCTTTGGTTGGGGACTTCTAAGAAGAATACGTCGTTTAGTTCCTCCAAAGGGGTTGAATGTGATTCCAACATAAGGATTTGATGATGAGGTCCCTATGGCAATAGATGAAGTTCCAAATATGGGGTTTGAGGAACTTGCCCCCATTGATGTATATCCAAGGGTAGTTCCAACTGTTTGTGAAGATTTCATTGACATTGCGAGCATGGATTGTGATATTGCTTGTGGCATGGTGGGTGTTCCTCCAATAGATGTTGCATTGATTGAGTTGGAGGTGTTTTGACTTATGGTGCCACTAGATGCAACATTGATGGTGCTTGTAGCAATTTGTGTGGTGACAATAGTGTTATTGTTGGAGGCATTGTTCATGTTTTGTTGAGGTGTCGAGTTTTGTGTTGTGTTGTTTGGAGACAAAGGTCTTATGGTATTGATGTCAAAGCCTCTTGGTAGTTTTTACCCTTGGTATAAAATCATAGCAAGGTATCTATCAGCATCGTTCAAGACCAAGTCCTCTACAAATGAAGCTACGTTACGATTTTGGGCTGCAGCCTCTAGATCCTCAACTAATACTTGTCCATTGTGGTCTCTCTATATGAATGGTTCAAATGGATTTCGAGAGGATGTTGGCAGGTTCATGGAAGATGGTATGTTCATGTTGGTAAATGGATTGTTAAAATTCATGTCTTGGTTCATGCCATAAGTGTTGGTGTGGATGTTGGTGTTGAAGTCTTGTCCAAAGTTTTTCATTTGTGTTTTCTTTCTTTGAAGCCTAGTTTCTACCATAAAAGAGAATTGCTCAAATGAGGATGATGATTATGACAACTAGTCTATGTTTTTGGTGTTTTTGTGATAAAGGATGACAATGCAAGGTGATTATGATGTTTTCCTAAGGAAATGATTGATGCAAGATGACAAAGTTGCCAAAGAAAGATGTCAAATGTCAAGGCGACAATGATGGTTAGGATGACAATGTTGATTAATGCAAGGTGATAGAATTGACTAGGTGCAAAATGAGGACTAAGATGATAATGTTGACTAAAAAGGTGACTAATGCAATGTAAAGGTGCAAAATGAGGACTAGGGTGAACACTATTTTTGGATTTTTTTTGGATTTTTAGGCATAAAATATGCAAAGTATGGACTAAGATGAATGCAATGTGGAGAAAGATTTTCCTAACCACTCTAAGCTTAATCTGTGTCTTAATTTTGGTTATCAAAGGACTTGTTAAAAGGACTAAGTGACAAGGTCAAAATGACTAGTGAGTTTTCCTAACTAGACTGTTGAGTTGGAAATTCTCACAAAAAGGACAATGACTGAAAAGGAGATTGTTGACTAAGTCCCAAGATAACCTACACTTGAAGGCAATGATTTTGAAAAGTGTGATGAAGTGGCCTAATCCAAAGTCTGCAAAGATGAAAACCTAAGGGAAAATCTATATAGGAAAGGATGATTAGGAAGCCTAGGGAATGCAACTAAAATTAACAAGGATGAACCTAAGGTAAAAATGCAAGCTAATGGTTGAATGATGAAAATTTTGAACAATTTCAGTTCTGGTTTCTAACAGAGACTTCGAGAAAAGATGTTTGACAGCAGGCAAAATTGTTGGACTTGAATTCAGTTTTGTGATTTTTTGATGAAAAGTCTGAATTGTCTGAAGTTGATTGTTTTGTTTCCATATTTGTGAGCATTGTGTATATTGTTTGAGAATCCAGAAAACACTTAGCAAACACAATGTTTTGAATGTGTAATCAATCACAAAGAAGACAAGCACAATCCTATGGTTAGGCTAGGATAATATCTGCTAGATTCCACTTGGGTTTCCCCAGCCATATATCCTTAGCATGTGAATCCAGAAGCTTGGTTGCATGGGCTCCCCCTTATAGTGCACTCTCTTCTCAGGCCAACCAAGCTTCCAGCACCCATAAAACTACCATGGCACACTGATCACCTCTACTAAAGACTGTGAAGATGTGGATGCCTTCACAACGACCGTTGTTGCGCTAGCGGATAGAAGGTTTTTGGCTACTACACAAGAGTATTTAGTTCGGGACCCCCGTTCGAGTGGCCATACATGGGGCAAGAGATTAATCACCGATTGGGTGGAACTCCAACCTGAAGAGGTTACACTCAACATGGTTTATGGGAGTACTACTCTGTCCATATGACACATCCGCACTCATAATCTTAGGCTTTCCGTTAGGATTCACATTTGTATACCAGTCGGGGGTAGCTCGGCCAAAGAGCTCCATTGCCAGTCTAAGTCGCCTTGGGGTGAGTACTTTTTCCCACCAAGGAAGGCCCAATTTCCTAGAGTCAATAATAGTTTCTCTTGCACCCAGGATCGCACAAGTGTGCAAGGGGAAAGGATACTCCTATTATTGAATCAAAGGTTACACAAGTTGAAAGAATTTGTTCATTTTAATAGTCAAATTGAGGTGTGCGGAAAACACATCAAACACTTTGTTCATTTTAATCCATCTATGTGAAAAAGGCACCCAAGATAAAGCAAAATTGAAGCGAGAGCCCTACAAAAACACGATTAGTAGTTTTGAGTCTCCAATCTTTGACAAGCAACAATTGATGTTGCAAATCTTGAATCGTAGGCATGCAAACCTACAAAAAAAATGTCAAAGATTAATCACAAAATCAAAGTTAAATTAGGAAACAAGATAACATAAATCGAGCTAATTAATACACAAAAATTAAGCTAGGCTAAAAATCTAATTAATCTAAAAATATAAAAATCTTAAATTTAATCTAAGCTAAATCTAAAATCTAAAAATAAAATAAAAAAATCTAAAGTTAATTAAATCTAAAATCTAATCTAAATCTACCAAAATCTAAAAATTAATTGAAAATAAAAATCTAGTCTAAATCTAATGTAATTTAATTTAAAAACTAAAAAAAATCTAGAAGCTAATTAAAAACTTAAAATATAAGCTAATTCTAATTAAAATATAATTAAATTAAAATATGAAATATCATAAAGAAATCTAGCCTAAATCTAATATAAGTAAAGAAAAATCTATAAAATCTATAAAAACTAATTGAAAGGTAAAAATCTAGGTAAATCTAATTTAATTAAAATAAAATCTAAAAACAAAATCTAAAAAAGTATAGGAAAAGTAAAAGCTAATCTAAGTTAATCTAGCTAATGAAAACCAAAATCTAAATAAAATTACATGAAGCAAAACAAAGTAAATGAAAGAAAGCTAAAGCAACTACGTAAGGCTAAATAAAGCCTCTTCCAAAAGCTTTTCCGCAAGGCAATAGGCTTTTCCAATTTTAGATTGTCAAAGGTAATTAATGCGTCAATATTTCAAAAGCAAGAAAAACTTCAAGCCTAATTAATGAAGGCATGTTGTAGGTGCAGCCAACTTTCCGCGTGAGATGAATGCACTCCAACTTTCGGCGTGGTTTAGATTTGATGAGAATAAGTTTTACCAACCAGATCAAGCAATGCAGGCGCTATGAGATCTAACGCTAGGAGAGCCAACCAGATTTTATGCTGAAATGAAATTCAGTTGCTATGAGAATAATTGACTCCAACGAGATCAATAGAGAATTAATGTGGACATTGAAAAAATGTGATAAAAAGAGATCCCAAGAAGATGTGCAAAATATTATAAAAAAAAAGACTATCACGCGCCCCCTCTGAGCATTATCAGAATTAATGAATGCACTCTGTGTGTTCAGTCAACTACCAGCTGTAGCAAGCCTCCTACAGATGGCAAAAAGATAGAGTTCCATGTTCGCTACTATAGACATTTGCTTCAAGGTGCATGATTTTCGTGTACTTTCCAAAACTTCACAATCTCGGTGAAGATTGACTTTTGTTGATTTCTATGATTTCATTTATTCTGTTCATAACCTGTTGCGTTCAAAAATACCAATGAAGAAGAGCTTGGAGCGGTGGAAATCAATAGCATTGGGGAAGGAAGTAAATCATGGCGTGGTAGGTTTCAAGCTATAGCTTGCCAAAGTGGAGAAGCATAAGGTCAAGACTAGCAAAAGAAGATTTTGATTTTGTGCCAAATTGGATAAGTGTAAGGTCAATACCAGCGAAGAAGCATTAAAGACCCCATACAAAAACCCAAAAAAAGATACACATCCAGCCATAGGTTATTCATATGAAGAAAGATGAACGTAATTTGCTTAATATTGCAGATGCATTCAATACAAATGAAAAACATCTACAATCCATAGGGATCAGTACACTTTCAATATACATTCAATATGTATCAAATACATCTAATAAATAGTGCACAATGAAGATGCAAAGTGCAAACTTTAAGCACAAAGAATATCTAATATTTGCCATTTTTACTTCCAATCGTCAAAAAAAGAATCCCAAAATAGAGATATAAGCCAAAATAGGAATTGCAAGCGATAAGAAAACGTTTCACCAACAACCACTCTGTGACGCCAAGAAGCTTTATCGCTTGCACAATTCAAGCGTTACCACAAACTTAATCGATTCTTGTAGTCTGCAATTTTCAAAGATCTTAGAAACGTCTGGTTCACCAAATGTAATTAGAGAAAAGTTTTTAGATTATATTGCAAGCAACATAAAACTAAATCTCCAATCAACAATAGAGCACAATGAAAACAAGAAGCAAAATCTCTAATCAACAATAGAGCACAATGAAAACAAGAAGCAAATAAACATGAAACAATATCACCTAGTCTTCAAGCTTTCATTGGTTGACCTCCATTGGCCTTCTCCATCTTGCTGAAAATGATATAATTGCCCTCAGATTTGAAGTGCAACTATATCCTATGCCAAAGACAAGCAAAATATTGAAGTAATATGTGGTTGCTCAAGTACTCAAAATCTCTCAAGCGTGCTGAAAATAACTTTGTTGTAACTTGTGTGTGTCCAAAATGACTTGAAAGAGGGCCTTTTAAAGAATTCCAAATTGAGAATGGATGGCCAGGAATAAAATTTGGTGAAGCCCTAAGATCAAAGGCCAAGAATCAATGTGATAAGGAGGATTATGGTTAGGGAAACATTAGGTCAAAGTTAGGGCAAGCCTTGAAATGAAGGGTTGAGATTTATTGAAGATAATCAAATCAATGGTGGAGAAAAATAGATAGTTGGAATAATATAAATTATTTAATTTATGGAGAAATGTTGACTTATGAATTAAATAATGGTTTAATTCATAAATGGGAATGAGACAAAAAACAATAAATAATTGTTTTAATTATTTATTTGGTGGGATGGAAAGTGGGATAAATAAATAAGTTTATTTGATTCAAGGATAAATGATAATGTTATGGAGGAAATAAGGATTGATCAGTGATGCATTTAACTAGATAAACATAATTTATTTACTTAAATAATCATGGAGATTCAATGGACATGATTAGATAATTGAATTATGTGAGGGAGAAGCGTGGTCATCATAGAGAAATATGGTTGCAAGTTGAGGCCATTTTTATGTGTCTACAGTTTCTATTATACTGTATTTCATCTTTGTTAAGTAGGAATTGGTTATTGAATATTGGTCGACCTTGAATGTTGTATTGTTTTCATGATTGCACTTAGAATTTAGATTAGAAATCTCTCTAAACCTTTGTCTTTTGATATTTCTTTGAGATTTCTGTTAGAGTAGGATTGAAAGCATCACTAAATTGCTACATTTGATGAAATTTTAATTTTCAGATCATAGATCTAGGAAAAGTATTTCTTGGGTTTGTATTTATTTAGATCTTGCAAAACCCTTATTGTTGACTCCAAGGTTTCAACTTTTGTTTTACCATAAATTTCCCTTGTGATTACTCTCAAATCACATCATCACTGAGTTGTTTATTCATTATGAAGACCTAACATCAGAGACCTTGGGGTTGTTTCTTGAAGTTTACTGATAGGAATCACATTTCAAGATAGATAGGGTACTCATATTCTATATTTTCTATTGCAATTCTAAAAACACCATCAATAGAATTGGCACTAGAAGGATGGTTGTTTTGAACAAAGTTGGAATGAATTTCGTCATTCTATCCTCAAAGGTTTTTTGGAGTTACTAGGTCCATAACTGATAAAGGAGATTTGTAGGAGTTAAAATCTCCTCCTAGGTCTAAGAGGACTAAGAAGGGAGAAGCTTTGTCATCCACTACACCCACTAGACCTCCAACTCTACCCTCTCCATCATCCACATCATCTAGTTCTTCATCTTTAGATTCTAATCATTTTCATACTATTGTATCTCATCCATAGGTTGTTGTAACTCAACCATTACCACCTCCACCTCCACCAATGTCTTGGTTGGAAAATAACCCATCACCCTTGTCATTCAATGACTACCATGAAATGCCTAAAAATATTGAGAACTGCTCTAAATTTGACATAAATGATCCTCATAGGATAGTTGAATAACACATCAAGATCTTCCAAACCACTCTTAAGGATAGGTAGATTGAGCATGAGGATGTGACATGTAGGATCTTTACATACTCACCAGGTGAAGAAGAATTTTATTGGTACATTCATTTACCTATTGGTTCAATTACTACTTGGGATTGTATGCAAGATTTTTTTTGCAAAATATTAAAATCTATGTCAATCCCACTAATTTAAATCAGTAATTCAAGTCAGTTAGGAGGGAAGTTAATGAGCCAATAATTTCCTTTAATAATAGGTTCTATCGTGCTTATACTAGATTACACTCTCCATATGCTATTGATGATGCTTCTACTAGAGTTATTTATTATTCTACTTTAGACAATCTCACTTCAACGTTAGTTAATAGGATGCATCAATCTCCAAGGAACCTAGTGGATGCATATGCAGAGGTAGTCAAGGCTAGTATTGATTTAGGACAACATTTATCAGGACCTTTGCCTTCTTTGGGACCCATTTCTAATCCAAGACAAATTCAATGGTTGAATCAAACTTTAGCCAATCAAACAACCTTACTGAATCAAGTCCCTCAACTGTCATTATTCCCGCATCTAGGTCCACCATTGAGTTAAGCTTAGCTAGTCCTCAGTTATCTATAGAATTCCAATCCACCAACATATCCACAACAAGCCAAGATCCCATCCTACTTGCAAAATTTTGAGGTTCCTTCTTACCAACATAATTCTTTTGGAACACACCCTATTTATTTATAGAATTTTATCCCAGCATAAAACAATAAAAAAAGGAGAGAATAGATGAGTTGTTTGAATAGGTGAAGAATCTAACTACATAGGTCATCTACTAGAGGAATCAAAACAATCAATTGCAAGCTTTATAGAGGAGTATCCAAGCTAATTACAATCGAGACAGTCATGATCTTGGGCAAGGTTCCAGATAGAATTTTGAAAGGAGGAAATCCCCAAGGTAAAAAATAACTTGGAACACAAGGAATAATAATGGAGGATTCCCAAAACCATTGGATCCACCCAAAATTCCAACAAATTCAACAACTAGAGTATATCTAGCTGAGGCTGCATTGTCCAGATGGTGCAGGATTCATCAAACAAACAAACATTCTGAATTGGATTTTCTAGAGTTCCAAATTGCTATTGCAATATTCCAGATGGAGGTCCAACAAGCTACTAGTAATGGTGGTTTAGGTGAATGTGAGATTGCACCTTCAGAATTGTATGATTTAGTTTTGGTATTGAATCATGCTCTTTTTCCTAAAAGTGTAGAAAATCAACTTGAAGATCAATTTATTGAAGATGGTACTCAAAGAAATTATGTTTTCAATGAAGAAATATTATCCTAGCTATTTGAAAGTGACAACATCATAGATAATGGTCCAAGAGATGAAGAGGAGAAGAAGGAAGAGGTTCAAATGTTCCATTAGCGCTCAATTCCCTACAATTTATGAAATAGATAGGTTGGTGGACCATTTACTACTTCTATTCCACTCAATAATTTTAACATACTACTAGATCCCAATGCAACCAATAATCCTTCCTATCCAAAGGTTCCAACATAGTACTTCTCTAAAGGAGGACAATTGGATTCTACCCAAGGAGGACAGACAAATCAAAATAGAAGTAGCTAATCTAAAGTGGATGTGGAACATATGGGAGAATATGTTGTTGATGAACTTAAAAAGGTAAAAGTTAGTCTTTCTGCTATATAATTATTAAGGGTACCACAAATTAGGAATGATTTTTTCATAACTTTGAATGGTATTTCACCTTCTAAATCTTGAAAAGACGCTACTGTAAATAAGGTTACTTTTAGTACTCCTAAAAGTGAACCTATGATTAGAGAAGTTGTGGGAAAGCCTCAAAATCAATGACCAACTAGAGTTCAAGTCAAGCAATTAACAAAGGATGAAAGTTAGATACAAATTAATGATAAGGGAAAAGAGAAGTACAAAACTCAGGTTGCTCAAGTGGATACTCTGGTAAGTCTATTTCAAGGAAAGCTTGAAGCACCTCCTTTTTCTTACTATTCATTTATTTGGGAAGAATTCGCATAATTTCTTATTGGATTCTGGAGCATTCACAAATTTCATGTCTTTTTCAATATGTAAATCATTACGTATTACTCTTTCTCCCTCTGAATGAAAAAGTCACTCAATTGGATAAGATAGAGGTGGGTGTGGTTGGGGAGTCAAATATAATTCCTATGCAGTTTTCATTAAACCCAATGGTGTATCAAATAATTAATATTTAGGTGACTAATATCCCTGATACATATGGGATGATTTTGGGTAGAGAATTTATAAGAGCACTTTGTATACACTGAAAAAATGTCCTAATTGATGTCATACACTTAAATCAGATTTATTAACATTATTTCTTCTTTATCCATCCTCTTTTCGCTTAACTGATTTAATTATCCTAGCTAATTAATTAATTGCATCATTTTCATCCATTTTGCCTAATTAATTAAATTGGGTTAATTCATCTCTTTCCGCATGAAAGGAAATAGAAAAGAGCAATGGAAAGTACTAATAAAGAGAAATTGTTTGAAGGAAAGAGATTACCAAATAGATTGAAGTAGCCAAACCAAGCACCACCAAAGCAAGAGAGACACAAGAATTTGTTAAGGGGAAAAAACAAGAAAAAACCCCAATATTATGAATGGAGGCAAAATGCCTAAAGAATAATACAAAGAGAAAGAGAGCTTCAGCCTTAGCTTGCTTGCATGAGTCTTGAAGAACGAGAGGAGAGGCACCTCAATAAGTAGAGGTGAGAAGGAGTTATAATGTAACTCCCAACTCAATGAATGCCACCATTCATCTATGTGTGTGGAAAGTGTCACCTCTTAAGGAGGTGGTTACAAATATTCCTTAATAAAGGAATTAAAAATAAGCCATCCTCACACATGTGTGAGATGACAAAAATGACAAAAGACTTGTAGGGATTCCTTTGGAATATTCCTACAAGTCAATAAATAATTACAATTAAAGAATAACCTTTACCAAGTAAATATTAATCTTCTAACACCGCACTAACACTTCATCTCATTAAATTAAATAAGTCAAAATATTTAATTTAATCTCCTAAGTCATCTTATTTAATTAAATAACCCTAATTTATTTAATTAAATATCATTTTATCACCCCTCCCCTATTTATTAAATCATCTAATAAATATCTTTTAATTCTTCTAATTCCCTAATTGCATAAATTAAACCTTGTTTAATTAGCAATTAAACTAATTTTCTTCTAATCAAAGGGAATATTTCCATGGAATATTCTTTATCCTTTTTGCACAATTAAAACTTTTTTTAATTTGTAAAATCCCTTTTTCCTCACCCTAAATGAATATTCTAAGGAATATTCTCTTTCCTCCAATCAACTCACTTAGCTTCAAAAGCAAGTTAACCCTTCAACCTCTTAAGCAAGTTACCTTTGACCTATGTGCGTAGGTCAAAAGTGTGTTTGTTTGAGGCAAGTGTGAGCCTTTCATTAAATTTCATCTTGCATTCTCATTCGTTGATGAGAATCCATGATCCATGCCTCTCATCCCCTTCATCTTTAACCGTTGATTAATCTTTTTGATCTCAACCATCCATTCCTCATTTGCTCTCCTATAAATAGATCACTATTTGGAGACAAATGGATCCATCTTTTATTGCAAACTTATACTGTTAAATTCACTCACATACTTGCTTATATTTTTCTCACTTTTTAGCTTGTTTTAGTTCATTTTCATTTCATATTAGCTTAAAGATTTCATTAATGGATTCCATGCATCCATCTTTGTTTGTAAATAAATTAGGGTTTTCATCTTTTAGCATTATTTTAGCTTAAATTGGCTTAAATTAGCTTAGATTAGCTTATATTAGCTTAGATTAGCTTAAATTAGCTTAGATTAGCTTAGATTAGCTTAGCAAAGGCATAATTAGATCATTTATAGCATAAAATCATGATGGATTAGCTTGCATCATGTTCATTTTTAGCATAAACTAGGTTTTCATACATCAAAAACCATGGTTTCATCGATTCTCTTCCATAGAATTGATTGAGACAAGCTCACCATTACTAGATTGGGAAAGGGTCATCGGTCCACATCAACGCGAGACCAATTCCACAACAAGATAAATTTCAAATGGATTAGAGTATATGTTTTGATAAAAATTTTGGTTTTAATCTTATTTGATTGATCTTGTTGAGATTCAAGTATTGGTGGATCTGTTATGCTTTGATTCTTCCTGGATCAAGCGTAATTCAGCCCATACTGGTATCCTTGCAATTAACATTCTGGTGCTAGAAGTAAGGCTTGAACCTTTGACTATTTAACCATATTTTAGCTTGAAATCCATGTTCATGTTGTTTTGCAGGTTGTAGTGATGCTTAAACCACAAACAACAATGCTATTTCAATAGCATCACCATATAGTGATGCCCAAGAAATTTGATATAGTGATGCGTATTTAATTGGCCGATGCCAATTTAAATATAGCGACACATATTTAAATTTAAACTATCATGGAATGAAAAAAATGATGCTCATTTTCACTAGACTGATGCTTTCAAATTTCAAAAAATAATGCATTCGTCTCCAACGACGCCCATCAAAATAGCGATGGAATCATGCTCACTAGTTTTATTGTAGAGGGATGCTTAAATTCACCAGAGTGACACCCAAATTTCAAATCATGGCTAGTTGCATCCACAAAAGGATATAAAAGTCATGACAAATCCTAACCTGGGAATTGGACATTCCAGCAGGTGACTAACATCTTCTTATGGTCGTTCATTTGCTTTTTCAAACCAGGGAACATATACTTGAAATAGATCGGCACTGTATGTGCACTAAGAACCAGTTTCAGTCACAATTTACCAGAAATAAATGCATGAAAGGAATTCTACTTATGCTACAGGAATGTAACCTAAAGCTTTCTTAACTTAAGTGTATCTTAATCAAAGCAGACATCATGACAACTGTTACTAAGAAACAAACTATGAACTAGCCTTATGCTACAGGAACAAACACAGGGATGGATTCCTGATGCTGCAGGAACAATATAAGACTGAGTTTGTGCTGAAACTTAAAGAAGGAAATCTAACTTATAATCAACATAAGATATACAATTAACTAACTATAGATACTCACTAAGTGGCCCCCTTAGCAAGCATCAACCAGTTATGCAAGAATTGAACTCAAAACTTAATCAGCTGTTATTCATAAACTTGAAAACATATACATTGATTGTTCTGCTCACAAGAAAACTAACACAAAACACTACTTATTATCATACTAACTTTTTCACACTCTGCTTGCTCACTCATGCAGGAGGAGAACTTATTTATATTAGAAAAGCAACTAACTACCTAACTCTAACAAAGAAAGACGTGGACATAAGTGCATCCTTAAACCGAGGAACAAACTTCTCATAAATGAAAGCATATCCATTCAACACGATTCAGAGAGAATTTAGCATTCCACTCTTCCTAGATTAATGATCATTTAGATTTCTTCCCAATGACCCGGTCAAAGAGTCTTCACTAGAAAAATTTCCTCGACATCGTGCAGGAAATGAACTTTACTGCAGGGTTGAGATCTGCTGTGCTTGACTCGTTCATGCTTCCTTCAACAACCTACGATACACAAGGCGACAAAAGTGAAAGAAATAACGCATGGAAACAACATGATACATTCATTAATCAAATATTAAATCTATTTCATTATTCAAAAACCATATGCGTTATATCAGTCATTTTAGAGGTCAACTAGGGTAATTAATAAGACACATAGAGATGTTAAGCTGTAGGAATATAGGAATGTATTGCTACAAGATACTGCCCATTTTTAGATAAAAAGTCTTTAAACAAAGAGTTAAAACATCCATTAGCAATAAGAGTACTTAGGGATATTAAAAATACATCATAATACTCAAATTATGAGCATATTTCAAGCTCATCATTTGCCCCCTACTTAACCTAATGATGGTCTGCTAGGATTAAGCTTCCTGGTTGTTTCTCTGAAATCCATAGGAGTAGTATGGCTCTAGACTGAAGTTCCAAATTTATAGTAGAAACCTCTGAAATGTTTCCATCTTTCATATCTACGGGTTTTTGTATCCTTATTAACATCTGTAGCTCGATAAGGATAAAGTGGCCACATTAAAACCGGAGGTCGAAATGTTATTGGCAACCATAACTTGAACCTCTTCTGAAGACCAAGCTGTATGTACTTCTCTATCCTTCCAAGGGCTGCTTTAAAATTTAGGGGGCTATGAGACTCAGATTTCCTCAGACCAACAGTCAATTTTTCCCATCTCTTTTCAATTCTGGAAGAGGAAAGCTTCCAAAACAGATATGGTTGGCTTTTGAATTCCTCATACACTTGCTTCGTGATATCAAATATTTTTATTCTTTGTGTTTGATCATTGAACCCATATGCAACAGTAAGCCAAGTTTTTAGCATTGTGTAGGGATCTGAGCTTTCAGGTCATAGTGGGAGAGGTTCATCCCTTTCAGCCTCTTCATAGGCCTCCAATTGTCTACCATAATTAGTTTCATTAGCTGCCCAAGACATGAGTGACCTCAAATGAATATCACCAATATAAAGAAGTGGATTCCACTCAGTTTCAAAGGGAATTATCAAACCAAGCAAATAAAATTCACACAAAGAATTCTTTAGCCAACTAGGGGCTACTTGGTATGCATCATAAAATTCTTTGGCTGTATGAATAATAGGATCTAAATTCCTTGAAATTCTCATTAATTGAAACCAAAGAAATTGCTCTTTTAGGCACATAGCATAAACCCTAGGCAGTGGTCTACATTCCACAATTTTACCAGTTATTTTCATCATTTCATCCATTTTATTTTTCATTTCCTAGATTTCCTGTTTCTTTCTTTTAATTTCTCTTTTCAATTTCTTCCTCTCTTCTTCCCAAATACTTTGTTGAATTTCAGTCTTGGCTAAGCGGCGGAAACTCAAGGTTTGAAATGTGACCGGTCTCCATGTGGTCCTAAGGTATTCCAAAAATTCAATCAAAAATGTCTTCTTATAAACAACCATTTCCTGACAAGTTACAGGGTGTAACGGTGTGTCATTGGACACTTCTAATTGTTCAGTCTGTTCTTCCTCTTGCTGCAGGATGAATTCCTATTGCTGCACTAGAAGAGATTGTGCTGCTTCTGAAACTTGCCTAGCCGCTTCAGCCAAGTCATCAAGACTTGGCATTCCCTTTTCATTATCAAAAACATGTGGTTCCTCAACTTCCATTGGCTCATTTTTCACTTCCCCAAGAAGAAAAAATGGACTTTGTGCAACATTCTCAGACACATCCTAAGAAACATCATTATTGAGTTCTTCAGATTCCTCAGAAATTATTATTATAACTTTAGGTTGAGCAGATGTTGAGGTGACTTTACGTTGTTTCCTTGCTGAAACTCTTTTTAGAAATGTTGCATCTGCAGGAGGCATTCTCGTGGATTTCCTCTTTCTAACTTGCCTAGAGGATTTAGACTCAATAGAAGAAGATGATGGTGAACTTGTAGTGGCAACATGTGTTGTTGTAGGAGAAACTGCTACAGAAGAATATGCTGCAGGAGAGGAACACTGTTGTTTTTGAACATGAGGGTCAGACTCTGGGATTTGTTCTGCCCTAGATGACTCTCCTACCTTTGTTTTTCCTTTTTCTCTTCTACTAGCAGACCTGGTTTGTACATGGGTAGAGGGCTCTGGTGTGGTGGCTGCAGTAGCAGATGATGCAGGAGCAGATGATTCTTGCTCTGCTTCCCTACTTGTAGATTCTATTCTCTTTTTCTTTTTCTTGGGTTGTGCAGGGAGTGCTCTAGGAGGCTCTGGAAGTTGCAGACCCTTTTGGGCAACAAATTCTTGCTAGGAAAGGGGTGATACATCCCTCAAGGAACACTCAATCAAGAGTTTAATGAGGGCATGTTGGGCTATAGATTTGTCCCTACCCCTTTGGGTTTCATGGGCACATTGTTTCAAAAGGCTTAACAAAAAATTGGTACATTAACAGCTAAACCATGCCTCATATGACTCAATAATTTAAAATGGTAGGAATGTAAATAGGAAAAGCATCCCTCACAAGTCAAGTACTTGATTATGAGGATGGCATATTCTGAGTATGGAAAAGGCAGTGACACTCATTTGCATCCTTGTTTGGAAACCTCCAAGGGTCCATTAGTTGGTATTGTAAATTCTGCCCTGGTAGAGACAACATATGAAGAAAAAATTTCTCCAACCACTGAGAGCCCAGTTACTTTTGCAATCCATTCTTCTGTTACAGCCACTGTCAAACCCCACACTGTAGCTTCTCTTTCTGAAAGAGTTCTCAAAAACTCACCTACAGCTTCCTCATTAAAGGAATCTAACCTCAGAAAATAATTCAGCCATCCACAATTGCTGAATGCCTGAACTGTTTGAGGATTTTGTGTCAAGAGCTCATGAGCTATAGGCTCATATCTTACTAATTGGCCACCCATATTCACAAATTATCCCAGCTCAAACTTTTTCTAAAAATTCAAAAAAAACTTTTATGCTCTGCTGTCACTTTCCTTTACTTTTCCAAGAATGACAAAGAATACATGCATGAAATGATTGTTACAAACTACCCAAACCAAGCAGTTAATTGATGTTTAGGATACAAACATGCAGTCATATTTGGAAAGTACAAGAAAATAAAAATATCTTATGAGTTGTGACAGTGACATAAGAAAAGGTTTGAAATGGATCAATCTCGCCCCCTACTTGAAATTTGACATGTGTCCACACATGTGTGAAAGGATAGGAAAATATCAGGCAATAATGACTAATATGTACATAGCAGTTAATGAATAAATGAAATAAATAAATTATGTGACAAAAAAAGATATCGCGTACCATGTAATAAATACTCGTACATGCTGGGAAAGATCACAACTCAACATGAAATGACGGCTGGAATTGAAACCATAAATGAGGGTAGTGCGGTAGGATGGATGGCATGGAAGAAAAGATAATGAATGGTGGTGATGGATGAAAAGCGGAGAAAGTGGCTGGGTATGTGCAAGATCATGATGGGCCAAAAAGTGGCGATATGATGGGTATTTGTAGGGTATGTGGCTGACGACTTTTTTTTTACCCAAAATTAATGAAACGAAAAGGGTTTTTAAAGGAGATTCTCAGCTTTATACCAATATAAATTATGCTTTACTTTGAATTTAATAAATAATTATTATTCATTTTCTATTTGAATTATGACTAAAGTCTTGATTGATAGGTTGATTGAAAAACATCTATAGCTTTCAAACGGTATCAAATTTTTGAATTTGAAACATGCGTCACATTCTATGCTTTGTATACTATAGGATTAAAAGAAAGAAGATTGAATTTCATGAAGTTTTGACCAAGTTAAGGTGGTTAGATGTACGAGTTTTTATATTTTGTAAAAGTTATAATAAAAAAATCATAATTAATTATTTACTTGGAAAAAAATTATAAAGAAATATGCATCACATCGGGACATGATTCCTCTACTTATATCTAAAATCTTATAAAAAAATATTATCATTTTATTTTGGTTAGGGTGGTCAAACAGACACCTACTTATTTTTCCCTAAAATTTAAGTACTAACTGCATTGAAATTTCAATTTTCACCAAATAGATTTTGTTTTTAGAAAAATAAACCTAGTAGTTTAGAAACTACATTCAATTTTCTACAAATTATATTCTTACATATTTTGAAATAATATAGATAACTTGTTCAAATTTTTATGTCAAGTTTCCTAACTCTAATTTTTTTGAATTTTTTGCCACTTAAGGGCCTGTTTTTTCCATGATGATCCTGCACATACCCGGCTCCCTTAAAAAGGAAACCTTTATTATGGGCATGCAACATGGAATTTAAAGAGATGCTGCAGGAGAAAGGCCAAAGCCCTTTGCTGCAGGAAGATCAGTGGTTGCATTCAAAACAAATTGCTTCATAAATTTTTCTTTGGATGCTGGCTTATGATACAACCTAAGACAGTGTCCATTAACTAGTAGCTTGAATAAGACATGATCTATTTTAGCTAACTAAATTGAACCATTATCAAACACATTTTCTATTTCATAAGGACCAAGACATCTTGTGGTGAGTTTACCTTGATTTTCCTTGTATCTGGAGTCATAGAGCAGTGCCCAATCATCGACAGAGAATTGCTTAGTTCTGATATGGTGGTCATGCCATTTTTTTCTTTATTGCTGGATAGCTTCAGTATGCTGCAGGGCAGCTTTCCTTATCTCATCCAATGCATTCAGCTATAGGAGGCATTCCTTTTGGGCTTCTGAAATATCAATGTTAAGTCAGAGAGCAGTCCTCAAGGTCTTATGCTCGAACTCAATTGGCAACATGGCAATCTTGCCATAGAGTAACTCAAAAGGAGTAAACCCTGTAGTTGTTTTCCATGTTGTCCTATAGGCCCAGACTACTTCAGGAAGGTGATTGCTCCAATCTTTCTTGTGTAATTGGACTGTCTTAGTAAGGATTGCCTCAATTTCTCTGTTGGTAACCTCTACCTAACCATTGGCTAGAGGGTGATAGGGGCGAGACTTTTTGTGCTTGATATTGTAATCATTCATCAATGCAGTGATTAAGTTTGATGTAAACTGAGCTCCTTGATCAGTAACAAGTTCCCCGACAATGACGCCAAAAATGGTCGCATCCACAAAATGATATAAAAGTCACAAAAAATCCTAACTTGGGAATTGGACATTCCAGCAGGTGACTAACATCTTCTTATGGTCGTTCATTTACATTGTCAAACTAGGGAACGTATACTTGAAATGGAGCGGCACTGTATGTGTACTAAGAACCAGTTTCAGTCACGATTTACTAGAAATAAATGCATGAAAGGAATTCTACTTATGCTACAGGAATGTAACGTAAAGCTTTCTTAACTTAAGTGTATCTTAATCAAAGCAGACATCATGACAACTATTACTAAGAAACAAACTATGAACTGGCCTTATGCTATAGGAACAAACACAGGGATGGATTCTCGATGCTACAAGAACAATATAAGGCTGAGTTTGCGCTGAAACTTAAAGAAGGAAATATAACTTATAGTCAACAGAAGATAAACAACTAACTAACTATAGATACTCACTAAGTGGGCCCCCTTAGCAAGCATCATCCAGTTATGCAAGAATTGAACTCAAAACTTCATTAGCTTTTATTCATAAACTTGAAACCATATACATTGATTGTCCTACTCACAAGAAAACTAACACAAAACACTACTTCTTATTATCATACTAAATTTTTCACACTCTGCTTGCTCACTCGCGTAGGAGGAGAACTTATTTATATTAGAAAAGCAACTAACTACCTAACTCTAATAGAGAAAGACGTGGACATAAGTGCATCCTTAAACCAAGGAACAAACTTCTCGTAAATGAAAGCATATCCATTCAACACGATTCAGAGAGAATTTAGCATTCCACTCTTCCTAGATTAATGATCATTTAGATTTCTTCCCAACAACCCCGTCAGAGAGTCTTCATTGGAACAACTTCCTCGATGTCGTGCAGGAAATGGACTTCACTGCAGGGCCGAGATCTGTTGCGCTTGACTCATTCATGCTTCCTTCAACAACCTGTGATACACAAGCCAACATAAGTGAAAGAAAGCATGCATGGAAACAACACAATACATTCATTAATCACATATTAAATCTATTTCATTATTCAAAAACCATATACATTATATCAGTCATTCGGGAGGTCAAATAGGGTAATTAATAAGACACATAGAGATGTTAAGCTGCAAGAATATAGGAATGTATTGCTACAAGATACTACCCATTTTTAGATAAAAAGTCTTTAAACAAAGAGTTAAAACATCCATTAGCAATAAGAGTAGGGATATTAAAAATACATCATAATACTCAAATTATGAGCATATTTCAAGCTCATCAGTGACACTATCGTGTGTAGCAATGCTTAACCAGGGTAATAAACTTTACGTTTGTTTTTCAACATGTGACTTAATTTCTTTTGATTATCTGATCACTGATGGATGTCTAATTGTATTTTCATTGTTAGACTAATAGGGTTTTTCAGGTTTAAAGGCATGGAGTGAGATTGAAGACCTTCTCTTCTATCTTAATATTCTGTAATTGTAACTAGCGTTCAATGCTTTGGGGCAATTATAACCCAATTTCATGCTTTTTTACTTTGAGTTTTAGGCAACACACTAGTTTTCCATTGGGTTTAAAATGAACATTCAAAGTTGGATAAAAATGAACCCTCACATCACATCTTTCAATTGGGCTGAAAATTGAACAAGGAAAAATCATCTTTCAATTGGTGCATAAAATGAACTCATCATTGCTTTGAAGGATGAAAATTGACAACTGTTTATTTTTTTTTTGTGGTTTTCAACTTTACTAGTGAATGTGTATCCAATTCTCTTGCATTTTTTGGTGATTTTTGGAAATAGAAACATTCTCTAACACATTGCAAAATCACCCAAATCTTTCAATTGGGTTTAAAATTGAACCATGCTAGTGTGAGAAAAGGCATAGTGTGTGTTCTCTCGTTGTGCATGCAAGCAAAGATGATCAAACTACGGATGTACTTACTCACTATTTTTCACCTTTAGAGGGCCTTCCTTGGTGGGAAAAATTACTCACCCCAAGGGAACGACCCAAGTGGTAATGAGCATAAGCCAGGCTCTTCTGAACCATTATATAAATTTGTGGTTGCAAGGAAAGTTTGCAATCAATGGAGTGATGCATGATATCTCACCGCCAATATCTTTATGATGTGTAGAGCCCTTGTTCTAAGGGTTTGGATATCTCTTGAGGGAGTTTATCATAGTGTCCTTTGAATCAGATTCCCTTATTACAAACCTTTGTGTAGTAGCCAAAAATCTTGAATATTTGTTGATGTCAGGAGGTTGGACCTCTGAAGTCGTCCCACATATTTGCAATTCTTAGTAGAGATGAAAAGTTTTTCATGGGAGATTCATGAGAAATTGAAGCTTGGATGACCTATAGAAGTGAGTGCAATGGAGGGGAGCCAATGTGTTCAAGCTTCTAATCATCCACTCTGAATAAGCGTAGCTAGAGAAATCCAAGTGGGAATACAACAAATATATCCATTTCTATCCTAGGGTTGTAATGCTTGTGAGTTAGTTTAACACTTTGCTTGGTTTCAAAAGGATCCAAAAACAAACATTCACTATCCAAAATTTAAAACACTTTGGCTTAAATATGGACTTCTTGAGTTAGCCTTGATATTACTGCATGTCCTAAGGATTTATCCTTTGTGATTTCTAAATATATTGACATTAATCTCAAACCCATATTTACCAAATACAACATAGGAAATTATTGCTTTAATCTCATGATTTTCACAAAATGGACATTGTGAAAGTTATGATGTTTTTGACATAAACATCTAGTTTGGAAAAATAATCAAAGACAAGTGTTTTTTGTAAAATCAATTCACCTAAGAAAAGATAAATTGATAAATGAACCCCACATGACTATTTGGAGATCAATTGATCCCATTGAAGAACTTGATCTTTCAGGTGCTATAATTCAGCCAAACTTTGAATTCATAAATGGTGAACAAACAAATCACATTAGCAGTATGAGAACCTTCACTTTTGAAAACAAGGAGACAAACACACAATGGAGAAACACAACCATTCTAGATGAAGAAGAGGAACACGCTAATATTGAGGCTAGAAGGCCCCTATTATCACCACCCACGTGGCAATAAATATCTCCCTTTCTTCTATAAACTTAAATTGTTTCCCCATGATCTCACGGAAAATCAAGATTCCTACGCCAAAGTCTACAAGTCCTCATTTTAGACTTAGAACTCGAACATGTTTGAACATTCCCCTCTATCCTCGCATTTTCTAGGAGTTGAACATTTTAGAGGTTTATCATCATTCTCATTACCTTGGTTTTGTCAAAACAAAAGGTTCACTTTAGGTCAACATTGGGTCCAATATTTCACTCACCCCTTCATCAAATTTCATCCTTCACCTCATCTATCTTTGCAAAATTTCATAAAAAACACCAACACTTTGGGACTTAAACATCAAACCAACTTGTTACCTTAGCTACTTTATATGTGAAATGTATCCTTTTCCATGCACTTAGTTCAGATAGTTATCATCTTCGAACTATTTTATCTTGAAGGTCACAAGTCTACCCTAAATATTTCTAAGTTAATTATCATCCTTTATTCCAACATCAAAACATCAAACTTAAGTCAAAAGTGTTCTAAAATGTTTGCAAAGATCATTTCCCACATCACCCATATTTTCATCCCACATTATCATCATTGCTCCCAAAATACTTAGAGTGTCTCTTTTACCTAGGTTTGAGTCAACAAGGGAGTTCAAACATTACAAAACTCAACACAACTCTCCCATAGCTAACACCAAATTTATGGTACAGATGAGATCACAACACAAGATAATCATGGAAAAATAAAAAGTTACATTTACCTCAAGTGATCCAAATCCTTTAGAATTTGACCCTCGAAGTCATGTTACACCATCACAACAACCATCATCTCCTTTAGGACCATACAAAATCAAAGACATCACAAACAACCCATTTGAGATCACTAGAGAAGAACCTTTAGAACATCAACTTTTTGAAAGTGTAGCTCCCATCTCCTCGAAATTTGTAGCATAGAGTTTAACATAGAATTTCACCACTCCATCACAAGGGCTAAGTCAAACATGCATACCTAGTCTTGCAACCAACCTTTCTAATGATTTTGGTCACACCTTACCATTTGAGAGTAATAAACTTGTGGGTACTCTTGAAACTAATTCTCCACCTCCCACCACTATTTGGACACCTACCTTTGGTGCTCCTCCCATTCCGAAGGATCCAAAATAGGTACAAACTCTACTTGAACTTCACTATTCCACCACACTTCAACATTTTAGGGAAAAACTTCTTTATACACAACCATGAGTACCACAAGTATTCCTAGCATCACACAAAGTAGTACAGACCAAAAATCTAAAAACAAAACACTAGGGCATGTCAATACCATATCATAAAATCAACCCTCAACACAAATAGGGACATCTTTATCCAACCCTCTGACGGGTTCATCCATTCCATCTACCATTACCACATCATCTCCTATCAATCCACCTCAAAGAAATCTCTTGGTTACAAGCTCTATCAATCTTGCAAGTACCTTGATCATGAATCCTTTGTTTACATCTTTTGCACAAGGCAATCCTCAAAACATAGGACAATGGAATCTTTTCAATCAATGGACTCAAGGTCCTAGTGTGTCATTTCCATTACAAAATTTAATGACATCATCTTTTCCAACAACTCCCTTTTCTATGCCAAATCAACCAGGACCTCAAACATACATTCCTCCACCTCATTCTACCATATTGCAAGGAATGTTAAACCAAGGGTATCCTCCACCTTTCACTAGCAATCTGTTATCCACTCAAAACATCACTATCCCCATTCCTCCATAGATTTATGAACAACCACCTGATCCCACATTGCAAGCACATGCCTTAGCTTTACAACAACCACAACAAACTTATCAACAAGCCATACAACAACAACAAACAGTTTTACCACAACAACAACAAGTAGCCTTAGCAGCTCAACAAGTAGCCTTAGCACAACAACAACATCAAGCTCAACAAGTAGCCTTAGCACAACAACAATATCAAGCTCAACAAGAAGCCTTAGTAGCACAACAAGCCACACAATAGCAACAAGCACAACAAGTAGCTTTATTACCACAACAACAATAGCAGGCCCAACAACAAGCCCTAGTGGTACAACAACAACAATAAGCTCAACAATAAGCCTTACTAGCTCAACAATACTCCTAACAACAACAACAAGGTTCTTATTTTCCTGATACAAACATTGTCAATCCAAATACATCAGGAGCATATTCATCACTTTCACAAAATCTCACACCTTCATACACCCCATATAATTCATCTTTCATCCCACCATATGTTCCTCCACCCAATCCTGAAGGTGATCTAGCAGCACAATTGAAATCACTTTCACAAGAAATGTAGGACCTTTGCATCAGAAAGATAAAGAAATCTTATACATGGAATTTGTGTCCTTACCCATTTGATTGGAACATAGCAATGATACCATTCCCTCTTGGTTTTGAAATCCCTAATTTTGAAAAATATAGAGGGAGAGGAAGTCTTGTTGACCATATCAAATAATTTAACGTCATGTGCATTGAAGCAACTTACTATGATTCATATCTAATGTGCCTCTTCCCTCAAAGTTTAATAGGTACTGCTATGGATTGGTTCTCTCATTTTCCTCCTGGTATCAAATATTTTCAAGAAATCACTATTAAATTCATCAATTACTTCCCCTTCAATCTTCACATGGATGCTAGCTTAGAAGAGTTGTACACTCTCAAACAAAATCTAAGTGAAACTTTCACTAATTTTTTACAACGATGGAGACAAAGAGCTAGTAAAAGCAAGAGGCCTCTACCTGATGAACAACAAGTGGGAATCATTATAGCCAACCTTGATCCAAATCTATCATTCCACTTGAAAATGCAATGCATCACATCCTATGACGAGCTTGTTTCAAGAGCCCTTAACATTGAAAGAGCCCTAATCTCACAAGGAAACACTCAAGCGTACAAAGATAACCATCCTTCAACTAGTTCAAATGAGAAACCTCATGTATGGACTAAGAACAAAATCATAACAAACGCTAGTGGAGTAGATGCTAAAGTTATAATAAGTTCTCCTAGACCCAATAACAATCAAGTTACTAACATCCAACCAACTATGCAACAAATGGTACCACCTCGAAACAATTAGATCAATAACACCAACATGCAAGCATGAAAAAACTAGTAATAGGAACAAATATCCCAAATGAAAGTACACATAGTTATCAAAACCCATCAAGACAATCATGAAGAAATTGGTAGAGTCAAATTTAATAACACTTCCTAACTTTGAAAACTACCAAGAACCCTAAGAGAATCCATCCTGGTACAACAAGCATGATCTTTGTGACTTTCATAAAAGTGAAGGACATAAAATGTTAAAGTGCATGATACTTAAGAACATCATCCAAGATCTCATAGAGAATGATACCATATATGTTGAGGTACCAGTTGGAAACCAAGATCTCAAGATATACAAGACCCCTATGCCTGATCATAACAAAGCAAACAACAATGGAAAAGATAAGGATTACACCAATGTACAACATACCTATTCCAATGTAGTTGCCTCCTATGATAGTGTTATCATTGTTGTCAACATCAAGGGAGCTTGTACGGAATGTGGAGTCACCACACAACATGGGAAAATAACCTTGCAAGGAGCTTCCCCGGCTCAATCCAGGACACTGCCTACTTTGCCTACATCTAATACTAGCAAGTACAATCTTGTAGATCAGCTTAAATAGACCCCCGCTCAGATATCAATCTTAGAACTCTTGAGATTATCTCCTGCACATAGGGAAATAATAGAAAAATCCTTGTCTAAGTCATCTATTATGGAGAAAATTGATACCGATTAGTTTCAAGGTATGGTAGGGCATATCACTAGCCATCTTCTCACTTTCTCTAAGAAATATTTACCATAAAAAACCATGTCATCACCGTGCCTTACACCTTGAAGTTTTCATTCATTAAAAAAAGGTCAAAAGAGTCTTGGTAGATGGAGATGTTGGTCTAAAAATTTGTACTCTGCAATTGATCAAGCATATAGGCTATTCAAAAGATACTATTGAGAAGACAAAGAGTACCACCATCAAAGCGTATGATGGCCAAGAATGAGTATCACAAGGAATCATAACACTTGCAATCTAGGTGGGACCTCATATTGTAGAAACCACATTCCAAGTACTTGATATTGATCTTCCATATAACATACTACTTATTCAACCTTGGATCCATGCTTTGAAAGTTGTAGCCTCAACCTATCATCATTGTGTGAAGTTTCCTTTCGAGGGTAGAGAAATAACTACCCATGGAGATCCTGAGCCTTTCTACTATTGCAAAAGCCTTGAGGCCAAGTTTTATAAGATCTCACAAATACCCAAAAATGATGAAGGACCTACACCATCAAGCTCATTTGTTAACTTGTCATCCCTAGCCTCTACCTCAACATCAAATATACCCATTGTGAAAAGCATACCCAATGTCAAAGCAATGATTCAAGATGATGGTTGTGGAAGCTACAAAATATTGAAAGACACCTTTTTCTTAGGAGAGTTACCTATTTCTCCTCAAACTCACGAGAAACCAACATCTAGCACCAAGGAACCAGAAATAATCAAGATGGCAGCTACTACCTGAATCAAGAAGACATCAATGAGCAAGATATCTCTAAAATCCTCTATCAAGATGAAAGACCAGTTCCTATTATTCCCATGGAAGATGACAACAAAGTTCTACAACTAATGAAAAATTGGAGATATAACAAGAATGAGAAGCTAGGAAAGAATGACAATGGTTTACTAGAACCCACCATTCCTAATCTTGGCTTAGGTTGTACTACTAGCAAGGTCACACTTATTGGAAAAGGTATTTATGCTAAATGAGTTGAGGCTTCCTCTTGGTTACCTACATCATGTGATACTACCTTAGATGACTTTCCTCTTGATGTTTCTGACCTATTTGAGAACAACATCCTTTGTCTCAAATAACCAACCCACTTAAATATGCCTAGTATATCCACAACTCATTGACATGGATCAAAAAAGACCACCGATTCTAGATTTATTCAAAAAGGATGAAGCAATCTCAAAATTCATGGGACTTCAAGACAACTTATCATGGGGAGATCAGAAAGCAGGATTCGACATAGAGCTTGATATAGGGGCATACTATGGGGAGACAATTAAACCCTTCAATCGCAAAATAAATGAAATGCAACTAACATGCAGGTCCTTCAGTGAAAAACCCCTAGTGGAACTCTCTGGTCCTAAAATAGTAAAAACAAAGGGCACATCTAATGGTGAAAACCTCTCTGAGGTGCCCAAGGATGAGGGATTCAATCTCCCCCTTAGTTCCATGCATCTAGAAAAGTTAGTGGTACTAGTAGAAAAGGCTAATCCAGTCAATGTGGGAAAAGAAGAACCTAAGAACACCTTCCATACTAAATCCTTGTTAGATGAAGAATAGAAGAACCTTGCAGCATTCCTCAAAGAAAGAAGAGCTAAATTTGCATGGTCATACATAGATATGCTAGGCCTTGATCCAGAAGTGGTTGTACATCACTTAGCAGTATATCATAACGCCAAACCAGTCAAGTAGAAATTAAGGAAGATGCACCCTTGGATAGCACTCTTGGTCAAACTATAACTACAAAAGCTTCTTGATGTTGGATTCATTTGACCGATAGATTATCTTGAGTGGGTTTCAAACCTAGAACCAGTCTCAAAACCCATTGGGGGCATCAGAATATGTACTGATTTCATAGATCTTAACAAGGCATGTCTGAAGGATGACTTCCCTCTTCCCAACATTCATCTCATTGTGGATTTAAAAGTTGGGCATGAAATGTTGTCACTCATGGATGGATTTTTAGGCTACAATCAAATCCTAATCATCAAAGAAGATCAACATAAAACTACCTTTACTTGTCCATAGGGAACCTACTACTGGAACTTGATGTCATTTGGGTTAAAGAATGCAGGAGCTACCTATCAAAGAGCAATGACCCTCATCCTTCATGACATGATCCACAAAATAGTTGAAGATTATGTGGATGATATTTTGGAAAATGAAAGAATAGAAGTGAGCACATACAAAGCCTAGGACCTATCTTTGATAGGCTTGAAGAATACAAGGTATGACTAAATCCAAAAAATCATGTGTTCGAGGTCACATCAGGGAAACTTCTTGGTTTCATCGTTTCACAAAGAGGAATAGAAATTGATCCTGCAAAGATAAAAGCCATCCTAGACATGGAACCACCGCAAACATTGAAAAAGATGAGAGGATTACAAGGAAGGTTGTAGTCCATCAAAAGGTTCATAGCCCAGTTATAGGATAAGACTCATCCCTTTTCACATCTTCTCCATAAAGGGATAACCTACAAATGGGATGACAAATGTGATAAATCTTTCCAGTAGATCAAGGATTATCTACTAACACCTCTAGTGCTTATGTTGCCAATACCAAAAAAGCCATTGATCTTGTACATCTTAGTAACATCAACAACATTAGGAGCTCTTCTAGCACAACATGATGACAACAGAAAGGAAAGGGCCATATAATACATTAGTAGAACCTTGGTGGGCTATGAGATTAACTATTCACCCATTGTGAAAGAATGCCTAGCGGTAGTTTTTGCTTCACAAAATTTTAGGAATTACATGTTGTCACACCAAATCAATCTCATCACAAAGATTGATCCATTAAAATATTTTTTATACAAAGAAACCCTACTAGGACATATGGCTAAATGGATGATCTTGATAGAATTTGACATAGAGTATGTGGAGTACAAAGCAATCAAAGGACAAGTGTGTTGGATCTTGTGGTTTGTACAGGTCATCATGACAATGTTTAAGTCATACCGAAGAAGCTTATCGTTGTGACTTGTGACTGTAGTTGTAGCCCTATGCCGAGTGGAGATCTCTGGCCAATAGGCCATTCATATCATATATCGGGGAGACCCTTGGTTGAAAGGCTTACTTCGGTGTGAAGTCCCAGCGATAGCTATTGTCTCGTTGACTACATTTTCTATTGAAGCCTTCAGGGAGAGTCTTGGGTGTTTGGTAAGAAGTCTTACCGATAGGAATGTCTGATCGATAGCTTTTGCTTGGTGTCTTCAGGGTAACATGGAGGCTTCGCTATGAACTCCTGGTGACAGTTGGTGTGTCTCACCGATAGTATACACTCGGAGTAGCACAAAGGTCTCGGTGTGAGGTCTTAGCGGTGGACAAAAGTCTTGCCGACTGCTGTTTGGTGCTCGATATCATCTCTCAGCAAAGGACGTTAGTCTTGCCGACTGTTGAACACTTTGGATACTTAGTGAACATTAGTGTGATGTGTTGGTGAAAGACGATTGTCTCACCGAATGGAAAACTCATGTCTATGTGACTTTGAAGCTTCGGTATGATGTTTCACCGATAGTGATGAGTCTTGGCAATAGTGATACATGTGAAGAACTTCGTTATGAGGTCTTAGCAACATGAGGAAGTCTTAGCGATAGTCTTCTAGAATCGGTATGACATCTTGGCGATAGGTGAACTCTTGACAATATCAAATGTTAAGTTGTGTGGCATCGGGGAGACACGGTTAGTGTCTCACCAACATGCCAACACAGATTGAAGCCTTTTGACCGAGTGAAGACTATCCTATGTGGCTTGTTGTTGACCAATTAGAGGAACCGAATGGGAACCGTTGGAAGACAGTTCGGTGTGGCAGTTACTGAGAGGAAGTTTGACAGACAAGGGAAACATGGTTATAGTCTGGAATAGTAAATGATGTCTGGTTTGATGGATCAATGGATTGCTGTGTGATTGTATGATCAGTGGATGAATTCTATTATGTGAAGACTGTAACATGAATTTTTTGTAACAAGGTTGTTCATGGTGAATGCTGCTAAAAACTAACATCAGAAAGATAAGTTAGATCTTTGTATGTAATCTTTATTACTGTAATACAAAGTGACTTCTCTTGGTGAGGTGGGTTTTTCTCCCATAATGGTTTTCCCACGTATATTTGGTGTTCATATGTGTTTGTCAAATACTCTATTTCTATTGTCTCTTTCATGTGCATCTTAATTGGACTGTAATTGTAAAATTTAAAAGGTATCTTTGCATTCTTCCCTGAGTTTTTGACGTTAGGAGAGTTGCTTCCGCATCTAGCTTTCCTTACAAAGTGATCATAGACCAGCTAGAAGAAGCACCTATCTATGATGATAACCCTTTGATATCTGAGTTCCCTAATGAATCATTGTTCCTTATTAATCTCACAACTTAGTGGAAGATGTACTTTGATGGATTGTTCACCCAACATGGATCAAGAGCCAACATTCTTTTCATCACCCCCCAAGATGATTGCACTCCAAAATCATACAGGGTATCATTCCCATGTACCAATAACATTGTTGAGTAGAAAACCTTGATCACAGGTCTCAGGATAGCAGTTCAGTGGAAAATACAAGAGATGAAAGTCTATGGAGATTCACAACTGGTTATCAACCAAGTCAATGATGACTATCAAACTAAAGATGACAAGCTCACTCCTTACAAGAAAATGGTGGACAATCTCAAAAATATTTTTATAGACATAAATTTTGAGCAGATTCCCCACATGAACAATAGAGCAACAAATGCCATGGCAAAAATTGGATCACTACTAGACATGTCAAACAACATTCTTTAATGTGAATTCTTGGTAGAACAACTTCTCATACCAAATTTTGAAATCCCTGAATCTGAATTCATGTGTGTCATTGTTGGTCCTAGATCCCCTTGGTACCATGACATCTTTAGTTACCTTAATAGGGGAACTCTTCCATTAGACATCACCCTAAACCTTAAAAAGACCTTTGTCAAAAATTTATCCAAATTTGTGATCCTAGGTGATACTCTTTACCGTCAAAGCATCAAAGGGACATTACTACGATGTCTTAACCAAGAGGAAGCCCTAACTGCCTTAACAAAAGTACATGACGGAATATGTGGGTCTCATTCTAGTGGTATGGAGTTAGCTAAGAAATTGTTGAGGATAGGGTACTATTGGCCAACCATGAAAAAAGAATCTTATCAGTATGTGTGGAAATGTATCTAGTGTCAACAACATGGGGATCTAATTCATGCTCTGGCTCAAGAATTGCAACCAATGATTATACCATGGCCTTTTTTGTAGTGGGGACTTGACCTCATAGGAAAAATCACTCCAACCTCATCCAACGGCCATAATTTTATCATAACCGCCACTGAGTACTTTACTAAGTGGGTTAAAGCCATTCCTATGACTTACATAACAGGGAAGTAGATAGCTAAGTTTATCTTGAATTACCTAATTTTCCGTTATGGTGTACCAAAAACCCTCATCTTAGACAATGGAACCCCATTCAAGAATCAGGATGTGAATGAGTTATGCCAAATATTCAATATCCAACACTGATTCTCTACATCGTACTATCCCCAAGGAAATGGACAAGCGGAAGAAACGAACAAAACTATCCTAAAAATCCTAAAGAAAATAGTTAATGATGTTGGCCATGACTAGCATCTGCAACTAAATCCTTCTCTTTGGGCTTATCAAACTAGTATCCACATACCCATAGGAGCAATCCCTTTCTCTCTGGTCTATGGATCAGAAGCCATCTTGCCTATTGACGTTGAGCTCCCATCATTGTGAGTGTCACTGAAGAATCTAATAACTGAGGAAGAGTACAGAGTGTATCGACTAAATGAGCTAGAATTCCTAGATGAACATTGTCTTAACGCCATTAATCACTTGCAAGTATATCAAAATCAACTAAAATAGAGCTATAACAATAGAATCAAATGTCGTTCATTCTAGGTAGGCGATCTTGTCTTAAAGAAAAATCAAAAGAACCTTCCATATCAAGAAAACAAAGGAAAGTTTGAGCCTCACTAGTTGGGTCCCTTTGTCATCACAACAAGCTATGGATCAGGAGCATACCAACTATCAACCCTTGAAGGTGAACCCTTACAGGATCCAATCAACAACTTGCATCTCAAAAAAATTTATGCCTAAACATGAAGGGTATAAATTAGAAAATACAAAATAATAATCAAAATCCAAAAAAAAAGGAGAAAAAGGATTGAAAAAAGTAAAGAAAAATATTGTCCTCTAGTGAAAACCACTTCGGTGGTGCTTTGGTGAAGTACCTTGGTGAAAACCTGGAAAACAAGCACCTTGCATAAATAAAGCATCTTCATCTATTTTTTGGCTCTTTTGGCCTATCATTCTTTGCATCACCATTCATCCCTCATCCACATCCTTATCATGGCTTGTCACTATGAGGTATCATGAACTCTTTAGCACTACTTGGCATATTCCCAAATTCCATATGTCCTACCTTTATCAAATTAGGCTAACATATCACACTAGGGGAATTCCTTTATGTCACAATCGGGTTCTTGTATATCTTGAGGTCATGGGACATTTTATCAGAAAACACCAAAAATATTCATAAAATCTTATCCGAAAAATTCAAAAACATTCAAAAAATTGTAAAGGAAAAATCCAAACCATCTAGAAAACATCAAAACCCTAAAAAGGTCAAACATTGGAAATCCAAAAAACAATTTCTCTTGTTGAACTACGTTGTCTTTGAGCTTGAACGTAGGCAACCTGCCATCATTGATGCTCCCCTGAGACACCCTAGGTTAGTCCTGAGCGGTCTGTTGTAATTAGCTATTCTCTCCTTTGTTCATATCTTTGTCCTATAAATTGGTCAAGTCAGTCAAACTACATTGTCTCTTAGCTTGAACATAGGCAAGGGAATCATTTATTTGCCCCCGAGACACCCTAAGTCAGTCCTTAGTGGTTTATTGTAATTAGTTGCTCTATCTCATCTATTCATATCTTTGTCTTGTAAATTGGTCGATTCAGTCAAACTATGTAGTCTCTACATGTATAATGTAGGCAAGGCTAATATTTGATCAGCCCCCGAGGCTCCTAAGTTAGGTATCTTAGGTTAGGTTCTTGGTTGAAACTTGGAAATTCTTAGAAATCCCCAAAAACATCCAAAACATCGTGAGAATTCTAAAAACATCCAAATATCTCAAAAAACACAAACATTTAGAAATTGAAAATCCAAAAAAATAGAAAACATTGAAAAGACCTAAAAAGCCTCACAAAACACAGAAAACCCTAAATAGCCTCAAAAAATAAAAAAGACATAAACACCCACATAAACATTTTCAAAATACCAAAAATAGCCTCAAAACATTTTCAAAATACCAAAAATAGCCTCAAAACATTTTCAAAATCCCAAAATCAGCCTCAAATATTCCAGAAAAACCAAAACCCATCTATCCCACTTTGCTTTCACCCATAATAAACTTTCACCCATAATAAACGATAATCACCTTCACCCTTTGGAAAAACAAGTAGAAAGTAAACATAGCAAGTTGTAAAGTGGGAACCCTAAAAGTCAAAATATGATGTCTAAATCATAGGTAAATGCGTTAGTGAAGTTTATAGCAATGGCTCATCTTAGCATCATCATCCTAACATCAAACAACCCTCTGATCAACATGTCCTAGGATGTATCCTTCATGTGATGGACATCAGTATCAGAAATCACTTTAGCTAAACTTAAACAAGGAAGGAGCTATAGATAACACTGACTATTTGTCTTTGATCTTTTCTTATGATTTATCTTAAATGACCCATTCCAAGGACTTCTTGATGATGTCTAATAAAATAATTTAGAGAGAAAGGAATGGGGCATTGATCATTATCTTTCATTTTCTATGCTTGTGGATACTCTTCTAAAACAATCTTGGCACATACTTGCTTAGTTGCGTGTAGGAAGGCATTTGGAGTATGTTGATGACTTGTGTATGCTTTGGTCCAATATGTTCTAAGCTTCTAACATACATTCTAATGATGTTTCCGTATGTCAAGATGTGAATAGGAACTATCCTATCTATTTGTTGAGTCAAAGTCAATTACACTAGATACAACACCATCCTGGTTATCAATACGTTGATGCATCGTATCTATGTGTTATATCAAATAATAAGGAATGACGAAAAATCCCAATCCTGAAGTGTGAACACCCATCCTACATTTCATCTTGCATTCTTTTGCATTGTCTCGTCACCATCTCTAATAAAGTCTCGATGGATCATGGACTTGTTAGATCTTTTGAAGCAATCATCATTATCGATGGTCATTCATCCTTTATTCTTCATTCTCTCCGCACTAACCTGGTATCATGGCACTCAAAAACATCATCAATGCATCCATCCTGCATCCACAAAATCATCAGCATACATGCATCTCATAATCATATCATAATCATAAAACATCCATCAACATAATCATCCATATCATAATCATTGCATATCACATCATACATTTTGCATAATCATTTGAGTTGTGATGAATAATGTAGATTTGTTATTCTAAGCATCTTAAATAATTACATATCATAAGCATTTGCATCCATACATTTTCCCCCACATACATCATAATCATCATAACATGCATAGAAAATATACAAAAAATAAATGCATTCATAAGATCTGCATATCATAATCCTTCATCCACATCATATCGTGAAAAGATAATGAAAAATAATACAACATTGCATCCATCCATATCATGATCATCACATATCATATAGGCATAAAATAAAATGTATCCATACATGGAATAAAGTCAACACATCATAAATCATCTATATCTGTATCATATATATATATCAAAAAAAGTGTGTCATGGTACAAAATTTGGATCAGTGTATGTACATCGATGATAAGTACAATATCCATGAGGCTATCAAAAATAGTCCCATGAATGTATATCAGTATAAAGAATGGGGCAAAATCAAAAAGTGTCTATGCATCAAAAATGCTAGTTGTGGTGGCTACTACCCTCTCTAGTCTAACGCTCAGGCTAATCCTTGACATAGGGATGCACATCACTATGCTGTGAAAAATCCGGTTGATGAAGAGCCATTAGAACATCTTTGTGATAATGCTTCCTATAGTATGCAACCTCCGTAACAACCTCTTTGCACAACCTAGTTGAAACTGTGTGACCATGTGTGGCTGCTACCATCCCCTCAACTTGCTACCGTCTCACAATCTCTTGATCCCTCTCCCTAGTAACAACCTGAAATCTCTGTAAAGTTGCATGCCTCTTGGCTGTCCCCATGACCACCTACTACCAAGTCTGGTCTCACTCAGCAGTCACAACCAAAGTCTATTGGTGGGCTTGGTCCTACTCACTTGTCAAGGCCTGCACCTACTATTGTATCTAAGCATCTCATAGATCTAGTGGTGGTGGTGGTGGCACTGGCTGTTGTTGCACTATTGGAGGTTACTGAGGAGGTTGCTATCCCACTAGAGGAGCCCATAGAGCCTATCCATCCTGGCCATCCTAGCCTCCCTGTACCCTACCCCTGGCACCTCTACCTCATGGCCTCCCTCTAGGAGGAGCACCTGTAGGATCTGTAAGTCGCCTTAGAGGGATGAACCATGCATCGTAAGCTGGAGTGGTCTGCGCTATGGGTTGACCTTGATCATATGCCTAAGGCTAGGTAACCAACTGGTAGAAACTCTCAACAACCTTTGGTGCCAGAATCGTAAGTCCCCATGTCAGGACCTCTCTAGCTGATCTCGCAAAAATTTCCCTATAGGCATCATTGGGCCTATCCTATACATTGCCAAACTGTATAGCTACTCTGCCAGGAAGGTATCACTCGACCATGGTATGCTCTCGACCTTGCATATATCAAGTCTATTGAGTGAAGAAAAGATGTTGTACATCATCAAACTAGACCAGCACCTAAAGCCATGGCCGCTAGCGGAACACGGTCATATCATATATCACTCATCGCTAGTACGGGAGCCCAATATATCCTGTGTTCCTGAGTATGATGGCACCTCAATATCTCCATATGACAAGATCATGTGGCTCCACATCCACCATCTGTACAATCGACTGAAGCATGAAAAATATGCTCCCATGCCTAGATATGAAGGAGAGTCACACCTATACTGAGGGCTCTCCCATCACAGTAAACGAAATCATGCAAATCATGATACAAGGAGACCAACATCACAAACCCCCACACAAAAAGAGTCCTGTGGTACAACATATGTTGCCAAGCTAAACCCCATCCTGCACTAAAGAATCAGCTACATCTGTCTCAATCCACTGAACCTGAAACGATGGCCACAACAATTAATCTAAAGGTCGACACCTAACCTCTATATGTGTCTAGGTCAATCTATGAGGCGACCAATACAATCTGGTCCATATCCATTGCCTCTAAATAGGCATCAAATCTAGCATCAGGATCGTAGATCACATGATCACCATGGATAGGCAATCGCAATATCTGACACATGTCCTTCAAGGTCACTATCGCATCCCCCGTCTGAAGATGGAAGGACAAGGTCTCGCTGTGCCATCTCTCACACAATGTTGTCATCATAGCTAAATGTGTGCTCACAATAGGTGTGTATGCAATATATCATAATTTGATCTCTCTCAGGTGCTCCTAGGTGAACTCTGATAAATCGTCCAATCTCTCAAGTACTGTCAGCTTATGCTTCCTTGACATCAACTATGGGAAGACCTCCTTCACCCATGAAGTGCATAGTGTCAGGAAATCATCAAAATTTGAAGTTATTTGGAATTTTTGGCTAGCAAATCACAAATGCATTGCTATTTACAAATGCATTACTATATTCAAAACTCAAATAGTGATTCCTGATGCATTTCAAGTTTCAAATTAACAAATGTGTCACCAAACAAGCTGGTGTCACGATTTAGAATTTGGCATACGCTAACCTTAACTTTCAAATTGACAAGTGTCACTGGATATGACTATGTCACCATTTAGAATTTAAAACCCTAAATTCAAATCTAGAAAAGTGTTGCCCTAGACATATGTGTTGCTATATATCATTAAGGGGTCTTCGATTGAAGTTTGGGCGTTTCTATATAGCGACGTCATCAAATTCTAAATTTTAATGCCTAATAAATGCATCAAAATCTCAAATATCAAATCAGGTTTCAAATTACATACCGGTGGTCCTATGCTTGGAAACCACTGGAACTCACGAACTCGATCAAAGATATGTTGGGGAAGCTCACGGTGCACCATTTTTTTGAAGGGTCAGAGCTCAAATTGCAAGAAATCCTTAAGTGTTAATGCACAAATGAATTTAAAATGACCCCTCTTGACTTATTGAAGCTATAAAATTAGGGTTTTTTGCGCTAATTTAACCTTTTTAATGGGGTTTATAATTTTCACCAATATTGCCAATCTGGACCTAATTTTGCATCATTTTTTGCATTTTTAGCATTATTCTTACATCTTGGAACTTTTATGCACCCTTGGGCCAACTTTTGAACCTTAATAGAGAAATCAACCCAAAATTCAAAATTTCTGCTAGATTTCTCGAGGGGACAGGGAGTCAATTCTATCCTTCCATTGGGGCATCTAAAAAATTAATTTTTTTTTTTTTTTATTCAAGCAACATTTTTCATCTGAAAGGTGCTATTCTTTAAAACAAAGCAATAGGTACCTCATTTCAAAGAGGAGCAACATTTAGACACTAAAAAATGTCCTAATCAATGTCATACACTTAAATCAAATTTATTAACATCATTTCTTCTTTATCCATCCTCTTTTCACTTAATTGATTTAATTAGCCTAAATAATTAATTAATTACATCATTTTCGTCCATTTGGCCTAATTAATTAAATTGGGTTAATTCATCTCTTTCCACACTAACACATCATCTCATTAAATTAAATAAATCAAAATATTTAATTTAATCTCCTGAGTCATCTTATTTAATTTAATAAATATCTTTTAATTCTTCTAATTCCCTAATTGTATAAATTAAACCTTGTTTAATTACCAATTAAACTAATTTTCTTCTAATCAAAGCGAATATTCCGATAGAATATTCTTTATTCTTTTTGCACAATTAAAACTTTGTTTTAATTTGTAAAATTCCTTTTTCCTCACCCTAAACGAATATTCTAAGGAATATTTTCTTTCCTCCAATCAACTCACTTAGCTTCAAAAGCAAGTTAACCCTTCAACCTCTTAAGCAAGTTACCTTTGACCTGTGTGAGCAAGTCAAAAGTGTGTTTGTTTGAGGCAAGTGTGATCCTTTGATTAAATTTCATCTTGCATTCTCATTTGTTGATGAGAATCCATGATCCATGCCTCTCATCCCCTTCATCTTTAACCGTTGATTAAGCTTTTTGATCTCAACCATCCATTCCTCATTTGCTCTCCTATAAATAGATCACTATTTGGAGACAAATGGATCCATCTTTTATTGCAAACTTATGCTGTTAAATTCACTCACATACTTTCTTATCTTTTCCTCACTTTTTAGCTTGTTTTAGTTAGTTTTCATTGCATATTAGCTTCAATATTTCATTAATGGCTTCCATGCATCCATCTTAGTTTGTAAATAAATTAGGGCTTTCATCTTTTAGCATCATTTTAGCTTAATTTAGCTTAAATTAGCTTAAATTAGCTTATATTAGCGTAGATTACCTTAGATTAGCTTAAATTATCTTACCAATTGCATAATTAGATCATTTATAGCATAAAATTATGATGGCTTAGCTTGCATCATGTTCATTTTTAGCATAAACTAGGTTTCATCGATTCTCCTCCATATAATCGATTGAGAGAAGCTCACCATCATAGGATTGGGAAAGAGTGGTCGATCCACATCAACACGACACCAATTCCACAACAAGATAAATTTTGAATGGATTAGAGTAGATTTTTTGATAGCTTTCATATTTTAGTATGTTAAGTTATCATAAAATGTTTGGTTTTAATCTTGTTTGATCGATCTTGTTGAGATTCAAGTATTGGTGGCTTCGTTATGCTTTGATTCTTCATGGATCAAGTGTAATTCAGACCATACCAGTATCCTCATAATCAACACACTTAATGGTTATATCTCTACAAAACACTCACACATGTGGCTCCCATGGAAATGAATGCCAAATCAGATTCACATAGATCATGAGCTAAGGTTAAAATTTATGATCACCGAATATAATAACACAACAAATGAAGTATTTTTTACAAATACTCAATTGGGAAATTATGTTCATGTTGTAGTTGCAGATGAAATAGAAGAAATAAAGGAAGTTCTGATGTTGTATGATGCACCTAAAGACTTAACTTAGCTCCCTAATAGTACTGAAGCAGTGATTGAATTTTATGATGATGACTCACACGTTGATGGTAAAATCAGCCTTCTTGAAAGTTTTAAAGAATTCATCAAGAAATGTGTTGAGGACTAGGTCAATCTTGGAGGAAGGATGGGATTCAAAGAATTATTATTGCCTAGTTGGTGTAGAGTGTATGATGCATCACATTATGAGTTTGAATGTTTCCTTTTCCAATCACCTGTCAATCAAATCAAGAGGTAGATTAAGCCAATAACAGTCAAAGTTGATAATAAAAAAATATAGAATAAATGATAAGGTGAAAAACCGAGTCTGTAGGATGATCCTTTAACTAAGCATGATGCATGTTTATTGTATTAAAAAGGTGTACACCTCACCAAGTTCTGTAATTTTCATTTTGATGATTCTAAATCGAAGCAAGAAGATGGTGCAGGCTTTGAGCTAATTAGTCCAATGAGTAAGATAGTTTTTGTAGCACATAGATTATAGTTTCATTGTATGAACAATGTAGCAGAATACGAGGCTCTAGTGCATGGATTGTTGATGGCTTTGAGGAAGAAATTTAAAGCCTTAAAAGTCTTTGGAGATTCAGAGTTAGTGGTAAAATAGGTTAGGAAATAATACTCATGCCATGATAGAAGACTAAAAAATTATAGGCATGGAGTATGGGATCTAATAGAGGAATTTGATGCATTCAACATTCAATTAGTACCCTGAAGTAAAAATTAGACTATTGATGTGTTAGCTCAATCATCCAAAACTTTAGAGCCCTTTTCATTATCCAAATTGAAGAGTTTCATGGTTGAGCTCACTCCAACTTTGTCAGTGCCATACAATGTCACTAATTTCTAGGTATTTGATGATGATAAGCATATTCTAGATTTCATTACTAGTTCAGATGTTTTTTCTTCACATATTATTGATGAGGCAGAACCAAAAGAAGCAAAAGTTGATATGGAAGGAGTTATTAATTTGAAGACCAATACAATACCAAGAGGAATGGTCCAACTAGAATATGTATTTGATTTTGATAAACTAAGAAATCAAAATTAGTAGGCCAAGAAAGATTCAATGGATAATTAGTGTGACATGCACAACATGAGCACTATAGAAGAGGTAAAGAAAATTTTCATTGGAAAAGTCTATACTCTAGAAGAGAAGGAAGGAATAATCAATGTGTTGCATCGATATTGAGATATTATAGCATGGAGCTATGAAGACCTCAAAACATATGACACATCAATAATCACTCACATGATCTAGCTTAAGTCAGATGTAGAGTCATTCCAGCAGAGACAAAGACCAATAAATGCATTACTTGAGCCTATCATAAAAAATGAGGTAATGAAATTATTGTCTTCTCATATTATCTTCCCTATTAGACATTCCACCTGGGTGGAAAATCTATTTCCAGTATGTAAAAAGAATGGGGTAATCAGACTATGTGTGGATTTTAGAAATCTAAATCATGCATATGAGAAAGACAACAATTCAATGCCATCATTAGATGAGGTATTGTATATTGTTAATGGCTCCTAAATGATGTATTTTCTTGATGGATAACCATGCTATGATCAGGTAATGGTTTAGTATGAGGATAGACATAAGACCACCTTCACAAAAAAGTGGGGAACTTTTGCATATAGAAGAACGCCCTTCAATTTAATCAATGCTAGAGTAACATTCCAGAGGTCCATGGATATTGCATTCAAGTATTTTATAGGTAATTGAATTATCATCTTATATGGATTATTTGACTATGTTTTCGAAGAAAAGAGGAGACCATATTTCATAGTGCAAGGTATTTTAGAAATGCAGAGAATTTGGCATCTCCTTGAATCTAAAAAAGTGCATCTTTGGTATGATTGAAGGTAAGATGTTGTGGCATGACATTTCTAAAAATGGAATATTGATTGAACTTGAGTGTATCCAAAATATACTAAAAATTCAGCCCCTACCAGTAAGAAGGAAATGAAATCATTCTTTGGTAAGATCAAATTTGCTAGAAAATTCATTTCTAGTTTTGCTGAAATTGTGAAGCCTTTGAATACAATGTTAAAGCAAGATGCTAAGGTAGAGTGGACTTTCAAGGCCAAGAAGGATTTTGAGGAAATAAAAAAAGTGATACCTGAGGCTCCAATTTTGGTAATTCCAAATTATTCTAAGCCATTTTACATATATTCGTTTGCCTTAGACCACTTGTGTGCTAGTATGTTGATGCAAAAATCAGATCAAGGGGATGATCATCCTATTACATTTATGAGTGCCCCATTGAAATATGTGGAATTACAATATCATAGTGTTGAAAATGAGGCCTATGCACTAGTTTGTGGTGTGAAGAAATTTAGGCATTATATTTTGCGCAATAAGGTATTTGAAATTATTTTTGATCCAACAGTCAAGCTTTTATTGATGCAAAATGAGATAGGTGAAAGAAGGGATAAATGGGTAAAAATGCTACAAGAATATGATATGGAGATACAAACCCATGAAATTGGTAAGAGGTAAAGCACTGACTTGAATTATTTCTAAAACTAATCTTGAACTCACTATACATCAGTATAACCTCGAAGATGTTTCTACAGATGAATGGTATGATGATGTTGTGTATTACTTGTTAAATGAGAAGTGTCCAACACATTTGAATACTGTTCAGAGGAGAACCTTGCATTTGAAGAGTGGTGGTTACATGCTAAAAGGAGCTATCTTGTATAAGAAAAACCACAAGGGTATCTATCTTCGCTGCCTTGGGAAAGAAGTAGTTTGTGTAATGACTAAATTTCATGATAAGTTTGGGACAGGTCATGGTTCAGCTCCATCCTCTGCAAATCAAATTCTTTGAGTTGGGTACTACTGGCCAACTTTTTTCAAGGATGTTCATGCGCATGTACAATCCTGCCACACTTGTTAGATGGCTACAAGCAAGGAGAAGCATGCTGCTATTCTACTACAACTAGTAGCTAAAGCACATCCCTTCACACAATGGGGACTGGACTTTGTTGGTATGATTAATCCATCATCTTCTATGGGACACAATTACATTCTAATTACTATTGATTATTGCACTAGATGGATAGAAGTGATCCCATGTAAGTAATGTACAACTAAATTTTTCATTAAGTTTTTAGAAGATCGTATTATTACATGCTTTGGTTGTCATTTTGCATTTGTTTGTTACAATAGATTTGCATTTGCATAGTTGAATTTTTTTGGATGGGCCTTTGACTATGGGATCATTCTTAAGTTTTCTTCAAATTATTATCCCTAGGGTAATGGCCTAGTTGAGTCCACTAATAAGAATCTATTAATAGTTATCCACAAATTCCTTGACAAAAGCCTAAAGGATTGGCATACCCTGTTATGATTTTCTCTTTGGGTGGATCATACATGTCAAAAGGCTACTCTAGGGACTTCCCCATATCACTTAGTCTATGGTCTAGAGCCTAATTTTCCTATCTAGCTAAGAATTCTCACCTTGTATTTTATCAATGAATATTATGAAGAGTGGGAATGTCTTGAGACCCGTTTAGCTAAACTTCTTCATTTGGAAGAAAAGAGAGATGAATCCCTAGAGAACTTTGAAAAAAATCAAGTTTTAGTTAAGTGTTGGTTTGATCATAAAGTAAGAGTCAAGGCCTTTAGGATTTCTGATTTGGTCTTGTACTAGGAAAAATTCCATGAAAGGAAACGGGAATATGGAAAATTTGACAAGCTCTGGCTTGGCCCCTTCCAGATATCTGAGATTTTGGGAGAATTTTTTTCACTTAAAGACTCACCAGAGAGGATGTCCCATTGCTTTTCAATGGACAATATTTGAAGCATTACTTCCTTGCTTAAGCTATCTCAACTCACTCTTGTACATATTTAGTTTAGGTTCATTTTCTTTCTTTAGGATAGGTTGCTTTTGGTTTGATTTTTCTTTAGGTTAAGTTTTATTTTATTTTTTTTGTTTTCTTGCTTTGGTAGTGTAGGTTTGGTTTTTCTTTTTATTTTGGTTTTGGGGTGCTTCTTATTTTCCTTTCAGGGATTGTTTTATATGCACAACAAAATCTCAATCATAGTGGGATTATTGTAAGTATTTCTTTGGGAAACTTTAATCATGTTTTTTGGAATGGCTGGTGAAGGTCCTCCATTTAGTGTGACATGGTCCAAATGCAAAAAAGGATAAGTCATTAGTTTGATTTAATTCCAAAATGTGCTGAAATATTACATCTTTTACACATCTTAAGAATCCCGAGGTTGTTATAGGTTCCTTTGTGAGGTCTTGTTAAGTGAAAAATCTTAGATTTCTACTTCATTTGCAGTATGATTCTCAACCCTAGTTGTGAGCTTCATTGTTCATGGGTTGAAAAGAAAGAAAATGAAAAGTAAAATTAGAAAAGAAATAAAAGAAAATATTGAAAATAAAAATAAAATTCAATCTTTAGGAGGATTCAAATAACTCTACCAAGGCTATGGATACCTAGCTAGTAGTAGAGCTATGTTTGAGAGAATCATAATAATAACCACGTTATGGCTATGGATTCCTGACTGGTAGGGAGGCAATATCCCAAATGCTTTAGGAGTTAGAATCATTCATGTAGCTTAACTTTATTGACCTTGGTTTTCTATGGTCGCTTAAGGAGGGAAATGAATACATTTGCACAAACTTGGATTTTTAGTTTGTTAAGGGGTAAGTCATCCAGTGGTATTGGTGCTTTGTTTTAAACAATTGACCTAATGCTAGGATCAAAATTAGAGCTCTAGGTTTATGATTCCAATTTTTCAAAGAAATGCTCTGGAGCATTTCCTCAACAGAGTCACCATTTTTTGTTTCATTTTTGCATACACGCCCCACTGGAGGTTGGGACCCTCTTTTCTTTCTTTTTCTTGCTTTTTTGTTTTTAGGTTCTACCTTTTCCCCTTAAGGAATGGGTCCTTTGAATTTTGTTTGACTTCACCTTTGAGATTTTAATGATTACATTAATATTTAGAGTGAATGTGGTTTGCAATAATTGACCTCATGTTTGACATTTGAAATCACTAAGTCCCTTGAAATCACTAAGCATAAAATTGGCTAAGTTTTGTCTAGGTTAAAGAATTCTGTGAGGTCTCAAAATCCCTGAGATTCTATTTTTTGTAGAATTTTTGGGTGTCTAGATTACCCAAGGTTTCTTTTCACTAAATCTGGGTTCACATGGAATCCCTGCAAGTCCCTTTTTCATGAAATTCCTACTTTCTCAGATTCTCCAAAATCCTTGTTTTCGGAGAATCCTTGTGTAGTGCCCTCCATTTGCATTGTCTTTGTAATGCATTTCAACTCATTGTAAGGTCAGGTATTGTTTGGACCTTGAGTGCATTTGATTTATTCTGGTCGATAAATATTTTTTTCAAATTACAACATTTAAATAGGATTATAAAGTTAAAAAGGTATTGTGGATAATTAAAAGAAAATAAATAATTAAATAAATTAGAGGTTAAGAAAGAATAAAACTACACTATTAATAGAAGTAAATAAAATAGAATATTGAAAGTTAATTATTATATTGAATATAATATAAATTTATAATAAAATACGTAGATAATAGTAATATAATAAATTATTTAAGTGTAATGGAAGTTAGTATAGCAAATAATTTGAGAAAATTTTTAGATACTGGAAATGAAAGCTGAAAATGTATTGGTTAAAATAAAGTAATTTTATGAAGGTGCTGGCAGTTACGGATGTGCAGGAGTGTTAGTTTGTAACGACTTTGCATGGGAGGATTTTTATTTTATTTTGTTTTGGGGCGTTGAAAAAGGAGGGAAAAGAAAAAGAAAAAAGAGGTATTGGGCTAAGAGAGAAGGAGAGGAATAGCGAAAAGAGATAGGATGATTGGAATGCACCCCATGCCATGGACAACTATTCAGCAGTATCGCCTTCGAGTACTTTCTTTCCTTCTTTGGAACTTATAGTGGGCTTAATTATTTAACATATGTGAGTTATCTTTTCATTAAATTGATCTTTTTGTATCGAGGGCTTGTGATAAGGATTACTGTTGCACGCTGCATTTGTCCTCTAAACTTTTCCGCACCTTGAACACAAGGACATGTTCCACTATGCTTCATTAATTCAAAGGTTTTGAGATCTCCCCTGCGAAACCCATTTTGTGCAAGTTCTTAATGCTGGGTTACTCGTTATTTTTTTTGTATGGAATTCAATGCTATGTATTGCGCCTTATTTTTCCCTATCTTGGACCTAATCCTCACATCCAATTTGTAGATTATGTCTGCACACATAATGTTATCTTTCTCTATCTTTGCTATTATGTTGATGACCACGAATTTCATGCATTGACCTCCGTATCTTTTTCTGCACTTCGAGCCAATCTTTCCTATTGTATCCCCTTTCTTTTGTCTTGCAGATGTTGCTTGGTGTTGCCGATGTTGCTCTTCTTTAGTCATTACCTGATAATCAGAGCATAGGTTGTCCTAGAGATGCCTGATTTGCCTTCCATTTTGTGCATAACCTGTATTTGGAGCTTTTAGTGAGGCCATATTTATTTGAGGTGAATGGTCAATAGTTCACATGCCTTGTCTATTGATTCCTCATATAGCATGCGTAGCTTGAACTGCACTTTATATTTAATCTTCCTCCTAATCATTTATAGTTGTGTATTATCTGTGTAATTCCCACAATCTGAATGCATACATTGAAGTAAAGAACTTGTCTTAGCAAAGACTTGGGTAATTTAGGAAATGGTGGATTTTAGAAAATTACTTTTAAGGTATCATAAGCTAGATCTCAAATGAATATAGGCTTCAAACTAATATTTCATTGGCAATCTGTCTCAGTAGAAGCACTTGATCATAGAAGTCTGAGGAGGTAAAATAGCCTCCCAGCTTTGTGGGCAACCTGCCACATCTGTTGTACTTGAAAATAGAGCGTTGCAGAGGTTTAAATATTCTTTCTGTTTCGTTGTCAATCTGTCTTAGCCTCACTTGAGCTTAATAGAAAGTTTAAAGGGTTAAATGTTTTCTCTAATATCCCGTCTCAGCCGTGGCCCATGAATTTCGTTGGGAGTTTAAAAGTTCTAATAACCTGCCTAAATTCTGCTGGCAATCTATCACAGTTGCTGCACTTGAAAATAAAATATTGTCCATTACTAGCATATAAAATAGCTTCCGTTGATCGTGGTGAAGTTTAATTGCCAAACTGGCGCGTCTCTGGAAACTCGCCACCAATCAGACATGCGTTAAGTTCAGAAAAGAAGGTTGAACATTATTTCTCCTCTTCACAAGCCATGGATTTGCACCTCACCTTTCTCCTTCCCTTATGACTCGTAGATAACATTTTGAGTTTGTTAATAATGCAAGTAGACAGCGATATTTGCAAATTCCAATATTCACTTTTTGGCATACCTGGCGTCCTGTCACAGTTTCTGCATTTAGTGTTGAGGCATTGTACAAAATTAAATAGCCTTCCTGAAACCATTGACATCATGTCTCAGCCGTCGCACTTGTATGTCTTAGGAAGTTTAAAGGATCTGAATAATCCTTCCAATGTCATTGTTAACCAGTCTTTGTTGCAGCACTTTGAATTGTTGTTTGAATGTCTTTGTTTACATGTATATATATATTGGGCTAATTCATAGAATATTTTATATAACTTCTTTTTATCTTGCTGGTTAAATGCTTGTATTGATAATTCATTTTAAGGTGAATTTGTTGTATTCTCAATTAGTGGAATTAGAGACTTAAAATTTCTAGAGGATTGCTTCAGTAGTAATGTAGATGGTTATAGGTGAGTAAAAAGGTATTAGCTCTATTTATTTATTTGGAATATTTCTAAAGAAGTAAACTGATGAAATGTCTTTATATGCATATATGATTACCTATAGTGGTAGGTTATTGTCTCTACAATTTCTTCAGTTTGATTTAAATGATGCCTCAATAATGGAAGAGATAAGATATAAAGGAAGCCTTAAATGTTAGTATAATGTAATCACTCTTTGTGGAGTAGTAAAAAGGTAGTCTGTTAAATATAGTCTTTTAGGTGAGTAGGTCAATGAGAAATTGATAGATTATTTAACTTAGAACACTTTGAGTTGTTGGTGATTACTTAGTATTTTATATGTGGAAGATAAAGTTAGACAAGCTTGATTACTTATTTATTTCAAATTAACAAATAACAAAGGTAAAAATATTAAGCAAGATAATGACGACATCACTTTAGAGAATAAGCATTTCGTAAAACGGTTGAAAGGATGTTTTAAATTTTCCTGTTACATTAGTATGTTACCTTGAAATACGTTATCTTTGAATGGGGGCTTCGTCCTTAGTTGACTTATAGTCGAATAGATAATAAATGTGTTATTTGATGTTTATTGCTTTGATTTGTTAGTGATAATTTTAATGTCCCTTATGATCTATTATTTGAATATGCTAACAAAAGTTATCCTTTTTGTACGAGTATGTATATAGGATTAATTGGAAATTATGTTTTATAGAGAGTCTTTAGTAATGATTCTTTAGTAGGGTGCTTATAAGATATGGGATTATTCTTTAAGACTTTGTAATTAATGTGTTTATATTCAGAAAATGATTTATTTATAGGAGTTAGAAAATTAGATTTATTAGGTAGTTAAGTTGGAGAGTTATGTGATGTGTTATTGAGTAAGTTAGTAAAGTGATTAGAGAGAGTTTCCTTATGTTAATTTTTGATAATTTGGGTAACATTGATAGATTACTTTATTCTTAATTTGATTAGTTTCAAGTGGAATAGTTAACTTAGAAATAATGAAAAGTAGAGTTTTGTATGTTGTTGATGTATGTAGATAATATTAGTGATAAGGATTATTTCTGTTTAGGTGGGAGAATTGATTTATAAGGTAAATGGAAGTAAATGAAATTGAAAACATTAAATAGTTGGGTATTACGATAAAGGCTAGTGAATGCTTGTAGATTCGATAAATGTTTTGATTAATTATATTTAGTTAAACAAAGGGTTTATGTAAATGAATTAAATTAGATGATCTCTTCTAAGTCAATTGCCCTCATATTCTTTTAATAGTTGATTTGTGGGTTTTCTATAAGAATAGTTCTAGAAAATACTTGTGATTGATATCATGATCAAATTGTTTGTTTGAGTGGGTTGATCTTCGAAGGGAGATTGTTGTAATAATGTGTAAATTGGAATATATTTGTTTTAATTTGTGTTTGGAAGAGTATACTTGTGAATAGTATCTTATGGCTTAAAACATTAGATTTTATCTTCACTTCGCAATATTGTGCTGTCCTTAAATGTTGGAAATGATTGATCTTTAAAATAATGTTCTTTTTAGATTGTTTCAAGTTACTTCTTATTGAATGAATGGATATACTATTAGAATGTGTGGTTTTATGGATTCTTTCGATGTGACTTTTCGTGAGTTGATTTTGAGTTGGGGGATTTTCTCTCAATTAATGTATGTTGCTATTCGTTGGGAACCCATATGTTTTCTTTTGGTTCTTTACCCTAAGTGGTAAATCGGTTAATGTTATCTTTGTCGTGATTGATGGTTATGCTTGAGTTGTTAATGAGTCAAATTGAAAAGTTCTTTGAGTTATGGGTATTCCAAGAGGAGAAAATAGAGGTTTCCCTTGGATGTCCGATTTAGTTCGTATCAAAGTTCTTGATGTTGTTTAAGGGAGTTGTTGATCTTATTTTGATTGAAAATAGTTCTTCAAGGTTTTGCTTTTATTGTTGTCATATTTTCATGGGGAAACCCTAGTGTAACTTTTTGAGAATCTTCCAGAGGCTTGTTTTTATGGTTGGTCAATATTCTCTCTCTATGTGCCTTGATGTGGCAAGTGCCTTGATTTTTGAAATTTAAAAGGGTTGTACATGAATCATTGAGATTCTGATTATGTATTTATGGCAAGATGGGTAATGCCTTGCATGCTTCTCTGTTGTGATTTAATGTACTTGTTATGTTGTACAACCCTTGGATTTGGTTTTTATGTTTTGAGTGTCTAGAGTGAGAGTGGCTCTAAGTGGGTGGTCGGTGCACAAAGGGGCGCCAAGATAGCCCTCGTTAGAGTGAAATTAATAAGCGATAATTTAAATAATTAACTAGGGGATGGGTAGTAACACACTAAAAAGAAAATTGTTGCCTCATCCGCCTTTGAGTGCTACCACAGACTAAAGGGGATTGAGAAGGCCGTGATTGGCATGTTTGTTGCCTTGTCTTCGCGAAGGGTAATGGATCCGCATGAGCAACCCTATGGAGCAGCACCTTGAGATAGGTAGTCTGGATAACCATAGATGGAGGCGGCTCCTAGCGTTCGGCTTGTCTAGATAATTCGTCAATAGACGGAGGCGACACCTTGCGATAGGGTAGTCTGGAGAATCCATGTTAAGCCATGCAATGACACTCTCCTCTAACACTCCTTCTTATGTTGCTTCTTTGGGAATCCTCTGGAAGTGGTTCTTTGTCTTGAATTGATGAAACACAGTTGTTTGAGATGATTTATGGTTTTACTCTATTTTATCTTTGGTGTACTTTGTGGTCTTGTATGATCTCATTGATATTTGACTTATGACCTTGTACCCTTGTGGTACTGTGATATGATGTTATTGGATTGGTTAATTGCAATTTGGAATTGTGTTATGTTTATTAATGCAGTTTGATTGGAAGTGTTTCATGATCATCCTTTGGTTACTTGGTTACTGGTCATTACTTTGATTTATGTGATGAGATTTATGACTCTTGGATGTGGTTGATTATGTCATTGTAATTCCTAAGTGTTATGATACTTTTGTATGACGTTGAGTCTTGTGGTTCCCTGTTTGGATGTTCTTGGTTGAGGTCTCTTTCTTGTTAGTTCCTAGCATGGGGGGTGGGTCTTCGGACTCACATGGTCGGGTGGAACGTGCTAAGCACCCCATTGGGTCCCCAGTCGAGGATCGAGAGGTGCGGATTGGTGCTGTTGCGGTGACTCCATAGTTGTATCTGTCTTGGAGCCAGTTATGATACTTTGTATTCATCTATTTATTTGTATCATGCTTTTCTTGTGTATGGTTTCCATTTATGTTTGGAAACACTATTGTATCATTGTACTTCTTAAACATTGTACTGTAATGAAATGTAACGTTAAAGCTTGTGTGGATATTGGCTATGGTGGTTGCTATTTAAGGTGTTGAATTAATCATGTATGTGTTATATTTGTTAATGTTTACTTTGTTATGGATTATATTTTTTTATTTTATTCTTTATTGCTGTTGTATGGATCTAAGTTGCGTAATGACTCTTCGTGTACCCAAAAAGATGTATGTGTTAGTCAATTTACTTAAATGAAATTCATGTTATGACTTAATGTGTATTACATGTATGTTATGTTTACTTTAAAAAATAAAATAAATAAATTGTGTTGTAATTATTATGTTATTGTCCTTTGGGGTTCGCATGGCGGGGCAACACCGGTTAACAGAAGAAACTTAGGTTCACAACAATGACAACATAAAAGTGAAACTCAAGATGTACGGGTCTAAGCGCAAGGTTACATAGTGAGCACACATAGTGCCCAGTGTATGAACCTATGCTCTGATACCAATATTGTAACACCCCAGCGTGTGAACCCCAAAGGACAATAACATAATAATTACAACACAATTTTTTTTATTTTTTTTTAAAGTAAACATAACATACATGTAATACACATTAAGTTGTAACATGAATTTCATTTAAGTAAATTCACTAACACATACATCCTTTGGGGTACACGAAGAGTCATTACGCAACTTAGATCCATACAACAGCAATAAAGAATAAAATCCAAAAATATAATCCATAACAAAGTAAACATTAACAAATATAACACATACATGATTAATTCAACACCTTAAATAGCAACCACCATGGCCAATATCCACACAAGGTTTAACATTACATTTCATTACAATACAATGTTCAAGAAGTACAATGATACAATAGTGTTTCCAAACATAAATGGAAACCATACACAAGAAAAGCATGATACAAATAAATAGATGAATACAAAGTATCATAACTAGCTCCAAGACAGATACAACTATGGAGTCGCCACATAAATCTCATCACATAAATCAAAGCAATGACCAGTAACCAAGTAACCAAAGGATGATCATGAAACACTTCCAGTCAAACTGCATTAATAAACATAACACAGTTCCAAATTGCAATTAACCAATCCAATAACATCATATCACAGTACCACAAGGGTACAAGGTCATAAGTCAAATATCAATGAGATCATACAAGACCACAAAGTACACCAAAGATAAAATAGAGTAAAACCATAAATCATCTCAAACAATTATGTTTCATCAATTCAAGACAAAGAACCACTTCTGGAGGATTCCCAAAGAAGCAACATAAGAAGGAGTGTTAGAGGAGAGTGTCATCGCATGGCTTAACATGGATTATCTAGACTACCCTATCGCAAGGTGCCGCCTCTGTCTACTAACGAATTATCCAGACAAGCCGAGCGCTAGGAGCCGCCTCCATCTATGGTTATCCAGACTACCTATCTCAAGGTGCCGCTCCATAGGGTTGCTCATGTGGATTTGTTACCCTTTGTGAAGACAAGGCAACGAACATACCAACCACGACCTTCTCAATTCCCTTTAGTCTGTGGTAGCACTCAAAGGCGGATGAGGCAACAATAATCTTTTTAGTGTGTTACTACCCATCCCCTAGTTAATTATTTAAATTATTGCTTATTAATTTCACTCTAACGAGGGCTATCCTGGCGCCCCTTTGTGCACTGACCACCCACTTAGAGCCACTCTCACTCTAGACACTCAAAACATAAAAACCAAATCCAAGGGTTGTACAACATAACAAGTACATTAAATCACAATAGAGAAGCATGCAAGGCATTACCCATCTTGCCATAAATACATAATCAAAATCTCAATGATTCATGTACAACCCTTTTAAATTTCAAAAATCAAGGCACTTGCCACATCAAGGCACATAGAGAGAGAACATTGACCAACCATAAAAACAAGCCTCTGGAAGATTCTCAAAAAGTTACACTAGGGTTTCCCCATGAAAATATGACAACAATAAAAGCAAAACCTTGAAGAACTATTTTCAATCAAAATAAGATCAACAACTCCCTTAAACAACATCAACAACTTTGATACGAACTAAATCGGACATCCAAGGGAAACCTCTATTTTCTCCTCTTGGAATCACCATAACTCAAAGAACTTTTCAATTTGACTCATTAACAACTCAAGCATAACCATCAATCACGACAAAGATAACATTAACCGATTTACCACTTAGGGTAAAGAACCAAAAGAAAACATATGGGTTCCCAACGAATAGCAACATACATTAATTGAGAGAAAATCCCCCAACTCAAAATCAACTCACGAAAATTCACATCGAAAGAATCCATAAAACCACACATTCTAATAGTATATCCATTCATTCAATAAGAAGTAACTTGAAACAATCTAAAAAGAACATTATTTTAAAGATCAATCATTTCCAACATTTAAGGACAACACAATATTGCGAAGTGAAGATAAAATCTAATGTTTTAAGCCATAAGATACTATTCACAAGTATACTCTTCCAAACACAAATTAAAACAAATATATTCCAATTTACACATTATAACAACAATCTCCCTTCGAAGATCAACCCACTCAAACAAACAATTTGATCATGATATCAATCACAAGTATTTTCTAGAACTATTCTTATAGAAAACCCACAAATCAACTATTAAAAGAATATGAGGGCAATTGACTTAGAAGAGATCATCTAATTTAATTCATTTACATAAACCCTTTGTTTAACTAAATATAATTAATCAAAACATTTATCAAATCTACAAGCATTCACTAGCCTTTATCGTAATACCCAACTATTTAAAGTTTTCAATTTCATTTATTCCATTTACCTTATAAATCAATTCTCCCACCTAAACAGAAATAATCCTTATCACTAATATTATCTACATACATCAACAACATACAAAACTCTACTTTTCATTATTTCTAAGTTAACTATTCCACTTGAAACTAATCAAATTAAGAATAAACTAATCTATCAATGTTACCCAAATTATCAAAAATTAACATAAGGAAACTCTCTCTAATCACTTTACTAACTTACTCAATAACACATCACATAACTCTCCAACTTAACTACCTAATAAATCTAATTTTCTAACTCCTATAAATAAATCATTTTCTGAATATAAACACATTAATTACAAAGTCTTAAAGAATAATCCCATATCTTATAAGCACCCTACTAAAGAATCATTACTAAAGACTCTCTATAAAACATAATTTCCAATTAATCCTATATACATACTCGTACAAAAAGGATAACTTTTGTTAGCATATTCAAATAATAGATCATAAGGGACATTAAAATTATCACTAACAAATCAAAGCAATAAACATCAAATAACACATTTATTATCTATTCGACTATAAGTCAACTAAGGACGAAGCCCCCATTCAAAGATAACATATTTCAAGGTAACATACTAATGTAACAGGAAAATTTAAAACATCCTTTCAACCGTTTTACGAAATTCTTATTCTCTAAAGTGACGTCATCATTATCTTGCTTAATATTTTTACCTTTGTTATTTGTTAATTTGAAATAAATAAGTAATCAAGCTTGTCTAACTTTATCTTCCACATATAAAATACTAAGTAATCACCAACAACTCAAAGTGTTCTAAGTTAAATAATCTATCAATTTCTCATTGACCTACTCACCTAAAAGACTATATTTAACAGACTACCTTTTTACTACTCCACAAAGAGTGATTACATTATACTAACATTTAAGGCTTCCTTTATATCTTATCTCTTCCATTATTGAGGCATCATTTAAATCAAACTAAAGAAATCATAGAGACAATAACCTACCACTATAGGTAATCATATATGCATATAAAGACATTTCATCAATTTACTTCTTTAGAAATATTCCAAGTAAATAAATAGAGCTAATACCTTTTTACTCACCTATAACCATCTACATTACTACTGAAGCAATCCTCTAGAAATTTTAAGTCTCTAATTCCACTAATTCAGAATACAAAAAATTCACCTTAAAATGAATTATCAATACAAGCATTTAACCAGCAAGATAAAAAGAAGTTATATAAAATATTCTATGAATTAGCCCAATATATATATACATGTAAACAAAGACATTCAAACAACAATTCAAAGTGCTGCAACAGAGACTGGTTAACAATGACATTGGAAGGATTATTCAGACCCTTTAAACTTCCTAAGACGTACAAGTGCGACGGCTGAGACATGATGTCAATGGTTTCAGGAAGGCTATTTAATTCTGTACAATGCCTCAACTCTAAATGCAGAAACTGTGATAGGATGCCAGGTATGCCAAAAAGTGAATATTGGAATTTGGAAATATTACTGTCTACTTGCATTATTAACAAACTCAAAATGTTATCTACCACTCATAAGGGAAGGAGAAAGGTGAGGTGCAAATCCGTGGCTTGTGAAGAGGAGAAATAATGTTCAACCTTCTTTTCTGAACTTAACGCATGTCTGATTGGTGGCGAGTTTCCAGAGACGCGCCAGTTTGGCAATTAAACTTCACCACGATCAGCGGAAGCTCTTTTATATGCTAGTAATGGACAATATTTTATTTTCAAGTGCAGCAACTGTGATAGATTGCTAGTAGAATTTAGGTAGGTTATTAGAACTTTTAAACTCCCAACAAAATTCATGGGCCGCGGCTGAGACAGGATATCAGAGAAAACCTTTAACCCTTTAAACTTTCTATTAAGCTCAAGTGAGGCTAAGACAGATTGACAACGAAACAGAAAGAGTATTTAAACCTCTGCAACGCTCTATTTTCAAGTACAACAGATGTGGCAGGTTGCCCACAAAGCTGGGAGGCTATTTTACCTCCTCAGACTTCTATGATCAAGTGTTTCTACTGAGACAGATTGCCAATGAAATATCAGTTTGAAGCCTATATTCATTTGAGATCTAGCTTATGATACCTTAAAAGTAATTTTCTAAAATCCGCCATTTCCTAAATTGCCCAAGTCTTTGCTAAGACAAGTTCTTTACTTCAATGTATGCGTTCAGATTGTGGGAATTACACAGATAATACACAACTATAAATGATTAGGAGGAAGATTAAATATAAAGTGCAGTTCAAGCTACGCATGCTATATGAGGAATCAATAGACAAGGCATGCGAACTATTGACCATTCGCCTCAAAGAAATATGGCCTCACTGAAAGCTCCAGATACAGGTTATGCACAAAATGGAAGGAAAATCAGGCATCTCTAGGACAACCTATGCTCTGATTATCAGGTAATGACTAAAGAAGAGCAACATCGGCAACACCAAGCAACATCTACAAGACAAAAGAAAGGGGATACAACAGGAAAGATTGGCTCAAAGTGCAGAAAAAGATACGGAGGTCAATGCATGAAATTCGTGGTCATCAACATAATAGCAAAGATAGAGAAAGATAACATAATGTGTGCAGACATAATCTACAAATTGGATGTGAGGATTAGGTCCAAGATAGGGAAAAATAAGGCGCAATACATAGCATTGAATTCCATACAAAAATAATAATGAGTAACCCAACATTAAGAACTTGCACAAAATGGGTTTCGCAGGGGAGATCTCAAAACCTTTGAATTAATGAAGCATACTGGAACATGTCCTTGTGTTCAAGGTGCAGAAAAGTTTAGAGGACGAATGCAGCGTGCAACAACAACCCTTATCACAAACCCTCGATACAAAAAGATCAATTTAACAAAAAGATAACTCACATATGTTAAATAATTAAGCCCACTATAAGTTCCAAAGAATGAAAGAAAGTACTCGGAGGCCATACTGCTGAACAGTTGTCCATGGCATGGGGTGCATTCCAATCATCCTATCTCTGTTCGCTATTCCTCTCCTTCTCTCTTAGCCCAATACCTCTTTTTTCTTTTTCTTTTCCCTCCTTTTTCAACACCCCAAAATAGAATAAAATAAAAATCCTCCCATGCAAAGTCGTTACAAACTAACACTCCTACACATCCGTAACTGCCAGCACCTTCATAAAATTACTTCATTTTAACCAATGCATTTTCAGCTTTCATTTCCAGTATCTAAATTTTTTCTCAAATTATTTGCTATACTAACTTCCATTACACTTAAATAATTTATTATATTACTATTATCTACGTATTTTATTATAAATTTATATTATATTCAATATAATAATTAACTTTCAATATTCTATTTTATTTACTTCTATTAATAGTGTAGTTTTATTCTTTCTTAACCTCTAATTTATTTAATTATTTATTTTCTTTTAATTATCCACAATACCTTTTTAACTTTATAATCCTATTTAAATGTTGTAATTTGATCAAAAACATTTATCGTCTAGAATAAATCAAATGCACTCAAGGTCCAAACAATACCTGACCTTACAACGAGTTGAAATGCATTACAAAGAAAATGCAAATGGAGGGCACTACACCTTGCCTTCATGGATTCCCTAAAACCTGGCGCAGTGTCTTGTCACATCATTTATTGCCTTCTACAAATGACAAAGTTGCCATTAATGCTTGTTTTGAGTTGGATTTATAATGCAATTTGAGTATTTTTGGCATCTTTATGCTTTTGATATCTTGAGAACTTTTATCTTTGAAGAGATTTTGAAGTGCTTGACTGGATTGGAGCCTACGGTTTTGCTAATTACGTGCGGATTTTAGAGTATCATTGCTAGGATTTCCAAGGTGCAATTTGTGTCCATTTTCATCTTTCAAACTATGAGGTAGGGTCTAAACTTCCTCTGTTTTGATTTGTAAATGAATTTAATGAGGATTTGAATAGTTACTTTTCCCTAAGCCATGATTTAAAGTTACATTTTCTGTTGATCATTAAAACAAATAGTTTGAAGTCATTTCATTGTGGTTTGCATTTCAATTTTGGATGATTTGTAATATGTGATTTTCTTTGGTTTGATCTATGTTTCAATATTTCCAATATTGTACCTATCATTTTCATTCAAAATATGGATTTATGTTTGGCGCATCGCCAGTAATCTAGGGTTTATGTCTTGGTTACCGATTCAATGCACTTTGTTGATTTCAAAATTGATTGATACAACTTAGGGGATAATTTACTCTCTTTTTTAAATTTCATCAATAGTTAGTTTGGTTGCCCTAAATATTGGATTATTGGGTGTGTCACTATTAGAACCCTAGATTGTTTTTCATTGAAGTATGATTGGAAGGGTTGTGTTCATTGATGTGTAATGCATTTGCATTCATCATTGATTTGAGTTCGTGATTTCTTTTAAATTTAATATTATGGTCAATTGGTGAATGTCCAAGCTTAGACTGATCAATTTATCCTTCAAATTTTAAAAACCAACATTTATTCTCTCATCATCGAATCCACGTGCTTATGAAATCATTGATGAATTGGTTCTCATGAAATCCCTTGTCTCTTGGAATTTCTAAACTATGAATATTATCGCTTAATACTTGATGGCTTGGATTCCTCGAAGCCTCTTATTATTCACTAAATCTGCATCTGGCTAAAATCCCTAAAAGTTGTTCTTTCACAAAATCCTTAGAATCTTGCATTCCTTCAAGTGTGTGTTTTTTGTAGAATTCACATCTCTTAGGATTTCCCGATGAGTTGGTTTTTGAGGAATCCACTTAACTTTGGATTTCCCAAGCATTGAACCTTCATTAATTCCCTGTCTGCCTAGATTTCTCAAAATTTCATGGTTTTCATTGTGGAGTGCCTTGGCGTCATTTGAAGTATGACTCATGGTTATAAGGTTTTAAAATATCAGTTATCAATTGTATTTAAATTATTGGGGATATTATTTAGTTTGGTGATCACTTTACACAGATATTATTGCCTTCACAAAATATGTGTGCTTGTGGATTCCCTGAGGAGCTCTCTTTCATGGATTCTGTAAGGTGATGGGTTACCCAAAAATTTGTGAGAGGCTAAAATCCTTGAAGTCTATGAAAACCCAAAATTTTCTAGAACTTAGTTTTAAGGATTTATGATAGTTTCTGGGATTATAATGATGTATTATGAGTTGTTACATATTGCATATGAGATATCATGATTAATATAACCATGAAATGATGTGATGATTAGTTTTACTTTTCATTTTGAGTGATTATGGTGTTTGTCTAACCAGATGCAGGCAGAGTCTAGCAAGGATAAATTTGGAAAATAAAAGTCAACTGAGCTAGTCAAAGAGGAGCCAACCACCAGAGTAGAGAAGATGAAGTATTATTTTAAAGGATGACTCCCAAAGTCTAAGATAGCTTCTCACTGGGAAAATGTTGGAGATACAAATATGGGGCATGAGGACTATGAGGAATTCAAGCAAAGAATGTACTGCAATGCTCCCACTCCATTGGCTAGAAGATTAGTGAAGACAAGATTGACACAAGCAGGAGGATTTCCTCCATCAGTGTAGTGTCTGGAGCTCATTGTGGAATTTTCCTAACATTATGATTCAAATATGAGAGTAATAGTGGGTCCTCATGGTAGAGTAATGGTTAATCTAATAGAGGAGTCATTAGTAGAAGCATTTAATATTTCCTGACATTAGAAGTTGGTGAAGTTCAACATGGATGAAGCAAAGAAGTTTTAAACTAATGACCCAAATTAGGAATTGGAAATAATGAATGCTTCCCAGATTGATAAGCCCAAGTCTCATTATTCTAAGTTTCCCAAACAATTACATATAAGTGATTTCAAATTGGAGTACAATGACATGATTACTCTTCTTGGTAGAGTGATGGGGTTAGAGAAAGCTTTAGTGTTTGAAGACTCAATGTTCTATGTAATAGCATAGATTGAGAAAGGAGTCAATTATCATTAGGCTTGTATAATTAGTTATAATTTGGATAAACAATTGAGGGTTGTGCAAGATACAAGAACCTTCACTATGATCTCCTATGTAATTTATATGCTTACAAGACACTACAAGTGCAAGGGTTTGAGCTGCAAAGGTACAATTGGGTAGGAAAAAGTGTATGACATCTATCCTCATATCAATCTAAATATTTCAAATTATAGAAGGGTAAATGATGCTTTCACAATATACATCACAAGAAATTTGCAAGACATATTGCATGTAAGGATTTCTATTGATGCAATGGTGTTGGTTAAGAAATATGAGTACCGGTTCATTCAGTTTCCCAAGTTCACATACATGAAAATTCAAGGAAACCCTAAGGTACCTTATAGGATTCCAAGGTATCCAACTGATAAGGTTGTATTGCTGGAAGTAACAATACAGTTGGTTGCTTTTGATTAATTTTTGAAAGGTATACATAAGATTGGAGTAGGTGGGGAGTTCCTCTTCACAATAAATGGATGGGAAGCTTGTACAAAAATTCATAGTGCTCAACATTTAGAGGCATAAATGGCACACCTCCATTTGCTCCTACATTCAAATAGAGACAATTTTGTTCTATATGGATTAGCAAAAAGGATGGCTAACAAAGAGTACATACAAAAAGATAATATAGAAGATTACTAGGCCAATTGTAGAGATGAATTTGAGGTAATCTAAGAAAATTTTCTAGACTCACATTGAAGATAATAATAATTTATCAAGTGGTACAAGCACTAGATAAAATTGAGGATGAAGAAGAGGTGATATAGTACCATGATTATATGCAATACCAAAATAAGCCTCTTCCCACTGTAAATTGGGTTGCAGAAGAAGTGGTAGAAATGGATCAAATCAATACCTCCATTATCAAGTATTCAAAATAATGGGTGAAGCATAAAACATTGGAAATGGATGCTGATGGGATTAAACCAACATATGAGCTAATGGGAGACTTGGAGTCTTAGTCTTCCTTAGAAGATGTTTCAGAGAAAAAAAGAGAGGATGTTCCTGCTACCCAATGAGAAGAATCTGAGGAAGAGAAACTGCTCATCATCAAGGGAGAACCAAAGGTCAGGCCAAGACTATGGCTAAGATTGATGAACTTAAAAGATAGCCAATACCCAAGAAAAGGAAGTCTACTAAAGGGGTATCTAAAGAAACAAAAGAAGCTTAGCCCTCCAAACGGAGAAAATTAGTCAAAGGAGGAAATAAGAGTCCCTCTCCCCATAAGAAATCAAAGAAAAATAAATACAGTGAAGAAAATGTGCATGATGCAAAGGGAGAAACTTGATAAGTGGCAATTGATGTCGAAGGCTTAGGAGATAAAAATCAAGTGTATACTAGAAAGGCTTCTCCTCGATCTGGGATACCATTCCCAAATTTGGAGAACTTAGATAAAGTGGCTGAGGAACTAGAGAAAGCTGCAAATGAGCCACAACCTGATAAGGAGTAAGATATAAGAAAGGAAACTACTGAAGATATCCCTCCTAAATCACCTCCTCAAGAACATCACTTTGATAAAGAAGAAGGGGAGATAACCAGGAATGCAACAAAGACTTCCAAAGAACAATGGCTAGATGATGAGGATATGGAGACTCCAAAAGATGGAGACCTTAGTAATCTTGGGGAGTAGTTAGAGATGAACATTTATGGAGTAGAAAATGAAATAGAATGGGAGCCTCAAAGGATATAATTACATGAAGATTCACCTAGAAAGGAAGATATACATGAATTAGATAAGGAAAATGTGAATAAGGAGGAGGAAAAATTAGAGAATATAGAAATGGATAAGACAAAAGACCTCTGAGGTCACAATAATCCTCATATGGATATGAATTTAGAAGATTCTACTTCTCCAAATTGGCTAAAAGAAATCTTGAAGCCTAACCTAGTGGTGACTGAGGAAACAATTCCAGATTGGGATTTTTTTTGGCAGGTTTAGGAAGCACTAAAGAGAAGAAGAAAGCCAAAGTAGTTTCTAAGATTGTGACAGATGAATCCAATAATAGTGTGCTACATGTTGTCACTCCTATTACTAAGAAGAGTATGGAAGAGGCCACCCCTATAGACAATCATGTATAGACAATCAACTTAGGACCATCTACGAAGAAGCAAGAAACTAAAGACTTAAAGGATTTTGTAGATGTAGTCCTAAAAAGGTTGGATAAAGAGGTGCAAGAAAAGGAAAAGTTGTAGAAATAGGTGGAGAAATTGTATAAATACATTCAACATCTGGTTAAGCCTTTGTAGGCTCAAGATTAGTTAGGTACATCTACTCTAGCCAACATTATATCTAAGGATGCCATCAATGAAGTGGAAAAGATGAAGACATATGTCTAGGTAACCCAGTAGTGGGTAAATGGTATTAATTAAAAGGGAACTTTTTTAGTTGAGGAGATTTTGTACTTGTATTAAAATAATTCTTCTTTTCTATATGATGTACAAAAAATGACATCAGAATGTAAAGCAACAGATGTTAAATCCATGACAAGGTTGATAAAGGAAATTGAAATTCCTAGAGAAATTTTGGTTAAGGAAGATATTTTAGCCTCTAAGGATGTAGACAAGCCAAAATAATGGATTGAGGCTTTTAAATTAAAAATGGAGATCATGGATAAAGTATTAGAAAATATTCTAGAGATGCATAATAAACTGGATGATATTCTTGCTGGCCACATGCTATTCTTGGATATAATGACTAGGAGGAAAACTAGTAAGAAATACATGGAGATTAATGAATTAAAACAATGATGGAGAGAGATGTATTCCCAAGTTGAGGATGGATTTATAACAAAAAATCATTTAGAAGATGCGCCCATGTACATCACTATGTTGCATAAGTACCAGCAAATGAAGATTGATTGGGATAAGACTTTGGAAAGATATGAAGATGAATTGAAATAAATTAACTTGAGATTAAAATTTATTCCAATCCCTAATTAGGCCTACCTCAACAAAGTTTCCAAATAGTTCAAGAATTTTCTAGGAAGCAGCAAATAGGGAAGGAGGGAGGGGTGATCCCACAATACTCGTTTACAATTTTTGGCCAAACTGGACATTAAACTAATTTTTTCTAACTAAATCTTAACTTTTGGACACCTATAGCGGCTAAACCGCGAGGAATTTGAAGATGATGCAAACTAGTGGTTTGTGACATTTTATCTCTAGATTCTAAATATATATTTTTGAAATTTTTTGGAATCAGATTGTACTTTTTTTCCATCTCCTTCGAAAACTAGTTTTTTTTAGTAAACACCATTTTTAAGGAGTGATGCTCACCATATAACACATAAATTTTTTTTCATGAAAGACAAAATTCTTTTTTTTTTTTAATTTAAATTTGTAACTACGATATCTAGTGCTTCCAATTGGTTTCATAGTGTTTTATTGAATATTTTTTCCTTAATCAAGTTTCAAAGTCAAACCAATTACAGCGACATAGGCATGTATAATAAACTTTTTGTATGTATCAAAAATTCAATTTTTTGTTGGATCAAGGACTTCAATATCTAGTGTGCTCATATTTTCAATTTTTTTTGATAATCTTCTATTTTTCCACATGTGAGAAAGAGAGCTTGATTTTTAGTGAAAAACCTACATTCACAAGAAATAAAAAATAAATATAATAATAAAATTTAATTTAATTAAAATTATACCTTTTGGGAAGCTTATAATAAGGACTACATACTTAAAAAAATAAATTTTAAATGAATTCATTTGATCCCCCAAAAGTTAAATCAAAAGTGGTTTTTTATCAGCATTTTGATAGGTGTAAAGGAGACTCCATTATAGGTATGGTTTAAAACTAGTGAGGTTCTATCCAAGGGGGCTTGGTCTAAGGTGGTTTGATCAAACCCTCTTCAATTGGAATCCTTTAAATGGAACTTTTCAATGCTTAAATCATTATATTTTCTAAAAATATGTGATTTCAGCAAAAATCAGGATCTCCCAGAAAGTGTAAACCACTATTGTGGCAACACCCGAAGACTAAGGAAATTACCTCAAGTTTTGTGCATACCTCATCAGCCAATTGGAGATGCAAGTTGGGCATCTAGAGAATAGTGCCTGGGCATTTTTATTTTATTTTGATGTATCATTTGACACATGATTTTAAATGCTTTATTTCAAAAATTAAATAGGCATAAAATTGTATTAGGCCGACCTATCTTGGCTGACCTAAATTGTGTTGAACAAGAAAACTGAGAGGGGGGGTGAATCAGTTGTCAGAAATTTCACTTTTATAATATTCACTAGAACTTAGATCAATCACAATTCTTAACTCTCCTAAAATGATTAAATAATAAATGCAAGTGTAGAAATTGAAAACCATCACACAAACACATTAAGAATGGATTTACGTGGAAAACCCAATGAGGGAAAAACTATGGTGAGGGCTAACTCACACTATAGAGAATATAAAAATCAATTACAAAAGGCTCATTTCCTAAGAAAAAGGCTCACTGCCAAAACAAGGACTCACTGTCTAGAACATGACTCATTGTCCAACAGGGCTAACAACTCGGAGGGCTCACTGCCACAGAGATAGAAAAAAGATAGAAGAGATATGTTACAAAGAGAAGACAATCTCAATGCAAAAGAGAAATCCACCACAATTTTCTCAACCACTTGTAGACATGCACGAATGATAGAGTCCACCTTCAGCTCACTACATCTAAAAAACTTAGCATTTAGACTTTGCACTGATCTACCCCACTCACGTTACATTCATCCACTTTATTTGCACCTTCCTTGCATCTATCTGCTCTATTACTTTGTGCTTATCTCTTTGTACTGCTTTCACCACTAACTCGTCTTGTATTTATACCATCTTCAACTTTGAAACATATCCAAAGTTAGCCATCCATCATTAAATTCAAATTAGGTCCGTATCAAAACATTCTAGAGTGGAATTAGAATGAGGGCGACCCAAACACATGCTTGATGAGGACCTAAATAGGTCCCAACACGCTTCATTAATTTTGAATTTAGTGTTTAACACAAGTTTAGCCAAACCAGTGTAGAACACATAGAACAATTAAGCACTTTTCTTCCAGATGCCGAAATTATCTTCAACATGATAATAACAACTTAACTCTAGAACCGCAAGTCATAAGACTTAACCAAAGAGAAATCTATACCAACAAAATTTCTCCTGAAACTCAGTCAGATACACACAAAACCACATTTCACAATTGGTGAACATAACTTGCACTATATAGTGAATGAAAAACAAAAAATCTAGATATAGTAGCTTCCAACAACCATGATCAACATATCTGAACTACTGACACATAGAAGTAAATCCTGTACCAAAACCTTGAGCAACCACTGAGCACCTACAATCTTCCTTCAATACAACTTTCTCAACATCCTCAACATATATAACCAATAACCTACATTCATGACATTAATGACAATAGCAACCAGTTGATAACCAATTGACCATTTGACATCAATGACAACACCTTGCAACAACTTCTTTATACTTGCAACAATCTCCCCCTTTGTCATTGATGGAAACACATGATGTGAAAAACCATCAAAGACAACATACTATCTCTGAACATACTTCTTATGATTTTTCTTTCTTTTTCTCCCCATTAGTAGATAATCTTTGTCTCTTTACACCTCTATCTTTTCACATCTCTTTCATCTCCCTCTTTGACATCAATTCCAAAGGAAAAAGATGTTTTACATTGATTTCTCCTTTGAAATTAGAAATAAAATACTCATATAATGACAACACATGAAACCACCTGCTCCCCCTGAGAGGTAGCCACCAAAACATTAGTCCAAAAGAAAGATAGATCCATAGATCCACTAGACTGATGCATCTCCATATGCATCTAGTTCAAGAAAGGAACAACAATGACCCCTAACTTTTCCTGGAGATACTCAAAAGTATCTTTTGGAAGATTAGTCATGAATATATCAACAATATGATCCTTCATAGGTACATACTCAATCTTTAGTTCATTCTCCATAACCTTCTCTCTAAAGAAATGATACTTGATAGATATATGATTTTTCCTCGAGTGCATCATCGAATTCTTTGAAATGTTAATTGCACTTGTATTATCACAAAAGATAGAAATAGGATTATCATACAAAACTATGATATCTTTCAATGTTTGTTTCATCCATAGAACTTGTGTACAACAAGATGCAACAGTAATATACTTAGCTTCAGTAGTAGATAAAAAAATTGAATCTTTCTTTTTACTCAACCATGCCACCAATCTGCAACCAAGAAAGAATGCACCACCACTTGCACTTTTCCTTTCATCTACACATCCAACCCAATCTCATTTGTATAAGCACTTAGTGTAAAGTCAATATCTCTTGGATACCACAAGCCAAAATCCATAGTTCCATTCAAATATTTGAATATTTTTTAACAATAACATGTGTCTCTTTAGGATCTTCTTGAAATCTAGCCACAAGATAGACAACATGCATAATATCTCATCTAGTAGCAGTAAAATACAATAGTCCACCAATCATAGATCTATACTTGCTCTGATCAACCTTAGGTGAATCATCATATTTACCTAATTTGCAACCAGTCACCATAGCAGTGCATACTGGTTTGGAACCATCCATCCCAAACTTCAACATCTCTCTTGCATACTTAGACTATGAAATAAATATTCCTTTATCTATTTGATTAATTTGCAGCCCAAGAGAGAAATTCATCTCTCCAAACATAGTAATTTCGAACTCTTTTTGTATCTCTTCTACAGAAATTTTACACATAGTTTCATTTCCTCCAAAAATAATGTCATCAACATATACAACCACAATCAAGATTTTGTTATTTTCAACTTTAAAGTATGGGTTACTATCAGTTGTACCTTTGTTGAAACCTTGTTCAAGCAAATTCCTATCTAATCTTGTGTACCAAGCTCTAGGAGGTTGCTTCAAACCATACAAATCTTTCTTCAATCTCTAGACCATATCCAGTTGATCTGACAATTGAAATACTTATAGTTGTTCCATGTAGACTTCTTCTTCTAGCTCACCATTAAAAATGTTGACTTGAAATCCATTTGATAGACTTTGAAATCTTTATGAGTAGAAAGTGCTAAGAACATTTTGATAGCTTCAATTCTTTCCACCAAAAAAAAGTCTCCTGAAAATCAATACCTTCAACTTGTGAGTAACCCTTACACACAAGGCTTTCTTTTCTTTTGACCACTTCTCCATTCTCATTCAACTTATTTTTGAATACCCACTTTGGTCCAATAATGTTTTTGTTTGCTAGTCTTGGGACCAATTCCCAAGTTTGATTCTTCTCAATTTGCATGAGTTCTTCCTTCATAGCTTTCATCCAATGTCATCTTTACATGCTTCACTTACATTATTTGGTTCAATCTCAGAAAGTAAACACAAATTTACTTCACTAGTAGTAACTCTTGTTATTAATACTCCTTTTGTCTTGTCTCCAATGATCTAATTTTTTGAATGATTCTTCCACGCATATCTAGGTGTCTTTGGTGAAACTACCGAAGCTTCTTCTTTTTCTTCTTCTTCATTCTGCTTCTCTTGCTCATCCTATTCATGTTCTTCCACAAATTCTTCAATTCTTATGCAATCAGGTTCATCAAATACATATCCATCAATATCAATTGAATTCTTCATTATTTCATCAACTTTGACATTTGAACTTTCTACTATATTCCTTAGTCTTTTGTTGAAACATCTGTAATCTTTTCTTCTAGTAGAATATCCAAGAAAAATACCTTCATCACTTCTTGCATCAAACTTTTCTAAATTTTCTTCATCCCTTCTAATATAACATTTTCTTCCAAATACCTTGAAATATTTAACTATAGGAATTCTTCAATATCATAGCTCATAGGGGGGTCTTTGTACTATTTTATCTTGCTTGAAGTTGATTGAATGAATAAAAAACATAGTGAATAACTTCTCTCCAGTAAACTTCTAGTAAACCTTCCTTAGAATTATTGATCTAGCAACCTCTTGAACTGTTCTATTCTTCCTTTCAACAACTTTATTCTATTGAGGAGTTGTCAAAACAGATAACTATCTTTTTATTCCATGCACTTCCCAAAACATAAACTCATGGTATGTGAATTCTCCACCTCTATCGAACCTTAAGCATTTTTTCCTCAAATTTACTTTATTTTCAACCATAGATTTGAATGTCTTGAATCTATCTAATGCATCTGATTTCTTTTTAAGAAATGTAACCCATGTATATTTAGAATAAGCATCAATCCAAAGTATAAAGTACCTTTCACCTTGTAAAATTCTCGCTCTTGTAAGACCACATAGATCTGTATGAATTAAATTCAGTAGTCCAGTAGTAGATTGTTCCTTAGATCTGTAATGATTTCTTGTTTGCTTCTCAAACTGACAATTCCTACAAATAGAATTAATAGGCTTTGTAATCCTTGGTAAATCTCTCATAGCTTGAACTACACTAATCCTTTCCAAGTTATCAAAATTCATATGACACATTCTCTAATGCCAGAACCAACTATCATTAATCTAAGTCATAAAGCATTGTCCATCAACACCCATAAGTTGATAGATAGTTCCTTCAAATTTCTTTCCTATAGCAATCACTATTCTAGATCCTTTTCTGATCGTACATCTTTCATCCTTAAATACAAGTTTATATACTTTACTACACATCTATCCAAAACTCATAAGATTATGCCTTAAACCCCTAGCATAATCGACATCATTAGTATTATGCTTTCCATCAAAACTTACTAATCTTATCCCACAAATTTTAGCACTAGTATCATCTCCAAACATAACTAAGCCATCATCCTAATTTTCAAGTTTAATAAACTTACTTTTATCACTAGTCATGTAATTGGAACAACCACTGTCAACAACCCAATAGTTCTTTTCTTGTTTAGAATGTAGAGTAGAGATTATAGAACCTTCATTTTTCTCCTTCTCTAGAGGGCATTCCTTCACATTTTTTTCAAAATTAGGAGAAGTAGGTTCATCTTTTATAGCCAAGAACAAGCATTCATTGTCATTAGGGTTTCCATAATCAGATTCCTCATTAGATATACTAGTAGCCTCATTCACATAATATGCTCTATTGATCTTCTTACCTTTCCTTTCTTTCTCATATCTTTGTTTATTCTTCTTAGCTCATTTCAGACACCTTGCAACATAATGAAATATTCTTCCACAGCTAAAGCATTTAAATGGTAACTTACCATCATTCTTTCCTGAGCCTTTCTTCATCTTTTTCACAAAGTTAGCTTCTTCTTCATCAAGATCTTCAAATTTTGTAGCCTTAAAAGCAGTCTCTAATTTGGATCCATTTCTCAAGTTCGGCTTACTCATCTCATAAGATTTCAGAGTTCCCAACAACTGATCTTTAGTGTAAGTCTTATAATTTATATGCTCTTCAATAGCACATACCTTTTCACTGTAAGAATTAGGGAGAGTTCTAAGAATATTCTTTACAATTCTCGATTCATCTATTGTAGCACCAAGTCCTTGCATTCTAGCTACTACCTCATCCAATCTCTGTACATAAGCTTTAATATTCTCATCTTTAGACACATGTAGGAGCTCAAACTCTGTCTCCAAATTCTTGAAGTTTTCCTCTTTGACCCTTTCATCACCTTCATGTGATTTTTCCAAAGCATCTCATACTTCCTTAGTAGTCTTCAAATTTTGAATTTTAATCAACTCATAATGTACAAAACTATTCTTCAAAATGTACTTTTCCTTATTGTTCACTTCATGTGCCTTGTTCTCATTAGCTGTACTCATACCATTAGTAGGAGGAGTGTAAGGATTCTTATAATATTTGTCCACATCATATCCACAATACTCTAGATACTCTTCTATCAGTATTTTCTAGATAGCATAATTAGTTCCATCAAACCTCGAATAATCATGAGTGATTTTTCCAACCATCCCAAACCTTCCTTAAGTGGTTAAGCTCTTCTTCGAGGACCCAAGATCTAATACCAATTTTTAAGCAAGACAACTTAGAGGGCGGGTGAATTAGTTCTCACAAATTTCACTTTTATAATATTCACTAGAACTTAGATCAATCACAATTCTTAACTTTTCTAAAATGATTAATCATTAAATGTAAGCGCATAAACTAAAAACCATCACACAAACACAATAACACCAGATTTATGTGGAAAACCCAATGAGGGAAAAACTACGATGAGGAGTAAATCATACTATAGAGAATATCAAAACCAATTACAAAAGTCTCACTACTTGAGAAAAAGGCTTAGTGCTAAAACAAGGACTCATTGTCTGAATTAGAACTGACTATCCAATAGCGCTAACAACGTAGAGGGATCATTACCACAGAGATACAAAGAAGATAGAAGGGATATGTTATAGAAAGAAGATAGTCTCAATGCAACAAAGAAATCCACCATAATTTTCTCAACCACTTGCAAACATGCATGAATGATAAAGTCCACCTTCAACTCACTACATCCATAAACTCAACATTAAGACTTCACACTGATTTGCCACACTCACATTACATTTATCCACTTGATTTGCACATGCTTCACATCTATCTGCTCTACTTATTTGCACTTATCTATTTGTATTGTTTTCACCACTAACTCATCCTATATTTATACCATCTTCAACTTTGAAACATATCCAAAGTCAGCCATCCATCATTAAATTCAAATTAGGTCAGCTCCAAAACATCTTAGGGTGGAATTAGAATGAGGGTGACCCAAACGCATGCTTTATGAGGACCCAAATAGGTCCCAACACACTTTATTAATTTTGAAGGTAGTGTTTAACACAAGGTCGGCCAAACCGGTGTAGAACACAGAAAAATTAAGCACGATCCTTCTAGATTCCAAAATTATCTTCAACATGATCATAATAACTTAACTCTAGAACCAAAAGTCATAATACTTAACCAAAGAGAAATTTGAACCAACAACATTTCTCTCGAAGCTCAGCCACATACACATAAAACCACAATTCACAACTGGTGAACATAAATTGCACTATACAATGAATAAAAAAATAAAAATCTAGATATAGTAGTTTCCAACAACCATGATCAACATATCTAAACCACTCATGCACATAGAAGCAAATCCCATATTAAAACCCAGAGAAACCACTGAACACCTGTAATCTTCCTTCAATACAATTTTCTCAATATCCTCGATATATAGAGCCAATAACCTGCATTCATGACATTAAGTACTATAAAAGCAACCAGTTGATAACCAATTGACCAATTGACATAAATGACAACACCTTGCAACAACTTCTTCATACTTGTAAAAATATCTATATATATGGGTTATTTCCTCATTGCAAAAACTGATTCTGGAATTGTTTCAAATTCTCATGAAGTGAATATAAGAGAAGACATTGGCTTGGTTATTTTTTCTGTGTTATTTCATCTATGTGGATGGTTCCTATGTTTCAACACTATTTTAAGTGATTATTTTTCTAAATTAGAATAGTTCTTTCATGTTGATGATAAATTATTTGAGGTGTTTGAGGAATCTTCATTCCATACTATTGGTGGCTTGTTGATTGTAAGTTACTATGTGTAGTTAGCTTGGGCCCACTCTTATTGCAATAGCTCAATTGTGGGTATCTATGCATTTCATGTTGTTTTTGGTGAATGTTTGAATACTTCATAGTGTAAAAACATTTTATACCATTGGAGATTGCATTGTTTTTGTTATACTACAAATTTCATCTTGGTTAAGCAGGAATTGGTTATTGAAGATTGGTCCACCTTGAATGTTGTATTATTTTCATGATTTCACTTATAATTTAGATTAGAAATCTTTCTAAGCCTTTATCTTTTGATATTTCTTTGAGACCGATGTTAGAGTAGGATTGAAAGCATCACTAAATTGCTATATTTTATGAAATTTTAATTTTTAGATCACAAATCTAGGAAAATTGTTTCTTGGGTTTGTATTTATTCAAATCTTGCAAAACCCTAATTCTTGACTTAAAGGTTTTAGCTTTTTTTCTTTTCCATAAATTCCCATTGTGATTACCAACAAATCATATCATCATTGAGTTGTTTGTGCATTTTCAAGACTTGACGTTAGAGACCTTGGGGTTGTTTCTTGAAGTTTACTGACAGGAATCACCTTTCAAGAGTGATAGGATACTTGTATTATGTTCGTGTTGTTGCAATGCTAAAAAAACCATCAACAAGACCATACCCTTGACACCTCATTTACTATGACAAATTAATGGTTTCTAATGTCCTTCAAGAAGAACTAAGACAAATGGATGAAGATTTAGAGAAATTACAAAACTTTGTGAGTTATGAATATATCGCTGGTACTAGGATTCCTATTAGTTAAAATGAGGAGAATGATTGATAATGGACATTGAATAGAGACTATATGTAGCCTATCTCATATCATTAATAAACATGTTCCTACTATAGCTAGTTGTGCTCAAAATTTTGGGTATACTCAAAGTCAAGGTGGAAATCAAATTACTCCTTCTACAACCATTACCTCTATTCCTACATACACTAATCCTCATGTTACTACAACTATACAACCCAATAGAAATGTCAATACTACCTTAGGTATTTCCACTGGGAATCCCTTTAGCTTTGTGCATTCAAATCTCATATCTCCTAACCTATTTCCCCTCACAAATTTACAATCCACTTGTCCTCCAAACACCTATACACCTCCACCCTATTCACTTCTATCTCAAACAACAAACAATGATATTATCCTTAACCAACTCTTACAAAGTGTTTCATCCCTCCAACAACAAATTGCTACATTGGACCAAAGTCAAAATTGCCAACCTTCACAATATGTCAAAAGAAACCCATTATCCTTGGAGATATTGAGAACACAAATGCCACAATGCATAGATATTCCTAGATTTGAGAAATATGATAGAAAAGGACATCCTATTAGCCATGTTTCCACATACGCAACCTTATGTAGTGACTTCATTTTTGAGGATAAACTCTTGGTGAAAATCTTCCCTAGATCCTTGAAATATATCACTTTGGAATGGTTTTGCTCCTTACCGAATAACTCAATATGTTCATTCAATGAACTTGTTGATTCTTTTATCAATCATTTCCAAATACACATGGGTCCCATGATGACTTTAGCAGATTTAATGAAATAGAAGATAAAGGATGATGAAAAGATCACTAACTTTATCTCCTATTATCAATTGCTTTACTCACACCTCAAGATTATGATTCCCAATCTTGATCTCCAATGAATGTTCATTGAGAATTTGAAACATAAGATTCAAGATAAGATTGGGATGATGAAATTTACCTCCTTCACACACTTGTGTACAACCCTTCATGATTACCAAAATTTAGTTAGTAGTTGTGAAGTGAAAAATCCCTCTAATCATCCTAGAAAAAGCTAAATCCATGCCTAAAACCAACTTCCAATCATTCAAGAAACCAAATAAGGGCTTTATACAAATCTATTCCACTCAACCAACTCAAAATTGTGACCCCCAAGTAATCTAGACCAATCATCATGCTGAGGCCGAAGCCACATTCATCAACATAAAGTATGCTTTGGATAAGTGCTATTCAAAAGTATGGGTTGAGGGAGACTCACTCAATATTATCAAATGCTTGCTAGAAAAAAAGAAGCCAAACTAGACTTTTGAACATATTATTATGGATTCTATGATGATGCTAAGATCATTTGATGAGATTCATGTCACACATATCTAGAGGGAAGGAAATTCCTTGGATGATTTGTTTGCAAATAAGGATGTCAGCCTTAATAATTTTAAGATGCGAGAGGAGTACTCTCTCCTTCCCAAGGAATCCAAGATTTTAATGTGAAATGATATCTAATTTAGAGCTTTTCTTTGAGGTGATCGAGCAATTATCACCCACCTTATTACCACATGTTTTATGGGTTTTATTTTTCCTAAGCCTATGTTCATTCTTAATTATGCAAGAGTGATTTGGATCTCATTTTTGCTAATGGTGACTGTCGAAATGGGGGGCAATAGGAGTAGAGTCAAGTCAATTTCTTGTGGGAGCTGGAAGAAGAAGTAGAAAATTTGGAGAATCCTCAAGCATGGGAAGTTTACGCCTTTTTTGGAGAGGCTTCATGTTCACAACCCCAAAGCCTCTGCAAAGTTTGTTTGTTGTTGTCACAATACATGTTTGAAGGTGAAAGGAGTGGATTTTTTTATTAATGAATACATTATTAGCTTCATTACTGTGTTCCTGACAAATGACCACAAATTTTATAAGGAAAGGAAGAGCAACGATGAGGCTATGGATTAGTTCTTCAAGGAAAATGAACAGGCGAAGCTAATTAAGATGCCATATTGGGGGTATGAATGGACTTCCCTGAAGCATATTTGCGTTGATGTGGTCGAGGTTATAATGCAATATGTGACTCTAGAAGTTCATTTCACTAAAATTTTAGGGCAACATTTTACCTTGCTTATTCATTTTAGACATGGGTTGCATATTTCTTTCTCATTTTTCTACTGTAATCTTTGGAAGTTTCTGTGTATGCCCATTTGAAGAATCAAAGGGCCCATATTCCCTACGAGGGCCTCATTTTTCTTATTATGGAGCATGTGAGGAGAATGATTCTAGTGAGGAGTCTTCTTCGACTGGCTCAATGATGAGTGTTGATGGTGATGTTGACTAGAATGCAGAGGAGGATAATAGTATGGGTGGGTCCTCATCCCCTGTGGTGGATTCCTCTAAAAAGAGAAATAAGGGACCTGCCAAGAAATTAGTTTTGCAGAAATCAGATTCTCGTGGGTCCTTGTTTGATGGGGAAGATATTGTTATTAGTTCTAGTGATTCTCATCAACATCGGTCCAAGGAGAATGTTGAGCTTCACAAGGATGGCCCTGGTGCATCTGGAAATAAGGAGAAGGATCAATCTATGGAGGTTAGGGTTAATGTGGCTAAGGAGAATAAGTGTAGGGCTTCAAGAAGGATTGTTAATTTAAATAAGTAGGGTTCAAAAGGTGGTAGGAAGGGAAAGAAGGCTACCCCAGAGCAGGTAAAGGAAGTGGAAGAAATTGTTATTAATGATTTCCTTTCTCGACAACCTTCTCCCTATGGGAAGGAGAATAGGGTTCCTGGCAGTGATGAGGCCTTGATTGAGAAATTTGTAGGTGAGGATGTTGGTGTCAATCCAAACCTTGGGAAGCCAGAACCATTGAAGGTCAATCCTCTTTCTGAGGATTTTACTTATTTGAATGGTGATAACAACTCCATGTTTGAATTTTTGGATATGGCTCAGTTGGGTGCCACTTACACTTTTAAGCTCGCCAAATGAGTGTTGCAAGAACTTAACAAGGTTAATATCAAGATCAGGGGCTTAAAGGAGAACATGTCAAACAAGCCAAAGGGATCCTCTTTTGATCTTCTTATTAAATGTTTGGTTGATTTGGAGTGTTCATTCGCTGATTTCAAGACCTAGTGTGAGAATGACCTTGTTGAGATGGAGGGGAGGATAAAGGAAATGAATGAGGATATCAAGAAATTACTATAGGTTAGTCATAGATTGGTTAAAAATAGTGCAGAGTCCCTAAAGGTGTTGTTTGGTAAGATTAGCCAACTCAAGGAAGATCAAATGTATTTTATGGATATGCTTGAGAATGACGAGACCTCTAAAGGTAAGGGGACGAAGACCACTAAAGATGAGGCTAAAGGACTATGCTCTCTAACAAGGAGGAATCATAGGAAGTCCTTTGAAGAAGAAAATAAAGAAATCATGGACATGGTCAACCTGCATTGTAACCAAGAGATCGAGGTGGCCAACAGCTTTAAAAAATTAAAAAATTTGTTGTGTTTTTGTTATTTTTTCTATTTTTTTTGTTTTTCTACTAGGTTGTTGGTTTTCTATTGGTTGTGGTTGATGATTCATTGTATTTATCCATTTTAGCAACATTTTGGTCTAAATTGATGTAAAGGGTTTTGGGTCCCTTCAAAACTTTCTTTTCCAATATAATCAAAACATTTTGACCCCCAAGTGGCTTCTATAAAAACAACAAATCCATAAATTTAGGGAAAGGAGTAGACAATTTACCCCGTTACAAGACACCCTTCATTCCATCATGTTGCAACTCCTAAAAAAGAACTTAATTTCCTTACCTCCTGATCCTACTAAACCTTTACCTCCAAAATATAACCAAAATTCCTTTTGTCATTATGATCACCATCAAAATGGATATGATATAAAACATTGTAAGTACGTCTTAAACATGTTATGCAAGACCTCATTGATTCTAATCACATACAAATTGGTGGTGTTAATGATCAAGGTAATAATTCCATAACCCCCCCAACCAAAATTTACAAATCTTTAACAATAACTTATTCCAACTCATAACATCTCCTTTTTTAAAGCTAGTGAAACCAAGAATGATGTGATAAATACTGACATGAATAATGATAGCATGAATGATAATGAGGAAAATCATATGGATACTATGATTGGAACCATTGAAGTTTAAGCTAATAAGGTCCAAAAAAATATGTCCCTTGACATTGATTTCTCATCAAATGAAACAATTAAACATGCACCTAATGGTCCTCTTTACATTACTGAAATAATAATTGACAAGCCTACTAATGGGATACTAATTGATCCTGTCTATGTAGAGAATGAGATCACTGAAGAATTCTTGTTTGTGCATGAACTTTATCAAGATGCTTATGAAACACCAAAATAATGTGTTGGGAATTTCAAATTTTGCAAATTTGAAGTGCCCATATTAAAAAAAAAATCCTTTACACACTCAAAAGTGCACCTGAGAAATCTGCCCAAATGACTTACTTTGAAGGGTCACAATTCGGACCCAGTTGATTTTCAAGCCAAACCCATTTGCAAACACATTCATGAGACATATGTGAATGTGCATGTCAAATTTTCAGTTTCCCATGATGAGTTTTGACAAGGTTTTGAAAAGTGAAGCTGGAGGGCTTTAATAGTTTTCTGCTATTTGTAAACTCCTTGTTTTGAAAAGTGGCCTCCTGTTCAAGTGAATATTTCATAGTTGGATGATCGTCAAGAAAAAAAGTTTGTTGTTATCCATTCTCCCAAAATTCATGTGATCCCCTGTCTAGTTTCAGAGCCCCATGATCTGATTTGCTATTTTTACCAGGCTAAAAGAAAATGCAATTTATTTAGTTTTGCACCTCCATTTTCTGAAACTTTTCGAGGTCAACTTTGACCTTCAATATCTTTTGATGAATGATGATTCAATAAAAGAACTCTTGCACACATGCTCAATATACCTAAAGGATCTAATTTTTCCAGTGGTAGCCTCTCAGAAGTTGATTTGATATTTTTTCAAAATGGTGACTTGGTGAGTTTTAATTGGTTTTGAACAAATACAATTGTAGAAATGTCTGAGTGAGCAACTTTTTTGGTTAATATCTTTCACCTTGGGATCCCTTTTTCTGAGCCATTTTTTGCATTGTATTCTTGGTTCAAATTTCTACACACTTGTTAAATTTCGTGCCTCCAGAATAATTTCTGATGGGTTATTTAATTGCTTTATGATTGCGACAGGGCCAAAAATGGTGTTTCAAAAAGTGTCAAATTTTGCGATTTTAATGACAACCCATTTTTTTTTGGTCTAAAACCTCTAAAACTCCATTTTCATCAAAAATAGAGGTCATTTGATACATTATTTTAATGTAATTTTGTTGTAGCGAACATGTCTCAGGGGCCAGTTTACAAAGGAGATACCTAAATTTTAAGGGCTAGGAAATTGAGGAAATGGGTTTTCTCTAAATAATTGATTATGATCACAAACAAATTTTTGTTGTTCCAAGTGTCTGGTTTGCCCTGATGAATTTTCTCCAAATGACCCACATGCGTAATTGAAATACAAAATTTTTTGAAGTTTAAATGTTAATATTTAAAATATTTTGCAAGGATAAAGAGAATTTAGGAAAACATAAAGTGCACTTTCAAATGTTTTAAATCAAAGCAAAGTTTAATTCTTCCTTTTGATTGGTCGGGGTAGTTTTCACAATGGCTATTTTGGTTGTGTCTTATTTGATATTGGCAGGTAAAATATGCTGCGAAATAGAGCATGGAGTGAAGGCTTACACGAAGACAAGAGAGGATGCAATTCATCCCATCTACTTAAGCCTCCTGTTGTTGCTAATGGAAGCAAAAAACTTTGAGGTATGTGAGAAAGAGGCCTGCCCATTGGCTAGTGGGCCTAATTAATTTTGAAAAGAAAACATTTAAAATTAAATGTTGCCATGATTTTTCCAAATAAACACTAGGTACAAGGAAATTTTTTTAGAAAAAAAACCATTTAAAACATTACAGGAACAGATAAAAAGATTTGGGAATTTTCATTCTTCAAGGAAAAGTATTTTAAAATATATGAAGCTAGGAGCAGGTGAATTTAGGCCGTCAATCACAGGCCTTGCATGAATGAAAGTGAAGCCTGCGGGATGCTCACAAGATATGTTAAAGACCTTCACATGGAGTATGGTCCCAAGAAAATTGAAGGCACATGTATATTTAAATTTTCCCAATGGTGAGTACTTTAAAAAAAAATCATTTTAAATGGGGCAAAACATTTAAAATTAAATGTTTCCTGAGAATAAAAATGATAAAAGGGTGTGGGTTGTAAAGGAAAGAAGGCTATGGTGGGTCCGGAAATGAGGTAAAGATAAAATTCCCAGTGAATTGTATTCTTAAAATATGCCTTCAAATGTTAAGGGGAATTTTATTTTCTAAAAGGGGGCCCAATGGTATCATATTTAACTGGTTTTCAAGTGTTAGATGAAATATGTGGAGGTGTAAAATTAAAGATACAGGAAAATTTTATTTTCCCATGATATTTTCACTAGTTTAAATATTGTTGTGTATAAGTAAAATAAGTATGGGTAAAATAAAAAATTTCTGAGGAAATTTTATAGACAAATATTTTAAACAAAGTGCTTAAAATATTATGTCCACAGGTAAAAGACACAGTGAAATTTTATAAAACGAAGACTATGTGTTGGGCACATGAATGAAAATGCAAATATAATGT
>VDFB02086081.1:31828360-31839596 GCA_007258455.2 Sequoia sempervirens | reverse complement strand
CTATAAACCAACACACCATGCCAATACCGGCTTAATTTGCTATATATTAACCATATTTTACTTACAAACTTTTTTTGAAAAAGGCAGTTAGAAGGTGTCATACCTCTACCGCATTTAAGCCAAGATCAATTAGTATTGCACCAGGTTTCAACCAATCACCATGAACCAAATTTGGCTCACCTACTATCTAGAATCACAACTACGTACTATAGACTCATCACTGTGTGAACTGATGTTTATCTAGGGTATTAATTGTTTAACTTAGACATTGATGTGTATACCCTTAGCTTCCAAATCTTCTTGTCTCATTTAAATTTTTGTTGACATCACTATCTCTGGATAAGTCAACTAAATTCTAAGGTCATCTCTAGATGGGCATGCTCTCTGCCAAATATGATGAACTAGGGCATGAATGAACTAAATGTGTTACATATCCATCAACGTTAAATTATTTGGATGATTAGAAAAACTTCAAGAAATTGTAGACATAAAGAAAGATTAAATAAAAACTAAATGAGATACACTCTTGACAATCTTTGTTTGGGATTTTCACTGCTATTTGGTTCTATGTTATATTATTTTCAAAATTAGAAGTTTTTTTATTATGATCAATTAGAATATACTCTACAAGAAATGCATAAATATATTGTCTTGTGTAAGAATCCCACGAATAGAAATAATAATTTGTTCATAAATCACAAGAGATAACTCTTTGCAGTCAAACACAAATCTCTAGATTTTTCACACTGATCCAATAATTATCGCCAATGAATCAGAATAGTAGTATCAATCTTAGTTCAATGATATATGTCAATGTTAGATTCATAATTAACAATAAATTTTAGATACTCCACACTGGACACTAAAACAAATTGAAAAGTTGTCTTTATTTGTATCTCCTCTAAAAACTCATCTGTCTTGTAAGTCAGGTAACATCTACAAACACTATGTACTGGCTTGTTCTACTAGAATTAGAAGTCATGTAAATTTTTGTAACATACTGGCTAGTATAAGTTCTACACTAAGGGCCTCTACCATTTTGATGGAGAAAAAAATATGATAATGGGTCTCTTTAACTTAATCCTCTAATTTATGAAGAAGACCCTATGGGGGATGATTAATCAAATTGAAAAAGAAGACAATTCATTATGCAATTAGTACTCCTCTGGTTGAAGTTGACAAGAGGTATATGTAGTATAGAAGTTGCCAAGTCAACTTATTAAAGGCTTTGGACATATCCAATTTGATAATCATTCTAGAATAACAGTAAAATTTTGAGAGATTGAATGGTTCTCCTAGTGTAGGTGGATTTGCAAGGTGTACTTTACTCTGAAGCATTCTCATGAGGTCAAACACAACGATAATAAATATGAACAATATCTAAGGTATATAGAAATAGTCTTGTGGGCTTCAACAAGGTCTTTTAAAACCAAATTGGCATCTAGTATGGTCATGACTTAAAAATTAACCAATATTATTATACCCTTTATTGTACCCTACCTTTATTAAACCCTAATTAAGCCTAACTCTACCACTTACCATAGTTTCCAACCTTAGCTTGAGTTTTATTCTAGATTAATAATTTTAATCCTAACTTAACATTAACCCTAACCCTATTTAATCATAACCCAATTAAATCCTAATTGAACCCTAATGAACTTTAATCTAAAATGAACCCTAACCTTAAAACTCTAATTGAAACCATAAACCTACTTAATTAAACTCCACTGTAACCGAATCCAAAATAAGCTAATTGAACCCTAACCAGAATTTGAACTTGATTCTAATCATAACACTAATTGAATGTCAAACTTAACCCTAAATTGAACTTGAACTCAATTTAATTGAACCTTGTTGTTGGGGTTAAATTAGGGTTCAATTAGCATTCTAGTTAAACCCCAATTGTAATATTAACCAAAATAAGCCTAAATAAACCCTAACTATAACTTGAACTTGACCCTAATCATAACACTAATTAAATTCTATCCCTAACTAGGTAATTGAACCCTAATTCCAACCATAAACCTACTTGTTAAACCCTAACCCTAACTCTTATTGAACCTTATTTTTAGGGATCAATTAGGGTTTAATTAGCATTATAGGATGGAGATTAAGGTTAGGTTAGGGTTAGAGTTCTGAATATCTTAATATTAGCTTATAGATTTGACCCTAACTATAATCATAATTGAATCCTAACCCTAACCCTAATTAAACTCTAATTCTCAACCTAACACTAACCATAATTAAATTCTCACTCTAACCCTAACCATAATTAAATACTATTGTTAGGGTTGAATTAGGGTTAGGTTTAGGGTTCAATTAGAGTTCTAGTATAAATCTTGGGGTTAAGGTTATTTATTTCTTGATATTAGTTTATAAATTATATTAATTATTCAATATAAATAAATTAAATAAAACTACATCCTATCTAATGTATACATCTGTAAAGGTTTGATTTGGTGTATGCGGGGATTATTTGCAATGCATTGGTATACTGGTTGATCATTCTACTATATTTAATATAATTAAATAAAACTAAATATTATTTTCAAAATAATTCACCAATAAATAATTATAATTTGAGAATAAATTAAGAAATGAAAAAATATATAAAATAACCTTTTTTATTTCTTTGCATCCAAATGATTTCATTTTGTAAAATCATATTAAATTCCAACTTCAAAAAATCATAAAATATTTTACATGCTTATTTTTATATTTTTGAGTTGAATTGTGTTGTTCTTTAAATTTGAATAACCAATCATAAAGCAAATAAATAATCAAATAACACAATATTTAAAAACTTAAATTTCATTTTAAAATTAAACTAAATTCTATTTTCTAAAATTCATAGAATATTTATTACTTAATTATTAAATTCATAATTAATTAAATTATAATGATTATGTGATATAAATGAATTAAATATTAAATAGAAGTACATGATCCTTTTAAAATAATTCAACAATCAAAAACTAAAATTTAAATTTAAAAGTATTCTTTATATAGTATTTTTTTCATTTGTACATACAAAATATAAAATACTTGAAGCTGATAAGTTTTAAATTTATTAATTATGATGATATCCAAAAACTAACAAGAGCTGCAGAGCAGCGAAGTTCCTGCCAAATTGTGCAAGAATAGTCATGTTTTTATTTGTTGTGTCTACTATGTTTTAGCAAAAATGTTGATATTATAACAACTTAATAATAATCTTGAAATTTTTCAAATGGTGACATGTAATACCGTAAACAATATCCAAAAATAAGACAAGTTGTTACAAATAAGAAACATGTATTGTCCTTTCAAAATTAACAATCTATGTATTCAAATAAAATACAATGAACAACCTACATTGCTTATTAAAAGTGAAATTATAAAACAAATTGTAGATTTATTTTATTTTCCTTCTATAAATATAATTTTTTTATTTGTCGTTCACCTAGTAATGCCTACTTCTCCTTTTAATGAATGTTTTATTTTGCAAGGGTTGATTTAGTGCTTCCGTTGATCTATTTCCTACAGATATCAATGGTGCCCGCCATCCCGTGATCAGGAATTCAAGGATCACGAAATCACGGGTGGGCACCACGTGTCCTATCTGAGGGAGCTCAAGGGTTGATTTAGTGCTGCTGTTGATCTATTTCCTGCAGATATCAACAGTGCTCGCCATCCCGTGATCAGGAATTCAAGGATCGCGAAATCACAGGTGGGCACCACGTGTCCTATCTGGGGGATCAAATTTGAGCTATCGCTGACCAACTACCATTTGATCTGAGCCGTTCCCCGTCATCCCGCAATGGTGCTTGGGTTGATTGCAAAATCATGGGCGGGCACCACGTGTCTCATCCGATGAAGCCTAAAGAGTAAAGGAAACATAAGCTGGCTTTAAATGTATTAAGGGTGGATTACTAAAGTGTTCTCAAGACGCACATGTTCTAAATCCACGGATATGTTATAATCTCACTGGAAAAGTTGATTGAAGGTTAATGACATGGCTAGCGATTGTGTTAAAGGAACGAGATCAACGACACCCACTATCCCGCGATCAACGATTATAGGGATCGAGTTATCACAGGCGGGTGCCATGTGCCCTTCATAAAGGATGAAATCTGCGTCACCATTGATGAGTTGTCTCTTCAAGATTGACGGTGCCTACCATCCCACGATTAGGAATTTTGGGATCGTGATGTCGCGGGTGCCTGCCACGTGTTTCATCCAATGAAGCCTAAGGAGTGAAGAAAGTGTTGTCAGTTTTAAATGTATTACGGGGCAGATTACTAATGCACTTGTAAGATGCACGTGTTTTATTTCAATGTAGATGTTATGATTTTAAGGGAAAAGCTGCTCAACAGTTAAAGGAAAGGACGACGACCATTTTTGAAGGAGCAAGCTTTATGGTAAAAAGATCGATGGTGCCCGCCATCCCACGATGATAAATCAAAGGATTGTGATATTGCGGGCAACTGCCACATGGCATTCCTTCACGGCATATGACATAGTGGGCCCCTTTATTGCCGTGTTGGCGATTATGTCAACCTTTTTTGAAGGTGGCCGTCGATGATTTGATCAAACTAAAGGATCAACGGCTCAAATTTAAATATGTATAAAATTATGGTTGGAGTCATTCGTGTGGCCTGCGAGTGAGTTTTAATGGTGGATGAGACATCCACTGGCGGAATTTGATCGACATAAAATCAATTTACTCGTCTCATTTGTATCATAAAGCATCCAAGTATTTTGTGAAAATAGTTTCAGAGCCAAAGGTGAAATTGCGAGCAACTGCTGCCAGAAATTGGAGTTTGTGCAAAAAAATCTGAGTTAATTTTCTCTATTTCCCAATCATTCTACACCTAAATTTGGGAAAGGGGGGGTCTGCTATGCTTGTCACTGAGTTCATTAAAATATTTTGTTAGGGCTATTGTTTAATCATAAATTGTGAGGAATTGCGATATTTTTACTCTGTAATTTCCTATCTCTGCTTAGTCATAGCCACTTCAAGTGTAACATTGTAGTGAGCCCCTAGTTTATCTAAAATGGCGCGAACCAAGCAGCACTCTGGCCAAATTGAGTATTTGAAAAGAAACTTGTACGATGATTTCCTAGATCAATTTCCATTATCAACAAATGAGAGAAGGAAAGGTTTGGTGTTGATGCGAGGGCAAATCCTAGGGGAGGGGTTGGTGTGTAATAATTCCAACATTGCTAATGCTAGGGTTCCACTCACAGGCTAAGAAATATTCATATTATGGTATGGATAGAGAAATTTGCCTCATCTTTTTTCAAATGGATGGATGTACGACATGAAAAAGCTAGTTGTTCCAAATGTGTTCCCTGATGTGGACTTACTTAGAGCAGTGGCCAAAAGATATGACCCTATCACATGGGTAATCAGAGATAATGATGGAGGGGTTCTATTGGAAATTAACAGAGATGTTATCCAACAAAATTTTATTTGAGTGAGCCAAGTGATGACTTGGTTCCTATTAATCTTGAAGAAATGAAGCAGGAGTATACAAAATTGAAATCTTTTTTTAGGGTTAAACCGCTTCCACCTCATTTGGTTAAGGTAGGGGGTTCACAATTTCACATCAGCTCTAGTGACCAGGAACCCTTCAGATTGAATTGTTTTCGAAAGCCTTTCCTGGCTACTTTCTATTCACTATGTCAGATTTTGGGTTTCAGCCCTGGTGCAGTAATGTCGATTGCATACATGTTCATGGGGGTGCAAATACAACACCCTAACTTCTTTGCAACATATGACTTTGCTTCTTTTGGGTGGAGAGGATAGATGAAGGACTGTCGAAGCTGCAGAATGGTGATACTGGTACTCAATTCTTTTGGTATTCCATGTTGATGCATATGTTCTTGTTTAGGAATGCTGATTTCTTTGCTAAGAAGATGAACTTAAGACAATCAGTTAATGGAGAAAGATTTCCAGTACAGATATGGGCTGCATATTTGTCCTGTAATAAGGAAAGCACCAGTTATGTGCAATTTGATAATTGTTTTGCTGCAAGATTGAGAGCTAGATTGATGGTAAATGCACCTAGGATCCCTCAGGAACTGCATGATTTTCTTAGGCCGAAGGAGAGGAAACTAAAATTGAGGGTTTTACATAACTGGGTGACATTATCCCATATCTAGTCAGCACTGTCTTGAGAATATATAGATTTAAAGGAACCCCTCACATACTTCCATACAATGTGCCACCAAGACTAGGGTTTGCAGAAGTTATGTGGCAGATGGGGTGTATTCATGAAGATAACATAGCTGGAAGGGGGAAGGGAACATTATTCCTTGATTATACAGTAGTGTTTGACTTTACATTTTCAAAGGGAGGCTGGACACCTTTTGAAAAATTCTTTGTTGATTACCATTTGAGATTTGGTCCAAGGCGACAACATGATCCTGAAAGTTTCTGTGCTCTTTTCAGACAAAGAATAAAAGGTGGAAAATTTGCACATGAGTTCAATTTCCTTGAGGACCTGATCAGGAATGAATTTGATTTAAATAGACAGGAATTGAAAAAGAAAAAGTGGATAGCTTTTAGTAAGCTACTGGATATTGTGCATGAAATGGATCCGACGTATGATCCATTGATGGAATTCACTCCATACCACAAGAGAATTGATTTTTTAATGAAGAATTTCAAGGAGATAATGGACACTGAACCACAAAAGATAAATTTAAGCCTAAGTATATACATGCAAGGACAAAGCATATGCTAATTGGAAACAAGGCCAAGATGTCAACCTACGTAAAGGTGGCCCATCTATAGAGAAAGGGATACCGAAATGATGAGGAAGAAGTAGACGTAAAAGGGAAGAAAATAATGAAGGTGTTCTTCACGACTGTGCCCAAAATTCAAAGTACCTCGGGCTATCAAAATCATTGAATTAAAATCTTCACTGTGAAAGGTAGTCCCCATCAACACCACTCCAGCCAAGTCTAAGAGGCAAAAGAACCCGACACCTACTTGGAGGATCTCAATAATGTGATGAAATTATTACATCATCAAGACATCCAAAGTTGGTATGTTCTCCCTCCTAATGTACTGAATTGGTTCTATCCGATGGATATGAAGGGTAAGAGCGTGCAGATGCAAGAATGAGGCTTGCAAGGAGTTCTTAGATGACAATGCATTTGTAAAGACTCCTGTATTCTTGCAATTGGCATGGAGGATGAAATTTGAGGAATATCAAAATAAATGCAAGGAGAGAAGAGAACTAAGGCCTAACAAGTCAAATCAAGAGAATGATGAAGAAGTGAAAGCTAAACTAATGGAAGAGTTAAAAAACATCACTCCTGAAGAAGGAAGACAACTAGTGAATCAGGCTGGTGTTTTGATTTTTCCTGAATGGGACATCATAGATGCAATGGCTTTGAGTGCCATTATGAAGTCCAAGAATACTTTTCAGGATTCTGAAAAAAAAGTTAAGGCAACATTACAAAACTCTTCCTTCAGTGAAGAATATGAGACCTTAGCAATTTGGGCATTGGCTCCACAAGGAAGAAAGCTAGACATTGTTGATATTAATCCAAATTTCAAAGGAGGATTAATAATAAAGAGGGCTTTAGAGACTACAACAACCGAAGCCACTAATTTAACTGTGAATGTGGCCAAGTTGGCCCAAAAGACTGTTGAAAGGGAAGAGGCTGAAAGAAAGAGCCTAATGGAGAAGTATAACATTTTAATTGAAGAATATAGTAAACTACAACAGAGGAATGTTGAGCTACAAACTGAAGTAGAAAGGTTCAAGTATAGGCATATTGGGGAAACATCCAATGCTCCAGGAACCAGCACATCACCTCCCATAGTAGGGTCAATTCCTTTTGCCTCTCCAAATGTTTCTACACCAGGGTCTCCCATTCAAAATCCTGCTCTTACCCCTCCTCTAGAACAAGTCAATGAACAAATAGAGTGCTCTATTGATCCAACAAAGAGGCAGCTCATGCAGGAAATTTATCAATTACAGACATCACTAAGGGTAAAAGAGGAGGGTTTTCTTTCAAAAGAAAAAGAAATTGTTACTCTTGTTTTGGAGCATTTAAATGAAAAGGTGTATAATAAACTGCCCTCTATACATTCTTTGTATTCTTTGCTATCTGAAGCAAAAAATAATATTGATAGGGATCAAGGGATAGTGATTCCAATAATTCAAAATTGGATCCCTAGGGAAAATAATCTAGATGTTATGACTAAAGCCTCAAGGTTTGATGCAAATAACAGGCCCCAATCATTGAAGCCTACTTATATATTAGTTAAATCATTGCAAAGTTTTCAGACCTTACCAGATGATATAAGTAGGAAGATTAGGGAGTTGGTAAAAAACTTCAATGGTTGGGGTAACACACTATTGCCTGATATAATTGATGAGCAGGGGGAAATCAGAACATTCCAACAATGATAGGATCAAGCAAGTAAAGTCATCAATAATCAAATTAAAATAATATGTGATGACTCAGATTATGATTTGTTGGTAAATTGTATAGATTAGATTATTGGTACTAGCTCATTTTTGGAATCTTTTGAAAGAGATGCTAATCAAGTAGCGGTAAAGTATTTTCCTTATAGTACAAAGGTAAAAGAGGTGATTTATTTTGACTGGCCAACTGAAAAAGAATACCAGAGGTGGGTGGCTAAGTATTTGAATGATGATGAGTAAAAAGAGTGGGCTACCAACAAGTGGCAAATCAAATGATGCGGTTACAACGTTTCCAGTTTTGTATGGATGACTTTCTTGGCCTGGGTTTCATGTGGTTTTTTGTTATTGCATCAACCTTCCTCCACCGACATGATGAATGAGAATATGCTCTGAAATGATTGTTGTTGTAACGATTTTTGAACAAGAATATTTTTCATGGTGGTGGCTGTTGTAACAAATTTTGGAATATCACCAAGTACTCCAATTGACTGGTGACAGGTGTACTTTCTGGCCCAGTGCTTGTTTGCTCCTTCATTTTCTATAAGAAGGATTTCAAGGCCAGAAGTACGGGTTAGCAAGTTAGATAACTTTTGTTGAGTCTAGGTGAAGTTGTAGAGAAAATTGTAAAGTCTGATGGTTTTAGAGAAATGCAATTTAGGTTTTGAGTCATTATGTAACAGGTTTTGAGTTCATAGAGATTTAATGCTGTATAACAGTACTAGCATTTGAGTTGAAATGAAAATTCGAGCTCATGTCTCTCCATTGTACATGCATATCTGAACTTTGAATGAAATAACTAAGGGTTGTTTTATCCATCTCACTGTTGTGGTGTGTATGATTCTATTTTAGCTTTAATTCAAGAAATTAATCAAAATGCTTGAATGGGATTATAGGCGGATATGTGTTGTATAAGGATTTGATAAGTAGTCCTGGGTTAGAATGCACACTGATGAAATTGTAATGCAATATTGTCAGGGATCTTATATGTGATGTATTAAATCTATTATAAACCTCGAGATGCTTATGAATTTGACTCTTGTAATGGATATATGGCACTGATCTAAGTTGTAATTATTCGTGTAGTTTAGTATTTGTTTTTCTTTGCCTAGAGCTTGCTACAAATTGCAAATCATTGACTATCTTATACAATGGATTGTGCTTAGTTATCTCACGCTCCAGATAGTTGATATTGTCTATGAACAGCCAATTCTAGTTCATATTATCTTATCGTGTTGAACTATTAAGTGAGATCATCCGCTATTGTTAATGTTGTATATAATAATGGTGCAGAGGTTGTAAACTCATTAAGGGATCACCCTCCCGGGTCTTGCAGAGCCTGAAGTGTTCGAGGCTTTTAAATTCTCATCAATTGGTCCGTGTCCTTCGAAAGGCCTTTGATTGGAATTGGCAATTCCATAGGTATATTAGAAGACAAACCTCGTTACATTGTAAAAAGAACCAACATACACGTCAACCACTGAACAACCACCTCTACAACTGACTTTTTAATCTTTTATGATCACATGAAACATAAAACACACTAATTTCAAGGTTGTTAACATCACTATTAAAATGTTTTAATTTTTTGACCTTTCAAACATTAAAAAGTACATCATTAAATTAATTATGTAATGGCATAAAAATTAAAAACATCATGAATTAATTATGTAACCACATAAGTCAAATATAATTCTATCAAGAAATTAATATCAAATAGATAATATAATGAAGTAACTTATACATTTCAATGTCATTGATCTTCTTCTTCATCCAACTCTTTGTCTGTATCATCCGATCCAGATTCAAAATTGTAAGGATTGGTCATATCATCATCATCGTCATCGATATCATTTTTGATAATGTCATCATCCACACGGATGTCATCTTCATGAACATTAACTCCTACATCATCATCATCTAGTTCTTCCTCTTCAACATCTTCGTTAGGGACATCATCAACTAACTGTTGATCCTAATCATCATCTACATCATCTTCTAGTTCTTCGGTATCTTCTTCTTCCACCACATTATACTTTACCGGCCTTCCTCTTGGATCATGTCTAACAACAAATGACCAACCCGGGCTTCTTACCTAGAACTCGAAAGTAAAATAATTCGCCTACATTGGCTTGAAGAACATAGGGCTCATTTCCAACAATAATCAACCTTGTATTAACCATGGTAAATCCATTATCATGTTCAATAACAGTTCTCTCAAGATCATTTTCATTTAATCGTAGCCTATACCATAGGATGACGAACAAAATTAATCTGAAGGACTTAAAGTCACACTCAAGTATATCATCCAAAATCCCATAGTATCAATTTTCTGAGACTTCTGGATGTATGTAACTTCCAGATGAAACATTAGTCATCTGAAAGACTGCAGTTATACCAGAATCACAAGTTTTCTTCATGTCATCCAATATTTTGATTCGAAATTTACAACCATTGCACCACATAGCCTTGTGTTGTTTCACCTGCAATATGTCAAACAAGTAAAAATTATTGCAATATCATCAGTTGATAACCATATTTATTCTTGGCCGAATGTGTGCAAAGAAAATAATCTCAATATATATACATCAATATACTTGAAAATAATTAAATAATATGGGTGATTAATATATTTATATGTACCTATTTATCTCTTAAACCATATGCTAAACCAATTTCCCTTTCTGTAACATTGGAATCTCTATTATGATGAGCTTCTTTAACCAATGAAGCCACACCTTCCCATGTTAATGTGCAACCAGATTGTTGACATCGTTCAATCCATACCCTCATCCAATCAAGATTGTTGG
>VDFB02086081.1:31690148-31828260 GCA_007258455.2 Sequoia sempervirens | reverse complement strand
TAGTAAATGTGCAAGAAAATTGAATCATACACAACAAATAATTCACAATATTATCTTCCATAATGCCTTGAGTTTGAAGATAAAAATCTCATTGTATCTTCATGATGAAAGTGGTGACCTTAATGGTCAATCACTGGCAACCATGATTTTAAAACATGCTATTGTGCTTATGGAGGAAACATTTTAAGCAAGGAAGTGAGTGGTGGTTTGGAACAATGGCAAAATAAGGACTCGCTTTTATATGCATACTATGCCTAGCTTAAGATGTTGTTCTTAGGAAGAGATTGAAGGTGGATTATGGAACTCAAGGTTACCATGAAAAGGATTAAAGCAAAGACTCCGAGATCTATTTAAAAGCCATGGTCATGAAGATATTAAAGATGTCACATGCAAAACCTAGTAGCTATAATGAATACGTTACAAGAGGATAGTGTTCTGGGGCAGATTTGGGATCAAATCTCCACATTATCTAATTATAGGGAAATACTTCATTTATTTATTTTTTTAATTAAAAGAAACCATTCTAAACCCTATATAAGATACATTGATATTTCAAAATCCTCTGAAGGAATTTCAGATTATGCAAATATATGTCAAATAACATTCATAAGGTTTAGAAAATCTTGATCACTCTCTAGAATAGCCCATTAAACATGGGTTGTGCTTGAATGCACTACATAATTGATATAACACAACCACACAACCACTCTGCATATCAACCAGAGTTATAGGCTCTTTATTGCAGTAAGAGGTAATCACTCTTCGATCATGATATAATTACATCCTAACCTGTTAAACTTGAGACAACCTAAATGCACCCAATGATGATTGACACCTACATTATACAACCTGAATTAACTACATTATATGAGTGCCTCCATTTCTATCACAACATAGCCACATTAAACTTGGGTCACACATGAATGCATCTTGTCTTTGTTATAGCACAACTGTGCCACATGACCAATACAGTTATGGATCACATAATTCAATTCAAGTTTTGTTCCTCCATTGTGATCTTATGATTCCACACAACAAAATCTGGACATGAAATTCTCAAAACCCTAACCTCTAAAAATGAAATCTAATGAGATGTTGCTTTAAAATATGATTTTCAAACTCAGAACTACAAATCTGACTTCACAACTGAATTCTACAAAAATACAATGACTACCCTCAACCTGGTGATATCTTCTTGAATTTTTTCTGATTTTTTCCAAGAAAATCATCCTTAGTTCTCCACAAACTGTCTCAAGTAGAGGAAAACACTGTCGCAATAAATCAGGCACGAACTCACTTTTCTTTATGTCGGCCACAATTTGATTTTTTTTAATTTTTCATGTTTGTCAAAAATTCGATGAAAATAATAGCTGACATTTTGACGAAGCCCAGGTTCATCGAAATTTCGACGAATGTCGAGGATAAACTTTCAAAAAAATGGAAATTACACATCAAATTTTACAAACACCCGACGAACATCGAATTTTACATATTTCGTCAAACAGTTTCATTGTATTTTGCAGTCAAATGTATTAGTGAGGTTACCATGGTAACCTAGGATGTGGCCCAGTACCTAGGAAGATCTCCTGATGATAACCAATGCAACCTTTGTGATGACACTCCTCCTATGAAAACATTTAGTTTGTATTGTACAATGGATGTACTTGATTCAATGGTTTTGGAAGCAATGTAACCTTATGTTATGTGTTTACTAGTACAATGTTGTTTTGTATGCTACCTGTGTCGAGAAGTAGTAGGTTTGTCTTGGTTTCCTTTTACTATCTCCTAGCACAGGGGTTGGGCCTATGGGTACCACATGGCTGGGTGGATCATGCACCTTACACTGTTGGGCTTTCTCTACTTGTTCAAGATGGCAGGATCTTCCAGTTCATAGAGGTCATGTGTATCTATGGATATGTTACTTCTCTTATGTTCATTGTATTAGTGGGACACTATGTATTTATACTCCTCATTTGTAATCAAGGAGGATCTGTGTTTATTGTAATTGTATCATTTTGTATGATATATCTCATCTTGCAGATGAGCTTTGTAATGGTGTATTAACTTAATGTAATCTTTGGAAGAATTTATTTATTGTACTTGTATATTATGCAATGGGTTAATGCTTTGATGTATGTTGTTTATCATGAGTTAATTTCATTTGCTATGGTTAGATTAATTTTGTAAGTTTTGGGACTCACATGTAGATGCATTGTGTGGCCTAGAGGATGTATGTGTTTAGAGTAGATTACTTTACTTGTTATTGAACATACTCTTTTTAAAAAAAAATTATTTGTGCTTCCACATTGTTGCATCGTCCTCTAGGTTATGTGGTGAGGTTTTACATGAAATATTGTGTAGTTCGATATCAGAATATTTCAAACTTGTTGATTTATGTCAAATAGTGATATTGGGGTTGGTGGAGGATGAGAGATTTTTCAGCTCATTGGAGTTTTTGAAATAAAAGTTAAGAAACAAAATTGATAAGAATTTGGAAAATTTCTTGACGATGAAAGGAATTGTGAATAATTTCAAAAAAATTCCTTTCAAAAGGGCACTCACAATCTGGAGGTCCATATGTGAAAGAAGAGGGTTGTGCAACACTCCAATTCCAAATGCTAGTACTAGTGGGACTGGTAGTGACAATGGGACAAATGAGAGTGACACAATGAATATTGAATTTGAGACACAGGCCAAAGAAAATGAAGACCAAACTTAGAATCAAGACAACTCTTTTACTTTATCTCAAGTTGAACGTTAGTTTCGGGACCCTAACTCCATTTGGGAAATGTAAGTGAATTAGCAACTTTTATGTATTTATACCACACTTCATGAATCATTTTCAAAACTTTAGTTCATATTTTATATTGTATTCCATGAAATTGTAAATCATTGCACTTCATGAATCATATTCCAAATTGTAGTTGATAATATTTTATATTGTATTCCATGAAATTGTGATATTCTATATTTTATATTATATTCCATGGTATTGAATTTCATATGTGATTCTACATCATTTTTAAAGAACAACACTTATCACACTACTTACAAGTTCCTATTGCATTTTCATTCACGCAATATTTGATAAATAACTAAAAGGAATATTAATCCATTCCTTGAACAAAAGTTAACAGTTCAATTTCCATAACTTATAAATAATCGTTGATTATTTTGAGTCAGAAGATAGTGAATACAATACTGGAGAGAAAGATAGGTCAATATTATATTAAAAATTAAAGAAATACACTTAAGCATTTGAGTCATCTTTTGTTATTATAGAGAAAAATTACAACATTTCCTAATATCCTATATGTGCTATCAAATAGCTTATAGTAGGCATCCTAAAAGATGCTTAAATTTGGTTATCTTTCTAATCTGGGTGTTCTATTGATTTGGAAAGTGTCATAAGGCTTAGGGTTCTTGTCATTCTTATGTTCTAGGGCTTATGTGTCTTCTAAACCCTCTCAAAAACCCTAGGTGTCTTTTCCTTTAACCTACATTCTAATAATCTAATTTGAAGTTGATTGAGTTTTCCCCATTCCTGGTCTCTTAAGTCATATCTTATGCATTTGTGTCTATTTACTCACCATCCCCTTCAGTCTAGTGTTCCTGGTTGCTACCCATAGAATCCTAATAAATATTTCCTTGTCTTATGGGGGTCATAATTTTTTTTAATTCTTGTTCTTTCCCTAAGTTTGGGTTTTAATATTCACTCAATATTGTTCATGTTATAAACCTAGGCAGGTGACCCCTTTTAAGTTATGTAATAAGTGCACATGCTTGTTAAAATCCTTTGTTATGCTTGGTGGGTCCCATTGACTATTTTCTATTGGTCCCCCTCCATCTTGTGGGATTAAATTAATCAAATTAAGGATCCAGCGGGATAGCAGGCAGGTAACACCTGACAACCCTTTTGGAAAGTCCTACCATTGCTCAAAGGCACCGATGAATAAAGGTGTTCAAATCAATGGTTACTATGGTTTTTGACAAAAAATCTTAGCAGTTCCCTATCTCCCCACTACCATAAGATGCACACACTTTAAACCCAAGGGGAAAGCAGGAAGGTTGACACATAGGTAGTTTCAATGCTTGTGGAGATGGTGGAGCCCGCAGAGTGACACAGAGATAAATCTGCATGGCATTTTTTGATTGGTAAATGGAAATATCCATTTGCATTCAATTTTTCAAACTTATTTAGCTGAATCTGAGCCATCTGTTGGGCCATCTCATTATGAGATTGATAGTTAAAATTCAAAGTTCAATATTCAGGGGAGCACGAGTGAACCATAATGGCAGATATGACGTAGAGCTACCAAATTTCCAATTGGTATGTTTTAAAGCCATCAAAATTTCTTTAAAGTATAATTGTGAACTATTAAAGAATTTAATGTGTCTAAGGAGTTCTTGCTAAAAATTTCAAGCTCGTTTGATGACAAGAATTAGGGTTTTCAAGCGTTTGCAAAACTAGTAAGTAAAATTGTTATCCTACTTCTCAATTGTTTAAAATTTTTCTATAAGTACTCATTCTATCATTAGGGTTTTTCATTTTGTTGCATTTCTTCTTAGGTTTGACATTCAATTTGAACCTATTATTTCCTATTATCTTGTTTAGTCCTATTATTTCCTTTCATCAACCTATACCCTAGTTGTAGTTTGCTGAGTAGTAAACCCTAGCTTGCATAAAATTTGTTTCTATGACAGCCAAAGTCAAAGCATCCACATCAAAAGACCTATCTTATGAGTCAAATCCCACTAAAAGACCTTTGTTAAAGGACTTATCCAAATAGTTGGTATCTTCAACCTTTGAGAAATCAAAGGGACAACTTATGTATTGTAATACCCTGCCATGCAACCCTAGAGGAAGTTGCAATTTACTACTCAAACATGCTATTTTTTTTTTGTTTAAGAACAAATAACATACAAGATCACTATACATTGCCAACAACCTCTAAGGTTACGAGACTGAGATTACTTAAAACCCAAACAAGAAACATGAATTAAGAAACATAACATTTAATTACTTAACAAATTAAGAATCACATACATTCTATACATGATAGAATTACATCAGAGACATAAGAATTCCACATGATCCCAATTATATACTTTACAATAGGATTACAACACTCATTCCCCAAATGAGGTAATTCCAATAACCAAGGTTACAAATTACAACTTCCACCTCAATACAAGAGGGGTAATAAAATTACAATAATAACTGGAAAGAATAAAGCATGAAAGGACTGGATCCCACGACCTCTCCAACTGGAAACCTTGTCCACATGAACAAAAGGCCTACCCAACAGATTAAGGTTCACATTCCACCCAACCATGTGATACCCGAAGGCTCACCCCCCATGCTAGGAGATAGTAACAAGGAATTCCTATACAAGACCATCCACTCCTAGACACAGGCTAACTCACACTGACATAACCAAACACATGAACCAAACATCCAGAAGGATAACACAACTACAACTCCAACATCACTAACATAGGTCATATTTCTTCCAGAAATAAAACAGATCGAGTATGATAAGAAGACCATACACATAAAACCAAATACCAACTGTTGTCGTAGAAAGAGTGTCATCACACAGCTCGTCATGGGATCTCCTCTGGGAATCTTCCTAGGCTCTGGCCCCCACTATGGGTTGTCCTGGTGGCCTCTACCAAATCCTGGCACCCATACTCACTCACGTAGAATCAAATACCTCTCGTGAGGACAAGATAGATGATCTTTCCATTCTAGGCCTTCCCAACTCATCCCAAGTCTATACAAGCCCTTGCGTCCATGAGCGAGGCTCAATTATTATAATTAGTGTGAAAAATCTACCCTACTTCTAAGTACATTAATTTAGTTATCACTTGATTAAACCACTTCTGAAGGTTTCCCAGTTTACTTCTTTGGGCTCTGGCCCCTAACAAAAGCCACTCTTCTACTTGACAACATACCAAACTAACCAATCACCCAGGAAATCCCAAGTGCATACCAATACGATAAAACCACTCCAACTCTAGGAGGAACACATAAATAAAACTCACTCCAAACACTGGAGACAACAAAAGTCAAAACTCTCTCCAAACATTGGAGGCAACAAAGGTCAAAACCCTCTCCAAACACTGGAGGTAACCAAAGATACAACCCACTCCTTCCACAGGAGGCATGAAACACATAATCCACTCCTGAACCAAAGGAGGCATAAACCATCCCCGTTTGTGGAACCGGGTAAAACCACAAGATACAACTATACACACTACCCAAGGAAAAACAAAGGTTGACTAACATGATAATGCAACCCCAAAAGTTAAACCCCTTCTGGAAGACTTAACAACCCTTCAAAACAAATTCCCCAAAGCGAAAAATAGACGAAGTGCACATACAAGAAGGGAAATCAAACAAGAATTTAACTCTATATTTGGATTTCCTAAATCCACATCCTTCATTAACCTTCAATAGATTATTGCCACAATAAAACTAATTACATTCGGTCTCTTTCAGACAAAGGATGAAATTTAACCAGACATTTAATTCCCTAGTTGCTTTTAAAATAGTCACACAATAATCATAAAAATTTCTCTAAGCAAGGTCGATACATAATTCAACTCTAGATGGATGAAAATATTCAGGTATTAAAAGATGTTGCATAACGTGATACATAGAATTTATCTCTTCACTACACATAATGATTAAAATCAATTGTTTTACAGTAAAATCACTTTAAAATCAATATTTGGACATATACATCTCTATTAATTAAATATTCATTAAAATAAGAACACCGTATCTATACAAATTTAAAATTAATTTCACACGTTTATATATTATCTCTTTAACCCTATGCACATTTTCCAAGTTCCTTAATTAAACAAAGGATCAAAATCCATTTTCTAAAAAAAACATCACACTCTTACAAAAAAATAGTATTGGCATCATTAAATAAAATAACCCTCTTATAAACAATATATTTAAATATAAATATATATTAAACATATATACAATTATATACTCAACGTATATACAATTATATGTATATATGATAAAAATATATAAATATTATTCTAAATATATTTAAATAAAAACAATTTAAATTTCAACTCATATAAATCAAATCCCATTTTGCTAATTAAAATAACTAATAAAGACATTTATTTAAATTATAATATATTATATATACATAATATATATATATACATATTATATATATATTATATATTATATAATATAAAAATTAAATTAAATAAAATTAATTTTTTTAAAAAAAAGAAAAAACACAACCCTAAATTTAGGGCAGGCCCCCCCTCCCCACTAGTGGTAGCCTGTCTCCTATGCACACAGTCTCCTCCCTATGGGGGCGATGACCTTACCACCACACAATCTGCTGGGGGGCTATGTGGTTACCACACAGTCCGCCTCCCTTTGGGGTGGTAGCCTGTGTGGTTGCCACACAGTCCCATCCCTTTGGGGGCGGCGGTTTGTGTGGTTACCACACAGTCTGCCTCCCTTTGGGTGGCAGTGGTGGGGGAAGGTAGCTTCCCCCGCCTCCCACATGAATTTATTTATTTATTTATTTATATTTTATTCAACGAATAAAAAACACATTTTTTGAACGAATTGACCAGCCATTTTCATAGGATATTTTAACAAGGGTTTCTTTAAACAGAGATTTCTAGAATAAATATAAACATACTTATAAATATATAATATATGTATATATATATATAAACCATATATATATATCATATATGATTTTTCCCCTATTTTCACAGTCAAATAGAACAAAGTTTTTCTATAGAAAGAGAATTTACAAGCACAAATTTTGTAGGTTTCAATTTTCTAAAACAAATGGAAATATCTCTTATTCATCTTTTCATTTTCTATTGGAAGAATCTATCTTTGTTTTCTCTTCTTCCATGATTTCAAAGAGGTTTTCAGATTTGTTTTCTAACCTGCATTGAAATTGAAATCAAAATCTCAAAACTTCAAAACAACAAAACCAAAATAAAACCTGTGATCGTGAACTTGAAGAACAAATCATTGTTGAGTTCCTCTACAAATTCCACTCCACCATTTCATCCCAATATCTCCACCTTCAAACCAAGATTGAATCCAAAACCCAAAACCCTATTTTCTTTTTGCAACCAAAACTCTCCATCCAAAAACAAAATAAGAAGTCAAAATAAAACACAAATGAAAATATCTTATCTCCCCCAAACTCAAATTAAAATTCAAAATGAAATTCCATAGCTTCTCCAAATCTTCCCCAAATTGAGTCAACTCCTCTAAAATATCTTTTTCCACTCAATGTTATTGCATTTTTTTGAAGATATTTGAATTTTAAATAACTTAGAACAAAATTCCAATTTCCAAATAGAATTTAATACATTTAACATTTCTTTTCAAACAAAAGAATTAAAACTTTTAAAACTTTCTTTCCAAAAAAGAACTAACACTTTTAATTCAAAAGAATAACTTAATCAATTCAACATAATTAATTTAATTAATCAATAAAATAAATCTAATCAGAGATTAAATTATTTTATTAATTACATTAAATTATTTAATAAATTAAATAACATTTTTAACAATATAGCTAGATTTATTTAAACAACTTAACTACAAAAGCCATTTATTTACTTTTTGTTGAATTTAAATAAAAACCAAGGTGAAAGGGACAACATAGAACAACTACACTCGACTACGACCCGATGACACACCATGACCAGGGGGATGACTTGGCACGGAAAACTTAGCTACTATCTCCTAATCGATTACCATTGGTCAATGGACATGCTCAGACCTATGAAACCAAGTGGAGTTGATGTCCTGTACCTGCAGTCCTGCAACCAAAACGAGTGTTGAACATGCATATAACATAGTAGACACCCCATGAAGGGGAAATCGTAGAATCACAGGCACTCACATGCGAGTGATGTAATCCCATCCCCCTTCACCAATACAATATTACTAACTGACGAATCTAACATCAATAATATAAGCAAAAACATAAAGCATCATTAATTTCAAATATCTGCTAAGCTAATCCAAAGCATGCCTTAATGATAATGTCAGAGTAAAATACCATCACATCAAAATAGAACATTCACATTGCTTAATAGTCAGCGATCAAATAGTAGCCAAGCATCTTAATTCAAGTGTTAACAGAAACAAGGCATAACAAGGAAACACATTGTCTGATCAACAAAGCGAAAAATGGAGGGGTGTTACATGTACTTTGGCCCTGGAACTAAATTTGGCATCACTAATTATTATTGTACAATTAAAGATGTTTCCTTACTATACTCCAAATTAGTGATTCCCTAATTCAAAAAGGGATACCGATATTCCAAGGATGGTTTGGAAAGAGGAATGTCGGTATCCCTTTTTGAAACCCTTGGATCTTGGACATGGGTAAATTGGTTGTACCCAACATGTTCATGGATGTTGATCTTCTCAAAGAAATTGCTGCAAACTATGAACCTCTAGTTAGGGTTGTTAGAGCTCATGGGTTAATATGGAAGAAATTAATATATGTGTTAAAGTTGAACACTTGGAGTAGTAACATGGTTAAGATTGATGAGTAGATGTTGAGGGAGGAATACAAAAGGGTAAAACACAACTTCATGGTGTTGGTATTAATCAATCTATGATATCAATAAGGAAGGAAATCAATAAAAGAAATATTAATTTGGGACCCTCTAATATTGAGCCCCTCCCTATTAAGTATTTCCAACCATATTTTTAGAAGACCTTTTACTCCCTCTGCCAAATTCTAGGGTTTGATCCTGGCTCTAGCATGCCAATGGCCCATTTGTACATGGTTGTGAGTGTCCCAACACCTTAACATAAATACCTTATATGATTTTTCCACCTATATAGTAGAGGAAATTCACAAAGGATCAGTGGCCTTGAAGGGTGGGAAACTTGGTGTTAGATTTTGGTGGTTTTTGTTGAGAACTAGTGCCTCAAATCACTGGCCTATATTGACAATTGGGCATTGGCATGTTGGTGGTCGCGTGTTAAGTTGGTTGAACTTTAGACTTGTTCCTTAGTCTACTTTAGAGTATCGAAGATCATAAATTGAATGGATTGGCAATCAAAGTTTAGTTGTTGAAAGTTCTTAAATGTTGTGAAGTCTCTGACATCCCCGACCTCTAATAGCTCTGATGGTGCCTTGGTCCAACATTCAGGTATCGACATATCAGAGATGTCAGGGGTTTGAATGGAAAGTTTGGAAATGTTTGCTTAGCACCCAATCCTCTGATGCTCCAATAGCTCTAACACTCTGATGAGCCGATAATAATGAAGATTCAACGTAACTTGGAAGTGATTTTAGCTCGAAGTAAAAAGTTCAACATGTCAACACATAGTATTTTGTGGGTGGTTGTATTTAAACCCGAACCAATTCATCTACTCGGTGCATGTGGGATAATGAATAGCTTATAGTGTAAAGGGAAGTGTCATTGACGAGACTATGTTCCATTGGTAGGACTCTAACTTGAGTCCCCTCGATGGCCTGATAAGGAAACTGCTAAGAGATGGTTTGTCTACTATAACAACTAGAAATTGAATTGGTATATTTCTTGCATGGGTTTGGTGATACAGATAGATAGGAGAATTCTCTTAGAAGGGAAAATTGTTCTATGTGCAATACATTGTAATAGTGATCGGTATTGTAGAGTTTGATGAGAGAATGAGATTGATCAAGAATTGTAATGCTACCTGAATTGTATGTTGCAAATAGACATCTGAGAGGGGAAAACTGTAACTTTGTATGTGAAGCTTCTTCATTGTAATACAAAGAGTTTTTCTAGGTGTAGTGGATTTTTCTCCTGAAAGGATTTTCCCACGTAAATACTAGTGTCTACTCTGTGTTGTCTTATTTTTTTCTTATTTGTTCTTGCTAATGTGCATCTCTAGTGTACTGTAATTTGAAATTTAAACCTTAAGTCTTCATTCTCTTCTTAGAATTGTCATTAGGAAAGTGATTCCACACCTTTTCTTTCCTTACAAGTGGTATCAAATCCTGGCCAGTTGTATTATCCTTATGGGTTAGGCAGGTTTTTTGTGCCAATTCTGAAGTGGTAGTCTTGTAGAGGAGTTTGGTAATTTCATTTGCAGATTAAGATGGAAAGCACATTAGGGAAGATTGAAATTGAGAAGTTCAATGGTGGAAATTTTGAATTGTGGAAACTCAAAATGGAAGATCTGCTAGTTGATAGAGATCTTTGGACTACTATTTTTGGAATGAAACATGAAGCAAGAAGATTGGGACCTCATAGAAAAAAGAGAAAAAGGGTTGATAAGACTCTATTTAGAAGACTCTGTTCTTCTAAATGTTCATGAAGAGAAGTCTACATCTTTTTGGAAGAAGTTTGGTGACATTTATTAGGGAAAGTCCTTGGTGAATAATCTATTCTTAAGGAAGAAGCTATACTCTTTGAAGATGGAGGAAGGGGAATTTTTGGTTTATCATGTGAATACATTCAATATGCTAATTTCTCAGTTAACCTATGTAGGTTAAAGATAGATGATGAAGATCACTGTATGGTATTTTTGTGTTATTTTCCTGACTCTTGGGATCATTTAGTGGTGGTGATTGGGAGCATGACAACCACTTTCAAAATGGAAGATGTGGTTGCTTCATTGTTGTCTGAAGAGAAATAAATCTTCTGAGATGGCAAAGGAGGATCTTGTTTTTTGAGGCATATCGAAGGAGAAAGGCAAGAAGAAAGAAAAAAAATTATAAATCTAAGTCTAAAGGGAGATCAATGTCTCTTGGAAAGAAGTCCAAGGTGAAATATTGGAATTTTGGGCAGCTTGGTCATGTCTGCAAGGATTACAAATAGGAGAAAAAGAAGAAGAAGAAGAAACACAACCCTTCAGATAATGATTCTTTTTGGAGTGATGTAGATGCCTTAATTGCAACCTTGGTGACTTAGGCATTAGATGATGTCTGAATGATTGAATCAAGTGCATCTTTTCATATGAAATCTCACAAATATTGGTTTATGAAATATGAAAAGTATACTGTTGGAAAGGTGTATCTAGAAAGTGACATCTTTGGATATTGTTGGTCGTGGAAGATTCAAAATTCAATTTCTTGATGGAAGAATCAAAGGGATTGATGGTGTAATGCATATACCAGGTCTGGCTCAAAATTTACTATCTATAAGCAAGTTGAATGATGTTGGCGTGCAAGTTTCAATATTGAAGGGTGGCTACAAAATGACAAGAGGCTTGATGGTGCTAGCTAGGGGTGCTTTAATTGGTACTTTGTACAAGCTAGATGCACATATGGTTTAATGCAATAGTGTCTCTGAAAATTCAAGTAAGGGTGCTCGAGTAGAGAAGGAGATTGAAGTTCCTCTGGGGGCGAATTCTATGGAGGTGAAACTTCCTATAGAAAATACCATGCTCTGGCATCAAAGGCTTGGCCACATTGGTGAGAAAGACTTAAAATCTTTGAAAAGAAAAAACCTAGTTGAAGGGCTTGATGATTGTAACCTTGAGTTCAACTTTTGCAAACATTGTATATATGGAAAACGTCATGTTTCATTTTATTCTAGTCCTCATAAATCTTTTGGTGTTCTAGATTATATTCACTCTAATGTTTTTGGTCTAGTAAATGTTCCTTCGTCATCGAAATCAAAATATTATATTTTTTTTATTGATGATTATTTGAGAAGGGAATTTCTATACTTTTGAAAAACTAAATCAGAAGTGTTCAATCAGTTTAAAGAGTTTAAAAACTTGGTAGAAAATCAGACTTGTAGAAAAATTAAATGCTTGAGGATAGATAATAGCGTTGAGTTTTGTTCTAAATATTTTGAAAGGTACTATAAAGACCATGGAATAAAAAGGAATAAAATGACACATTATATTCCACAACAAAATTGAGTTACTAAAAGGTTGAATAGGATTCTGATGGAAAAGGCGAGAAGCATGTTGAGAAATGCTGGTATGGAGCAGAAGTTCTAGGCCAAGGCTGTGGCTATAGAATGTTATTTAACAACTCAATCTCTCTCTTCCACACTTGTTGATAATATTCCTATGGAAGCTTGGTCTAGTAAGAATCCATCTTTAAGACATATAAGAGTCTTTGGCTATGAAGCATATGTTGATGTCCCAAATGAGAAAATATCTAAATTGGAAAATAAAGTTCAAAAATGTATCTTCATTGGCTATGACATCGGTGTGAAAGGATACAAGCTTGGGAATCCAATGGTTGTGTTATCAAATTTTCACTACAACTCAATTTGATAGAGCTGGTTTGTTCAAAGATTCATTTTAAGGTCAAAATTTTAATTTACCTCTGCAGATGTTTAACCATTGCAAGTGTTTGAATTATTGTGGGTCTTGAAATGCAATGTGTTTAATTTGTCTGATATCAATTACAACATTAAGTATTGCATGAAATGGAAATGAGATGATTTCATTCTAATATTCAATTACAATGTTCAAACATTGTTTAACACAAAGGAGAAAAGTACATAATTGAACAAATGTTTCTTGAATGTCATATTTATATTCATTGGGTAATAAAGAACAAATGTCCCACACAAGCCATGGGAGTAGTTGTGACAATGTAGCAATGTAAACATTCTACACTATTGAAGATGAAAGAAAAGAAGACACGTAAGAATGAACATAATCATCATTGCCTGTAAGTCTTCAAGTTGATTCTGAAATGGTGCACCATCCTTGTCCTTGAGCTCCTAATAGACCTGCAAGAGATATCAAAAGTTGTTAGAGCTCTGACTATGAACATTCATGTGTGACTTATCAACAATAATGGAGAATGTTGCTAATGATACATTGAAACAATTGAGCAAGAACAAGAAATGAGCCAGGAGCCAAGGAGGAAACATCAAAATAATATATATATTTTTATCTAACATTGTTTTTTTCCATATGCAAGTATAGGACAAGCCATTCTCTTGATCCAGATAAAACATCATAAAGCATGTGGTGTAAAATGGGCTCCCACAAGGGTTGAGACCTGACATGCTATTCCCCAAGCATCCAAAGAGAGGCTAATGAAGAAAAAAATCCAAAAATGTTTAAGGAAAGGCATCCATCAGATGAAGTGCATCAAAAAGTGCCAAGAGGACTCAAACAGTTGACCATTCAGGATAGTCAACTCTCAAGGTGCAATGAATTGAAAATAGTGAGTGATCAACTATTCAAGTGCATCATCTCATAATGTGATAGTGAATAGGCATACATAATGCCTTGTTATAAATCATCAATTACAACTGAAGAAAATGAAAAGCCCAAGAACATCATAACAAAGTGCTTCATATTTCAAAATATTTCATGCAAGCATTGCATTCATATCATCATGTTGTTGTTCAAGAGATAAAAATGCATGAAGAGTACAGAGGAGGGGTTAGCTCCATCATAGAAAAAGTGACAAGTGGTTGTAAGTGAGTTATTGAAGGCAAAGGATGAATGAAAAGAGGGCATGCTAAATCAAAATGCAAGGCATCAAGTATTTGAAGACTAAATGAAATGTGGAACAACATCATACATGGAGGTAATTTGCAAATTTTGAACTTGTTTCTGTATTCTGGGATCATCAGTATGAGAGGAAAATTTTGATTACATAACTCAACATTAATGTAAAACACAAATGAAGCATAAGAATATGAAAAGAAATGAAATGTGTATGTTTTCAAGAATGAAATGTATTGATGTCATGACAAATGGACAAAAATGGACCATTGGAAACATCATTAAAGGAAGCAAAGTGTAGAGTTTAAATTAGTTTCAACACATCGATTCAGTGTTTCCAATAGCATGAGCTGAAAGGAGATATGTCTCATTTAAAATGGAAAGCTGAAAGCGCATTTTCTAGGAATTGAATGCATGATAAAACATCAAAGTATCCTACAAGAGTATCATAGTGGCTAAGTGCAAGCTCTGTGTGGAGTGAATGAATATGCTACTATGTAATGCATTGAAGTACAAAGGAATGAATTGAGTAAATTCTGAGTCAAGCAAGTCTACATCATGAAAGTAAAGCATTTTGGAAGTGAACAAATGCAATGGTAACAAAAATCATTTCAAGCTTTTGAGTTTTCAAATACAGAAGGCAAGTAAGTGAGCTACTGTAGGAAAATAATGTGCAACTATGAAATGAATTGAACTAAACATTAAAAGAAATTTTATGATAGTCAAGCATGTTCATAAGACTGAATTTCATCATTGATACACTTTGAATGAGAAAATGTACTTTGAATGAGAAAATGTAGTAGAACAATGTGGCCATTTTGAGCTTTTGAGTCATGGGTTTCAAATGCAGAAAGGAAGAAGTGAATCGAGTTCATTCAAGCATACAAGAAAACCCTAGTTCCATGCCCTCATACCCACTACCTAGAAAGACATTTTTCCTTCATAAGTCATAATACCCACTTAGGGTTTATGTTCAAAATGTGAATACAAGGTGAAACAACAAGGATTTGAGCCTCAACAATAGAGAAAATTGTAAGAAATGATGAAATCAAAGCTATAGGCCCGCGACCAAGAAGGGTTTTGAAAACCTAGAAAATGAAAGCTTTCATTTGAAAAGTTTTTCATTCAACAATAATACCATTTGCACATTGTGGACCAAGCCCCATAAATTTTCATTCGACAAAAGGAAGGAGAACACATAGTGAGGTCATGGCCTATACAATGGCCTTCAATATTTTCTTCACAATGTTCATATTTTTTGCAAGATAAAGCTTCGATAAGCTTTATTTAAGAGGGAAATGCATATGGAAATGGAGAAGTAAAAACTTACCTTTGTATTTCTAAAGAGAAACACCTCAAAAACTCGTGGCCAAAGCTGCACAAATGCTCCAAGCAAGCCCTCCATAGATGACCATAAGAATGGAAAAGTGTCGACACAAGCAAGGCACATAGAAAAGGAATCAAAAACCATGGTGACCGCAACCCGTGAGGCCCTATTTTTCCATCAAATGAAGCTAACAGGAAAACAAAAACACAGTAAAAGCTTACCAGTAATGGGGAGGGTCGAATGCATCTAGATTCATAGAAGGAGGAGCTTAATAGTGGCTTCAAAGACAAAAGCCTAGACTTCCCATGTTGGGGCAAGCAAAGCCATATTTTTTACCAAAGGCCGGTGATGCAAATGACTTGCAAGAAAAACATTTTGAAATCCTTTTTTGTTTTAGGGTTTTCCCCATATAATCAGCTCCATGTGATTTTTATCACATTACTTTCATTTTCAAATGCTTTTCCATTGCCTAGGCCGATAAGCCTATGGCTTACTTTTATTTTCCTTTGATTATTTTTTAGAAAATCAATCACATGATGAGCTTTTGGTCCTTTCTAGGGTAGCCTCCTTTGTTTCCTTAGGAAAAATTTCATGCCTAGTTTCCTTCACAAATCAAATGATGACTCTAGGTCATCAAAAAGAAATTCCTAAGTGAATGAGGGAAAATATTTTTATGAATTTTTATATAAAAATTCATCATGAAAAGGAGCATTGAATGTAATATATTGATTTTTAACAAAAAATTAAATGCAAAAATCAATATAACTGAAGATCAAAAGAGGTAAATCAAAAATTTGAAGGAAAATTTGGAAAAATAAAATGTAATAGGGAGGGCCTTAACATTTTGTAACTTAGAAATTGCAAGATGTAAAACACTAATCAATCAATGTTTCTATAAATTTCCTGATTAAGTTGTTATTTTAATGTAATTATAGTGCACTTCAGTTCATAGTGGGACTTTCCATTTCATGTTCAGTTCTTGGGCAGATTTGGAAAGGAGGTGGTGGTTTGAGCTTTCTATTTTTAGTTCTGGACAGTTGGAACCTGATCTTTTGGGGGCTTTTTGGATCAAACCTTGGGAGATGACAACTTTCTATCTTTTTGATGCCATTTGGAGATGTTTTGGAGACTATTATTTAGGATTTTTGGAGGAGCTCAAAATTGTTGAATGATTTTCTTTTTGGGCCTGATTTTTCTATTTTGCACCATGGGTCACTTGATGCCTTTATATTGGAGAAAAATTGAATTTCTTAGGGTTCACATTTTCAGTTTCTTACTCTCCTATGCATTGCAGAGAGAGTTTTGTAAACTTTTGAGTCAAATTTTGATGCCTTGGCTCCTTCATTTGCAATAAAAGCACCAGAATTTTCCTTCCACTTTGCTTATCATGGGCTTAGAGTAATAATATAATTTTTTTTGTGATTCAAAGTAGCGGATCCTTCCTAGTCTTATTATTGTCTGTTATAATCAAGAGTGGAAAATAGTGCAGGTTGGATATTGTATTTATTGTTCAGGAATCTCTATGCAAAATACTAGTGTGCTAGGTATTTTAAAGTGGATTGTGAGAACAGATTTCCTTGCGACAGTGGTTTTGTGATTCAATTTTGTCAAAATCTCAAATGTCTAGTTGGTCATCATTAGCTATAGTTTTCTTTTTCTTTTTTTTTCTCTCTCTCCTTTTCCTCAGAAAATTCATAGTTTAGGTGATTATCTAGAGGGATCCATCCCTAATCTATAGATTCTCTCTATTGTAAAGACTTAGCCACAACTCTAGAGCATTTCCATGTCGAGGAAGGATAAAAAATCCCAGCTTGTTTGAGGGTGTAATCCTGATCTCCAACAATTATTGGCACACCCGATGGGACTCCAAGTGTCTTATTTTTTAATTTTTTTTATGATTGAAAGTTGCTTTCTAGTATATGCAGCAATGTTTTCTGTCTAATAGAGGTCTTGATGTATATACTTGGTGACTCCTAACTCTAGTTTGACTATAGATTTCTTGTTGAAAGATTATGAACAAAATTTAGAGTAGATCAAGCCCAATTCCATTCGAGTACTTACAGCTCTCCCCACTGAGAAGAAGAGGTAGAACTCCAAAGAGAATGTTTGATCCAGCAAGAAGAGCTAAATCCACTTCTCCTGAGCTTAGTCTGATAGTCTCTATGAGAAGGAGCACAACCCCAATATCTCAAGCAGCTCTGATGGCAAGACAATTCGCCTTTGCACCATTCAACGGAGGTAGTCCATTGCTATTAGAGAGGCATGATGATATTCTGATGGTTGCTTTGATAAGGCTGCCATACTTTACCAGAGAAGATAAGGCTACCTCGATCGAGCACATCTGAGATGTGTCCACACTTTGTTCATTACATAACATAATGGAGGAGAACGTGGCCCTAAGACTGTTGGCTGCCTCATAAAAGGAAAAGATTTACAGTGGTTTCGGGGGCTACCAGCTAATTCAATAGCCACTTGTGACCAACTTGGTGATGGTATACACAGACAATTTGTAGACAAGTCTGACCATCTCTCCTTATTAGAGCAGTTGAGCACTATCAAGCATGGTCCACATGAGCACCTAACTGATTTTAACTAATTTTTTCAGTGAACTTGGGATAGAATTCCCTTGATTTTCAACCCCTCACCCAAGCACACATTTCTATTTTACCTAAAAGCCCTGAACCCTAAGATTTCAGCCATGATCCAGTCAATGGGGGGTTTCACATTGCCCAATGCTTATGACATTGCAATAAAAGCTAAAAAATATCTTATTCAGGTGGGTAAGATTGCTCCTAGACAACCCATGCCTATATTTCTCGATATTCAATCACCCATAAATCTGCCACTTATAGCTTCTATACTTGTTGTACAAACAATACATTATCAAGCATCCAATCAAGAAAATGTTGTCCCTGAGCAAAATAAGGAATTTCAAGAAATTAAGAATATGTTGTAGTCTTTGGGAAAGAGTTTCAACAATGAGTTCGTAAGCCTCAAAAACTAGGTTGGTCAAGAACAAAGGCCTAATCCAGTCCATTTTCAACCAAGTCAATAGAATAGAGGAACCTTCCAAAATGATTATCAAAAGAGAATTCCTAATCCTAGGCCTTTCAGACGTTATGATCCTAATATTCCTAGCCCTTCAAGAGATCTTGTACCTCAAAACAATTTGGCTCAAGAGTAAGAGTGGTGTTACCCTTGTAATCAACCTCACAATCAGGTTGAATGTATGAACAGAGTGGGAAATCAAGTTCTGATTGTGCAGATAAGCTATGTTGTTCAAGAGAACTTATCAAATGAAGATGAAGAGCAACAAAGCAATTTTGAAATTTCTTTGATGAATTGGCAGAATGCTTATTTTTGTCTAGTCAATCATTATCAAGGCCTGAACTAGCAAGGTTCATCTATTGCAGCAAACACAAGAGAAATGGATGCTGGCCAACAAGCTATAGGTGCAGAACAACAAGCTGCAAACTCAGGGCAGCAAGCTGTAAGAGGTCAAAACCAACCCATTTCATCACAAACTGCTCTAACAATGCACACAAAGGTGCATATTCTGCAAAAAGAACAACAAAGAGCAAGTGATACAATTACATTTGCTGGTCTATAGAAGGTAAATCTTGTATCTTTCAATGTAGTAGAGCATTTAAAGAAGGCTACAATGAGCCTATCTATTATGGATGCACTTCATATCCCTGGACAAAAGGAATTGTTGCAAAAAAAAAAAATTCTGAATTTCCATCATTAGATGCTTCAAATGCATAAAAGAATAGAATAGTTCTCACTAATAGTCCAAAAGTGAAAGGTGAGCAGCCAAGTAGAGAAGTAAAACCTCCACCCTTTTACTCAAGTCTTATAATTCGGGACAAACTTGTCCACAACTGCATAATAGATTCTAGAGCTAGTAGCTTTGTGATTCCAAAGAGTGTAGTACACTTTGATGGTTCTGCTATCCAAGTAGCAAGAGTTATTAAGAATTTATCCCTCACACTTCATGCTTACCCAAACTTATTTGTACAATGGGACATTCATGTAATTGAACTTCCACCTCACTTTGCATTGTTTCTATCCAGAGACTTCACTGCTAAATTAGGAGGCTTCCTATCTGTTGATTGGTCACATTTGTTCTTTAGAACCCGTTATGGCACTAAGGTAGCCATTAGGTATGAACCTTTGGCCAAAGATCATATTGAACCTTATGTTCCTAGCCTGATTAATGCCAACCTTTGCACCACATATGGGTTGGAGAATCAACCCATGGCCTCAGATCCCAATACACCCAAGAAAGGGGAAAATCTAGATGATTTGGCCACCTTAGGTCATAGCCTTGATCCTTCCAACTACATTGGGGAGGAAAGATTGGACATTTATGCGATTCAAGAGCTAGATACAATAGTTCCAAAATTGTTCAAAGACCATAATCAACTTTCAAGTAATGGTGTGAAGTTCCTAAAGGATGAGGAAGTGATCAAGGAGTGGAAGGACTTGCTCTTCAATGATCAAGTTTCAGAGCAAGAAGAAAATCTTGGAGAGGATGAGACATCAGTCCAAGAATGGATGAAGGTGTTGTTTGAGGATGAGACTTCAAACAAAGAAGAAAAATCCAATGAATATGGAGAGATTGATCATGAATGGCTGGAAATGTAAATTGATGGTCAAGCCTCATATCAGGGGGAGGTCTATGATGAAGAATTCCTCATAAAAGTGAGCAGAGCTATTGAAAATTATTTTGAGAGAGAAGAACATATGGCTAGGGAAAATCCATTACTAGAGGATTTTGATTTCCCTATTGAAGATTGTGGAGATACAGTCATGGTTGAATCCCAGCTTCCAGCTAAATGGTCAGAGGGGTTACCTCACTTTGAGGTTGAAATTAAGAGTATGGCCATGATGGGGTCATTGGCAACTAGTGAACTGACATCTTATGAGAAGTGTTTTGACAAGATCTTATCTGAAAAAGATGATTTTCAGGAGCTAAACAATGATGTGGTGAAATAATTTAGTGGAGCAAATTTCAAAGAGTTTGTTGTTATGGACTTCGTCCTCAAATGGAATGAACAAAAGAGTAAGCCGGGAAGGCATAATAAATTTTATGTAATCTAGGAAGGCCCATTTGTCATAACAGAATGCATGGAGTAGAATTCATTTCAGCTCAAGGCTATCTAGAGAAGTGCTACCAATCCCAGTTAATGGGATTCATCTGAAACATTGCTTTTGAAGCTTGAGGTACCACCTTTGTATTATAGTAAATTATTTTCTTCTAATAAGTGCTTTTGAAGCAAATTTTCTTTCAGTTTTCTTTCAATAAGTATTGCTACATGTGTTCCCTAGCCACTAGGTCCTGTTGGTTGCTACTATTTTGGTTTTTTGTTTTCTTTTCTACTGCTATTTGGAGGAGTTTTTAGTTCTGGTTCATGAGTTTTTTAAAGTTTTGGAGAGGGCAGAAGTGACTCCATGCCCAATGGATTTGCTTAACAGGCAAGCATATGGCAGAGGTTGCCAAAAGTGTTATCAAATTTTCACTACAGCTCAATTTGACAGAGCTCGTTTGTTCAAAGATTCATTTTAAGGTGAAATTTTTAATTTACCTCTATAGATGTTTAACCATTTAAAGTGTTTGAATTATTGTGGGTCTTTAAATGCAATGTGTTTAATTTGTTTGATATCAATTATAGCATTAAGTATTTCATGAAATGGAAATGAGATGCTTTCATTCTGATATTCAATTACAATGTTCAAACATTATTTTACACAAAGGAGAAAAGTACATTATTGAACAAGTGTTTCTTGAATGTTGTATTTATATTCATTGGGTAATAAAGAAGCAAATGTCCCACACAAGCCGTGGGAGTAGTTGAGATAATGTAGCAACAAAAACATTCTACACTATTGAATATGAAAGAAAAGAAGACACATAAGAATGAACATAATCATCATTACATGTAAGTCTTCAAGTTGCTTATGGAATGGTGCACCATCCCTATCCCCGAGCTCCTGATAGACCTGCAAGAGATATCAAAAGCTATTAGAGCTCCAACTATGAAAATTCCTATGCGAATTATCAACAATAATGGAAGTTGTTGCTAATGATACATTAAAACAACTAAGAAAGAACAAGAAATGTGCCAGGAGCCAAGGAGGAAACATTAAAATAATATATAATTTTTTATCTAACATTGTTTGTTTCCATGTGTAGGTATAGGACAAGCCATGTTGCTGATCCAAATAGAGAATCATAAATAATGTGGTGTAAAATGGGCTACCACAAGAGTTGACACCCAACATGCTATTATCCAAGAATCCAAAGAGGGGATAATGAAGAAATAGATCCAAAAATTCTCAAGGAAAGACATCCATCAGATGAAGTGCACCAAAAAATGCCAAGAGGACTCAAACAGTTGACCATTTAGGACAGTCAACTCTCAAGGTTCAATGAATTGAAAATCGTGAGTGATCAACTGTTTAAGTGCATGATCTCATAATGTAATAAGTGAACAAGCATACATAATGCCTTGTTATAAATCATCAATTATAGTTGAAGCAAATGAAAAGCTCCAAACCATCATAATAGATCACTTCATATTTCAAAATATTCCATGCAAGAATTGCATTCATATCAACATGTTGTTGTTCAAGAGATAAAAATGCATAAAGAGTATAGAGGAGGGGCTGGCTCCATCAGAGACAAAGTGACAAGTGGCTATAAGTGAGTTATTGAAGGCAAAGGATGAATGCAAAGAGGGAATGCTAAATCAAAATGCAAGGCATCAAGTATTTGAAGACTAAATGAAATGTGGAACATCATACATGGAGGTAATTTGAAAATTTTGAACTTGTTTTTGTATTCTGGTATCATCATTATGAGAGGAAAAGTCTAATTGCATGAATCAATGTTAATGTGAAACACAAATGAAGCATAAGACTGTGAAAATAAATGAAACATGTATGTTTTGAAGCATGAAATGCATTGAGGTCATCACAAATGGACACAAATGGACCACTGGAAACATCATTAAAGGAAGCAAAGTGTAGAGTTTAAACCAGTTGCAACACATTGATTCAGTGTTTCCAATAATATGAGCTGAAATGAGATATGTCTCATTTAAAATGGAACATTGTAAGTGCCTTTTCTAGGAATTGAATGCATGATACAAGATCAAAGTATCCTACAAGAGTATCATAGTGGCTAAGTGCAAGCTCTGTGTGGAGTGAATGAATATGCTACTATGTAATGCATTGAAGTACAAAGGAATGAATTGAGTAAATTCTGAGTCAAGAAAGTCTACATCCTAAAAGCAAAGAATTCTGGAAGTGAAAAAATGCAATGGTAATAGAAATAATTTCAAGATTTTGAGTTTTCAAATACAAAAGGAAAGTAAGTGAGCTACAGTAGGAAAATAATGTGCAACTATGAAATGAATTGAAGTAAACATTAAAAGAATTTTTCTAATAGTCAAGCACGTTCATACAACTAAATTTAATCATTGATACACTTTGAACGAGCAAATGTAGTAGAACAATGGGACCATTTTGAGCTTATGATTCATGGGTTTCAAATTTAGAAAGGAAGAAATGATTCGAGTTCATTCAAGCATAGAGGAAAACCCCAGTTCCATGCCCTCATACCAGTGGCCTAGGAAAGCATTTTTCCTTCATAAGTCATAATACCCACTTAGGGTTTATGTTCAAAATAAAAATACAAGGTAAAACAACAAGGATTCAAGCCTCAACAACAAAGAAACTTGTAAGAAATGATGAAAGTAAAGCTACAGGCCCGCGACCAAGAAGGGTTTTGAAAACCTAGAAAATGAAAGCTTTCATTTGGAAAGTGTTTTCATTCAACAATAACACCATTTGCACATTGTGGGCCAAGCCCCGTAAGTTTTCATGTTCAAAAAAAGGAAGGAGAACACACAGTGAGGTCATGGCCTATAGAATGGCCTTCAATATTTTCTTCACAACGTTCATATTTTTTGCAAGAAAAAGCTTTGATAAGCTTTATTTAAGAGGGAAATGTGTATGGAAATGGAGAAGTAAAAGATTACCTTTGTATTTTTGTAGAGAAACACCTCAAAAACCCAAGGCCATATCTACACAAATGCTCCAAGCAAGCCCTCCATATACAACCATAAGAATGGAAAAGTGTCAACACAAGAAAAGGAATAGAAAAAAGGCATCAAAATCCATGGTAGCTGCAACCTGTGAGGCCCTATTTTTCCATCAAATGAAGCTAACAGGAAGAACAAAACAAAGTAAAAGCTTACAAGTAATGAGGAAGACCACATGCATCCAAATTCAAAGAAGGAGGAGCTCGATGGTGGCTTCAAAGACAAAACCCTAGTCTTCCCATGGCGGTGCAAGCAGAGCCACATTTTTCACCAGAGGTCGATGATGCAAATGACTTGCAAGACAAACATTTCAAAAGCCTTTTGTGTTTTAGGGTTTTCCCCATATAATCGGCCCCATGTGATTTTTATCACATTACTTTCATTTTCAAATGCTTTGCCAATCCCTAGGCCAATAAGCCTATGGCTTATTTTTATTTTCCTTTGATTTTTTTTAGAAAATCAATCAAATGATGAGCTTTTGGTACCTTCAAGGGTAGCCTCCTTTGTTGCCTTAGGAAAAATTTCATGCCTAGTTTCCTTCACAAATCAAATGATGACTCTAGGTCATCAAAATTTTTTGCCTAAGTGATTGAGGGAAAATATTTTTTATGAATTTTTATAAAAAAATCAATCATGAAAAGGAGCATTGAATATAATATATTGATTTTTTACAAAAAATTAAATGCAAAATTCAATATAACTGAATATCAAAAGAGGTAAATCAAAGATTTGAAGGAACATTTGGAAAAATTAGATGTAATAGGGAGGGCCTTAACATTTTGTAATTCAGAAACTGCAAGATGTAAAACACTAATCAAGCAATGTTTCTATAAATTGCTTGATTAAGTTGTTATTTTAAATGCAGTTATAGTGCACTTCAATTCACACTGGGACTTTCCATTTTGAGTTCAATTCCTAGGTGGATTTGGAAAAGAGGTGGTAGTTTGAGCTTTCTATTTTCAGTTTTGGGTAGTTGGAACCTGATTTTTTGGGGGATTTTTGGATCAACCCTTGGGAGATGACAAATTTCTATCTTTTTGATGCCATTTGGAGCTGTTTTGGAGAATATTATTTAGGCTTTTTGGAGGAACTCGAAAATGTTGAATGAGTTGATTTTTGGGCCTAATTTTTCTATTTTGCACCATGGGTCACTTGATGCCTTTATATTTGAGAAATTTTAAATTTCTCAGTGTTCACATTTTCAGTTTCTTACTCTCCTATGCATTGTAGAGAGAGTTTTGTAAACTTTTGAATCAAATTTTGATGCCTTGGTTCCTTCATTTGCAATAAAAGTACAAGAATTTTCCTTCTACTTTGCTTGTCATGGGCTCATAGTAATAATCTAATTTTTTTTTTGATTCAAAGTAGTGGATCCTTCCTATTCTTATTATTGTGAGTTATAATCAAGAGTGACAAATATTGCAGGTTGCATATTGTATTCATTGTTCAAGAATCTTTATGCGAAATACTAATGTGCTAGGTGTTCTAAAGTGGATTTTGAGAACAAACTGCCTTGTGAGAGTGGTGTTGTGATTCAATTTTGTCAAAATCTCAAATGTTTAGTTTGTCATCATTAGCTATAGTTTTCATTTTTTTAGTTTTCTCTATCTCCTTTTCCTCAGAAAAATCATAGTTTAGGTGATTATCTAGAGGGAACCAGCCTTGATCTGGAGAATCACTCTATTGCATAGACTTACCCACAATTCTAGAGCATTTCCATGTTAAGGCAGGATAAACAAGCCCAACTTGTTTGAGGGTGCAATCCTAATCTCCAACAAGTTGTATATAGAAAAATTGTAATCTTTCATGAGTTGAAACCTTCTTTAGTGGATCTGCAGTCAGAGATGAACGAAGAAAAGAAAGAAAAGGTAGTTGAAATTCCTCAAACTCTAGAGATAAAGAGGAACTATGAAGTGTACCTAAAACTAAGGAGAGTTCTAGCAGCTCTGAGAGCTCTAATGAAGAAGAACCACAACCTTAGCCTCAATATTTGAGGAGGTCTACACATGAAAGGCGGAAACCTGAAAGATATGGTCTTTCCATGTTGGATGAAAATTGTTCCTATGCTTTGATTACAAACACTAATATGCCTAGGACTATGAAAGAGGCTATATAAATGTCTATTTCAAATTCTTGGTTGGAAACCATGAAAGAGGAAATGGCGTCATTAGAGAATAATACAACTTGGGATTTGGTGCCCTTGGCCAAAGGTCAAAAGCTTGTTGGCTATAAATGGGTATTTAAGAAGAAAATTGGTCTAGATGGCAATGTCAAAAAGTATATAGCTAGGTTGGTCACGAAATTTTATTCCCAAGTAGAGGGAATTGATTATGGGGAAATATTTTCTCCTATAGCTAAGCTGACATCTATTAGATTTCTTTTGTCACTTGCAGTAGTGCATGACTTAGAGATTGTACAGATGGATGTGAAGACAACATTTCTTCATGGAGATCTTGAAGAAGAAATTTATATGTCCCAGCCTGAGCACTTTGTGGAAAAAGATAAAGAAAATATGATTTGCAAGTTAAAGAAATCCCTGTATGGTTTTAAAAAAACACCTAGAATGTGGTACCAAAAGTTTGACACTTTTATTTTGTCTTTGGGATTTGTAAGTTCAAAATTTGATCATTGTGTGTAATTCAAAACTAAAAATGATCGAGTGCTTATTATTGTCCTATATGTTGATGACATGTTCATAGGAAATAGTAAGACTATGATTTTTGATCTAAAATATCAATTGTTTGCAAATTTTTAAATGAAAGATCTTGGTGCAGCAAGGTATATTCTAGGGATGGAAATAAGATGGGATAGAGTTAGTTGAAAGCTTTGGCTCAGCCAAAGTAAGTATATAAATACTGTCCTCGAGAGATTTCATATGACTGATTGCAAGCAACTAGTTGTTCCAATGTTGCAGAGAACGAAGCTATCTATTAAGGATTGTCCAATATCTCCTACTGAGATGGAGGACATGAATAGAGTGCCTTATGCAAGTGCAATTGGTAGATTAATGTATGCAATGGTCTGTACAAGACCAGACATTGCCCAAGTAGTGGGAGTACTTAGTGTTACCCAATTTTCACCCGCGGGCTCAATCAGGCAGGCTGCAGGGGAAAATTATGTTTTAAATTCAACATGTGGATTAAATGTGGCTCCCATAAGGGTTGAGCCCAGTGTGCAGGTGTTCGGTTTTCATTAGGAAGGTCTTCATCTAATGCTATTTCACAAGAAAGTCTGTTGGAAAGTATGCCTCAGTCAGATTTGGCACAAAACTCCTCAGAGAATAAAGTCATTGAGACCGGCCGGATGTCTTGCCGACTGGTTGTTGTGTTGTATTCATTTGAGATACCCAGGTCACCAAGACATTTTGGTTTCCATGAGTTTTTATATATCTCCCCGCTTGGGAGGTCTCGCCGATAGTGGTTCACAAGATTGTAGCATCGGGGAGACTTCGGGCCGAATGGAATGAGTTCAGCATAATGTCTTTCCAACTGAGGGAAGTCTCGCCAAAATGAAGTTGAGTTGGGGAAAGAATCTGCACTTAGGGTGATGTCCTACCGATAGATGGAAGTCTTGGTAAAAGGTTGTGCCTTTGGTGTAGTGTTTTGAGTTTAGGGTGATGTCTCATCGACCAAGTGAAGTCTCCCTAAAAGAAGTTGCACTCAGGGAAAGTCTGTGGCTTCGGCGTGATGTCTTGTCGATGACCGATGGTCTCACCAACAGAGGGTGCTCTCGCTATAATGTCCTGTCATTCACTATGATGTCTTTCTGATACATGGGAGTCTCACCAAAAGGGTATATGGATATCAGTAAGACTCCTAACCGAATGTTTTGTCTTCGATATGAGGTCTTGGCAACTGAAGAGTCTCCTTGATGGTTTCAATCTTCGATGTGACTAATGGGAACCCGCTATGACCTCCTGCCGACTAAATGATGTCTTTCCGAGTGTGGGTATTTTGCCAACGGAGGAGCATAGTGATATGATTCTTGAGGACTCGCTATAATGTCTGGCTGATAGCGATAGTCTGGGCAACAATCTTTGACATCGATGTAACTTTTTCCGCTCGCTATGAAGTCTCGCCGAAAGTTGTGTGTTATGCCAATAGCTGTTGTGGAGCATTGTAAGCATCAGGGAGACACGGCTAGTGTCTCACCAACATGTGATTATGTTTGAACAACTTTTGATTGCCTGAAAATATTACGTGGTGTCTGTTCAACCAATCAGAGGAAGTTAAAGGCAAACTAGTGGTAGTTGGACTGATTGACTACTCTTGTGAGGAAGATCAATAGAGCATAGGTGAAATGGATCTACTTTGGTTTGATGGATGATCAGGGCATGTGAATTCAGTTCAGAGGGTGTGTGATGCTACTTCTTGAAGGAGGTCAACTTGTAGGAAGATCTGGAACAAGAAGAAAGTTGAAGGGGAAGAGGCCGTGAGTCACAATGATAGTTGGGATTTCGGCTAGGAAAAGTGGATTGACATTAATGCCATACTTCAGAATGTTCAAAGCAGCTCTGATGAAGCTCTCAAGAGTGGACACAGATGCTAGAAGTTAATGCAATGGTTTCAAAAAATCTAAGGGCTACTCCTGAGGGTGATCCTTCACTGACATGGACATGGGGAACGCACATTGAATGCATTAAATTTATTTCAAAAGATATGAGGGCCGACCCTTCTGTCATTGACTCATTTTTTGTAAACCCTAGGGCAGAGGCCAACACTTTTGAGTTTTGTTGTATATATGGAATTTTTTGCCTCTTTTTGTAAAGGATTTCTTCTTATGCTTTTCAGAAGTTTGTGACTTTTGCAGTCCTTTCTCAAATTAGAAAAAATTTGTAACTCATTTGGAGCATGATATATAGAATTTACCTTGGTTACCATTTACGGTTCAATTTTCCTTCTAGTTCTTGCAAAATATTGTGCATTTTCAAGTGATTGATCAAGCTACTTCATGAAATATTTCTATTTCCTTATAGCTTTGTCTCATGTTAGCATGCCTTTCTTTGCAAAAGTAGTATTATGTAGGTTACAAATTGTGTTTTACTGAATTGCACATTACCCTTTTGATTTATGAAAAATTGCTTATCCTTCTTAAAAGTGTGTGCATGTCAAACCTGTTTGTGAAATACTTATGCATAATCTACAGAAACTTGTTGTCTAGTTCCATATCCATCATCAGTATTCAAGTGTAACCTAAGTGTCTCATTTCTCTTGTCAATTTGGTGTATCACCATAGGATTTAGTTTTCATTCTCATGCACTCCTTCTCCCTTTTCCTTACAAAGATTAGTGTGATACCAAAGGAAGTCAGCCTTCTCCGGAGGTTCTTTTCCATTTTTAGGTGACCCACAACCTGGAAAATTTCCCATGTTTCTCTAAAGTATCAAGTTTTGCAACTTGATAAGGGTGCAATTTCAGTAGATAACACTTAGCTAATTTATGGAAAATCCAAGAAGACCGCATTGGGATGTTGTGCAAAGGGTTTTTAGATATCTGAAAGGTACCTCTCAGTACACTTTATGCTACCATGGGTCACAGAGATCCATCAACATTCAAGGTTATGTGGATTCTAATTGGGTGGGGGACATTGATAGTAGGAGATCCACTAGTTGATACATCTTCACATTGAATGGTTGTGCAGTTAGTTGGATGAGCAAGTGGTAGGCAATAGTTGCTTTATCTACTATAGAGGTAGAGTATATGGCAGCAACACATGCCTATAAAGAATACATCTGGCTTATACATTTGTGTTCTGATATTGGGTTCAATATAGGGTAGATTACCATCTATTGTGATAGTTAGAGTTCCATTTATTTGGCAAAAAACCTTACTTTCCATGCTAGGATGAAACATATTGATGTGAAATATCATTTTTTTTGAGACATGGTGGAAGATGGAAAGGTTAATCTGCAAAAAGGTTGATACTCTAATGAATATTTTAGATGCATTGACAAAGCCTATGAGCACAACTAAGTTCAAATGGTGTTCAAATGTGATGGGCCTTAGTGTCCATGATTCTAGGTGATTTTTAGTTTTTTTGGAGGCCCAGTAAGTTTTTTTTCAAGTGGGAGAATGTTGAGAAGTAGTACCTCAAATTATTGGCCTATATTGGCAATCGGGCATCGACATGTCGGTGATCACGTGTTAAGTTGGTTGAGCTTTAGACTTGTTACTTAGTCTACTTTGGAGTATTGGAAATCAACAATCAGATGGATCAATGATCAAAGTTTGGTTGTTGAAAGTTCTTAAATGTTACGAAGTCTTCAACATCCTCGACCTCTGATAGCTCCAATGGTGCCTTGGTCCAACAATCAAGTATCAACATATCAGAGATGTGGGGGGTTTGAATGGATAGTTTGGCAATGTTTGCTCGACATCTAATCCTCTAATGGTCTGATAACTCTGACAATCTGATGACCTAATAATAATGAAGAGTCAAGGTTACTTGGTGGTGATGTTAGCTTGAAGTCAAAAGGTCAATGTGTTGACACATAGTCTTTTGTGGGTAGTTGTATTTAATCTTGAATAGGTTCATCTACTCAGTGCATGCTGGATAATGAATAGCTTATGGTGTAAAGAGAAGTGTCATCGATGGGACCATGTTCCATTGGTAGGAATCTGACTTGAGTCCCCCCGATGGTCTGATAAGGAAACTATTGAGTGATGGTTTGTCTTCTATAATGACTAGCAATCAAATTGTTATCTTTCCTACATGGGTTTGGTGATGTAGATAGATAGGAGAATTATCTCAGAAGGGAAAATTGATGTATGTTTAATACATTGTAATAGTGATCGGTATTGTAGAGTTTGATGAGAGAATGAGATTGAACATGAATTGTAATGTTTCCTGAATTGTATGTTGTAAATAAGCATTTGAGAGGGGGAAACTATAACTTTGTATGTGAATCTTCTTCACTATAACTTTGTTTGTGAATCTTCTTCACTATAATACAAAGATTTTTTTCTTGGTGTGGTGGGTTTTTCTCCTAAAAGGGTTTTCCCATATAAATACTACAATCTACTATGTGTTGTCTTAATTTGTTCTTATCTGTTCCTATTAATGTGCATCTTTAGTGTACTGTAATTTGAAATTTGAACCTTAAGTCTGCATTCTCTTCTTAGAATTTTCATTAGGAAAGTGACTCTGCACCTTTTCTTTCCTTACAATTTTCACCCTTTATCCATATGTTTACTTTCAAAGGTGAAAAATATTTTGGTCAAGATATGGAACTTAAAAGGGTTGTGGATGGTATTGAGATGTCAATGTAGTCATGGACCCCTATATTGGATAGGAATGAACAAAAAGACTGACTATGTGACTACTACAAATCCTTTTTCCACCAAATTGAGACATGCTCTAATGGTGGATGTTCCTAGGATCTCCAAGGAGTTACATGATTTTTTGAGTCCAGCTAAAAGGAGGCTTGATTTGAATATTGCTCACAACAGGGGGGATGTAATTCCTTATAACAATTGTACAATGCTAAGGGTATTTGACACACAATTAACACCCCACATACTCCCTAGGGAAGTGCCTTTAAGGATTGGGTTTTTGAGGGTGATGTGGCAACTAGGGAATGTAAATGATTTCTTCTTGGATGAGAAGTGAAAGGGAACTTTCTTCCCTACATACACTATGTTTGCTGATTTTTTCATGATTACACATGGATGGAGAAATATTATGGAGCATTATCTTAATCATTACAATATAAAGAACCAGTCATACATGACATATGACCCTAAGGGATTCATAGTTTGGTTAATGAAGAGAAATAGGGGAGGTTGGTATGTTCACACCCACACTATGTCTGATGACCTCATTAGAAATATTTTTGATCTTGATGTCCAAATTGATAGAATGAAGAAGTTGGATGTTTTTCTAAAATTGAAAAGAAAAATTAATGTTAAGGAGCCTAATTTTAAAGCTTTTTCAGATATTAGTGACCCAATTATAAAGATTGAAGCCCCTATGACAAAGGGAGAGTTAGTTGTGTAGCCTTCCAAGTAGGTGCACATATATTCAAGGAGGAAAGGTACAATAAGGAAGCAACAAACAATTGCTACTCATGCATAATCTAGGGAGTCAAAAGTACATTCACCATAGCAAGAACTACCTCCATTGTCACCACAACATTCTTTTGCCCTTGAAATAATTGAATTGGATTCTCTGATTAGAGAATCATCCTCTCCAAGGGAGCCATACCCATCAATAAAGAAGCAAAAGGTTGAAGCTTCTCATTTGGTTGACTATCCTGGAGAGGAGTCAAATGATGAAATTGCTATAACTGATGAGGAAATAATGTAGGGGATTTCATCTCCTCAAGGGGAAATAATATCACAAACTTTGAGCCTTAGGTTGAGGAAAGCTAACCTAAGTGGAATAAATAACTCTACGGATGTTAGATTCCCAGCCTATGAAAGCTTTATGGAAGATGATCAATTTTTCAAGAAACAAAATTTCAAGGAATATGTATGGAGAGAAATGAAGGATGAGTATGCAACATTGGTGCAAACAAGGAGAAGTGAGAGCCCCCAGAAGCCCCAAGTGGTTGTTGAAGCTGAGGTCCAAGATGAAATGAGGGCCCAGTATTTGAACATTTATGCAGAAAAGGGTAGGGCATTGGTGAGAAACAGTGGAGTGTTATTACTCCTAGAATGGGACCTAGCATCAGAAATTGCTTTTGACACTGTGAGAAGAAAAGATGCCCCCATTTTTAATAGTGAATAACAAATCACATTGGATTTACAAGGTTCAAATTTTAGTCAGTAGTGGGACACTCTTGCTATTTAGAATTTAGCCCCAACCACTAAAAAGCCTAAAGTTGTAGAACCTGCCCCAAGTGTAAGAGGAGGCTTAATAATAAAAAGAGTTTTAGATACATCTTCCTTGGGGGCAACAACCATGAATGTTAATGTGGAACTATTCACCAAAGCCACAGTTGAGTCATTAATGGAGGAAAGGGATAGTATTAGAACCAAATATAATGAGGTGGTTGCCGAGTACAACTCGAGCCATCAAAAGATGGCTCAAATGCAAACTAAAATGGTTATATGGAAAAAAAAATCAAGCATTGCATCCTGGTACCTCACATGCTACAATATTTCCTCCTCCTTCCCCAATTCTTTCACCTCCTCAAAATCATGAGGAGACTACCCCCATTGAATCTGAAGATGTACAAATGGCACAATCAACTCTTGAATCATCAGATGCCCCTCAATTTGAGGAAGTTACTAAGGAGGAGTTGATGGAAAAGATCAAGACTTATGAAGATAGGATGGATGATCTTGTTCATTTGAATAATATGAATATTGTGATAGCAGTGCTTGAGAACTTGAATAAGGGGGTAGAGAAAAGATTAATCAGTATTCATGCTAATTATGCTTTGATGTTTGATTCCATTAAGAACCTTGATAGAGATAAAGAAATTGTTAATCCTTTAATGGATAAATGGATTCCAAGGGCTCAAATGTTGAGGAATATGACTTTTGTATCCTCTCGTGATGTAGGTAAGCCTCCAAAGATACTTGTAACCCTAGGATTTGTAAAAAATATAACTAGTTCTCAAGGGTTGATTGCCATTGAGTCTTTAGAGGTAAATATTGGAGAATTGGTTAAGACGCTCAATGATTTGAATATTGGTCTTCTTCTAGACATTCTAAATGACAAGGGTGAAGTTAAGTTCCTACAAGAGTGGAAAGACCAGGAAGATCAAGCAATAACTTTCCAGACCAAAAAAATATGTGATGAATGGATTTGCTTATGCTGAGGAGTAGTATGGATAGGCTCATGCATACAAGGGCTTTCCTTGAAGATTTTGATGAGGAAAATTAGGTGGTAGTTAGGTATAGCCCATACAAAAAAAGGCAGAGGATATCATGGGATTTGATTGGCATATAGAGGATGAGTTTGCATTATGGAAGTCCAACTATATTGACATATTGGACATATAAATTGCTGCAAGTGGGAGTGGGTGACATCAATTTTGGTTGGTGGTCCGCAATAACAAACTTCAATAGGGAAGTGTAATACATGGCCTAGAATGAGTACAAATTAGGCCTTGGATATATCAACGTTCAAATATCGCACTTTCTTAGTTTCAAATGTGGTGAAAAGGATTGTAAATGTGGAATTACTTTGGTTTACTCTCTCTTTCACTTTATGCTTTTCTTCTACAAGTTTTTAAAGAACATGGACTATAGTATTTTCTCATGGAAAAGATTACTTTGCACAAAATAAAGGAGCCTTTTGGGAGGTAGGAGAATCATCACCAGCAAATGGAAATGGTTTTTGTCTCATATGAAATTCTCCCTCATATTTGGAAATGTAAATGTAACTACCTTTGGGGACAATTTGAAATTGAAATTGAAATGTATGTCAAATGTAAATGTGAATAAATGTGTAATTTGGCTTGAAGCTTGTTTGATCTCTTATTATTATAAATGGGAATTCAAGGCCAATTGCATGGGTCTTTGGTTGAAAGAGCTTTTGAACTCATGTAAGAGAATTTTGTAATTCAAGCACAAAGAAATAGAGTTAGTGTTGAGTCTTAGGTATAATGGTTTTACAGTAGTGATGGAATTTGAATGAGAAAATGCATATTCTACAACAAAGTCCCTCCTCATGTATTTTGTCAAATGAATTATTAATAAAATTATCAAGGATCCTTCTATTGGTCTTCAATTGTTTTGGTTGAATGCATGATTTTGTCTAGATACTTTAATTCAAAGAATTAGTTAAAATACTCTGATGGAATCATAGGTTTGAATGACTAAATTAACATATTATTAGTAATTTAATATTTTAATTATGTTAAAACTTAAACATGTACTCAATGATTCATCACTCAACTCAATGCTTAATAACATATTAACAATAGTAGCATATACAACAATGAACATCAATAATCATTTAATGTGTATCTAGTAGTTGAAACCAAATTTTTTCTTCAAATGATAAAATAGATAATACAAATAATTGAACATCAAGACATTATTGAATTGGAGATTTTTTATTGATTTTCACATGAAGGAATACATAGAGGAATTAGCAATACAAAATTTTTCTCAAAGACAACTCTACACAGAGCTGAGTTAGAACTTGGAAACTCATATTATCAAACATCAAATCACCATATCACCTTTTCTAGAAACTTCCACTATTCAAGTGATGGAATTGTCATTTTTTCTAACTAATGTTATTTGACTTGAATATTTGTTAACATTTCATGATTGAAATTGGAACTTGTCTTGAATTCTTCAGTCAATTTTGCATTCAAGGTTATTAGTGGTTTGATGGAATCCAAATAGTTCACCACATTTGGGTTCTAAGGAAACCAGTCCAAATCAATCTTCCTTGTACCCTCCGTCTTATTTCCAAAATTATCCTTTCCAATGAATCGATCATTTGTGTCAAAATCCTTTAGAAAACCAAGCTTTGTGAAGTTCCTTACCATTTCATCCAGCTTCTTTATATTGTTTGTAGCTAGATGCACATATTCCTTTGTTTCATGCATTCTCAAACACTTTTGAATGATAGATGACAACATCATTGAGGTAGCAAGCTGATTATTAATCCCTTTTTATTTCAAATCATTGGCACTAGCTTTGTAGACTATTTGTTGAACTTGATTTGCAGATTTCTCTAAGGCTAGCACATTTTTGTTGTCCACTAAATATTTGTTGAGCTTCCTATAATGTAGTTTGATAGCATCAATCAATTGAAACATGTCACACAAATGATCAATCCTCTACATTATTTCATCTCAGATCTTTTGTTTCATATGCCTCATTGTTTCTCTACAAAATGTAGATAACTTATTTTTACAAGATTTAATTTCATTTTTTTCTTCCATTAGCTTTGCCTCCCATCTTTCATTTATTTTTCTCTCTTTCTCCAATTTTTGTTCCCATTGTGCATTTCCTTTTGCAATGCTTTGTCTTAATTTTTCTAAAGTGGATTTTTCCTCATCATATTTCTTGTTTCTCTCATCTAACCTTTGCTTCAGTTCATTCACTTCTCTCTCATTTTTTTATCCTCTTTGCTTGTTGATGTAGAGGAAAAAAAAATTATTCTTTTTTCTAATTCATTTCTCTTGTTATCTGGTGCTTTCCTCTTTGCTTTCTCATTTTCTAGGTCTACCTGTAACTTTTATATTTGAGTCTGTAACCTTTTTTTCTCTATATCTTTCTTTAGCAATGATGTGTACATCAATTCATTGTTCTTCTTTGATACATTAATTTTGTCATTATTTTTGAGTCCATAAAAATCTAATTGTAAACTACTCACCTAAAATTTAGATTGACCCATCTAATTTTCTAGTTATTTTTGAACTATGGGAACAACAATCATGTACTCCATGATTTATTTATTTGTGTCAAATGTGGGTAATACCATGGTTGTTGCAGGCTTTGAAGTTACAACAAACACACTCTCCATTATTTGCTTTTTTTCTTTTTTATACAATTCTTATTTCTTTTTAAACTCTTTAATGCAATCAAAACTTGGGGATGCAGTAACAATGGAATGCTTGAATGGTGAAGGAATAGGAGTACTTGCAATTGCTAATATTGTTGCAACCACACTAACTAGTGGCAGGGGAGTGTATGGAGATAACTCTTTTGTGGTGGATCCACTGGTAGTGTGACTTGGATCTATCAAAATCCTTTGCCTCTTCTGTATGCCTTGATCACCTGGTGTTTGTGTGGCATCTTATTTTATTGTCCTCTTGTGTGTAATTTTTTGTTGTAGCACATGTTGACCACTATTAGTACTACTACCCAAACCATTGCCACCAGTGGTAGTGCCAATTGCACTAGGCTCTCCACCATGGGCATGCCCTAGTTGTGATTGTATATGACCATGAGGATGAGGATTTGAAGCTCTAACAAATTTAATTGTTTTAGTTGTACTTGTATGCCCTTGGTCTACTTTTTTAGCTCCAAGGCTAGATTTATCAACTATTTTTCTATGCTCTACATCTGTTACCATCCAAGGGCCTTATCCTTGGGACCCCAAAGGGCCACCTTCACAACCCATTTTTTCTTCTATGGTTGCTCCTGAAGTATATGCTTGTTTTGTGGCCTCACTTAAACCATGTTTAAAATTGGCATAGCTTTGTTCTTCCCTACCATCATTAGATTCATCATCAATTTCTTCATCTTCATGATCACTGGGATAATCTATATTCCATAATTTACTAAACTCACGATCTTCTTTGTTATCTCCAAATTCCGCAAGAGCTCTTGGATCACTTAGCTCCTTCCTCATAGACCAAAAGGCAGTAATTTTTTATCATGACCAATTTTTATTGGTAACTTCCTTCTCTAGAGAATTGAGCACTTTTACTCTACTAGATGGTTTGTCACTATTTTCATAAAAAAATGTTGTACCTTTTGATTGTCTTTCAGTGCCATGCCATAATTTTTGCTGACAATTGTTCAAAATAAATATCTTTCTCAACAACACTTTTCTCCATTGCTATTATGACCTCATCCCAAGAATCCTTGTTTCTCAAGTTTTCAAGCAAGTGTTTACTTTGATATTGAATTCTACTTGCAACATTCCTATTGGCCACAATCATTGATTTAACGACATCGCATGGGTCATACTGCCAGTGAAAAAAATCATCAAAATTATAAATTTTCAAAAGATCATGTGCCACAATAAATGCTTTTCTCTCGAATGTGAACCCTCCAAATGAAAAAGGTAAAGAAGGAAATAAGGTCTTTTTTTTTTATTGATAAAGTGTAGTTCATCAGTACTCTGCATCTTCCTTACATATTCTAATGCAAAAACCCTTTCTGTCACATGTATTGGAAGTTTGTATGGCTCTACTCTCGATCCATAAAATCTTAGCATAGTATATTATTCCATTAAGTACCAATCAACCAATTGTATTTATTTTCCTAGTTGAATACAATTTCTACATGACATAGGAAATCTAGGAATTGAAGTATTTGTAATTGCTTGATGCAATGGAGCCAAAAAATAGTCTACAAAATGATTGTAGTTCCTTTGAGAATCATCCATCCTTATCTCAGTGGTCCAATCATATACTAGATACATTTTATTTTTTTGAGTATTACTATAGGGATGAATCTGAAGCTTGTTGTTCTGAAACATTCCACTAAATTTGAATTAAAAAAATAGCACAAGTAGGTTGTGAACCTAAATTTCTTGGTGGAACCTCCTTTAATCATTAAAAATTGTTTATGCATGGGTTCTACAATGTTCTCATTAAAGTTATATTTGACATGTGGAACACCATAATGGATATTATATACCATGTCAAGGAGGCTCGCACCCACTTCCCAATTGCTATCCAGTCTGAGGAAAATTGCTAGCATGGAAATAGTATCCTGAACCCATGGTCTAAAAATATCAAAATCATAAGGAAGCTTATGATTACCTTTCAATTTGTTTCTAACTTGTATGTTATCCTTAAAAAAATTATTTATGAAATAATTTTTCTCCCTTTCATCCACTGCTTCATGATCACTAGCAAGCTTTTCTATGTCAATGTGGATGTTTCCAAATTATTTGGTTGTAAACCCCAAAACTTTTCCAAGTTCTTCTACATTAATGGATAATAATTATTCTTTGCTATCTTTATTAACAATTTCTTTTTTTGTTATCATCATAATTTTGGGCACAGATAATGATAAATTCTGGGCAAGGGAAAATCTCATGTAACATCATGCGCCCTAATCCAGTTACCCACTTTACACTGTAACTATTAACTTGCATTTGATTTAAGACCTTATTCTTAGATGAAAATCTACATTCTGAGGTACGTCTACCATAGATTTTAGGATAATAAATATCATGGTATTCATCAGTAAAACTTAGGGTTTAATGCAATTTTGCATAATGTATTTTTTTATCCGATTTTTCTCTAGTGGTATTGGTGGTAGACATGCTTATATAATGTGAAATTGTTAATTCCCTCTTAGTCCTCCTTAATTTTTATTAATTCTTAAGTCTCTCAACCTTAAACCCAAACTTCAAAGTTTGAAAAAATAAGATTTTAAGAAATGATGAAAGTTGAAATATAGTCATAGGAATTCTATCTTTCACTTACCTATATTTTGATTCTTGAAAAGATTGATACTGATAGGCATGGATTGGCTTTGTTGGACATGGAACCCAAAAATTCCATGGTGCAGTGCAATGAGCAATCTAAAATATCCCTGTGAGCTAACCCTCTCACTTAAAAATAAAATCATTTAACACTTAGCAATAGAAATTTTACTTATTACTTTTTTTTTTTGAATATTAAAGTGAATGAAATGTCAACGTGTTGCCACCGAACTACACAATTAGTAAATTACACTTCCATAATGACACTTAGAAATAAATTATCAGTTGTTGATCTTTGTAAATCTAATGGTTATACAATGATTCTGGAGATTTGAGTTCACAATCCTAGTGCTCTGTGTATTTCATTCTTAAATGCAACTATAACAATTCATCAAATGTTCATTGAACGACTGAGTAATTTATGATACAAATAATAAATATGTGTTTTAAAGCTTTTTAAAACTTTAGTGTGCTAGGATTGGCATCAAGGCCAAGGGACCAGTAACTTAACATTGTAAAGGACTTAATAAAATGAATAATGATACTGTGAACCAAGGGAGAAGGTCAACAACAAATTAGAAATCAATATTTCGGTAAACCCTAGCAAGAGTGACAAATTTTAGTGTTTATAATTTTTTTGTCAATATGATGGCAACTTTATTTTTTCATTTGTATTGTAGCATTGCTTTATGTTTTAAATCTGCATGCAAATATTTCATAAATAGATAATACTTAATTTCTTAAAGGAAAAAGAACTGATTTGAATATTGAATAGAGTCATAAACACTAAACTCAGAAAATAATTCTTTACTATACATGAATAACATAGAATAACACAACCATTTATTTTATTACAACTGAATTAAAATGCTACATTATTGATATTCCATATCTTTTTAAAGATGAGTAGTTGTAGAGAATGCAAGCTATTGTTTTGTATAAATGACATATGTCACTTTACATAGACACAATTGATTCCAAGTTATTGCTCATGACAATGGATTACAAATTGATTTCAAGCTTCTTCTGGTGATAATGTAATACAAATGTGGCTCAAAAAAAAAATGTATAGGGCTTGCCTAGTGAACAATCTTGGGGAAATGGCAGCTATGAAGATACAAAATATACTTATTATGATTAAAAAATAGAGTCATGTAGAAGATGAGGGGTAGTAAATCTACTCCCATATTTTGCATGCAACCTCCATGCACTGGGATAGCACTTATCCCCATTAGAGCTCCTCATCTTGGTTCAAAACCTACCTTAGAAGTTAGGCGAACTAGATCAACTTCTTTCGAATTCCACCCATTCTAAATTTGAAAGAAATTGATCTTTTACTCTATAACTACATAACTAGAGGCAAGATAATTTAGAGTATCCCCAAAAATACCACATCATCTTCTTCCTAAATCCTTATTAACCCTACAAAATGAAAACCCTTATGATAATTCAAAACATTGCACTCAACGAATGATTTTAGTTGTGCTCACTATCCCTATTTATGAGCCACCAGTGTCACTACTAGCCCGATCCATGTTTACTTGTGAGTCATGTCATGTGTGAGGTTGGGTATAATGATAATCGTAGTTTGTGCAAACTAAAAAACCAACTTAATCAATTCATGTAACTTAAGCCTTACATTTACAATTAAAATGTTTAATTTGATTGACTTCTAGCTACATGCAATTTGTACCTCAAGCTAACAAGCTATCAAAATCTCCACTCAAATGATATGAAATCATTACAAATATTGTTTCACTTGATCACTAGATTAATGACATCATCATCTATAGTACATTGTGTAGTTTTCAATATAAAGTTGTCTAATCAATCACTTGAGATGTACATATGTCATTAATCCATGCCACCACCCATAGTACCACAACCACACTTTCTTCATAAATATTGAGAATTTCAATTAAATCAAATGTAGTACTTCGAGGCATTGAAAAGAGAGAATTAAATGTCTTGTTTTTCCTTAATCATTATCAATGTCCACTAATAAGTCACAATAAATTTCGCTCACTTATGATCATAACTATATGTTGATAATTACTATTAGTTTTAAAAGCCACAATTTTTAATTGAATGAAGTAAAAAGGATTTACAAGAATGGAACCATGAAAATTATTTTAATTTAAGTAGATAAAGACTAAAGTACATACTACATAGCCATCTTGGCCAAAAATCCACTAACTGTGACAACAAATCAGTCACAAAATACATATTACAAGAACCTTTATGTTGTACAATAAAATATATACACATGGCACATCACACAATTCATTACTTAAATTTTTTGTAACAATAGATGAGGCCATCAACCCTCAACCAGGTGTTTGAGTAGAAGGTGAATCGAAATTAACAAAGTAACAACAAAGAAGAAAAGAAAATCATCCAAAACCTTCCTCCAAAACTCTAGACAAATTAATGATTCATTTTTCATATCACACAGTAGACCACATCTCATATCAACTAGGGAAAGAGGCTACATTGTAGAAGAATGCGATTCAAGTTTTTGGAAGATTCCACCAATAGGTGCTAACCCACTTTCAAAATTGTAATGCTCTAGTGCCAACTCCAACGAAGAAATAGAGTAAATGAAATGTTGCAAATAATGTATTTCCAACGTCTTCACCAAATATTTATCGAGCAAAATGTCCATTCAATTAGACAAGAAAGTCGAAGCTACCTCAGAATATAGAGTATGGGGGTTGTTCTGAAGCCATTCCCTACCCACAATTATTCTTATAGCATCCTCAACCTGCACATAAGGAATCGTAAAAACCATACCCAACTTTCGTTTGTCATATACATTGTCACTTCATTTTTCCCAAAAACATTTGGGTAGCATGACACACCATGAAGACTCCATAATATCATAGTTAAATTGAGAATAGAGAAGAAAGAAATAAAAGCCAAATATATTATAAATGATATGAGGAACATCAAGTTGGTGAAGTATATATAGAAGTTAGAATGAAGACAATGACATCAAATACTCACACTTAACATTTAATTCACCACTTGATCATGGATGTGAAAATATTATTCTAGGTTACCTATGGGCTCCACCATCTTCATGAACACTGAAAAAATACATGTGTCAGCCTCCCCACTTCCCCATTGGGTTTAACCCATGTGCAACTTTCAACAATGGGGAGACGGGGAACGGTCCAGATTAAATCCGACACTTCACATCTATGTGCTCTTTACCTTAAGACCATTTAATTTTGCATAATCCTCAAACCAGATGGATGACCCAGATTAAGATGTCTTGCTTACCTTTAAAACATGTGCTTAAAAGGATCCTTTAGTAGTGAAGGCTTTAACACTACTCAACCTTATGTCGAAATATTTCCTTAATATTTCACAGCATGCTATAGTTCCTTCGATGGCTCTGATTGTTCCACGAGTCACTTCTCCACCTCCTCGTTGAGGGATGAGAGATCTAAGTGTGTCCCCCACGAGCTGGCGGAAGTGACCTAGATTAAATCTACTGCTTCACATCTATGTGCTCTTTACCTTAAGACCATTCACCTTTGCATAACCCTCAGACCAGATGGAAAACCTAGATTAATATGTCTTGCTTACCTTTAAAACATGTGCTTATTAGGCTACTTTAGTAGCACAAGATTTAACACTAGTTCCTTAATATTTCCTTAATATTTCACACATTTCTATAGTTCCTTCGAAAGTTCTAATCGCTCTACATGGCACTTCCTGCATCCCCATTAAGGGACGAGAAATGTAGGTGGTTCCTTGTGGGCTGGCGGGGAGCATTCAAGGTTGACCCACGTCACCCTATCTCAACCATTCATTTCTCAAACCCATCATTCACATAGGTCGAGGGGTCAGTCACCACGATGACTCCAAAGGCTTAAGTCATAAATTAAATGAACTTCAACTGTCAGTAGCCAGTCAATGATAAAATATTATTTTGGTTGTCATGAATTTAAGTGATTTAATAAGTAATAAAATGTAACCATTTATTTTTGGAAATATAACAATTCTAGTGTTATTCCAGAGGTTTCAATTCACAAGTCTAGTGCTTTAGAGATTTTCTTTTAGAATGCAACTACAACCATCGATCGAAAATTCACCAAATGCTCGTGGGTTATATTAATTTGCATTGACATCTAGATTTAGACATAATAAATATGTTGACTATTGTCCCCATTCTAGACACTTTATGAAGGAATTTGAATGTGCAGAAAAATTGTCACATAATAGAACAATATGTAATTGTAGCATTTGTATTTTTTCCAACCATGCTATGATTTTTTATTGGCATACCATTTTATTTCACCACTGAATTTTTTTTATTAGTTTGAGATTATATTTAATTCGCCAATTTTTTTTAGTTCATTTTAAAATAGGTTTAATTCACCAATGAAAATATATATTTTGGTTTGAAAAAAAAAAATTAATTGCCAACAAAAATATTTTTTGTTTTGAAAACGGGTCTAATTTGCCAATGGAAATATTTTATTGGTTTGAAAATAGGTTTTAATCACTAATGGATTTTATTTTATTTTTTGAAAAATTCCAATGCTCCATAATTTTCCACAGACTTCTAGTGATTAAAAAATATTCGCCAATTGAGATTATTTTTTAATCCCGAAAACTGAAAAAAAATTGCCAATAAAATTAATATTTTTATCGGGAAGTATACAAGATTTGCCAGGATTTTACACTTTTACCAAGGGGGGTTCTTAAATTTATCCCTGATTACTTCCTTAGTGATTAACCCAGCTATGCTTGTCCACAAAAAAATGTCATGTATCCTACTAAGCGTCGTCCTAAAAAATTTAGAATCCATCTCATTTGAAAAATTAGGGAACCAATTCCAAACATCCAGCTTCTTCCACACTAGGTTTTCATATTCAAGTTTTACAGAGTGATTATCTCCTATCAATTCTTCCATCCATAGATCCCTAAGTTCTCGGTCATTAATTTCTTCTAAATTTCCATGAATGTATGTTCTAGTGTCTTCAGTGGGTAGGACATTAGTTAGAATGTGTGAGAACGCACGCATGGGATCCATTTCATAGACTATCTAGGAATACCTTTTAAATTTAGGTTGGGGTCTCTCAAAGACTTCCACAATAGTGGGAGTGGCCATTTCTTTTCCTCAAACTAATTTTATATGCTTATGAAAAGTTGCTTCAACTAATAATCCACAAAGTCTAGATAATAGTAAATACATTTTCAAGCTTTGTCAAAAACTAGGGTTTGATGCCGATTATTTTTAATCACTTTCAAATCTCTTTAGCTCACTCTTCTTCTTCCTAGTTGTGCAAATGTGAATTAACTCAACTTGGTTTCTAACTTTGTCTTATGAATTTTCACTAATTTTACATTAAATGCATTCCAACTTCAAAAGATGATAAACACTTTGTAGAACACACTATAAACGCTAAAATGGTCCAGAATTCTCCAGTTTTACATATTTTCTATCAAAAACTTCTACAACATATTTAGAATGACACCTTACATCATATGTCGTCATGTCATAGCTTGACACCTCTTATATCAGGGGTTTGTTAGATTTCTCTACCACTGCTCTCCCTAAAACCATTGTTGGGTTTAGTTTTTAGAAGTATTTGCACTAGATGTAGATACAGATGCATTTGATTCATCCTTATTCTTAAGTTCTTCCTTTTTCTTCCAAATTTTCTCCATTTCCTTTTTAACCTCAATAGGATCAATTTTATTCATAGTTTTATTCTTTTGATCCAAATTATCTTTCTTCTCATTTTTTCTTCTATAGAATTTTGAAATGTGTCCTAATTTATTGCAAGTGTAACACAACATGTTTATGACCAAACTGATTTGTATTTAACCTTGATCTACACTAAATAGCTTTATGCCCAAAAGTATAATGTATATAGAAATAGACTTGAAAATATTGAGCCATTCTACCTGTATTGAATCTATTCATCATTGTCTAACTTCTACACTCAGTAGCTCTATGTCCAAACTTATTGCAAGAAAAGCATTGTCTAGAGAAGAATCCAACATTCTGATTAATTCTACTTCTATATTTAGTTGCCCTATGACCAAATTTATTACATGAAAGAAAATTCCATTAAAAGATGGATACCTTTGAGCATTTGGTTTTTGAATAGGAATCCTTCTGGTATTACTTATTTCATTATTTAACTATTTATTATTTCCTTGAATCTTCCTTTGATTGTCCACTTTGTTGGGAACCTAATTTTCCTTTGAACTTTGTCCTTATTTAAGTCCTACACCACTTTTATCCTTAGCTAGTTTCTGAAATGCAATCAACTCATAGAGCATTGTAGTACTTGTTTTGAATTTTTCTTCACAAGATTTTTCCTTCACTAGAAGTTAGATCTTAATGTTACCACTTCTTCTTCAAGCTTTGTGCATTCATCAATTTTTCTCTAGATTTCAACCTTTTGAAATTCTTCAATTCTTTTATTTTCTTCCATTTTCACCTTTAGTCTGGTGATGTCTTCATTAGATTTCTTCAATTGATCACTAACTTCTCTATGCATTTCTTTGAACTTCTTGATTTTCTCTCTTAATTTTTGGATGCATTCATTTGCTTCTTTCATGTTTTCCTTCAGATTTTCTCTCATCTTCACTTTTATCTAGATCCTAAAGAGAAGAATGGAGTTCCTTAGTTGCAGAGATCTCTTCTAGAGGAATAGGGTACTTTTTATTAGCCATGTGTTAAAACTTCAAGACCTTAGTTAAGTTGTTAAGCTTCTTAAAAGGAACCAAGCTCTGATACCAATTTTTGAACACATAGAATACGAAGAGGGGGGTGAGTCATTACTCTACTAAACTAATTGATTGCTAACCATCCAATTATTAAAGTATATCTAGCTACAACTGTATGTAAAAACATGGAAGTGAACATAACATCACACAACTCATAGACACTAGGATTTTTAACGTGGAAAAACCAATGTGGGAAAAAACACGGTAAGGTTTAACCCACAATATATTATAACTAGTCATAAAATATTATAGGGCACACTACCAAGACACATTGTCCTTAAAAGGCTCACAACCAGAGTACAAAAGGTATGACTCATTTCCAAGAATATGAATTGAATGGAATACATCTTTTGAGTGTTGAGTATAGTTCCAATTAAGCTCTGGAAGATAGAAAATCTTGCATTGGATTGTAGGTATATAACAACTATAAACAACTACCAAAGGCTTCACACCATATCACTTTGTTGCACATATTGCATCATCACTTCTTATCATCTATATCTCTATGTGTGTACATATGTTTGTATTTGTATATATGTTAAATACAAGGATGTTTCATATATATATATGAAATTTACATCTTCATACATCAATTAGGTTGGCACAATTGGATGTAAGCATACTTAACTCAAAATATCTTGTTGGCTTCAAAATAAAAACTTATTTGGTGCTCAAAGAAAAATATGCAAGACATAATTTAGGTTGTCCTAGACCTAAAAAGGAACACTTTAAACCTTAATGAAGTGTGCACCACATGAACAAATTGGCGAGAAGAAAATATACCATAAACCATAAGCCAAACTTCTGACATTTATAACTTTCATCTCATTCAGCTAAAATTATTGAATCTCTGACCATGGAAAAATCTAAGACCCTTGAAAAAAATATCAAAATTATATGAGTTGATGTCTAATTTAGAGTGATTTTGGACCAAATTACTGGATCAATGTAGCATAGACATAGTTTACCGGATGGGTAGATAATCAATCACCAAACAATGTTGGCATCAATGACAACAAAGAAAACAATCCAAAGGTCTCCTTCTTCATTCTTCCAACAAATGAAAGATTTATGGACATGGTTTTTCTGATATTTCACAATATTTGATGTTATTTTATCATAATAAATTTTGGTGTGGAGTTTGGAGAGTTTCCCTCTAGTTTGGGTAAAGTTTAGTTTGTGTTTGGGCTTCATATTTTCTCTCTGATTTGAGCAAAGTTGCAGCAGATGTATATTACTGTTAGAACCTATATGAGATAGAAATAATAACTTATTTCCATTTTAAAAATCAATAAAATATATTCTATTTCGGTTGCTTCAAGTTTCTAGTTAATTAATGGTGTTTTTGAAGCAATTTATTGGATACTCGATTTCTTAAATCTTATTTAAATTGTAGCAAGTTGTGGGTATTCTTTTCTATTGTAAATGATAGTATATTAATGTCAAAAATATGTTTCATTGCAGCAAGGTTTTTCATTTATAAAAAAAAAAATTAAAAAAGAGAAAATCAAAGTTTATGTTGCAATTTCATTTTACTCGATTTTATATTTTGGATGTATGAGAAAAATCATTGTGTAGAATTGAAATTAATTTAAAGGGGATATTACAATATCAAAATCTAGTTTCCAATTAATCTACCATCCCACAATTCAACACATATGCTCCACCATTCAACAATCCTATGGATGACATATCTTCACAAATCAAGACACTCATGCAAAAAATCAAAGATATACAAGTAGGGAAAACTAAAATGTCATACATAGTGCAAGATTTGTGTCCTTACTCATTTGATCAAGCAATGTATTTACTAACTCAATGGGTATGGGAGATAGTTAGCAAGTCAGTTCCATAAGACTTACTATTTGGACACAAAAAAATTAGTCACATAACAACCCTAAGGAGTAGGTACGTTCTTTTTAGTAGGCTTACCTCATCCCCTAAGGAATGATGTAATCCATGAAGATGGAGGGATCAAATACGCCATGCCAAGGAAATGTATCATCTTGACATGCCTAGCTTTGTACAAGAGAATTAAATCTTAATCTTTATGCCTCAACCAAAAAATAGACATGGTAAGTAACTTATGGGAGTGGTGTGCCACCCATGCACTACTTCAAAGAACATTTAAAAAGAAAGGATAGGTTGCTAAGACAAAGTAGTTAATGACAACTGTGAACACTACAACTCATAGATCAAATGTAAGCCACTAAAGGATTTATCCATTCCTGACCAACTCATTATGTTTGAATGAGGATGATGCTCAATATGCTATTCCTACCTATATATAAGCTACTTTCTTTTGATTTCACAAAGTTTATATAGACCACCAGTAAACGTATTTTTAGAGTCACTTACATGAGTTCTCCATTGCAGGATGTATCTCATTAGTAGGCCCTTATCTAAAAAAGACAAGAAAAATGCTATTTCTCTTCACCCAAGATCACACGAAGTGCAAGGGGAGAGGATATGTAACAAGTTCTGGGGGTGACCTAAAATTTTTGTAAACTTAAAGTTTTTCTCTTCACCCAAGATTGCACGGAGGGAAAGGGGAGTGGATATGCACTAAAAGTTTACACAAGCATGGAAAGCACAAAATACACTCATTATTTTTAAATCCTCAAAGGCAATACTAACTTCATTTTAGTAGCACCAAACTAAAGTATGAAGTTCTTTTTGTTCAATTCTAAACCAGTATTGCAATGGTAAGGATGTTTGGGTTCATTTTTAGCTAGCTTTGAAAGATCATAGCATTGTAAATTTTAAACCCAACTGAAACCTAGATATCCTAAATCATGAAATAAAGTATCATATGATGGGTTATATCATCCCATAAGTGTTTAAAAACACTTTTACAATGAAGATTAAATGGAACTTTGCTTCTTCACTTCAAGATTTTTCTCCTTCTCCAAATCTGCAAAATTAGTTAGCCTTACACAAAAAAACCATAAGTTAGTAAATGATCAGCAAGTGGATTAAATTGAAAAATCAAAGTAGATATGAACATTTTAACTCTTTTTTTTACATTACAATAGTGTCGTTGTTCCATAAAAGTGTCTCTCTATTCGATAGCAATAACACTATTGTATAGCAAAAGTTCCTCTATAATGTAAAAGTGATGATTTGGTGAATTTTGAAAGCACCTCTTTGTTGAACCTACAAAAAAACTAGAGTGATCAAAAGCACCATAATATCAAAAGTGTCTCTTTGTCAGGAAAAACAAAAGCATCGTAATAAAGAAAAAGTTCCACTATATAGCAATAGCGTTGTTGTATGGAAAAGGCACCATTGTTCTTCAAAAGCATCACTCTGGTAAACTGGAATAGTGTTGCCTTGCCTGCAACCTAAAAATCATGGGAAACTCAAGGAAAACTTGTCAAATTTGGTTAGTTCTACCCTCCTCCTAATGTCAAAATGTGAGTATAATCATAAAAAAATCTAAACACACTAGATCTAATAGATTCTAAACAATATATAAATAGTTAAGCTATACTCCTAATGAAATACTTGAAAAAATAGAATGAAGAAGCCATTTAAACATAAAATTTTAAAATGTTCATAAAGGAACCTAGTTAAATGCCTTAAACCTCATCCCATTGGGGGATTGGTGCTACATTGATGTGGAATTTCAGCCCTTTCCCAATCCCTAGATTGAAACAAGAATCTAAACAAATTCCATTGATGAAAATAAGCTAATATTGATGAAAACTAAGCTAAAAGTGGATGGAAAAGTTAAAATGGATGCAAGATGGATGAAAGTGAGTATTCAAATGTGTAGCTTAACTTTGCTAAAATGGACTTGTGGATCCCTTTCTCTCCAAAATGAGGAGTATTTATAGGAGAAAATCGTGAATGAATGGCTATGATTGATTTGATCAATCAATGGATGAGAAGCAATGAGAGGTGAAGGCATGGATCAAGGATTGTCATCAATGGATGATAATGCAAGTTGACATGGATCAAGGAGTTAATCAATGACTCTCATTGATTCAAAGAAGCTCACTTCCTAAAAATTAGGACATTTGTTACAAAGAATATTCCATTTTAGAGTTCAAATAGAAGTATATTCCAGGGGAATATTCCCTTGCAAGTGGGAGGGTGACAAAAAATAGAAATTTAGATAATTAAAATAAAGTTATAATTGTACAAATGAGGGAAATTAGGATGATCATTAAATAATTTATTTATTTAATGAAAAAGGGGGTTAAATGAAATTTAATTAAATAATTAAGTTTATTTAATTAAATGAGAGGACATAAGCAATTTAATTAAATAATTTGCAATACCTTCTTTAAATAAGATGAAAATTAGTGTAAAAGGGAATGAATAAGCCAAATAATATTTGATCATTTGATTAATAGGAGAAAATGATATTAAATTAAATAACTATGATTATTCAATTAAATAGTAAAAAACGAGGTTCAAATCTAGGATGAAATGATGTTAGTAATCAGCTCCATATGTGCAATATCAGCCAAGAAAATTTTAAGTGTCTACATTTTTCATGTCGTTCAAGCGAGGTGTTTGTTACATTGGTTCAAAGACTAATGCTTTTAGGATTTACACTACTTCTTAGATCAAAAATTTAAAAATTCAGGATTTTTTGGATGCCCCATTGTTGCCCTAGTAGGAGTTAAGTTGCTACCCTACCTCTTTGAGAGATTAGGATTTTTTTTTAATTTTTGGGTTGAGATTGTGACAAAGGCTTAACATTGATTCAGATGCAGAAAAACAGGCTTTGGGACATGAAAACAAGCTTATAAGCATGAAAAACACCTTAAAATAGGCCACCAACTTAAAAATTTATGAAAAAGGATTAAAATCCCATTTCCCCCTCAAATTAGGGCAAAAACCTTAATTTTTAGGCTTAAATAGAGGTGGAGGGGTCATTTTCAATTCATTTTCACACATAGATTTAGTGAAAATCTATTGATTTTTCTCTGAAACCTTGGAAAAATGTTTGATCGCGAGCTCCCACAGTACCTCATGGACATGGTACGAGAGTAATAGCGACCAAAAAATATAGGACCCCCAGTATGCAAATCAAATCTTTCATCATTTTTCATGTTTTAGGGAATTAAATGCTAGGTCAAAATGCTCAAAAAATAGGGTTATTGTATAGCATTGCTTTTGTCCCAGTCAGTGGCACTTTTGTTGAAGTAGTAGAATTATTGTAGATAACGTCTCTTATTCCTAGTTAGGTATAGCATCTCTTTTGAAAAGTTGACACTTTTGTAAATGGCAACACATTATATTTTAGGGTGCATCAATGCTATTGAATTAGTGTCACGCTTTTGCAAGCAACGTTGCTTTTGATATTTTGGTTTAGTGACACTATTGATATACTAATGTTCTTTTGTGAGGAGCATCACTATTTCCTTTTAGTATAGCATCACTCACACAATTTCATTGCACTTTTTCAAAGTGAGGCACTTTTGAAAATTAGGGTTAGAAACGTAAAATTTAATAAGTTTTTTGAAATTTTGATACGGTATGCTTCATTTGTGTAGGAGATCATTCATCTGATCTAGTTAAACGAGCAAAGACTAAGAATTTTGTCTTGCATTCACCATTTAATAGGCTAGGTGAGGATGTTTCTTAGAGTGATCAGGCTAGTATTTGTTTCACATATGCCTAAGATTAGGACACATTTGACTATGATGTCAATGTTGATTGAGCAGTGGCACTGTGAGACTTCATCCTTCCATCTTCCTAATAGAGAGGCTAAAGTCATTTTAAAGGATGTTTTGCACATCCTATGAGTGCTAATCCATGGAGAGTATGTTATTTATGATGTGCACACTAGGATGATGGCTTTATATGATTTTCTTGGTTTGGATACCCTCTGGGTAGAGAGTGCTCAAATCAATTTGCAAGATTATTGAGGGAAGGAACCTATGCTCACTTTTATTATTGGAGCTTTGATTTCTGGAGTGCAGATGAAAAATAGGCATGGTTGAGGCTTCAGCATTGGTTGGTGACTTTCCTAGTCATGGATGCTATTAGATATGACTTTCTTTGCTTGGGGCCCCATGATATTTTTGTCTCTATATCACGATATGCATCAGGTTGTATATATGTGAGAGTGGAGTATATGAGTTGGGGTCACACTTCTACATATCTAGGCTTGGGAGAACATTGTTGTGCTTAGAATGACTATCGCTTTAGTAGATATTGATGCAAATGATCCTATAGTATACCACTATGGATCCATGATGACACTCCACCATACAAGTCCAAGAAGTATCTTGTACTGGAGATGGGTTATTGATGACATGACAGTATTTCACTGGAGACCATGGTTGCAGGCACCCCATGGTATGTTGATCATGAGCACCTATTTTATGCTAGAAATACTAGATACATGTAAGGTCAATATCATTCTATGATAGAGAGGCACCTTCTAGATAAGATTGCTCGATAGTTTGGTGAGGTGTAGGATGTCATCCCTAGAGAGTACAGAGCTATATTTGCACAGAGTACTAGAGGGACCAGCTATGGTCCACATATTCCACCCTAGGTGGAGATAGATGATATTTGAGAACTCATCCCGTAGCCATGGGTGTATTTTGGTGGGCCATATGATGCAAACACTACGAAAAATTATGATTTCGGGTTTGTGTAGCATGCCCCTATTAGACTGATAGATGTAGTTGGTGGATTGGTGCTAGGCAGGAGTATGGGATAGGGATTAGGTAGAGGATAGAGTAGAGGGCACCAATAGCCTCTCCATGATGGATACTAGCTAGGGAATGAGGGATAGTGGCTAGGAAACAATGGATGGGTATCGGGTTATGAACGACAACAGTCAGGGCATGATAGATATTTGTTCGGTCATGTGCCATTGGTACATCCATTGAGGCCACCATCCCCACCACACCAGTATCCATAGCAAGGTTAAGGTCTCGATCCATGGGACACCCAAATTTTGGCACTCATTGCAAAGAGGGAATAACTACGGGAGCAGGTTCAACAGTTGAGAAGGGAGCTAGATTTATCCCATGCAGAGACTCATAGGGTCGTGAAAGAGCATGAAAAGGAGTGGCAGTAGAGGTAGTAGGTGGATTTATAGTTGGCTTAGGAGACAGGGTGTCTAGTTTTGTTGGAGGCTAGTAAATAGTTCCTTCCACATGCTAGATAGGGTAGTGTACCCATAGGTTTATACAGATATGTTATAGCTGAGGTCTCATATTATAGGACACTATACCATCAAGATGTCTCTTGAGAGTGGAGACATCTAGACTATTCTGAGAGGAGTATAGTTTCATCGAGTGGCTCGGTATTACATTTAGTTATGCAACACTCAAGGAGTGGCCACCATCATCCATAAGGAAGCCATTAGGACCAGTATTACCATGATGATAGATAAATCTGAGGCTAGCCTCACATTTTGTATACATATTTGGATGTACATCCCTAATTATTGATATGTATATACATTGATCGACTAATTTTTGATAGTCTCTTGTATATCTATTTTTTATGACATTTACACATTGATTCTAACTTTGTACCATCATAGTCATTTTTGATGAGATATATATGAGATGTCTCAATTCAATTATTATATAATATTCTATTATTTGATGTGATATTTCATATATTTCATGGATTATGTTCATGTATGGATGCACATGTTATGGATGGATACAAATGTTTATGCTATGGAGATGTTTCTTTATTTAGGCATATGATATGATGTAATGTATGAATTTATTTTGTGATGCAATGCAAGATGCAATGTTATGGATGCAATGCAATGGATGTTTTATGCTCTTTTTCTTTATCTTTTCGATACAACACATGCTATGAGATGGATGCATTTCCTTTTGTGTATTTTTTATGTTTTGATGTCATACTTATGATATTGTGATTATTATGGTATGGTTATGCAGGATGTATGTATACTAATGGTTTGTGGATGTAGGATGGATACATTAATATTTTTGTTGATTGTCATGATACCATGTGTTGGCTCCCAAAATTGCATATTGCAAACCTTAAGAGTATGCCAAGCTCTATGGTCAAGTTTAAAATTTTTTGGACAATGAACAAAGTCAACCAATATGGTTTGGAACTCCCTGCACCTCAGGCTCTACTAGACCTAGGTGGGTGTACCTTGATAATTAAGTAGATTATGAACCTCCAAGGTTGTGTGAACTCCTTAACTTTGATTATCTACTCCACACTAGCATGTAAATATGAAATAGACACAAAACAAACAACTACTACTCCTAATGCTTGAAATTAAAGTTTTTGAATTAGGTTTTATGAAGTTTTGTAATGTAATGGGTGTGAGCAGTGCCTTCTTTTGGGTAATGTAGTCAAGATGTATATGATATGTGTGTCCTTTTGGCTTAACTTGAACTATTTGGCACTTTCAGATGTTTATACTTTGTATAAAGGTGCAAGGTTGTTAGTTACCAGGCTCTTCTTACAAATCCCAATGATATCTTCCCAGGTTACTATGACTATTTGAAAGGATTTTATTTCTTACTTGAAGGAAATGAGTTAAGATGATTTATTTAAAAGGATTTTAATTCTTAGTAGAAATCAATTAAAAGGAATCACTTAAAAGGAATTTAATTCTTTAGATTGCAGAAACAAATCAACATGAATTACACAAAGGAAGAAAATGTGTCTTGATAGATTAAACATATGCTTGATACATTCAATTTGAATATCAAATGAAAAACACTATTGAGATAGCAAGATAAATTCTATAAATTAACATTAAGAAACAATTGAACACCATAATTGTAAACACTGAATTATAATTTCTTCTCCATTATATCACTTCAAAAAAATTTACAGTGCATATTGAAGAAGTCTTTGTTTCAAAATGATTTTCTATTCTTCTACTATATTATACTATTCACCTCTTATTATTTTAAAATGAGGTCTTGGTTTCCTTCTTATAGATGAAGGAAGTGACAAGCTTTAGACCTTTTCAAAATACCTCTTCGATTATCATAAACTAAATTTTAACTATCATTGTTTAGTGTGATTACATAAAGTAATTAGATAAGAATCAATTGCAAATTATAAAAAGATGAAATTTTGAGCATTTATGGGATATTGAAGTTCATTAATCACCATAAGGTACCAGTGATCTTCTAGATTTGGCAAGGTCCTATCTTCTTGATATTATCTCCAATGCTAGCCACTTCATAGATCCTAATAGTGTGTCTATTCCTCTAGAGGAGCCAAATATGTTTTCTCCCATTCATGCACGGTATAATCATTCGGCCATTTATACTCCTGAATCTCTATTGTTTTGGCCAAGTGGTTCTTCCATCTACCATTCAATAATTCTCTCACCTTTGCAATGAATTTTGAATATCCAAAATCTAATGCAATCATTCCATCCAAATTTGGATTTAAGCTCTGAACATTAATGTCATAATCTTGTTGTAGATAGGTAATGCAATTAGTTACCACCCGATTAAACTTGTTTTTCTAGCTAGCACAATCCTTTACTTGATAATTTTCTTTGAGAATTCTTGGTACAAACCAATATGTGATTGTGTTAGAAGATTCCATTCTAGCATTAATCTTTTTACCTTCCCCTAACACATACATAGACTCATCTCTCATCATCTTCACTATCCTTTCTATTGGTTTCAATGTTGCAAGGACACCAATGCTTCTTTGTAAAACATTGCATAATGTGCTCAATGTATGTTGGATGGGCTACCACTTTTTGAACAAAGGGTTTAGGATAAGAGCATGAATCTTCATTTGTTATATTTATTTGGATAAGGAGATATAACATTCATGCACAATTTCTATCTTGTCCATCACTATCTTGATTCTATGCTCTAAGACCTCTAATACACCATAAATATATTCTTTTACTTCTTTGTTGGCCTCTTCATTGCATCTTTTCAAATTTTATATTTCTTGTTTCAAATATTTGGTTTGCTCACTAGAAGCATTATCAAAATTTGGTATACTACAATTACAGTGCTTCTGAGAGGAGACCGACCTTTCAACTACTGCCTCAACTTCACATTTTCTATATATGATATGTTTACTTCATCATTCATACTTGTTTGAATCTTCTCATACTCTGTGAGTTTATTTTCCAAGCTTTTGAAAGTTTCTCTTGTGAACATAACAGAGTGCATAGTCACGGTGGCTGCTTCCAAAGTTGATGTATCTTTGAGGGTTTTAACCATAGTACTCCCCTTCATCTCTTGCACAATGTCTAGCAACTTAGGCTTTTCTATATTCTCTAGGTTTGAATCTTCTCATACTCTATGATTTTATTTTCCAATATTTTGGCAGCTTCTCTTGTGAACATAGTAGAGTGCATAGTCTTAGTGACTACTTCCAAAGCTGAGGTTTCTTTGAGGGTTTTAACCATAGCACTTCCCTTCATCTCTTGCGCAATGTCTAGCAAATTAGGATTTTCTATATTCGTTTTCTTAGCCCAAAATGCTAAGTTTTCAATTCTTGGACTGTAGCTTGTTCCACTCATGCTCTCTTCTGAATCAAACTCAGTCATTAGCATGGGATCTTCTTGGTTTCTCATTTGGTCAAGTAAGAACATTCTCTTCATATTTGTCCTTGGTGTGAGCAAGATATTACTTTTTAGTACTATTTTCGTAGCCTCCAATGGACTTATATTTATCTCACTTATCCTAAGTTCACTAAAGGTCTGGGAAACAATTTCATCATGATGGGACTCATCGAAACCCATCTTATTTATTCAAAACTTTTCTTCAAATTCTTTCATCTTTATTTTAATCTAGAAATATTTGAATTCAAGAGTCTGAATGAATTAATAATTTTCTATGAATCTATGGGCTGCTACCATTATTTCATTATCTTGCATATCTTGTCCACCTTCTGCATATGCATCAATTCTTTCTTTAGTATTATGAGATTTTGTTTCATAGGGTGGTTGATCAACTTCAATGTCACCTTTTAATTGTGTTAGTACACCTACTACCTCTTCAGTATCCCAAGGCCCTTCACTCATCGCATATGGCACTAAGGGTTCCTATTCTTGTACCTATTGCTTTTTGGCTTCTAGCTACTTAGGGGGAAAATCTAATGGGACATGTTGTACTGAAACCTCATCTTGGGGTTCTGATTTTACAAAAGTGCTTGGCCTATTGGTAGATATTTTGGTGGATTTCTATAATTCCTTTTGTGCTTTGTCCTATAATTTTTCAAACTGATCAATCATGAGATTGATCCTCTTGATGGGATTTTCTTCCTCTATGTAAAACCCTTGGAAATTATTATCAATATTCTTTCTTCTCTCCTCCAATTTTATTAATATGTCCTATTTTCTTCTTCTTTGATGTATATCTTGAGGAGTGAGACAATTCCTTATCACGTCCTCCTCATCGTCCACTTCATGGGTGATCCCAATTTTTGTAAGGAGTGTTTTTATGATAAAATTCATGTGACCCTCAGTGTCAAATACCCTCTCCTTCCTATATTTTAAGGGGTATCTTTCTCTTAGAAACTTCTACAATTCCTCAAGAGTTTTTGATCCAATGGAAAAATAGCCACATACTATTAAGTTGCGAAAAAGGTTCCTTTATTCTGTCTATGCATAACTTCCTTCTCCATCCACATCATCTACCACTTGAATTCTAGGAAGGAAAATCAGATAGGAAAAAATTTAGGAAAGATATGTGGGTATTAAAAATTGTAAGAGTGTTGTATGTAATCTTGGATACCCATGGCCAAGGACTTCCATAATTTTAAGTATAAAATCATCATAGAAAACCACAAAATCACTCTTTCTACACCTACTATCCCATATGTAACACTGGTTCTAGATAGGTAGTTGATTATCCTACTCATCTACCATACCCAAACACATTCCTTGAGTCCATCTAGTTCTATTTTGATATAAAATCAAATGGGACAACAAGGAGTAACACCTAAAAGTGATAGGGTATGTATCCTTATTACTTGCATAAATCCACCATACAATGATTTCTCCATAAATGAAGCAAATTCATACTCAACATTAGTTTAAGGGTTTTGAATTCTCATTGCCAACATCATAAGGCTAATTATCATCTTTTCTTTAGCATCTATCCCAAGAATTTGACATAAAGAAAACTAAGTTCTTTTAAAATACACCTAAAAATCATTAACATCAAATGGCTCGACACAAGAGGAGGAGATAGGTATTCTTTTGTTGTTTAGCCCTCTCTTCATATGCATGGGAACTTCGTTACTCCTATAATATTTTCTCAAACTATTATACTCTTCTTCACTCCTTTGAAGGTTGACTTTGGTAAGGGCCTATTTGCTTAGGTTGAAGCACTCCACAATGGTAGTTTTGGTAAGTGTTACTAGTGGTGAGCCATCTATCATTCTTGTTGTCTTGGTAGCTAGGTGGTAGTTTCATTCTAATACTCTAATAAATTTGACATCTCTGAAAACATTGGGGAAAATTAATTTGGCCAAATATAGAGTCCAAGGGTTTGATATTGGAATCTTATCATCTCTTTTCTCATAGAAGTATCAAAACAAATCCCACCCTAAAATAGGAAATGACTACATCCTGACACCCCTAAGATGTGTCCCTAAATTCTTTATCTATTGATTCAAGTAGAATATTTATTATAGACTGTTGTAGAGACCTCTTCTTAGGTTCTTCCTTCTTAATTTCACTTTTTTTGGGTGGCATGATTGAAACTTTTTTTCTCCTGCTTAAATTCTTTACACTTTCAAACTACAAATTTTCAACACAATGGATGTAGAATGCACTTACCTAGTGACACAATAGTTGCAGAGACTTCCTCTTCAGAACTTCTTAGCTCCTGGCATGATGAAAATTCTCTGCAAATGATTGATAAAAATGAGTGTTGAGTTCTAATTTTATCAACCTCTAGGTTTAGTCATTTCAACATTTATGTTGGCCTCATGTAAAATATTTCATAATCAGCTCATATTTCTATTTTGAATATCCACCATTGATCTTATAGAATCTAATGGTTCATGACAATTATTATAATTACTGCCATAATCAATATAAATTCCCTCACCAACTTGTACCGTAATACCACCATCAATTCTTTTGATCCATGTGATATGGAGGTGTTATATTATATGCTTTTCATAACCACCCCACTATACTGCTAGCTTTATGCATAATTTTTTTACTTTTATCTCGGTGTTTCCACTTAGTTAATCTTTCACTGCATATTGCATATCATATATATGACTAAGGTTCCTTCATTTCAGGATAGCGAGGAGCTTACCACTACACTACAAGAATTTTTTAAGTCATGAATATCCCATCACGAGATTGCGGTTTGAAATAATTCTTCATCACCATACCACACAACCTTCTCAAGAAATAATTTGTTCATTGCAAGATGGTGGGCTAAGTCATTTCATACTACCATACTACATAGATCTTCATGCTTTGTATGTTTCTTGTTGTGGGGTAGCAGTTTAAGTAATATGACACTGCTATACCACACATTTTCTTTAGTGTTGATATCTATTAACTATGGTAAAACGTGTTAATTTCTAGTGATTATAGTTTTGAGTGTGTCACCATACCACATGGATTATCTTTTGTTTTTATGGTTCACCATGGGTATGTGGTGTAAGTTAATTCTGACCTCCAAGCTACATTCCTCCCAGATGAATGTCATGATATGGTGGTGCTTGATTGTATCCTACATTTTATCTCGCCATACCATTGAAATTCTTGGTAATTGATTGATTATTCCCGTGGGATTGTGGTAAATGGAATTTTCATATACTTAGCATCTAAAATATTATGGTTTAAGCATATATGGTGGATTTCCTCAAATAATATAAGGATTTTTCAGTGTTAGTCAGACCTAAAATTTTATTCACAAGGTGATTTTGTTTATGGATTTTGGACTTTTGCAAGGTTATGGCTTCACATACAGGATTTATAAATTTTGGAGGTTGTAATAGTAGCTCTTATTGGGGATGAATGGTGGTTAAGGCATTGCAAGAATATATAATTATTCTTTGGGATGTAGACCATGGGTGGGAGATGAAAAATAAAAAAGAAAAAATCCTAAACTACTATGTGTGGAAATAATTTAAGAAAATAATAATTTTAAGAATTTTCCATGCACTCACAATTCCTATTCTTCACCAATCATATTTTTCAAGTAGTATGAATCCTAATCACACTTTCCAGTGATGAAAAATGGGCCCAACCATAGTGCTTCAAACTTCCCATGCTTTCCTTTGTCTTGGTTCCTCAAATTCCACATGAGAACCATGTTATCGACCTTAAAATTTATATCCTTTCCTTTTCTATCAAATAGATGCTTCATTTTTAACTACATCTTATTTTTATCTTGAGCTTGGGACTTGATTTCATCCAATTTGGCTAATTGTTCCATCCTCTCTTCCATGGGCTCAAGAATGTCCATAAATTCTTGTAAGATGAACTTGTAGACTGGTAAGGGGTTATTTATTGGGAGTCTAGCTTGGGTTCCATACACCAATTCAAAAGAGGATTTTCTAGTGGCCTTCTTTACAATGATTCTATCTACCCACAATGTCAGTCTTAATTTGGAATCCCATGCCTTTTTTTTGTTATCCAACATCCTTTTGATTTTTTTATGGTACTTTTATTACTAGATTATGCCTTCCCATTTGCTTGAGAATGATATGGTGAGGCATGTATGAGATCATTATGCCATGTGATTCAAAAAAAAAATTGAATTCATCTTACCTAAAGCACATGCCATTTTCTATGATCAGTCTAATGGGGACTCTGAATCTAGTGATGATGTTTTCCAGTATGAAATTGATCAAAAAATTGCTAGTGGCTTATTTTTATTGGTACTACCTCTATCCATTTTGTAAAGTAATCAATGGCCACTAGGATCCATCTATGTCTGCCACTAGATTTATCAACAATTTTCCCTATAAAATCAATTCCCCATTGATGAAAAGGGGCTTCAATTTGCATGGGTCTCAATGATAGGTGTCCATGGTAATTCAATTTTCCAGAAAATTTCTGACATGCTTCACATTTTCTCACATATTGGTGGACATCATTGAAGATTTTAGGCCAATAATAACTTACCCTTAATATCTTGTGGGCAGTGGTTTTTACTGAGAAATTCCCTCCACATACACCTTTATGCATTTCTTTTAAAATATGCTTTGCTTGTGTCTCATCTAAGCATATCAATAAGATACCATCCTTATTTTTCCAATATAGGTCACCATTCACAAAAAACATATTTTAATGCTTTTATTTTTAAAGTCCTTTTCCGATTGTCATTCAATCCCTGAAGAAATTTCATCTATTTAAGGTAATACAATATATTTGTGTACCAAGGCATGTGTTCAATGTTGGATACCCATGTTTCTTCCATATGATAGATGTGTGTTGCTTCTAAATTAGATTCAATCATCATTTTTTCTAGGCCATGTCCTCTTACCAATTTTTTAATTTTCATATCAATATTGAATTCTTGAATTTGATTTATCCATCTGCACCTCCTTCCTGTGGCCTTATTTTGTACAAACACATATTTAACTACAAAATTTGGTACATATGAAATTACTTTTGTGCCTACCAAGTAAGGCCTAAATTCCTTGATTTCCTTTACCAGTGCATAGTCTTTCTCCTCACTGATATCATATTTCAATTATGCCCCTTGAAGTGATTTACCAAAAAAATGAGATAGGCTACTCATACCCTTCTATAATATTATAGATGCAACTATATGAAATGATGCAAATGAGAAGATTTGAAATGGTTTATCAAAGTCTAGGGATTTCAATATGGTGGCTTCCTTTATTTCTCTCTTAATTGACAACAATTCACACCCAATCACTCTTTGTAGCATTGCCTCCATGTTAGGAAGGGGATAATTATCTTTGAGTGATGAAACTGCTACCTAATTTATCTTTCAACTTAATTAGGTAGAGCTGAGATAGCATAATAAGTAAAGATAAAGGTACACATTCAGTTCTGCTAAGCTCCATTCATATGCATAGAAGTAGTTATCAAATAAATTGCATTTTATTATGCAAATGTATACAAGAGAAATATTGCACAAATTTTGCACAAATGTTGTCTTTTATTGATAATTACAAATGAATGGTGTCCCACACAAGCTGTGGGAATAACTATTTCAATACAATATAAGACATAAACTATACATTTGAAGAAATAGAAAAGAAAGAGCATATGGAAAGAATAGGGATTCATCATTTCCTGAATGGCGAACCCCAAGGTTGAATTGTTGCATCCTCGCTTCAGTCTCTCTCACTTGGTTGCTTTAGAAGTTGACCTGCTACTACTTGAAATTACTACAAAAGATGAGAAAAGTTGTGTTAGAGCTCAAGACCCATATTCTCTACAGATACTATATCAACAAATGTATAGTTTATTCTCTTAAAGCATTGAAACAATTTTGCAGCATCTCATATATCAAAGAAGAAGTAGAGGATTATCATCAATATCCATCATATTCTGATCTTCATTATTTTTTCTAACATGTTTGTTCACTGTGCAAGTATAGGTGAAATTTTCATTGCTAGATTATTTTCATTGCATGTGGAGTAAAATGGGCTCCCACAAGGGTTGAGCCCAACATGCTGCCCTCTTGTGTTTTTTAAGAGGGATAAGAATTTTACTCATCTCAAATATTTTCTCAATTGATTCACCATGATCAAGGAAGTAGTTTTACAAAGCTCAACAATGACTAATCATTCATGAGAATTCATTATGTGCATAGATCTCCATAATGGAACAACAATTCACAAAGTCTTGCACTTGCATTCACATCAAGGATCAACTTCTCATTTGAGTGGATGGTCATAATAGTAAAGGTAGTCATGATTGGATTCCTTCTAAGGACATAGACATGACATCAAGAGCACCCATGTGTGTATTGTCATAAAGGAAAGCATTGTGTCCATGGGAACAAAGTAATATAAGAGCATGAGACTTGATCAAAAAATCAAATGAGCAAGATAAAAGGTTAAATATCAAAGTATAAATGCTCAGTAAAAATCTCTTGTATACATGTTTTCAAAGCAGTGATTAAAGAAACAGTTTCAGACTTGAGCAAGGAATATTAAAATATTGCAGTCACTTTGCTAGGACAATGTAGAGTCATGAATAGAACATAATATAGGAAAGGACTAGTGCAGAGATAAAGCCATAGCCTTTTAATAAGAGTTTTCTAGAATGCAATATGCAAGAGGAAAAAAACCTCTTTGAAGGCAAATGAAACCCAAAATGTGAAAATGGGATTTCAAGCCACAACCTCTCAGAAATAGAGCATGGAAGAAAAAATGGCTACACAGAATGGAGCCTTAAGGGTTTTCAATTCTTCTTCCAGAATGAAGCAAGAGGGAGCTCAAGCTTCAAAAAAAGTTCAAACCCTCAGTATGGTTATGGCTAGGGTTTTAACATATAAACCTTCATTTGTGAAAATAAGTGAAACCCACATACATGTTACAAAAATGAAACTCCTCACAATATGAGGTTGAAATCATGTGAGGCCAAGCAGAAGAACAAGGAACTTATTCTTTTATGTAAGGGCCGGGCATATTAAGGAGGCTTGGCTAGGATAGTAAAGAAGACCCATAACAGAGCATGGTGAAACCCTTGATTTCCTATTGAAAATGCTTAGAAACCCAAATTCTTGTAAGTAAAACTCATATACTTGCAAAAATTGAAAGCTCAGTTCATGTTATTGAAAGAGAAATACAAAAATGGAAACACAACTTGCATATAAACTTCAACACTTCCAAAAAAAATTAAAAGAAAGACATAGAAGTTTCATCATTTCTAGTATAGAAAGATACAGAGAATAGAAAGCTTTCATCATAAAGTCTGAGTGTGAATAGATCTATAGAGAGAACCAAAACATATTCATCATTTCTACACAAAAAGAGCTCATGATAGTATTTTTTTCCACATATATTGAAAGGAAAAATGCAAGTTTATACAGACAGAGAACTTACCCAATCTCGTTTTGGTAAATTTCTCATAGAATATGCATGCAAATTTCTAGTTGAAACCTCTATGGAGGCTCGAGTCAAAACCCTATGTCGGCGAATTGAAGAGTCTAGAAAGTGCAAGTGAAGAATGAAAATGCATTGTGCAAGTTTGGCTAAGTTTTGTCTTCAGGGTTTCAACCCTAAGTGACTGCCAACTTAAGGCATTTTTTGCTTTCTTTTTAAACATTGAAATAAAATTAATTCTCCTTTGTGTTATGTCGTCATGCTAAGTGTCTAAGGGTCCCCTTTAAGACTAATGTTTTTAACATTGACTCACCAAAGTTGGTTGAGTCATGATGCCTTTATATTTTGCACCAAAATTATAATGTAAAACATGGATGAAATGGCAGTTTATAAACCATTTTAATTAATGTTATTTATTGTGCAAAACGAGATAAGAGCATGTGTCTTCTAGTTTTAGTCAAAGGGGGAGATAGTTGAGGATTGATGAGTTGCGCCAAGAATGTAGGGGTGGTTTTGACTTGGTTTTGGAGGGAAATGAGAGCATCTAGGAGCAGTTTATGATTTATTTATGATAGTTGAGGTCAAGGCTTGACCTTTTCTTCACCTTTGAGCTTTTTTAGAGTGGGTTTAGGGGCTAAATTTTAAGATTTTTGGTTATGCACGACCAAGGTATTTTGTAGTCCCTATTTTTGTGCAACCATTTGGAAAAGTATAAAGTAACTTCAATTTTCATTTTTCAAGTTATTTCTTATCATATTTTTGCTATATTGTTACTTTGGAGGTCCTTTTTAGTAGAAGACAATATTTGTAACTCTCTTTTACAAACATGTATAGCAGTTTACACCTTGGAATTCGATGAAGATAAGTAATTTTTGCCTTCTCATTTTTTGTTTTATTGTGTGCATTTGAATGATTGATGCAATTACTTGTGAAGTTGTCTCATTCCTTTTTGTTGTGTCTCATTAGTAGTATGTTTTTACAAACAATATGTATGTTGTAGGTTGTGTTAAAATGTAAGTGATTCAAGTTGTGAGGAGTGTATTTCTTCCTTCTAGAATTGTTAGCATTAAAGCCTTCTTATGAAATATTTATGCAAAAGAATATAGGCATTGAGTTGTGCATGTCAAGCTTTGTTGTTGGTTGAAACTGTGTGTATAAGAAACTTTATAAGTTTTAGATAATATTTTGGTGCATCACCTTAGGAGTTAGTCTTTTAGTTTATGTTTCTTCCTTACCCTTTCCTCTACAAAAAAAATTAGTTTAGTAGTTTCTAGGCGAGTACCATAAGAGCCAGCTTACTCCAGAGGTTAGCTTCCAAAATTTGAGCCCACAATTAGGGAAGCTTTTCAATGTTTCAATAGTAGGCTCAGTTTACTCAGCAAAGGTGCATTATTAGGAGACAACAAAGACATTCAATTTTTTGAAATCCACACACAAACTTATGTTTCCATTTTTCTTCCTTATCGGTACCAAGTTTGAAACCCAAGAGTGTATAATGGGTTTGATAATGCCGCCATCTCTAAGATTCATAAGATCTTCTTGCATATTTGGTGCTAATGTGGGGTTTATGGGATTCTATTTTTTGTCTAAATGGTTTGGCATCAAGCTTCAATGGAATTTCATGTTGGAAGAGGTCTTCTCTATACACTCTTTGGTCATCATACGACCAAGCAAATATATGCTTATATTTTTTGAGCAAGGCTATAAGCATTTCTCTGACCTTAGGATAATCCTTTTTCCAATGTACACCCTTTTAATAGTCATTTCAGTAACAATATTGATTTCCTCAATATCTTCGTGTTTAACTAGTGTTGGATTCAAATTAAATATTTAATGTCCATCGAATACTCTTTCTAGGGCTACAAGGCCTTTTAGTATTTTGTTTGTTCTAATCTATACCACCTCCTACCTAAAGATAGTTCCTTTACCATCTACCACATTGAAAAATGCATTAAAATCTATTTCTTGAAATTCATATTGATCTATGCAATAAAGAAACTTAATTAATTCCTCATCATCATCAAATGCTTGCTAATTATAAATATTATCAAGGATTGTAGGCCTAGTTTTGAATTCCACTTCCATTGTACCTGCCAAGGTAATATCATCCTTTTTTAGAGAAATATTTGCCAAAATGTATTCCATCATGTTTTTGAATCTCTTCACCCAATCTATTGAGAATCCATCAAAAAGTTTTATGGTATCCCAAACAACATTTTTGTATTTCTTTAGTCTTTTACTTTTTTAAGAATACTTTGTTCTAACTTGTGAGACAACTAATTCAAAGTCTCCATATACTACTAGCAGTTTTATTCTATACCTTGTGGAAATGTTTAGGCATAACAATAACTCCTCATATTCAACTATGTTGTTGGTACATTCAAATGTTAGTAAGAAAGAATAATTGAATGTTTTTCCTGTTAGTGAGATAAACACTATTCCTACTCCATTTTTACCTTTTCTATAGGGACAATCAAAATACATTTTCCAAACACCATTTTCATCAAGCTTAGATTCCTTATTAATTGGATTTTTTTTTTGTAACTCAGGTTGTGAATGCTCAATTATGAAGCTTCCAAGATCCACATCACAAAAAGAGTTCATTTGATTTGGTCCAAGATTATCTATAATATGTTTAGATCTTGGTTCCCTATACAACTAACCTCTCTTCCATTTATTGGTATTACATTGCATATGACAAGTCTAATTGGACATTCCCCTGACTGCAACAATCCATTTTATGGATAAAAACATGCCATAATATGGATGAGTTTCTACTTAAATGATGTTAGCACTATAAGTGGCTTTAGAGTACGAAGCCAACTTGAATTCTACATCCCATATGACTCCAACAATAAGGATAGATCAATTTTCCATTACATAGCATTTCTGATATGTAGTGTCCACCCACAAGCCTAGTACCTTCATGACCACCATGGACATGATATTTATTATTGCTCCTGAGTCAATCATGCAATTTTTCACCATTTTATTATTGATTAGTAATGCAGTGTAAAATGTATCTACTTGAGAAAGATTCTTTGTCAAGGTGTCACTAAGATAAACCTTGGGTGTCTTTATGATTTCTTGTCCAACATTATTTACCTTGGTTTCACCTTTCCTTGATTTATCTTTGTTCTTGTTTTGATTTTCATGCTTGTTGGGTATATTTGAGATCAATTTGAGGGAACTATCTCTATATCCATCCACCTTCATCATTTATAATAGTGGCACAAACATCTTGACTGGTGCATTAATCAAACCAAAAGGTACCACTATGAACTTGTAATGTCCATATCAAGTTCTAAATGTAGACTTCAAAATATCTTCTTCTTTAATTCTCAACTGACGGTACCCTGACCTGAGATCAATTTTGCAGAACATCATTGCTCCTTTCATTTTTTCAAACAACTTGTAAATCCTTGGGAGTGGATACCGGTTCTTGATGGTCACCTTGTTCAACATTTGATAATCTATACATAGACACAAAGTTCCATCCTTCTTCTTCACAAAGATGACTAGTGCTCCCTAAGGAGACACATTGGTCTTATAAGCCCTTTGTCCAAAAATTCCATTAACTAGGCCTTCAACTCATAGAGTTTTGTGGTGGTCATCTAATAGGATGCCTTGGATTGAGGCTTAACTCCTAGAACAAGGTCGATAGAAAAGTTGAATTCTTGCTTTAGAGGGAACTTCGTAAGTTGATCAGGGAATACATCTTGGAACTCCTTGAGAATAGGATATTCATATAAATATGGTTCCTTACTATCAGGATTACTAACATGCACAACATAAATTGCACATCCCTTTCGATGAGCCTTCTTGAGCTGCATCACAGAAATTTTTCTAAGCTCTAAGGGTCTCTACATTCCACAAACCTGGACTGGGTTTCCATAATAATCCAGATAGTTGACCTTCTTATCCTCATAGTTCACTATAGCCTTATGCTTAGTTAACCAATTTATTCCCAAAATTACATCATATGAGCCTAAACGTGCCACATACAAGTTGACTTGAGTTTGAAAGGTTGGAAGCTCTAACTCACTGCAAAAGAGATAGGTATCTACCCTCCACTCTAGTTGATTACCATATTGGACTGTCCATGAATTTTCCATGTATCCAAGTCTAATGGGTATCTTGGATATTATTCTATGATCTATAAAACATTTAGTAGCTCTAGTATCAATTAAGATAGAGATAGATTGGCCATAGAGCTTACCCGTCAGCTGAATTGGAAAAGCCTAATAGTCTTTCTACGTGTTGTCCATTGAAGGATGGATCTAGTGATGCTAAGTCTGATAATAGATTCCTTCCTTTAATGACTTCAATCACTAAGGAAAATTTGAGGAAAATAATTTCCCCCACAAGTGTAACATCCATCATGAGATCCTTTGCGACCTCTTGGCTTGTCCTCTCTAAATACCTTATGCTTATGGTCATCTTTACCCTTGCCTTTTTTTCCTTCTTGTTCTTTCCACCATTACCATATTCACCCTTCTCCTACAACTCACTTCCCCTCTTTATATTATGGATCTGATAGCCCTTGTCTCCTTTATGAAATTTATTTTTCTCGTACCATGACTTAGAATTGGAGTATCTACAAAGATTAGAGAGTTGTTGCAGTTTCTATTCCTATTTGGTGGATTTTAGGAAGACTTCATTCATGGTTTGAGGTTCATGCATATCCACCTTAGCTCCTATGTGGGGTCTAAGTGCCATTATAAATTTCTGGATACAAAACCATTCATCTCCCTAATACTGAGGAACATACTTCAATAGGTTGGTGAAGTTTTCCCAATACTAAATCATAGTCATATTTCCTTGGGTTAAGTTTTGAAATTCTATCACTTTCTTGTCAAAGAAAAGCTATGGTAACCATCTCTTCCTAAAATATTCAAGGAATAGTTCCCAAGTGATCTCAGTAGGTTGAAGATTTCATTCTAACTTCTTATTATCCCACCAAGTTGTTGCTTCACCTGAGAGCTGATACGTGGCCCATACTACCTTAGTTTGTTTAGAAAGGTTATGGAGCCCAAAGTATTTTTCCATTTCTATAATCCAAGCCTCAAATTTTTCTCCAATAGCCTTACCATCAAACTTGGGTAGTGCTACTTTTTTTAGATCTTTCCCAAGCTCTTCCTTAATTTTTCCATGTGAACCTACCCCTGGACCAACGTCTCCTTGATTTCCTTTTGCATTCCTACAGTCCTAGTCCGCATGTGTGATGTGGAATTCTTGTTCTATGTGATCCATGTGAGACTCTTGCCAATTTAGAAGATATACAATTTTCTCTAGCCTCTTGTTAGATCCATTATTAGAACAACTACCACCCATCTCTTGCCTAGTGTTCACCATGTTGTACCACACTTATCTTGCAGCACATTCAAATTTTTTGCATCTCAACACAAGGTTCTTCGAATAAACATTCTTATTCTACTTCACATAATTTTTCATATGCATACATCCCTCGTTCTAGAAGACATACACATTCATGCATAATACACACATTTTTGAGTCCTTCATTTAAACACACCCAAAAAAATATTATCTGATTTTATTTATATTAAAGGTGATTCAATAGACCTTTATTTACAATAGGCTTCTTGTTACATCATTCCAATTTATCAACATCAAAAAGAGGGCATTCCTCTAGGTAATAATCTAAATTTACATCAAATTTTACAGAAGAGGATGGTTGAGCACGCAAGCTGTACTTTTCCTCTTTAGTCAACAAGGGTGCATTGGGTCCACACCCTAGAGGTCAATCTCAGATTGCAAAAATCTTTTTTATCTTTTGATCTTAGGTGTTCACTTCTCCTCAATCTTCAAGCCTCTCTCTATCTTGAGTTGTGTAAAGGCCTGAGCTAGAGTTTCATCGTCATGAATTTCCGATTGAACCTTTGTCTTGGTGTTTTCTTCCCTTACATCATTCTTATGTGAGGTTCTAATAGTTTTCCCTTTCCTTCATCCTTCCTTTAACCTTCCCATTCTTGCACTCAATCCAACTTTGATTAATTCTCAGGACAACTAAATTTTTGGTCAATGGTCAACTACCCCTAGTCAAAATATGGTAGACTAAAAAGGCCTAGAGTTGAACCCTAAGATCTAATACCAAATGTAATAACCCATTCTAAATTATTACTTAATTAACATTATTGTAAATGATAGATGAATATATTCCAAATTAAAAAGAAATAACTAGTGGCTAAAGTCAATCATAGCTACACATGTCCATTTCAAATGAGTAAATATTTCATATATTCACTTCAAAAGTCAAATTACAATATTAGGTTTGACTTGGCTCCTAAGGCGACAAAGTCATTACATTGTACACTTTACATCAAATACATGAATGTATTACATCAAGTTACATCTTAGACTATAATAGTCTTCTGAACAACTAAGGTTATTCTTTGACGCTAGCCTCCACTGGTGGACGAGAACATGGTTGAATCACTTTACCACCCAACCACAAAGCTTATGCTTCCTTAGAATTCTTTTGAATTGAAGAATGCCCCACCCTAGATGAAAAGTTTAGCAAGAGAAGAATTTACAAGGTGGAATCTTGTGCATGCCCATACATCAACATGCAATTTCTATCTACAAGTTGAAAAGAAAATGCAAGATCTATGCTAGGAATGACAAAGAGTGATATCACAGATGTCATACATACAAAATAAACTATATATTGCTTGGCCAAGCATATCAAATGTGTTGCAACTATAGAAAACAATAGGTTGTGGTAAAGAAAATCTATAATGTTTGAACTCTATTTTGGCACCCTTCCTGGAAGGTAACTTTCTACAATACAAAATCTCATAATAGCTATCTACCCTCTAGCAACATCTACCCTAAGGTTCTCTAGTCTACTTAGGTATCATTGTTTCATTCAAGTATTAGAATATTCTTCTCATATATTTCTTTGAAAATAATAATCAAATTACTAATTTACTCTCTAAATAGAAATTAGATTTATGCTTTAAATAGAGTAATTTAACAACCAGTCATATCATTCTTATGACTCACATTTACTTTTCATCATAAGCATTATCCATTTTGAAATGAACTAAGAACAAAAGAAGGTATGTCACAATTATGTGTATGTACATAGATGAAGTCTATGTGCAACAAATATATGTGCCTAATTAAGTTTTTGATTTGTGCATACATTTTGAAATAAACCATTAAATCAAATTGCAATCATTAAATAATATTCCATTTGATGTTTCTTTTTTCAAAATAAAGAATCTAGAATAAGTCTATATTAAGAATTTCATACATACAGTTGTTTCTTTTGCATTCTTCACAAAACTATGATATTCTAACATTGTTGTTTACATGTGAGCATTCATCATTTAAATAGAACCAGTATTGTTTCCTACTAAACAGTTATAAGACAAGTTGTTTCATAAAGAACATGAATTCACTATTTACAACTATTCAATGTTGTTCCAACTAAACAATTTAATGAACAAGAATATTTCCAGCTACAAAGATAACTTTACAACCAAAACAGTGTTGTTTGCAATAGAATATTCACTATTTACATCAATACAATGTTATTTTAGAATAAATAGTTACATTTAATGTCATAAAATGTCATTTTCCAATAAAACATTCACTATTTGCAATTACTCATCGTTGTTCCAAGTTGTTTAGATGCAAAATGAGAACATTACAATTTAATGTTCATTGTTTAAAACAAAATGGGTTCTTTCCACAATGAAAAGAAAATAAACAATGTTGTTTTGCTAGTAACAAATATTTTCTATACCTTCTCATTTGTCAATTTTCAAGCAAGCCCAAAAGATTTCACAAAAACAAATACTAGCCCAACTTGATACATGAAAGTAGAATGCCCCATATTCAAATCTTTGAACACTTTTATTACTAAAATTCAATGTGCAACTCTGAATAAATGAAATGAATCTAAAATCAACATGCTCATTGATGTAAAACTGGGGGTATGTGTAGGATCATGATTGGCCAAAAAGTGGCAATATGATGGGTATGTGTAGGGTATGTGGCTGACGAATTTTTTTTACCCAAAATTGATGAAACGAAAAGGGTTTTTAAAGGAGATTCTCAGCTTTCCACCAATATAATTTATGCTTTACTTTGAATTTAATAAAGAATTATTATTAATTTTCTATTTGAATTACAACTAAAGTCCTAATTGATAGGCTGATTGAAAAACATATATAGCTTTCAAACGGTATCATCTTTTTTGAATATGAAACATGCATCAGATTCTATGATTTACATACTATAGGATTAAAAAAATAATAATTGAATTTCATGAAGTTTTGTCCAAGTTAAGGTGGTCAGACATACAAGTTTTTATATTTTTTAAAAGTTGTAATAAAAAATTCATAATTAATTATTTACTTGGAAAAAAATTAGAAAAAAATATGCATCACATCCATACATGAGTCCTTTACTTATATCTAAAATATTATAAAAAAATATTATCATTTTATTGTGGTTAGAGTGGTCAGACAAACACCTACTTCTTATTTTTCCCTGAAATTTAAGTACTACTGCATTGAAATTTCAAATTTTTACCAAATAGATTTTTTTTTAAAAGAATAAACCTAGTAGTTTAGAAACTACATTTAATTTTCTACAGATTCTATTCTTACATATTTTTCAAATAATATAGATAACTTATTTAAATTTTTACCTCAAGTTTCCTAACTCTGATTTTTTTGAATTTTTCACCACTTAAGGTCCTATCTTTTTCCATGATGATCCTGCACATACCCCTAGAACAAGTATTTTGGTCAAAAGATAGACATAGAAGTTTTGATTTCTAAGCCAAACTCATGCCATTTCAAGTTAGAAATAAACAATCATAGGTCACTTTGGAATTCAACCATTCATATAGGTCTGGTGTTTTTCTTTCTTAGTAATAAGAGTCATATACAACTATGTCCTTAGGGCATTCTGGTTTTACACCACTCATAATCAACATGCATACTCATATCGAACATAGTTATAAGGAAACAACCCTCTGATCATGTAGATCGAAACCTACTTTGGTTTATTTAATTTTAACAAATATTTCACCACCATTCCCATTGTAACATGGCGGCATTATAGCACATAAAATATAGTCTCAAGCATTTTTTTTAGTCGTTCATTATCAACTTAGCTGATAGAGAGAATACGATACATGTGGAAACAAGACACAAGGTATGATACCCTTACGCAGGATTGATAGTCTATCCTCTATAAATTAAGCAAACATAAATACATAGTTAAATTAGATGAAACTCTGATTATCCATTGAATGGCTAGCACTAAGGTGCAAGCATAAGGAACAATCACATTTGAATAATTCCAAGCCTTGGCCTAGCTCTGTGAGCTAGCCGATAAGGCTTAAATAAAACTCATGCAATGTTGGCCATTGGCCAAGCAACCCAAAACTAAGATCAACTCCAACATAATACTTGGCTCAAGGGCCTAGTTTCTCAATAGGAAATCTACATTTTACATTGTTAATGAAGCATTCAATAAAATGGGAGAATATCATTAGTATGTTGAAGAAAAATGATAATAGAAAAAAATTGAGTTTCTTCTAAGTAAATCGATTTACCTATTAAACTGTCCTTTTATCAAACTTGCCTTTGATTTTCCCCACTTTCATGAGCTTTTTCTCTACCTTTTCACTTTCGAGCCAGATAATTTTCATTCACTGTGCTTTTTTGCCAAGGTTATGAATTCAAAAATGGAAACAACAATTTCTTTCTACATGTTATTGGGCAATGGCATTATTGCTTTCCTATCAACAACTACTTTGTTTGAATATTGCCATTAAACTTGTGGTAGACCATGTCCTTTGTGGGAGGCCTTCATGATCTTTATTTGATTTCAAACAATATGATTTTGGAATATTATCAGTTATTGAATTCGGTTTCAATAAGAATATGAATATGTATATGTATATATGTATATGTAAATATATATATTTATGATATATATAATATATATATTTATATTAATTCATTCATTTTCTATGTTCATTCTTCATTTTGTATATATGTATGTATGTATTCACATTTATTTACATACATGTATATATATTTATATATATTCATGTGTAGGTTGTTTGTTTAAAGGAGCTTATGAGTCCATATTCTATCATTTAATTAAATAAGGAACTTTAAATTTCATCTCAAACATCATATATATATAAACTAAAAGGAAATTTATTTTTACTTAATTTCACATTTAACAAAAAATTATTCTTTTAATCATTCATCAAAATATGTACTTGCATTTTCTTCAAAACATAGGATTTAAGTAGACAATTTAATCTACAAATAATTCAAGTCATGAAATTGCATTCTTCTATATATGTAAAATAGTTCAAATGCAGGTCACCATGCCATTTGTTGTGTGTGCACCCAAATTCCAACTAGCTTACCGTTCGATCTGGCTAAACAATCCTACTTCAACCGTGTTCTCATCCTTCAACCTGTCACCTTGCAACTACACACACTTGCACTTACAAATTTATCAATAACATTCAATTCTTGATAACATATAAGATAATTTCAAAAGTTCGCATAGTCAACATCAATCAGTTGACTTATTTTAGTCTATTTTCAAACTTTTCAAAATTTCCATTTAATCTAATTGAATTTCTTCAATAATTCAATTTACCATATTATAATAAATATGCAATAAAATTGGGTTATGATAACTTTTTAGTACTATTTGTCTAGCCTTCTATGGACTGATATTCATTTCACTTGTCCTAAGTTCATTAAAGGTCTTGGGAATAATTTCATCATGTTGGTACTCATCAACAACCATCTTATTTACTTGAACCTTTTCTTCAAATTCCTTTATCTTTATTTTAATCCAAAAGTCTTAGAATTCGGGAGTCTGAATGAAATCATCATTTTCTATGCATCTGCGGGCTGCTACCATTCTTTCATCATCTTCCATATCTTGTTCACCTTCTGCATATGCATCAATTCTTTCTTCAGGTGTATGAGCTTTTGTTTCATAGAGTGGTTGATCTAATTTAATGTTACCGTTTAATTATGTTAGCACACCTACTACCTCTTCAGTATCCCTAACCCCTTCACTTATCTCATATTGCACTAAGGGTTCATATTCCTATGCCATTTTCTTTTTGGTTTTTGGCTACTCAGGGGTTGAATCTAATGGGACATGTTGTACTGAAACCTCATCTTGGGGTTGTAATATTACAACTATGCTTGGCCTCTTGGTAGATAGCTTGGTAGATTTCTCCAATTCCTTTTGTGCTTTGTCATGCAATTTTTCAAGCTTATCAATCATGAGATTGATCCTCTTGATGGGATCTACTTCCTCTATGTAAAATCCTTGGAAATTATTATCCATATTTCTTCTTTCCTCCAATTTTATTAATATGTCCCATTTTATTCTTCTTTGGTGTACATCCTGAGGAGTGAGACAATTCCTTATCACATCCTCCTCATAGTCCACTTCATGGGTGATCCAAGGTTTTGTAAGGAGTGTTTGTCTGATAAAATTCTTGTGACCGTCAGGGTCGAATACCCTCTCCATCCCATATTTTAAGGGGTATCTTGCTTTTATAAACTTCTACAATTCCTCAAGAATGTTTGATCCAATGGAAAAATCCCCACATACTATCAAGTTGGGGAAAGAGGTGCCTTTTTTTGTCTATGCATAACTTCCTTTTTCATCCACATCATCTACCACATGAATTCTAGGAAGGCCAATAGGAGAGGAAAAAATTTAGGAAAGATATGTGGGGCTTGGGTACATGCATACACTCAGATTATTGTGGTACTGGGTAAGAAAAATGAATCACCTAGATTATGAGTATTCCCTTATTCTGGTTTGAGTGACAAGGGTTTTAACAATTGTAAGATTGGTGTATGTAATATTGGATACCCATGGCCAAGGAATTCCATAATTCTTAGTATAAATCCTCATATAAAACCACAAAATCACTCTTTCTATACCTACTATCCCATATGTAACTCCAGTTTTGGATAGGTAGTTGATTACCTTGCTCATCTACCATACCCAAACACATTATTTGAGTCCAAATAGTTTTTTTTTTATATAAAATCAAATGGCACAACAAGGAGTAACACCTAAAAGTGATAGGGGCTCTATCCTCTTGCATGAATCCATAATGTAATGATTTCTCAATAAATGAAGCAAATTCATACTCGACAGTAGTTTCATGGTTTTGAATTCTCATTGCCAACATCATAAGGCTAATTAGAATCTTTTCTTCAGCATCTATCCCCATAAATTGACATAAAGAAAAGCAAGTTCTTTTATAATACACCTATAAATCATTAACATAGAATGGCTCGACACAAGAGGAGGAGATAGCTATTCTTCTATTTTTTTCCCCTCTCTTCATATGCATCAGAACTTCGTCACTCCTATAAGTTGTTCTCAAACTATTATACTCTTCTTCACTCCATTGAAGTTATACTTTGTTAAGGGTCTATTTGTTTAGGTTGAAGCATTCCATAGTGGTAGTTTTGGCAAGTGTTACTAGTGGTGAACCATCCATCGTTCTTATTTTCTTGGTAGTTGGGTGGTAGTTTCATGCTAATAATCTAATAAATTTGACATCTATGAAAACATCAAGGAAAATCAAATTTCCCAAAACTAGAGTCTAAGGGTTTAATATTGGAATCTTATCATCCCTTTTCTCATATAAGTACCAAAACAAATCCCACCCTGAAATAGGAATGACTGCATCTTGACACCCCTAAGTTGTCCCTAAAGAACTTCTTAATTCCTTTATCTATTGACTCATGTAGAATATCTAGTATAGACTATTGTAGAGACCTCTTATGAGGTTCCTCCTTCCTAATTTCACTTTTTCTCAATGGCATGATTGAAACTTTTATGCTCCTACTTAAATTCCTTACACTTTCAAACTACAAATTTTGAACTCAATAGATGTAGAATGCACTTACTCAGTGACGTAATAGTTGCAAAGCCTTCCTCTTATGAACTCCTTAGCTCCTGGCATGATGAAAATTCACTGCAAATGATTACTAAAAAAGAGTACTGAGTTCTAAGTTTATCAGCCTCTAGGTTTAGTCATTTTGAAATTTATGTTGGCCTCATGCAAAATATTTCATAATCGGCTTATATTTCTATTTTGAATATCCACCATTGATTTTATAGAATCAAATGGTTCATGATAGTGGTTATAATTACTGCCATAATCAATATAAATTCCCTCACAAACTTGTACTGTAATACCACCATTAGTCCTTTTGATTTGTGCAATATGGCAGTGTTATATTATATGCTTGTTATAACTACCCCACTATACTACTAGCTTTATGCATAGCATTTTTACTTTTATTGCATTGTCATGGCTTAGTTAATATTTCACTACCATACTACATATCATATATATGACTAAGGTTCCTTCATTTTGGGAGAGCGAGGAGCTTAGCACTACAACTAAAGCTCTTTTTAAGTCCTAAATATCCCATTATGAGACTGCATTTTGAAATAATTCTTCATCACCATACAGCACAACCTTCTCGAGAAATATTTTTTTCATTACAGGACGGCGAGCTAAGTCATTTAATACTTCCATACCACATACATCCTTGTGCTTAATATATTGATTGTTGTGGGGTAGCAGCTTAAGTGATATGACATCGCTATACCGCATGTTTTCTTTAGTGTTTATATTTGTTAACTACAATACTTTTGGTTAACTTCTGGTGGTTATAGTTCTCAGTGTTCCACCATACTGCATGGCTTATCTTTATTTTTTATGGTTCACCATAGGTATTTGGTGCAAGTTACTTCTCACCACCAAGCCACATTCCTCCTAGATGAATTCTACAATATGGCAGTGCTTAACTGTATCCTACATTTTATCCTCCCATACCATTGAAATTCCTAGTAACTAATTTATTATTCCTATGGGATAGTGTTAATTGGAATTTGTATATACTTAACATATAAAATATTATGGTTTAAGCATATATGGTGGATTTCCTCAGATCATATAAGGCTTTTCAGTGTCATTCAAACCTAAAATTTTATTCACAAGGAGAGTTTGTTTGTGGATTTTGGACTTTTTCAAGGTTAAGTCTTCACATACTAGATTTACAAAGTTTTTTAGGGTGGTGTGGTCATGCAAATTTTGGAAGTTCTAACACCATGTTAGCATGTAAAGAAGATAGAAGAATAAGATGAATGGATTAACCATTAATTTTGAGATTGATTTAGGAGTCCAAAAATTCTATGAGTGTTCGAGACTTTATTAGATATGGTGACAAGATTGTTGATTTGCTTGTTTTAGGGATTTGGATACTTCATCTTAATTCATTATTTTTGTTATAACACATAGACATAATGCATCATGGTATTGATAACCAGGATGACATTGTATCTAGTGGGATGGAATTTGACTGTGCAAATAGATAGGATAATATTTGGGCTTATATCTCACTTCACATTACTCCAAAGTCAATTTAGGGACCTATGGCTTAGCTCTTTGATTTCAATAATGTCAAGTTTTTGTGGGAAATATTTTCCCTTTTCATAGAAATTTTAATTTGAACTTAATTAATATATTTTGATGTGGTAATAAATCAATCTTATTAATAAAGCTTAACTCAATTGAACACACCACACAATTGGCTTATTTTCAAAACATCTAGACTTCCAAAGCAACAAAATGAAAACAAGGAATTGTATTACCAAACATTGTATCAAAGTTCTACCATCCAAATATTGAGTTCTTAGGTTTATCACTCCAAGGGTGAAGCATTTTTCTCACTACCTTGATCTTGTAAACAAATTCCCTCTTAAAACATTAGGATAAATCATCCCATCCATATCAAAACATTTTATATCTCACTTCACAAACAATTTTGAAAATTTGGACACATCGACATTCTACACTTAGGTTATCATCAATCAAATCCCCTAGCTTAGCTATATGTGTGTAAATGAATCCTTTTTGATAAATTTAGTTAAGTTATCCATCATCCTTTTGAACAAGTCTATTCTAAAGGTCACAAGCCTACCTTTAGATTCACAAGTTCATTAGGATCTTTATCCAAAACATTGATCATCAAACCTTTAGTGTAAAGTGTTGTCCAAATTTTATAGGTTCATCATCCATATCACTCACCCCTTTCATCATCCATTTACATCATTTTTCCAAAACACCTTAGAGGGTCCCTATTATCAAAATTTGAATCAAATAGAGAGTTCCAACAATATAAATCCCAACACACCTCTCCCATAGTTTATCCAAAATTTATGGTAACAACAAAGATCAAAACATAAGAAAAATATGGAACAAAAAAAATACATTTACCACAAGTGATCCCAACCAACAAGAGTTTGATCCTAGGATCCAATCAACCTCATCACAACAACCACCACAAAATCCAATAGACATGGGGTATGAAGTAGAAGATGTCATGAAAAACCCACTTGAGCTCACTGAAGAGGAACTCCTTGAAGCACAACAAGATCCTAAAACACACCATATCATCAACACTTTGATGAAGAATAACCCTACACAATACATGCTATCTTTAGAAAAACAAGGGGATAAACTCCCTTCAACATTCAATTTGAACACAATTAGGGAACAACGGTTAGGAAATGTGGCTTCAATTTCTCAAGCTTCCATCACACAACCCTTGGTACAAGGTTTGACTCAATATATAATTCAACCAAATTCATCACTTTCACCAAGTCAACCATTGAATACTAGTCTTGCAAGCCGACTAGGAACCAACCTTGGTCTGACTCCCAATTGAGGAGGCAACAAAATTTTGGGTACACAGGACACAAACCTTCACCAAAACATAAATTGGACACCAACATTTAGTACCCAACCATATTCTTCCACACCATTCTCAAACATCTTCGACATCCACACATACCACTTGCATTCCATAACACAACAATGGCCTCAAATTTTCATGCACAACCATCTTCTTCCACCACCACAAGTACCCAAAGTGTGTCTAATGCTACACAAAGTCATGTGAGCCAAGTACCTCAAGTGGAACAACAAGGGCAAGTGAACACCATCATCCAAGGTCAACCCTTAACACAACAAGGTACATCTTCATCCAACCACCCAATTAAATCAATTGGTTCCACAAGCCACTCAAACCAACCCACAAAACACATCAAACCCATTTTTCATGAATCCCATTAATCAATGAAACCCATTTGTCACAAATACCATCAACCAAGGTAATACCTCAGCCCCAAATCAAACACAACAAGGGAACCCTTCCAATCAGTTAATCCAAAGCTAAAGCATACCACTAAAATAACAACACCAAATGGCACCATCTCAACCTTTTATTCCCTAGGTAATGGAAAATAAAATGAGACCTCGAACCTATATTCCTCCACCCCAATCTCAAATTTTGCAGGGAATCATAGCATAAAAGAACCCTCAATATCTCATCACACAACATCCACCCCAAAATCAAATCAAATCACAAATCACTCACACCATGGTCCCTCAAAATCCACCACATTCAAAAAAATCAAATTTTTTTGATTCAATACAATATAACGTTACAAGCACAACACGCCTATGAACAAGCATTACAACAGCAAGCTCAAGCTCAAGCTTTGTGATAAAAAGCCCAAAAACAAGCATTGCAATAGCAAGAAGCTCAAGCTCAAGCCTTACAACAAAAACAATTTCAACAATAGGCATTGATTGTGAAACAACAACAACAACAACAAGAAGAAGCACAAAAACAAGCATTGCTCACACACTGACAACAACAAGGCCAACAACAAGAGTTGCAAGAACAACAATACATAGAACAACAAGTACTTGTGTACAACAAAAAAACAAGGCTTGTAATACAACCCCCAACAAATATACGCAAACACACAAAAAAACATCTTGAACTTAATTATACAAGGAGCATACACACCTCCCCCACTATCACCATCACATACACAATATCAAAATACACCCTACACAACATATAACACCCCCCCATATTGGTGCAGGAGCACCTACACCACAACATCAATTTTTGATCATTTGAATTATTAGTAGGTTAATCCTAGTATTTTTTAGTTTATTTTGTCTAGATAAGGTCTAAGAGACCAACCATAATGCAGTGGAAGTATTTTTGAGTTATTTGGGGTAGAAAGTTAATCTTGCACTTAAAAGTGTTTTTGTAGCCTTTGAAGGAACATCTTTGAGTTTGTATTAGGAGTTGCAAGAATTGAGTCTTTTGGAGGTAATAAGGCTATTTTCAAGCCTTTAGTATGGTTTTAAGAGTCATAGGTTGCAAATTTCATAGACATTTCAATATACTTGTAAATGCAATAAAATGTGTAAAAGGGTGTGATTAGGCCTCCAACGGTCCTAATGATTTGAAATTATATTGTAAGATAGTTGGAAAATTAGAAAAGGTTTGTAAAATCTATGTACGGCCTCAAGAAGGCTCGAATAAGGGTGGATAATAATTTTATTGAAGATTCAATAAAAAGAAATGTTTGCTCTGCTATTTTCTTGATAATTTCCTATTTTTCTGAATTTCATCTTCTCTATACGGACCCGTATAGGAGTGGGATTCTCTAATATCTTGTGAATTGGGTAGATACTTTAAATACCTTTCTTTTGAATCATTTTGGAGGTCTTAATTTGTTCTGGGTGAAGAGCATTTCCCATTTTCTTGGGACTGCCTATGATAGGGAAGCAAGGGCTTTGTTTGAGTTCCTAATCATGATCTAATTCCTTCCACTTACTATTTATGTTGTTTCTCAAAGGGAGGGAATAGTTCCATTTTAGAATAGGGATTCACATGATTTAGTAGAGAAACAAGTGCAATCTTTGTACAATGAAGCGAAGCCCTAGGATGGAAGTACCTATTTTCTTGTGAAAATGAGGGTTTCAAGTAGAGTTTTGGTGTGACATAAATAAAGTTGAGTCAATAATGGTGTATAAGGTCTGTACATACCCTATTATGAGTGTTTGAGGCATTGGCATGATTGGAGAAGCCTGTTTGATGGTTCCCCAAGATGTTGCAAAGAAACCTTACATGTTTGGTTTGGGAATTGTATTGAGAGTCTGAGTGGATGCTAGAATGATATTGTGATGGTCTTTTAGTGGCCTTCTCTAAAAGATAATCCTATTTGATGAGTTTTGGAGTCCAAAGCCTTGATAGTGTTATTGATCCAATATGGTTGTCTGTGATTTCAAGAATTGATGTTTATTTGAGATCTAATCAAAATTGAGTCTTCTCCACCTTGGCTCTATATCACATATCAAAATATCACCTACAATTCATCTACCATCCCACAACATAACATTTATACACCTCCACCAAATACTCAAGATGATTTTTCATCATAAATTAAGGCACTCACAAAAAAAATCCAAGACATCGAAATGGGAAAAATAAAGAAATTGCATGCACAATGGGACTTGTGTCCATACCCTTTGATAGAAACATCATGATGATACTTTTCCCACTTGTTTTTGAAGTCCAAAAATTTGACAAATATAGAGGGTGGTAAAATCCAGTGGATCATATCAAAGAATTTCATGTAACATGTATAGAAGTTTCTTATAGTGATTCCTATTTAATGCACCTTTTCCTAGGAAATTTTGGATGCCCAATGATTGGTTGGTTCTCACATTTACCTCAGGGAGTTCAAACTTTCCAATAAATAATCAATTGGTTCATAAATCATTTCTCCTACAACCTCGACATGGATGTAAGCTTGGAAGAGTTGTATACCCTAAAAAAAAACAAGGGTGAATCCTTCACAATTTTCCTACAATGGTGGAGACAAAGATCTAGTAAGAGAAAATGGCCTATTCTTGAAGACCAACCTTTCACATTATTCTACTTCATTGTATTGTTTGATGAGTAAAAATACTTAATAGTGATGGTTTGATATGTTACTACAGGTGTAGACACTTAAAATTATCTTGATTGATATTGCACATGTGAATCTAATTATTATGTTGCAAAAAAATGTATAGTTGACATTTTTATGCTCATTTGAGTCTTTCTAATGGGATTTTTCTTGATTTTTCCTAGGTATAATGTTGTAATATGGTCAAAACATTGACATTAGGGCTTAAACATTCAAATTATGGTGTCTTGTGAAGGTGTTGTGAAATTTTGTAAAACATTTCTATACTTTTCTAGACCCTATTCATTACAATTTACCTAAAAATCACCTTTTCATCACTTATTAAGTCCTATTTTGATGTGTTGTAAAGTCTTGTAACAAGATTTCACACTTTTCTAGGCTTAATTTCACTAATTCAACCCTTTCTCATGTCTAAATGACCCCTTAATACACTTTTCGACCATTTTTAAGTTTGTTAAGGATATTCCCATTGGAAAAAATTTAATGCCCTGAAATTCCTAACACCCACTTAATTTTCTTAAGTGGGACTAAGTCACCAATAGGGGTGACTTAGTCCTTTTTAGCACAAAACTCAAAATAATTTTAAATTTCTAGCAAGATTTTGTCCTCTAACCCTTGAAGTTGGCCTGTGATGTGTTACTTTCAGAAAATTTTAGTAAAATAAAGTATAAATAAGGGTTTTCTACCTCATTTTACATCTCCTACAATCATCTATCTCCAAATCACATCTCTTGCACCCATTAAGCATTTAATCCAAATCAAGCATTATCAAGTCAAGCTATTGGAGATCTTCATTGCACATCTTCAAATTTGAGCATCAATGGTGTGGTAAGTTTATGACATTTTTATTTGCATGTTATCTATTTATCACTCTCTTTTCATCTCAGTTCATTACTTTTGATTTGATTAGCAAAGTGGGGTTTGACCAATGCAAACTCCTATTCTCTAACCCTCAACCATTTTCCCCCTTTTGCATGTATATTTTTCAAGCAATAGGTGTTGAAAAGTGATCAAAAAGTGCATAGAGTCAATAAAGTCAAGGAAACCCTAATTCAAGCTTGGAGGGACTTTCTACCCCATTTTCTGTAGAATCAAGTACAAACACCTGTTAGAAAAGGAAGTGCAAACCTAAGAATACAAGATTCTATCCTGAATTTCTCAAAATATGTAGGAGGAATAAGTCACCACTAGTAGTGAATTAGTCTTGATTCTGGGACTAAAAATTAATTTTGACATTTTTGGATACACATTTAGCAGATTCATGTTTCGGCAAAGTTTCCCAAAACTAGGACTAAGTCACCCAGACTGGCATAAGTGTCCCGATCAACATTTCAGTCAATTTTTTAGGATTTTGGAATCTTCCAACATCAAAATTCTGATTCCAGGTGCACCTCTTCTATTTTTTTTTTCTGTTATTTCATTATCTAGTTACATTCTTAATTATTTCAATTTTAAATAAGAGTAGTAGGACATCTTAATTAGGCATAATACATCTCATTAACATATACTTTGAGTGTAAACCATTTCATTTTTGTCCCCCATCCAATCCCCTTTCTCCTTTTAGGTGAAAAACCCTAGGAGGAGCAAAGCATTGTGAGGGGTCAAACAAAAATCATTGTTTACATTTTGGTGAACTTGCATCTTTTGAACATTATTCCTTTTTTATTTTCAAGTGCATACTATATTTCACTTGCATTGCATCTTGCATTAGTTAAAGTGCATCCTAGGGTTTTCAATTGCATTAGTGAAAAAGTTCATATTAGCTTGCACTCTTGCATCATTTTTGCATTGAAAAACACAAAAACTATGCATTTACATACTATAGTTGCATTTGTGCATCAGAAAGACATAGAATTGCATTTAAAAATTCTGAAAAAACAAAAAAAAATTATCAGTGGGACTAAATCGCCACCTTGGGTGACTTAGTCCTTTTGCATATTTTGCATTACACTTTCTGGTAATTTCTGGGTATTTTTGGCATCTCTATTTTTTGTTACTGCACTCTGTTATATTTTCCATATTTGTTTCTTCTTGCATTTAATTTCCTTTCATCATGGTCTTTTCCTTTAATAATCTTTGTACTTCCTTGAAATCCTTAGTAGACATGTCTAATTGTGCCTTTGGTTATGATCCTAATGACCTTGAACTTCCTCATGCCCCTTCAGCTCCTCATGATTGTCCTCCTCATGATTTATACATCATTGGAGATGATGACAATAGCATGAACAAGTTATTAAATGAATGTCTTGATAACCTTGAAACCAATGCAGCCTTTTACCCATCCATGAGGTCACAAACTCTCCCTACTGCTGTACCCCCTAATACATTAGGATATCTTCACCCTGAAACAAATGACGGACCTTAGTTCCCTCCATCAGGTAGACCTAGTTCCTCTCAACAAGCACCTCCACAACCATTTTATGATAACAAAGTTACAAACACTCCCATCAACCTTGAAGAAACCTATGGCAAGGGCTTTATTATTTTAAGTAAACAAGGTTGTGATACAACAACTGAACATAACATTCACCAACTCTTTCAACAAAAACCATAATAAGACAACACCACATGATTAGGATATCAAGATCCTCCTCATTACAACAAGCCTCCTTTTGAATATCAGAGACTTCTAGATGATGGTACTGTGATCTTTAATTCTCCTCCCACGTGAACAAGGGGAAACTAGTAAACAAAAATGACCTTATAAATTAAAGAAACTCAAGTTTCCTACCCATCCACCACCTGAATGTGAAAGAGGACTTCAGTTAATTTGAAAGAAAGGCCTTATACTTTTACCACCTTCAAACATGTTGGTCATTCATCCTAAAGATTCTAACATACCATATTGCAAATATCATCTTTTGGGACATCGAACTGAAGAATATCAAACATTGAATGAAATACTAGACAAGTATCACTTCACTGATACTGATTTCTTTCCCATCATCCCTTAAAAAAATCATCTCATCGTGATATATTTGTAGAATCTTTCATTCTCATTATGGCATGATCCTTCCCATCACCTCTCTTGACTTGTTCTTGTCTACACCCAATGGGGGCAAGAATTTGTCAGCCTTGTCTCTTAACTATGTTAATTCCTTCCACTTATACTACTTAAGATTGAGAAGCTAATAACCAGGTTAATGGGTGACTTGCATTTGCATTAATTTTTCATTTGATTTCATGTGTGTGTTGTGTTCCCCTATACCATGTGTTTCATGTTCTTTCTCTTTGTATAATTATTCTATTCATACCTCTATTCTTCTTTATGTTGTAATTTGTCCTTTTTTGGTTTTTGTTTTGTGTTTTCCTTTTGGGTATGATGCAAGGCATTGAGACTGCAATGTCTCCTTCATGTTGACCCAAAATATTTTTTCCTTTTCTTTTTCCTTTTTGTTTTCTTTTCACTTGTGTTTTCCTTTTGGGGATGATGCAAAGCATTGAGACCACAATATCTCTTCCATGTTGACCAAAAAGGACTTGTCTTTTTCATTTTTTTTCTCTCTTTGTGTCATTCTTCTAGTTCTATGCACTTTGGGGAATGATGACAGTTCTGAGCTCTTTCATAAAAAATATTGCAGCAATGAACATACTGACCCCAAATCCATAGATCCCTTATGTGTTTGGTGTATTCCTTTCTAGGGGGCAACCCTCTGTTCTTTTGTTTTTGTTTACATGATGCATCCATCCTTGGAAACATATGACTTGGTATAGAGGCTTCCAAGTTGGCTCTCATATCTTTTTTCTCTTTTTACATCTTCTTTCCTTCGCTACTTTAAAGTAATTGCTTTCAGACTATTGTGTAGCAATTCCTTTAAAGTGGGGGGAATAAATTGGCATCATTTCATTTGCATTCTTGCATTCTAAGTGTATCCTTGTGACTTCATACGATGCATTTTTCACTTTTTGGATGACATTGGGTGTGATGTCCTTCATAAGTGTGATCTATCTTAGCATATTACATTCCTCTTACTGGCCTGATGTGACACACTACATCCCCTAAGTTGTGAATATTCTATTCTTTGATTGGTCCTCTCTTGGAGACATTAGACATAATTTTCCCTAAGTGATAAACCTTGCATGAACTTAACAAGACTCATTTGAACACCTTTTGCATTTTACATTTTTACCACCTTGCATAACATAGCTTGCATGCCTGTGGTACCTTTGCATTTTTTCATGAGTTCTAAGCATACAAATATTTTCTTGTCTCATGAAGCATGAACCGAAATTTTCTTTTGTGGCACCTTGTTAAAGTTATCAGGAGGTATAACTTTGATATGGTTGAGTGGGAAGCCCATTCTAAGGCATGACTTTCCCCATATCCACCTATATGTTTATGAGTGCATACCAACTAGTGTATGTATCTTACCTTTTTGGGTTATCTCACCCAGCAGACCGCCATGAGTTTTTTTTCCCTAGAGTGAGTATGCATCCTCTTTTTCAAAACAATCAACCTCTAAGATCTAATCCACAATGAGTTGGATAGACGATCGAAGCTTTCATTCCTTTTCATCATCATGCGTGTTCTTTTGTTCTTATGTTTGGTTTTCCATGAGATCTTGATCCTGGGGGCTTGATCACCCTCTTGGTTATTGTTGTTTCATCTTACCAACATAAGTGCATTAGGATCCCTCTCGATGTGCATGTTGGGCTACTTTAGCAAGAGTTTCAAGCAAGTTCACCCTCTCACTAAAGTGCGGACTTAATGTGTCACCAAAAAATGTATAGTTGACATTTTTATGCTCACTTGAGTCTTTCTAATGGGGTTTGGCTTGATTTTTCCTAGGTATAATGTTGTAATGTGGTCAAAAAATTCACATTAGGGATCAAAATTTCAAATTATGGTGTCCTATGAAGGTGTTGTAAAAATTTCTATACTTTTCTAGACCCTATTCATTACAATTCACCTAAAAATCACCTTTTCATCACTTATTCAGTCCTATTTTGAAGTGTTGTAAAGTCTTGTAACAAGATTTCATGCTCTTCTAGGCTTAATTTCACTAATTCAACCCTTTCTCATGTCTAAATAACCCCTTAATATAGTTTCCAACCATTTTCAAGTGTGTTGTTAAGGATATTTCCGTTGGAAAAATTTTAATGCCCTAAATTTTTTGACACCGACTTAATTTTCTTAAGTGGGACTAAGTTGCCAATAGGGGCGACTTAGTCCTTTTTGGCACAAAACTCAAAATAATTTTAAATTTCTAGCAACATTTTGTCCTCTAACCCTTGAGGTCAGCCTGTGATGTGTTACTTTCAGGAAAGTTTAGTAAAATCAAGTATGAATAAGGGTTTTTCACCTCATTTTACATCTCCTACAATCATCTATCTCCAAATCACATACAATGTCTTGCACTCATTAAGCATTCATGAAAATCAAGTATTATCAAGTCAAGCTATTGGAGTTCTTCATTGCACATCTTTAGATTTGAGCATCAATGGTGTGGTAAGTTTATGACATTTTCATTTTCATGTTATCTATTTATCACTCTCTTTCCATCTCAATTCTTTATTTTGTGTTTGATTACCAAAGTGGGGTTTGACCAAGGAAAACCCCTATTCTCTAACCCTCAACCATTTTTCCCCTTTTGCATGTGACTTTTGTATAAAGATTTGTCAAGCAATAGGTGTTGAAAAGTGATCAAAAAGTGCATAAATTCAATCAAGTCAAGGCAACCCTAATTCAAGCTTGGAGGGACTTTCTACCTCATTTTCTGTAGAATCAAGTACAGACACCTGTTAGAAAAGGAAGTGCAGATCTGAGACTACAAGATTTTGTCCTAAATTTCTCCAAATCTATATGAGGACTAAGTCGCCACTAGTGGTGAATTAGTCTCGCTTCTAGGCCTGAAAATTGATTTTGACATTTTTGGATACCCATTTGGCATATTCTTGTTCCGACAAAGTTTCCCAAAATTGGGACTAAGTCACCTAGATTGGCATAAGTGTCTCAGTCAACATTTTAGTCAATTTCTTAGGATTCCAGAATCTTCCAACATCAAACTTTTGATTCTAGATGCACCTCTTCCATTATGTTCTATTATTTCATCATTTAGTTACATTCTTAGGCATTTTTGCATATCACATTGTGTTTTCCAACACTTTATATTTTCATAGTTTTGCATCATTAAATCATTTCAATTTCAAATAAGAGTAGTAGGACATCTTAATTAGGAATAATAAATCTCATTAACATAGACTTTGAGTGTAAACCCTTTCATTTTGGTCTGCCATCCAATCCCCTTTCTCCTTTTAGGTGAAAAACCCTACGAGGAGCAAAGCATTGTGAGGGGTCAAACCAAAATCACCATTTACAATTACTAACACCATTTTGTCCTAAATTCACCTCTTTTTTTACTATTTAATTGAATAATCCTAGTTATTTAATTAAATACATCAGTTTCTCCTATTAACCAAATGATCAATATTATTTGGCTAATTCATCCCCTTTCACACTAATTTTCATCTTATTTAATTAGGTAATGTGAATTATTTAATTAAATTTTTCTTATATATTCTCTCATTTAATCAAATAATATTAATTATTAAATTAAATAAATAAATTATTTAATTAGCATCCCAATTTCACTCATCTTGCACAATTAAAAAATTGTTTTAATTAAATATAAATTGCTATTTTCTCTCACCCTCCCACTTGCAAGCAAATATTCTCCTAGAATATTTTTCCATTTGAACTCCAAAATGGAATATTCTTTGTAAAAACCTTCCTAACAACTTCCTAATTTTTATGAAGTGTGCTTTGAATCAATGAGAGTCATTGATTAACTCCTTGGTCCATGTCAACTTGCATTCTCATCCATTGATGAGAATCCTTGATCCATGCCTTCACCTCTCATTGCTTCTCATCCATTGATTGATCAAATCAATCCTAGCCATTGATTCACCATTTTCTCCTATAAATAATCCTCATTGTGGAGAGAAAAGGATGTAATTCCATTTTAGAAAAGTTATGCTACACATTTGAATACTCAATTTCATCCATCTTGCATCTATTTTATACTTTCATCCACTTTTACCCATCAATATTAGCTTGTTTTCATCAATGAAATTCATTTAGATGATTCTTTCAATATAGGGATCATGAAAGGGTTGAAATTTCACATCAATGCAACACAAATCCCCCAATGGGATGAGGTTTGAGGCATTTAACTGTAGGTTAGATTCACTACAGATTTTAAATTAAGATCGAAACTGATGATGCTTGTGAATTGAGCAAATTTTATGTTTGCAAATGACTTCTTCTATTCTCCATGCATGATTTCATGATGTATTTCATCAGGACAAGTATTCAGTCTTAAAATAGTTGTATAATTCTTAAAATATGATTGGATTCTGTTGGAATGTCTTATCTTCTCTGTTATGATTATAACTCCACCATAATTGAATCTAGTGTTCCAATTTTTCCCATCAGTTATAGGTGAGCTAGAGCATGGTCTATTTTTTAAAAAGATCCGACATGCTGTTATGACTAAATTGTGAAGCATTACGTAGATTTTTCTATTGAAGGATGGAGCACCTTGATTTTGGCAAGGAGCATGCTGACTTTTGATATTTTGGCTTTCAGCGATGTACTTGATTGATTTGAATCATATGATTCAGACCAGGACTGAATGAGCTCCATTTTCTCAGCAGATGATCATCTAGGATTTGTTTACACATATACTCCAAGATTCAAGACACATTTGGACTATGATGTCAACACTAATTAAGTGGTGGCACAGTGAGATCTTTTTCTTTCCATCTACCTATTGGAGAGGCTTTACAATCTTACTTCTTCATTCTATGAAGTGTTAGCTGTTGTGGATCATCTTCTGAATCTAGTGTGTTTAGAGCATCACTTTTAAAAAGATGACATGCTTTTGTAAATGGAAGCATTGTAGGAAATAGCACCACGATTTTGCAAGGAGCATCACTTTTGATGGTTTATGCTATTGAAATATTGATTGACCAGGTGAGGATGTTTCTCAGAGTGATCATGCTAGGATTTGGATCAAGACACATTTGGCTATGATGTCAACACTAATTAAGTGGTGGCACAGTGAGACTTTTTCTTTCCATCTACCTATTGGAGAGGCTACAATCACTTTCAAGAATGTTTGGTGCATCTTCTGAGTGTGGATCCATAATGAGTGGGTTATTTATGATGTGGGTGTTGGGATGATGGCCTGATACAATGTGCTTGGTGTGGATACCCTCTGGGTAGAGAGTTTTTAGGTCGATTTGTAGGATTATTGAGGGAAAGAACCTATGTTCACTTTGATTATCAGAGCTTTTATTTTTGGAGTGCTCATGCTAGATAAGCAGGGTCAAGGATTCAACATTGGTTGGGGGATTTCCTAGTCATGGATGACATTGGATATGACTTGATTTTCCTAGGCCCCTATGATACTTGCATCTTTATATCATGATATGCATTAGGTTATATATATGTGAGGGAAAAGTATAGGAGGTAGGGTCTCACTTCTACATATCTAGTATTTGGAGCACATTGTCATGCTCAGAATGATTATCACTTTAACATATATTGACATGGATGATCCTATAGTATACTGCTATGGAGCCATGATGATGCTCCATAATATAGTTCCAATGGGTATCCCATACTGGAGATAGGTTATTGATGACATGACAATATTTTTCTAGAGACCATGGTTGCAAGCACCCCCATGGTATGATGATAATGAGCACCTATTTTATTCCAGATAGACTAGATACATGTAGGGTTGAGATAATTCAATGATAGAGATGTACCTTTTGGATAAGGTTTCTTGATAGTTTGGGGAGGTCTAGGATGTCATCCCTCAAGTGTAAAGAACTATATTTGCATAAATGATTAGAGAGACAGACTGGGGTTTGTGCAGGGTCACCATGTCAATTAATCTAAATAAGGTCATGTGTTTGGTTTTTGGGTGTTTTAAGTCTTATTTCAAGAAATAAGGTCATAATAGACCATTTTATATGTAATTAGAGTCATTTAGGGACAATATTGCTAATATTGTCAAATCTTGATAAAGTTGTCATGTTGGTGCAAAATTGCAAAAATGCAAAACAATGCAAAAAAGTCGAAGTCCAACGGTCAAGTAGTTCAAATGGTGGTTAGAGTCACTTGGGTTGGTTGGGTTTTGATGGGAAAATTTTAAATATGCTCTAGAAACTCGATGTTGAGGTTCTATTGAATATTTTGTTGAAGAAAGCAATAAACAAACTCCATTTTTCTGCATTTTCTTATGTAAGTTGCTACTATATGTTAATGTACTAGTCTGTACAGAATAATATTGGTCTAAAAGCTATTGAATTAGATGGAGGAATGAAGTGAAATCATTTTTGTTTTGATTTGATTGAATTTTATAGAGATTGAAGAGTTTTATTGGGATTTTACTAAGGATGGGTCTAAAAAACCCTGTTTTGAGGGTTTGAGGGTGTGCAAAATATATTGTTGAACCATTCCATCAGTAGAATTGTTTGCAAATTTGTGGAATGGGTAAATTTAAGTAGGTTTTAATGTTATTATAGGATTTAGAAGTATGGAGTAGGGTTTGATAATATTTTGATGATGCCCTAGTAGATTTCAGTCATGTTTTTAGCCAAGAATGATGGTTAAGGGTTGGAGTTAGATTAGAATGCATGGATATAGCAAGGGAGAATGTTTTGGAAGCATGTAAAAACCATATAGGGTGTGTTTGGTGTGTTGGAAAAGTGAAATAGGGCTTGGAACACTTAGTTTCAATAAACCCCTATAAGAGCAAGCCTAGATAGGCCTAACAAAGGTTTGGTGGTTTGGTGAATTTGTGATTGTTTACCTTGATGAAAGTTATTGATTCAAAGCTTTTATAACCTAGTTAAGGTCCTAAAATAGAGATTTGAGGTTGGGAGAGGGTCTGGTTTGGTGTTGCTTTGGAAAATAGGGCTAATGAGTCATTGTCCTACATAGCAACAATTTTTTGGAGGGTATGTTCCAAAACAAAGGTATGGAAAAATTAGATATGTTGAAGTATACCTTAATGGGTATCTAAAATGTCCATTTTTTTGTGGGTTTGGGATTTCTTTTGAAAGTTATGAAGAAAATTCATTGTTTGCCATGCTACAAGAAGAATAGGAAGGAATTATGAAATAAGACCAAGGTAGGGTTTTGAAGATTGAAGAATTGTTTGAAATAGCTTGAGTTGTGATTGTTTAGCAAAATACTCCTTGATCTACATCAATTGTATCAAATAATAGGTTTTTTATCTTTTGAAGGGGAAAGGTTGCAATTTGAAGAAGGAAAAGTGGTGATTTGAAAGGACAAGATTCCTCATAAAGGAAGTGGAACCCTTGGTAAGGAAATAAGGTTGTTAAAGGAATCACAAGAAGCACTGTTAGACAAATTTGCAGCATTAGAGAACAATCAAAGAAGAGGAAAGGCCACTAAAGGGGAAAGTGACTAAGAGGAAGAGGAAGAGGGTGAGGATGAAAACCCTCCGAGAAGAGTCAAAGGTGATGATGAGTTGGATCCTGATGAGAGAAGGATGGTTAAAATTCTCAAGTCTATCAGAGGAGATGCTTCTGATGTGAGATTGGATGTGCCAATGTATAATGGAAAGTTGGATGTAGAAGAAGTACTAGATTGGATTGATATAATGGACAATTACTTTAAATACAATGAGGTTGCAGATGATCAAAAGATAAAGTTTTCTAAAACCAAGTCGAAAGGTCTTGATTTGACATGGTGGAATTATGTTCAAGAGGAAATATTAAACAAGGGGAAAACAAATATAAGTTCATAGGATAGGATGGTGTCAAATATTAAGAGCTAATTTTTGCTAGGTGATTATGCAATACAAACATTCAATAAGCTACAAAACTTAAAGCAAAAGGAAAAGGATGTCATGGCCTACACTAAAGAATTACACAAATTAAGTATTAGATCTGGTCATGTTGAAGATGAAAATGAGAAGATAGTAAGGTACATGAATCACTTAAGGTTTCAAATTCAGGATGAATTGAGTCTTGCTACTCTTAGGACAGTTGCAGAATATTTTCAGTTGGCTGCTAGGGCAGAAGAGAAACTAAAAAAAAGGAAAGAAATACAAGGAAGAGGTTCAAGGCAGTCCTATGAATACCAAGAAGATGCAAGTAAAAGAAAAGACCAAGGTGTTGATCAAAGAGGTGGATTTAGAGGCTTTAGAGGAAGATTTGGACAAGGTAGGGGTTTAAGCTCATTTTCAGGGAGATGTTACCATTACAATTAGTTTGGCCATCAAGCATGGAAGTGTCCACATAAACTAGCTTCTACTTCAACTGGTGGTGATAAGAGAGTTCAATTGGTGCAAGAGGAAGATTGTGAAAGTGTTAACTCTCCTAATCAACTTGCTGCTCCAAAAGTGGGAGAATCATTAATTGTGTGAAGAACACTCCTCAAAGAATCCAAGGAGAAAGAATCAACCCAAAGGGGAACACTTTTCAATACCACTTGCAAATGCAAAGGAAAGTTATGCAAAGTTGTAATAGACTCTGGAAGCACTAATAATATGGTGTCAATAGAAATAGTTGATAAACTAAAGTTAGAAAAGACACCTCATGAAACACCTTATAAAGTATCTTGGCTGAATGAGAATCAATCTATTTTAGTGAATGAGAAAGCTTGGGTTGAGTTTAACATTGGTGGATATAAGGAAAAAATACTTTGTGATGTGTTTCCTATGGATTGTTATCATTTGTTAGTAGGAAGACCATGGAAGTTTGATAGTCATGAAATTTATGATGGTAGAAACAATACTTATTAGATTGAAAAGGATGGAAACACTTTCACTTTGACTCCATTGGTAGAAGATGATAAATCACAAGGTAAGTCAGATAAGGTGATCATGTCAGGAAAGAAATAGTTTGTAAAGCTTTAGGAAGAAAAGAATATGGAGGTTGCAGCCATCACTAACAATGAAGATGCTAAGATAAGAGGTTTGGAATATGATTCAATTTTGGGAAGAAAAGATGGTGAGTTGGTGAAAAAACCTGATATGGAGAAGGTCAAGGATGAATTGATTATGGCAATGCAAGATTGGTTAGAAAAGCATGTTGAGGTCATGGTGGAAAGAGTAATTTTTTCTTTGGTTTCAAAAGAGGCTAGTGGGAAGTTAAATTCTATCAGTATAGAGGTTTATGATCCTAATAATACAAAGATTCTAGGGGTAGAGAAACTGGGGGAAGAGATGAAAGGAAAAGGTGAGGTGATTCAAGGACATGGGGGTGAATTCAAGTCTGCAACAAGAGTAAATAAGAAGGCAGGGCTTTACAAGGTACAAAGAGTTGTGGTAGTAGATAAGGAAGTCATTTTGACAACAATTTCAAAGGTAGGATAGATGAAGGATCACACATCAAGTGTAGAGCATCATTTTCAAAGAAAGAACTAGTCAAAGGGAGGAGACAATGCATTTTTTCAATACTTGACACATTGGAAGGGGTCACCAAATGGGGATACAGCTTGGAGATCATTGAATGATAAGATGTAACATGGTTTTTGTCATAACACAATCCTCAAAGGGACTTGCATTCTTTTCAGTCCGGGTGTATGGCGTAGGGGCACCATGTCAATTCATGTAAATAAGGTCATGTGTTTGGTTTTAGGGTGTTTTGAGTTTTATGTCAAGAAATAAGGTCATAATAGACCATTTGATATGTAATTAGAGTCATTTAGGGACAATCTTGCTAATATTGTTAAATCTTGATAAAGTTGTCATATTGGTGCAAATTTGCAAAAATGCAAAAAAATGCAAAAAGTGGAAGCCAACGGTCAAGTAGTTTAAATGGTTGTTAGAGTGTGTTGGGTTGGTTGGGTTTTGATGGGACAAATTTAAATATGCTATAGAAACTTGATGTAGAGGTTCTGTTGAATATTTTGTTGAAGAAAGCAATAAACAAACTCCATTTTTCCACATTTTTTTGTGTAAGTTGTTGCTACAAGTTATTGTACTAGTCCGTATAGAATAATATTGGTATAAAAGCTATTGAATTCGATGGAGGCATGAAGTAACATCCTTTTTGTTTTTATTTGATTGAATTTCATAGATATTGAAGAGTTTTATTAGCATCTTACCGAGGACGGGTTTGAAAACCCTATTTTGAGGGTTTGAGGGTGTGCAAAATGTATTGTTGACCCATTCCATTAGTAGAATTGTTTGAAAATTGGTGGAATGGATAAATTTAAGTAGGGTTTAATGTTTGTGTAGGGTTTCATAATATTTTGATGATTCCCTAGTAGATTCTAGTCATGTTTTGAGCCAAGAATGATGGCTAAGGGTTGGATTTGGATTAGAATGCATGGATAAAGCAAGGGAGAAGGTTTGAGAAGCATGTGCAGACCATATAGGGTGTGTTTGGTGTGCTGGAAAAGTGAAGTAGGGCTTGGAACACTTAGTTTCAATAAACCCATGTAAGAGCAAGCCTAGATAGGCCTAACAAGGGTTTGGTGGTTTGGTGAATTTGTGATTTTTTCCCCTAATGAAAGTAGTTGATTCATAGCTTTTATAACTTGGTTAAGGTCATGCAATAGATATTTGAGGTTGGGAGATGGTTTGGTTTGGTGTTGCTTTGGAAAACAAGGCTAATTCAGCCATTGTCCTACGTACCATCAATTTTTTGGAGGGTATGTTCCAAAGCAAAGGTATGCACAATTTGGATATGTTGAATTACACCTTAATGGGTATCTAAAATGTCCATTATTTTGTTGGTTTGGGATGTTTTTTGAAAGTTATGAAGAAAAATCACTGTTTTCCATGCTACACGAAAAATAGGAAGGAATTGTGAAATAAGGCCAAGGTAGGGTTTTGATGGTTGAAAAACTGTTTAAAATAGCTTTCATTGTGATTTTTTAGCAAACTCCTCCCTAATTTTCATTAGGGGTCCATAGATTCCACCTTAGGTGGTGATAGATGATTTTTGATAGGTCATCCTACAACCATGGGTGTATGTCAGTGGGCCATATGATGTAGGCACTACAATAGCTTATGATGCTTAGTTAGTGCAAAATTCCCCTAGTAGACTAACATATCCAATTTTGGAAATGTACCAAGTAGGAGTAGGTGATAAGGATTAGTTAGAGGGCACTAGTAGCCTCTTCATGATGGAAAACAAATAGGGCATGAAAGATAGTAGCCAAGGCATGATGGACAAGTGCTAGATCATGATAGACAACATTTGAGGCATGATGGATAAGTGTCAAGACATGTTCCATTAATACATTGACTAAGGCCACCATCCCCACCATGCTAGTAGAAACAGTAGGGTCAGGGTCTCGATCCATGGGATGCCCAAATTTTGGCACTCACTTCAGAGAGGGACTAGCTACTATAGTAGGTTCAACAACTGACAGGGGAGTGGGATGTAGTGCACACAAAGATTCAGAGGGTCATGGGAGATCTTGACCACGAGTGGAAATAGAGGAAGTAGGTGTATATGCAATTGGTTCAAGAGACATGGCACCAAGTTCAGTTGGAGGCTAGTGCATAGTTCCAGACACAGGCCAAACAAGGTATTGTACCCACTATTTTGTATAGAGATGTCATAGTTGAGGCCTCATATTATAGGAAACTATACCTCCAGGATATCCCCCAAGAGAAAAGACAACCAGACTATTCTAAGAAGAAAAAAGTTGCATCAAGACAACCATGATAGTCATTTTTGATGAGATATATCTATGAGACAGCCTGATTCGATTATGATATGATGTTATATTATTTGATGTGAAGTTCCATTTAGTTCATGTTTTATGTTTATGTATGGATGCACATGCTATGGATGGATGCAAATGTTTATGTTATAGATATGTTTCTTTATTTATGCATATGGTACGATGTGATGTATGACTTTATAATGTGATTCCTTGATATATGCAATGTTATGGATGTAATGTGATGGATGTTTCATGCTCTATTTTAGTATCTTTTTTATACAACATGCTATGATATGGATGCATTTCCTTTTATGTATTTTCTATGTGATTATGTCATGCTTATGAGATGTTGATTGTTGATGGTATTTTTAGCACTGCAACAACACATGCAAAGTAAAAGTACTCTATCTCTCTTGAAAGTCAATTTTCTAAGAAAACTTCTAAAAACAACCCCAAGGTCTCTAATGTCAGGTCTTGACAATCCACAAACAACTTAGTGATAATGTGAAATGTTGGTAATCAAAAGGGGAATTTATGGTAAATAAAGTTGAAACTGGTAGGCCAACAATAAGAGTTTTGTAAGATCTAAAAATTTATATCAACCCTAAAAACATTTTTTCTAGATTTCTGATTTAAAAATAATACTTTAATTAAGTATAGCAATTCCAATGATGCTTTTCACCTAATATAACAATAATCTCAAAGAAGTATCAAAAGGCAAGGGTTTAGAGAGATTTCTAAATCTAAAATCTAAGTATGGTCATGAGAAAATTGTAGTATTCAAGGAAGACCAATCTTCAATAACCAATTTCTGCTTAACCAAGATGAAATCTATAGTATGATAAAAACAATGCAATCTCCAATGGTATGTAATATTTCAGACTGTGAAGCATTCAAACATACACCCAAAATGGCATGAAATGTATAAACACCTATAATTGAGCTACAACAATAAGATTATGCCTAGGCTAACTATGCACAATAACTTACAATCAACAAGCCACCAATAGTATGGATCAAAGATTCCTCAAACACCTCTAATATTTTATCGTCAACATGAAAGAATTGGACTAAATATGAAAACTAATCAACTAAAACTACTTTGAAACATAGGAACCATGCACATAGATGAAAGAACATAGAAAATATCACCAAGCCAATGTCTTCTCATATATTAACTTCACCAGAATTTGCAACAATTCCAGAATCAGTTTTTCAAATGAGGAGATACCTCATATTTATAAAGTTTTACATCACATAAGTTAGCTAAAATAAAATAAAATAAGGGCACCCAATATAGGTCAACCTTATACATTTTAATTCTCATTACATTTAAACAAATTATTTAAAATTGTCCCTCAAATGATACATCAATATTAAATAAATGGTTTTGCACTATTCTCTAGGTAGCCAACTTGTTTCTCTAGCTAGTTCATGTAGTATGCACGAAACTTGAGGTAGGTGCCCTTATTCGTCATATTTTCTCTTTTGTTGCTTTTTGGAAAACTCTTGAAACTTATGCAATAATTTATTAAGGTTCACCTGACTGGGAGTTGGAATAAACTTTAATCTCAAAGAAATTGATTCTAATTCATTTTCATATTTTTTCAATATCGTATTCCAGTCAATCTCTGATTCTTGATATTTGTGAAAAAAAGTGATATACATAGTTGCATCCTTCAAATGGTTTTCTGTATTAGTTCCATATTCAAATTGAGAATACACTTCCTTCCACCATTGCTTTAACTGGTCAACATTCAAGTGTTCTATACTGAATTTTCTTCCAGTCATAATCTTTGAGATCAATATATAGCCAACAAAAATATCATTTAAATCATTTTGCATCTTTGGGGAATATTCCAGTGCTTTACCCATGATCTCTCTCTTAAATTTAAAAGCATCTATCCACCCCTTAGGATTATCTATATCTTTAGAATCAAGAATATCTTCTTTAATCAATACCTCTCTAGGAATTTCTATTATCTTTGCTAACCTGGTCATGGATTTCCATCAATTACTTTACAGTTTGTTACAAGTGTTTGTACAATACCCTATAAAGAAAGAGTCTTCTCATGTAACTGCATGATATCCTCAATCAAAACAATGCCTTTTTGGAAAACTCCAGCTATCAATTCTTGAGTCACTTGCACAAATGTTTTCATCTTTTCCAATTCATTTATGGCATCCTTGGACAATATACTAGACTGGGTGGATATACCTGCCTAGGTTTGGTTTTGCAAAGGCTTCAAAAGATGTTTTATATACTTTTGTAGTTCCTCAACCCACTTTTGAAACCTCTCCTTTGCGTAGTCCTCTTTGTCCAATCTCCTCAGGAAAACGTGTACAGATTCTTTTAAATCTTTTGTCTCCTGTTTCTTAGTAGATGACCCTAAGTTGATTGTTTTCATAGTATAATTTGTAGGAGTAGCCTCTTCTTTACTTTTCTCAGTTATAGGGGTAGCAATATGTAATACTCTATTATTAGACTCATCCCTTGTAATTTTGGAAATTACTTTAGCCATATTTTTTTCCTTGGTCTTTCCTAAGCCTATCAAAAAATTGTCCCAATCTGGAACTACTTCTTCAACTACCATTGGCTTAGGGCTTGGGATCTCCCTCAACTAGTTTGGAGCAGTTGATTCTTGTATATTTGTATCAAATTGAGGGTTATTTTTTCCTCGAAAGTCTTCTAACTTATTCATTTCAATATTCTATGTTTGTTTCTCCTCCTTATTTACATCTTCTTTATCTTATTCTTGTGCTTCCTCCTTTCTTGGTGATTCCACATGTACTTCTTTCATCTTTTAGGTTCCTTTTCCTTATCCTCTTCGGAAACGTTCACCTCAAATTGTGCCCCAAGATTACTAAGGTCCCTATCTTTAGGAGTCTTTGGCTCCTCATCATCTAACTCTTGTTCTTTTTAAACCTCTATTGCACTATTTTTTATCTCCTCTTCTTCTTTATCAAGTGATTATCTTGTTGGGGTGACTTAGGAGGGGCATATTCTATGTTTATCTCTCTTGTAACTTCTTCCTTATCTGATTGTAGCACATTTGTAGCTTTATCTAGCTCTTTAGCTACCTTCTCTAAATTTTCTAAATTTGAGAATGGTATCATAGTCCGAGGAGAAGCCTTCCTAGTATAGACTTGAGTTTTCTCTCCAAAACTCTCTACATCAATTTATCCTTCTCAAGTTTCCACCTCTACATCTTGCAAGTTTTCTTCACTGTATTTTACTTTCTTTGATTTTTTTTGGGGAGAAGCACCCTTGTTCCCTCCTCTGACCAACTTCCTTCTTTAGGGGGTTGAGCTTCTTCTATTTCTTTAGTGATTTATTTAGTAGGCTTCCTCTTCTTTGGAATTAGATGTCTCTTGGATTCCTCTACCTTAGTCTTAGCCTTGGATTGACCTCTAGTTCTTATTTTTATCACTAATGGTACCTCTTCTTTTGATCCTCCTTCTTGAGCACTTCAAGATATTTCTTTTATCTTTTCTGAATCATCTTTTGAGGAGGACTAGGATTCCAAATCTCCCATTAACATGTATGTTGGCTTTATACCATCTACCTCCATTTCCAACATCTTATGTTTTTCCCATTGTTTTGAATACTTGATGATAGGGGCATTAATCTAGGCCAAATCTACTACTTCTTCCTCAACCTAGTCTATAGGAGGAAGGGAATTATTTTGGTATTGCATATATTTATGATACTATATTACTTCTTCATCTTCAATTTGGTCTAGGATTTTTACCACCTTATATAGCATTATCATCTTCAAGTACAACCTAGAAAAAATCCTCTTGAAGACTTCAAACTCATCTTTGCAATTTTCCCAATAATCTTCTATATTATCCTTGTGTCTATAGTCCCTAGAAGCAAGCTTTTTAGTTACTCCATATGGATCAAAATTGTTCCTGTTAGTATGCATGGACAGGTGAAGGTGTTCCATCTCTCTCTTTGAATGTTGGGCACTTTGGATTGATGGACAAGATTCCCAAACATTTATTGTCAAGGGGAATTCCCCACCAACTCCAACCTTATGCACACCTTTCAAAATGTGATCAAAGGAAACTAACTACCACATCACCTTAAGCAACACAACATTATCATTTGGATACCTCGGGAGCCTATATGGTACCTTATGATTGTCGTGAATCCTCATATATGTAAACTTAGGAAACTGTAGGAACTAGTGCCCATATTTCTTGATCAACTCCATAGAATCAGTTGAAATCCTTACATGTATTTCCTCCTACAATGTTCTTGTGATATACATGGTGGCATCCATTCACCCTTCTATAATTAGAAGCATTGGATAGGTGGAGCTAAGGGTAAATATCATATACTTTGTCTTGTCCAATTGTACCTTTACAACTCAAACCCTTATATTTGTAATGTATTACAAATGTGTAAACCACATAATAACTCATAGTTAACTTCTTTGTATCCTACACAACTCTAAATTGATTATCCAAATTATCACTAAATAAACTAGCCCAATGATAGTTAACCCCCTTCTCAATTTATGCAATCACATAGAAAATCCAATCTTCAAACATTAAAGCCTTCTCTAATCCTATCAATCTACTAAGAAGAGTGATCATATCATTGTATTCATATTCAAAATCAATTCTATGAAATTTCTTTGGAAATTTGGAATAAGGGGATCTAGTCTTATCAATCCATGAAGCATTTATTATCTCTAGTACTTATTTAGGATCATCAATGTAAAATTTCCTCATAGTGTCTATATTGAACTTCACTAGTTTCTTGTGTGCAACAATATCAAATGCCTTTTCCAAGGAATCCTCTATTATATTTTCCATTATTCTACCTTAAGGACCCACTATTACTCTTCTATTTGAATCATAGTGTTTATCACAGTCCATGATCAATTCTAGACATTAGATTGATGGAGGAAATCCTATTGCCTGTTCCAATCCACTCTTCACTAATCTTCTAGCTAATTTAGTGGGAGCATAGTAATACATCCTCTACTTGAAGTCCTCATAATCAGAATGTCCCATATTTTTATCTCCAACTCCTCCCTAGTAAGAAGCTATCTTGGACTCTAGGAGCCTTCCTTTAGGATCGTACTTCATTTTTTGTACCCTGGACAACTCCTCTTTCACTAGCTCAACTATCTTTTGCTTAGTAGCCTTGGCCTTGCTAGACTCTACCTGCATATGGTTAGACCAAACACCATAATCGCTCAAAATGTAAAAAAATATTAATCATTACACCACTTGTAGTGTTAGTAGAATCATGATATCCCATATGCAATATATAACATTTCATCATGCATCACAAAGCTCAAAACCAAGCACTAAAACCTATAAAATTGAAGCAAAAATAACCTTTAGGTTTTCAATCTATTCATGGATTTTGGAGATTTCATTAGTCCATGTATTTAGAGAATCCACCCCTCCAAGGATTCTACAAAAAATCATCATTCAGGAAATCCAAGCGGGCACAAAAATTGTGAAGCTTGGGGATGGCATTGTTAAGATAAACATTAAGATTATAGGATTTTATTCATGATCCCAAGTACATTAAAGGAGTAAGATTTAAACCTTGAAGGAATGAATCATAACTTAAATAACATCATGACACTCAAAATGTTGCTAACCACCTAGTTTTGAAAAATCCACATAAGCATGGAATCTACAAAAACTAGATTTTCGGGGAATGCAAGGGTCCATGGATTTCATGAAAAAATAATACATCAGGGATTTCTAGGAGAGGTGGATTTCATGAAAGGGAGAAGCTAGAGGAATCCAAGACAATGAGGATTCAGTGAAAACCTTATTCTTCAGAAAATCCAAGCAATCAAGGATTTAATGATAAGATTCAAACCTCAAAGATTGCAGACATCAAAGGAATATGTGATGAACCCATCGAAGAATCCAAAGGATAACAAAATCCATGAAAAATAATATTTTGGTGATTTATAAGACATGTAGACTCCATGAAGGGTTTGAGAATCAAACTTAGGAATGCAACATGAAGGAAGTTGACTTGGTTTTCAAAGCATTATGATGATCTAGTGACGAACCCTAATTTTAAATAGCCAAGTTTCAAATTTAAATTATACTTGTGGATTTTCATTCACAACAAGGGCACATGAGGATTTCAAAACATGTGTCCAAACACCTTTTAACAATGCTAATATAGGTTTTATCGAATGATACAAACACTAAACTCCTTCAACTACCCCAATTTCTGATTAATCCAATCACATACCATTTATTAAGCGCAAATTCTATCAATTCCCTCATTATTCCTTGATTCACCTCTATGTATCTAGTTCATCATACAAGCCTAGGTTTTTAGAGTGAAATGCATCTATAATGATGCCCTAGATCATTCTTATAAAAATCCAAACTATCAAAATATTTTTAGATCAGTAATTCAAAACTTGAACCCAAATTTACCAAAGAATGCACATAAAATAATGCCTTATACTAATTTACCCTTAAAATGAAATGAAATAAAACCATAAAAACAATGCAAAATCCAAAACAAGTCAAAGATCTATTCAAACGATATCAATCATCAATATTTCATGTGTAAATCAACAGAAAACATAGATTGTAGGCTCATACCTTTAATCAAGGATGGTAAAATGAAAACCAAAATAGTAGATTCAAACCCTAGGTGCCAATAGAAAGCCAACAAATAGAAAATCACCAAGCCCTAGGTTGAAAACACCCAACGCAGTCAAATCTTGAATTGTCCAGATCTTTCAATCAAGAAATGCAATAATGAAAATAAGATGGCTTTACCTTATGTTATAAACCACCTCAAAATAAAGCCATTAATGACAACCTACCACCTAAAGGGGCAATAAATTCTCAATTTCACATTTCTAGAAGTTTCAAAAAATCCACAAAGACATGGATTTCGTGAGAACAAATATTTCAGGGAATCCAAGGATGTCTGGATTTAGCAATGTAAACCTTTGAGAATTCTTCTTAGGCATGGAATCTCTAAAAATTCATGAGTTTTGGAGAATACAAATGGTGTTGGATATTCTGAGCTTATACCCATTTGATCATTTTAAGGGACTTGTTAATTTCATATGTTAAACATGAGGCCAATTGCTGCAAAATAAGTTCATCCCAAACATTAATGTAATCATTGAAAGCTCAAAAGTGTGAAGTAATCCAAAATTCAAAAGACCCATCCGTTAAAGGGAAAAGGAAAAAATGAAAATGAAAATAGAAAGCAAAGAGGCTCCCTACCTCCAGTGGGGCATGTGTACATAAATGACTCAAAAAATGGTGACTCTACTAGGGAAATTCTCTAGAGTATTTCAATGACAAACTAGAATCATGAACCCAAAATCTTTGGTTCTGATTCTTGAATTAGGTCGACTATTAAACCAAAGAATCAAAACCACTAGATGAACTAACCCTTCATATATTGAATGTCCAAGTGTGTGAAAATGTATTCATTTCCCTCCTTAAGCTACTACATAATCCTTAGCTTAGTCATGCTAAGCTACATGAATGATTCTAACTCTAAAAGCATATAGGATATTGCCTCACTTCCAATCATGCATCCATAGCCCCAACAAGGTTATCACCGTGATTATCTTGAATATAGCTCTACTACCATCCAAATGTCTATAGTCTCGACAGAGATATTTGGATCCTCCTAAAGATTGAAAGTCCTTTTGATTTGTATTATTCTCTTTCCTTCTTTTCATTTTCATATTTTCCTTCTTTTTTATTTTCAACCCATGAACAATGAAGCTTACAATCAGAGTTGAGAATCATAGTGGCGCTAAATTAGAAATCTAAGATTTTTCACTTAAAAAAACCTTACAAAGGAACCTATAATAACCTTAGGATTCTTAAGATATAAGAGAAGTATAATATTTCAGCATATATCATAATAAGCTCAACCCAATGAATCATCCTCCTTATATGTTCAGACCTTTGTGACACTAAATGGAGGACGTTTAACCTCGATTCTAAAAAACATGATTGAAGTTTCTCAAAGAAATTCTCAAAAAAATCCCAAGCACCCAAATTTCCCAACCAAAAAAGAAAAAGAAAGAAAAGTCAAAACAAAACCTAGTCTAACCAAAGTAGAAAAGAAAAACAAACCAAAAGAAAACCCAAACCAAAACAAAAGAAAATAAAACAAGAAAAAGCAACCTAACCTATAGAAAAAATCTAAGCTAACTATATGCAAAGTTGAGTTAAAACAACTCAAGCAAGGAAGTAATGCTTCAAATATTTCCCATTGACAAGCAATAGGACATCCTCCCCAATGAGAGTCTTTAGATGAAATGCATTATCTCCCAAAATATCAAATATCTGAAAGGGGCCAAGCTAGAGCTTATCAAATTTTTCATGTTCCCCTTTCCTTTTGTGGGCCTTATCCTAATACAAGACCAAGTCAAAAATCCTAAAGGCCTTGACCGTCAATTTGTGATCAAACCAACACTTAACTATGCCCTGATGTTTAGAAAATTTTTATATGGCTTCATCTCTCTTTTCTTCTAAGTGGAGCAGTTCAACAAAGCGGGCTTCAAGTCTTCCCCGCTTCTCATAATATTTGTTAATAAACTGCAATGAGGAAATTCTCAATTAGATAGGAAAAATAGGCTCTATACTGTATACCAAGTGATATGGAGAAGTTCCTAAATTAGGCTTTTGATGCATATGATCTTCCCAAAGAAAAAATCGCAGTTGGGTATGCTAGTCCTTCGGGTTCTTGTCAAGAAGCTTACATATGACTATGAGTAGATTCTAATTGGTTGACTTAGCTAATCCATTACCTTGTGGATAGTAATTTGAAGAAAACTTAAGAATGATCCCATAATCAAAAGCCAATCTAGAAAATTTCAAAGATACAAATGTAGGGCCATTATCACAAAAAAAATGCAAATGGACAACCAAATTGAGTTATGATATAATCTTCTAAGAACTTAATGATATCTTTAGTTGTACACTAATTACATGGGATCACTTCCATCCACCTAGTGCTATAATCATTTATAGTTAGAATATACATGTGTCCTCCTAAAGATGGTGGATTAATCATATTAATAATTTCCAAACCCCGTTGTGTGAAAGGGTGTGCCTCAACCATTGGTTGCAATGGAATAGTAACATAATTCTCCTGGCTTGCAACAATTTGACATGTGTTGCAGGATCTTACATTTGCATGAACATCGTTGAACAAAGTTTGCCAATAATACCCAGCTAGGAGAATCTGATTTTTTGTAGATGGAGTTGAACAATGGCCTGTCCCAAACCTATCATGAAACTTTAACTCATTATACCAATTGATTCTTCCTTTCCAAGACAACGAATATATATACCTTCACGTTTTTTCTTATATAAAATGGCTCCTTTCAGCATGAATACACTACTCTTCAAATGCAGCTCTCTTCTCTGCATAGTATTCAGATGTGCTTGATATTTTTGATTCAACAAGTAATATACGACATCATCGTACCAATCATTTAGGGAAACATCTTCAAGACTATACTACTATGCTATGAGTTCTAGATTAGTCTCATCCATGGTGCAATTCAAAAACTTCTGCAATTCCTCAAGAGTGTCTGATCCAATGGAAAAATACCCACATACTGCCAAGTTGGGAAAAAAGGTGCCTTTATTTTATCTATGCATAACTTCCTACTCTATCCACATCATCTACCATTTGAATTCTAGGAAGGCCAATCAGAGAGGAACAAATTTAGGCAAGATATTTGAGTCTTAAGGACATCCATATACTCTAATTACCATGGTATTGGGTAAGAAAAAACAATCACCAAGATTATGAGTATTCCCTTATTCTAGTCTATATTTCAAGGGTCTTACCAATTGTAAGATCCGTGTATGTAATCTTGGATACCCATGGCCAAGGACTGCCATAATTCTGAGTATAAAATCCTCATAGAAAATGACAAAATCACTCTTTCTACACCTACTATCCTATATGTAACACTAGTCTTACACAGGTAGTTGATTACCCTGCTCATCTACCATTCCCAAACACATTCTTTGAGTCCATTTAGTTCTATTTTGATATAAAATAAAATGGCACACGAAGTAACACCTAAAAGTGATAAGGGTTGTATCCTCTTTTACTTGCATGAATCCATCATGCAATGATTTCTCAATAAATGAAGCAAATTCATACTTGACTTTAGTTTTAGGGTTTTGAATTCTCATTTCCAACATCATAAGGCTAATTATCATCTTTTCTTCAGCATCTATCCCTAGAATTCAACATAAAGCAAAGTAATTTTTTTTAAAATACACCTAGAAATCATTAACATCAAATAGCTCCACATAAGATGAGGAGATGGGTATTCTTATATTGTTTTCCCCTCTCTTCATATGCATGGGAAATTTGTCACTCCTATAATTTTTTCTCAAACTATTATATTCTTCTTCACTCCTTTAAAGGTTGACTTTGGTAAGGACCTATTTGTTTAGGTTGAAGCACTCTATGATGGCAATTTTGTTGTGTTACTAGTGGTGAACCATATGTCATTCTTACTGTCTTGGTATCTAGGTGGTAGTTTTTTGCCAATACTCTAATGAATTTGAAATCTATGAAAACATTATGGAAAATAAACTTGGCCAAATATAGAGTCCAAGGGTTTGATATTAAAATCTTATCATCCCTTTTCTCATAGAAGTACCAAAACAAATCCCACCCTAAAATAGGAAATGACTGCATCCCCACACCCCTAAATTGTGTCCCTAAAGACCTTATTAAATCCTTTATCTATTTAATCAAGTAGAATATCTAGTACTAAATGTTGTAGAGACCTCTTCTTAGGTTCTTCCTTCTTAATTTCACTTTCTTGGGCGGTATGATTGAAACTTTTCTACTCCTACTTAAATTATTTACACTTTCAAACTGCAAATTTTACACTCAATGGTTGTAAAATGCACTTACCTGGTGACACAATAGTTGTAGAGCCTTCCTCTTCAAAACTCCTTAGCTCCTAGCATGATGAAAATTCTCTACAAATTATTACTAAAAATGAGTATTGATTTCAAATTTTATCGACCTCTCAGTTTAGTCATTTCGACATTTATGTTGGCCTCATGTAAAATATTTCATAATCAACTCATATTTCTATTTTAAATATCCACCATTGATCTTATAGAATCGAACAGTTCATGGAAGTGGTTATAATTACAACCATAAATGACATAAATTCCCTCATCAACTTGTACCATAATACCACCGTCAATCCTTTTGATCTATGCAATATGGCAGTGTTATATTATATGACTGTTATAACCACCTCGTTATACTATTGGCTTTATGCATAACATTTTTACTTTTATCATGGTGTCGCCACTTAGTTAATATTTCATTACATATCGCATATCATATATATGACTAAGATTCCTTCATTTCAGGATAGTAGGGAGCTTACCACTATGTCACAAGCTCTTTTTAAGTCCTGAATAGCCCATTGTGAGACTATAGTTTGAAATAATTCTTCATCACCATACCACACAACCTTCTCAAGACATAATTTTTTCATTGTAGGATGGTGGGCTAAGTCATTTGATACTGCCATACCACATACATCCTCGTTATTTGTTTGTTGCTTGCTACAGGGTAGTGGTTTAAGTAATATGACACCACCATACCACACATTTTCTTTAGTGTTGATATCTGTTAACTGTGGTACAACAGGTTAACTTCTGGTGGTTATAGTTGAAAGGAAATAGAAAAGAGCAATGGAAAGTACTAATAAAGAGCAATTGTTTGAAGGAAAGAGATTACCAAATAAATTGAAGTAGTCAAGCCAAGCACCATCAAAGCAAGAGAGACACAAGAATTTTTTAAGGGGAAAAAATAAGAAAAAACCCCAATATTATGAATGGAGGCATAATGACTAAAGAATAATACAAAGAGACAGAGAGCTTCAGCCTTAGCTTGCTTGCTTGAATCTTAAAGAATGAGAGGAGAGGCACCTCAATGAGTAGAGGTGAGAAGGAGGAGTTAGAATGTAACTCCCAACTCAATGAATGCCACCATTCATCTATGTGTGTGCAAAGTGTCACCTCTTAAGGAGGTGGTTACAAATATTCATTAATAAAGGAATTAAAAAATAAGCCATCCTCACACATGTGTGAGATGACAAAAAAAGACAAAAGACTTGTAGGGATTCCTTTGGAATATTCCTACAAATTTGCAATTAAAGAATAACCTTTACCAAGTAAAGATTAACCTTCTAACATCCCCCCTTAAGCTTTACTTGGGGAGGTTACATCAAACCCTTCAATGGGTTGTAATCCAAGATTTTTACAATGAAAGAAATTTATCTTTACAAAGAGCTTTGGTGAGAATATCTGCAACTTGATCTTCACCTTTACAATACAAAAGAGAAATTTGCTTGTCTTCAATTTTCTCTCTAATGAAGTGATGTTGAAGAGCAATGTGCTTGGTCCTTGCATGAAAAATTGGATTCTTTGCCAAAGCAATAACACTTTGATTATCACAATATAAAGGAGTAGGATCCTTTTGAGGTAGACCCAAGTCTTCAAGTAATCTTATTAACCATAATGCTTCTTTAGATGCATTTGTACAACCTTTATATTCAACTTCTGTAGAACAAAGTGAAGTAGATTGTTGTTTCTTACTATTCCATGAGATTGCACCTGATCCAACAAAGAAACAATAACCACAAGTGGATCTCCCATCATTGGGATCACCTCAGTATAACCTTTTAAAGAAAATTCACAATTTGCATCATAAAAGAGACCAAGATTAAGAGTTCCTTTAACATATATAAATTTTCTATTTGTAACTTTAAAATGAGTTTGTTGTGGTTTAGACATAAATCTAGAAACCAATCCAACACTTTAGGTGTTTTCCAAATTTGCATACCCAAAAAACAATGTAATAGGCCCAAATCACTCATTTGAAATTGTTGATTGAGTTGAGACTTAACATCACTAATCAAAATGTTAGAAGTTTAGAAGTGATAATTAAATCATTATCACAATATCATTTTCACTATGCTTAATATATAAATTTGGATAATTTTTACTTCTAATGAAACCATGAGATAGAAAGAAAGCATAGCCCAAATTATAAAATGTCAATATATAGACATAGCAATAATAGATCTATGTTTCCTCTCACTACATCATTGTATTGTAAAGGGAAATTGTATCAATATTAATAATAAAGGACTTTGAAAAATTGGTCCTAAAGATGGTTTTAAAAAAACCATATTGCCTTCAATAAAATAATGAAACATAAAGGTTTCAAGAACTTGATCCCCATCAATTAATAAAATAGATCTAAGTTCATCATAAATAAGTAAGTGCATACCATCAAAGTGGATGGAAATATTTTCCATGGGTCCCCAAAAAAAACTCCAATGAGACTTGATAAAATATATGATTCATTATAGATAGGGCTCCCTATGCAACATTACTGCAAATGCGACTAGCGAATAAAATATATATGTAAAGGCTCCATTGAGACTTGATAAAGTGATTAATTTTCAAAACATATATAGATGGAATAAATCCATCAAGAAGGCAAATACTCCAATGAGCTTTTAATTTTCAAAAAAATATAGATGAAATAAATCCATCAAAAAACCAAATTTACCAATAAGGCACAATATCAGATTAATGAGACACAATAAAATATCAAATTCCCTTTATCAAAACAACATAATTGTAGTTGAGAAGGAAACACTAGGTTTGTTTTAAATATTGTAATAGATCAAGACTTAGGTAGAGAGAATGATAATTTCTCAAGCCACAAATCAAGCCACCTTAAGTTATAAAAAATAATAATAATAATAAAAAAAAAATTGTGATGGAATAATGGGAAATGCATACTATGAAGAGAATAATTATTAAGTATAAATAAGTCATTTAAGAACGATATTCATGCATTCATGACTACATGAATATCCCCTTTTCATATTCCAAATATAATTGAGTAAAAAAAAGTACACTATTATTGGGTTGATCAAGTCCAATAATAAAGTACTTGTGAAGTTATTTAAAAAACAAACTTTTTATGTGAAGTAACATGTTGAGATGCACTTGAATCATTAACCCATTCAAAAGGCTTAGAAACATTAAAACTACATGTAAAAGCACGTCTAGATTGATTACCATTGTTATGAAACTGTTGATTATTTTGATTCATAGGCTTTTTCTCATTTTTCTTTTTAAAACAAGTATTTTTCCAATGACCATCCTTATTGCAATAAGTGCAATGTGGTCTCTTAGAAGAGTTAAACTCTCTAGGATCATTGCCATTATTATAATGAGGTTTGGAATTATAATGTTGTTGTTTAGAATGAGGTTTAAAATTTTGCTTGATGATTAGACAAGAAAGCATGTTCATTAGACTTAAGAGTACCAAACTGAATTAACTTAGCCTCTTCTTGTCTTAATAAATCACGAAAAATATCATAAGTTAATTGAGTAGCTAAAGAAGGAATAGCTAATTGAGCATGAATATTAGTAATGAATTGTTGAAATTGTCTAGGAAGACACTTTTTAAGAATAAGATGAATTAATCTAAGATTATCTAATTTAACTCCTAAACCATCCAATTGACTATTTAAAGCATCAAATTTCAATAAAAATTCATCCATAGATTTAAAATCAGAATACCTCAAATCTTCAAGTTGATCTTGAATTTGAATTTTTCTTGATTCATTTGTACTATCATAAATTGTTTTGAGTTTGTCCCATGCTTCATAGGCAGTTGTACATGTCCCAATGTGAACATAAAGTTCGGGTGACATGGAGATACCTATGAGGCCAAGGGCTTCTTCATTTTTGAGATTCCATTTTTCGATTTCATCTTTGGATGCAGACGAACCTGGTTTAGATTTAGGATTTGTAGCTACATCTAAAAGATGTTTAAATCGAAAAATGAAAGAAATGTGAGTCTTCCAAGAATGATAGTTAGAAGAATTTAATTTAATTTCAGGAATTAAAGTTGACATGATTGCAAAAAATAAAAATAAAAATACTTTAGGAGAAAAAACTAATGTAATAGATGCTTAAAAAAAAATCCCTCTCTTTTAAAAATAAACTGCCTAAAAATAAGCCCCTTAATACTAAAATATTAAAAATAACTATTTTTAGAAAAAAACTATATAAAATAAATAAATTAATTAAAATTTATTATGAATATTTATACCAAATTTTAAAATAATCTAATATTAATTAATAAATACTAATAAGAAAAATAAAATTAATAAAGATTTTAATAAATTTAATATTATTAATTAAAATTTTAATAAATTAAGTTAAAACATTAAGGACTTTATTTGAAAAGTGAATATATAAAAAAACTTTATAAAGACTTATTAAAAATATACGTAACTTTAGATTAATTTTTTTTTTATAAAAGACAAATTCTAATGAAAGCTTTCATAAGGTTCGAAAGAACTTAAAAAAAAATCGAATACACTCTTAAAAAGTGCACTGGCGGAAATAGATGGGCGGGCGTTTTTAAAAAAATAAGGTTTAATGAATGTCTCTGATAAAGCATGCATAAAGGATAAATGGCTGGCAAAAAAAAAAACATAGCTATAGGGATGCGCAGAGCAGAGTTTAGGGATCTAAGGCTGAGCCAACGTAGGAAGAGGTGCGACGTCCACACAAGAGAAAAAACAAAGAATAAAAGGTATGAAGGGGATGGCGGAAAGGTGGAGGTGGCAAAAAGAGGCCACAACGGTAGCTCTACAGAACAGGGGCCAAGCCGAGACCCTAAAAATAATTTAAAATTATTTGATTGATTTTTTGATTTTCTAAATAAATATTGCAAATAAAAGTTGATGATAATAGGGTCAAAGCCCTAATTTATTTATTATTTATTATTGTTAAAAAGATATAGCAAGACTTTAAAAAAGATTTTAAAAAAACTTGAACAAGGTTAAAAGCCCTTAATTTTTTTGAAAAAGAAATGGATTAGCCTTTTTAAAAATAATTTTTAAACTAGGGCTAGAAGCCTAAAAAAATTTGGTATTTTTTTACAAAAATATAGTGATTTTTATAGATTTAATCTAATATTGCAAAAAAGATTACAGATCTAATTTTTTTTTGAAATATAACCTCTTTATTGAGGGTTTCTAAAAAAGATTCAAAGGATTAAATATGGATGCAAAACAAGTAGATTTGAAATTTTAAATAAAGGACTTAGAAATCTTTATATAAGAAATCCTACACATGGGTTGGAAAAAAAATGATTTTTTTTTTACAAATCTAATATACATATTTGTATAAATTATAGAAATAAATAAACTTTAAATTGAAAATTGAAAAATAAGATAAACCCTTATTGGGTTTTCTACAAGCTTGCAAGATATACAAATAGATTTAAGAACAAATTATTTTAAATTTGAACAATAGGAAACTAAGATTCCTGCACAAAAAAAGGTTAGAAGACAAAAGAAACAACCAAGATTAGGCACTAGCTCTTCTTCTCTTTGAGAGCGTCTCCAATGGTGCTGAAAAATCTGGTAAACCTTCAACAATGTAGCTCACAAAATATTAGTAATACCAAGCTCTGATACCATGAAAGGAAATAGAAAAGAGCAATTGTTTGAAGGAAAGAGATTACCAAATAAATTGAAGTAGTCAAACCAAGCACCACCAAAGCAAGAGAGACACAAGAATTTGTTAAGGGGAGAAAACAAGAAAAAACCCCAATATTATGAATGGAGGAAAAATGCCTAAAGAATAATACAAAGAGAGAGAGAGAGAGCTTCAGCCTTAGCTTGCTTGCTTGAATCTTGAAGAATGAGAGGAGAGGCACCTCAATAAGTAGAGGTGAGAAGGAGGAGTTAGAATGTAACTCCCAACTCAATGAATGCCACCATTCATCTATGTGTGTGCAAAGTGTCACCTTTTACGGAGGTGGTTACAAATATTCCTTAATAAAGGAATTAAAAAATAAGCCATCCTCACACATGTGTGAGATGACAAAAAAAGACAAAAGACTTGTAGGGATTCCTTCAGAATATTCCTACAAATTTACAATTAAAGAATAACCTTTACCAAGTAAAGATTAACCTTCTAACAATAGTTTTTAGTGTGCCTCCATACCACATGGCTTATCTTGTGTTTTTACAGTTCACCATGGGTATACAGTGTAAGTTAATTTTGACCACTAAGCCACGTTCCTCCCAGATAAATGTTGTGATATGGTGGTGCCTAACTGTATCCTACATTTTATCCCACCATACCGCTGAAATTCTTGGTAACTAAATGATTATTCCTATGGGATTGTGGTAAATGAAATTTTTATATACTTATCTAAAATATTGTGGTTTAAGCATATATGGTGGATTTCCTCAAATCATATAAGGCTTTTTAGTGTCAGTCAAACCTAAAATTTTATTCACAAGACTAGTTTGTTTGTGGATTTTGGAATTTTACAAGGTTAAGGCTTAACATACTAGATTTATAAAGTTTGTTAGGGTGGTGTGGTCATGAAAATTTTGGAGGTTCTAATAGTGGCTCTTATTGGGGATGAATGGTAGTTAAGTCATTGCAAGAATCCAAAAGTATTCTCTGGGATGAAAACCATGGGTGGGAGATGAAAAAAAAGAAAAAAGTTCTAAACTACTATGTGTGGAAATAATTTAAGAAAAGAATAATTTTAAGAAATTTTCATGCACTAGCAATTCCTATTCTTCACCAATCATATTTTGCAAGTAGTATGAATCCTCATCACACTTTCGAGTGATGAAAAATGGGCCCAACCACAGTGCTTCAAAATTCTTGTGCTTTCCTTTTTCTTGGTTCCTCATTCCACATGAGAACCATGTTATCAACCTTAAAATTTCTATCCTTTGATTTTTTATTAAATAGATGCTTCATTTCTAACTGCATCTTCTCATTTTTCTCATGAGCTTGGGACTTGATTTCATCCAGTGCTGCTAATTGTTCCATCCTCTCTTCCATAGGCTGAAGGATGTCGATATATTCTTGTAAGATGAACTTGTAGACTAGTGAGGGGTTATGTATTGGGATCCTACCTTGGGTTCCATACACCAATTCAAAAGGGTATTTTCTAGTGTCCTTTACAGTGATTCTATCTACCCACAGTGTTAGTCTTAATTTGGAATCCCATGCCTTTTTGTTGTTATCCAAAATCCTTTTGATTATTTTTATGACACTTTTATTACTAGATTCTGCCTTCCCATTTTCTTGAGGATTATATGGTGAGGCATATGAAATCATTATGCCATTTGATTCACAAAACTTCTTGAATTCATCTAACCTGAAGCACATGCCATTTTCTATTATCAGTCTAATAGGGACTTCAAATCTAGTGATGATGTTTTCTAGTATGAAATTGATCACAAATTTTCTAGTGGCTTGTTTTCTAAGTACTACCTCTATCCATTTTGTAAATTAATCAATGGCCACTAGGATCCATCTATGTCTTCCACTGGATTTATCAGTGGTCCAAGAGCACCTTTGGGGAAATTTTGTCTATCTAAGTTGATGTTGTGTAGGCTTTAGGATTTGGTGTATTTTTGTTTAAATAAGGTCCAAGAGACCATTTATTATTGTATTAGGTCATATTTGATGGTATTTAGGTTTTTAGAAAGTCTAGGTGGTTGAAATTGCAAAATATTGAAAAAATTGTCATGTTGAGTAAAAAGATGTAAAATTGCTTAAAAGTTGTGAAAAGCTGATTTTGTGGAATCCTAATGATGAGGAATTTCAAAATTTAGTTTTTTAGCATTGGGAAATGGAAAAATCTTGTATATATTGTGAAGAAAGATAAATAAAGAAACCCTTATTTTATTACATATTTTATGTAATTTCATGTGTTCTCAGACATATACGGCCGTGTACAGTAGTTAATTGTTCAGAAACTCATTTGAATTCATTTGTGGCTTGAATCAACTTTGTTTAGCAACAGGTTTGAGGGTCTATCGTTCAAATTGGTGGTAGATTGAGTTGATTTTCTAAAATTTCCTATGTAGAAGAGTTTTAAGGGTTTTGTTGAGTTAAATTACAAAATGGACCCATTCCGCCTTTTGTAAAGACCATGCCTCATTGGAATGGGTGGATTCTACTATTTTTAGGTGTGATTATGTCATTTGAGTGTTGTGGAGGTCGAATGTTGTGTTGGGCTTGAAGCCCTAGGTGGGAAAATTGTGTTTTCCATGTGTAATTGTGAGGTTTTGGTATGGTAAAGTATATAAAAGGTTGGGATAGAATTATTTCTTGATGGAATAAGCATGTCTAGAGGTAATTGAACCTATTTGAGGTGGTGGAAAGTTTACATAAGGCCTAGTAATGTGTTTTTCATTATAACCTTAGGTTTTCGGCAAGAAAAGAGGGTTTTGGTTTTTGGCACTTTGGAGAGTGAGTTTCTGATAACTAGTTGTAAAATAATAGGTTATGACACCTTTAGATTTCTTCCCACATGATTTTGGAGGTTTTGGAAAAGTTTTAAGACAAGTTCCTTTGTAAAATAGGCCTAATTTGAGGTCTAGTTGGCATTAGGAACCTGTTTTGAAGAAGTTGAAAAGAAACCTATTGTGGTTTGTTGATATGTTACTAAACACCTTAATGGGTCCCTGAAATGGTAGTGGTCCTATCTAAGATGGCCTTATCTAAAAGATATACCCGATTGAGTCAGTTGGCAATGCTACAAGGAATAATGAATGGTTGTTAGAATAGAGATAAATTGAAGGCTTGGTGACTTGACAAGTTGTTGTATAGTTCAAAATTGTGTTGTGTGGTTGTAGGAACTCCCCTAATTGGCATCAAGTGGTATCAGAGCAAAGGTGCCAGATCACTGAGGAAGAAGATTGCAATTTGTGAAAGAAAGATTGGAATGTGAAGAGGCAAAACTGAGAAGATGCCTGCTAAAGGAAATAATGTGGCAAAGGAAGTGAATGATTTTAAGGGTTAGTATATTAGAGAGATCAGATAATTGAAAGAGACATTGGAAGCCTTAGAGACAAACAAGAGGAGATAAGAAGTTGAAAGCAGTGATTCAAATGATGAAGATGAAGAAGAGTTTGAAGATGTTGAGGAAGAACTTGATCCAAAAGATCAAAGAATGACCAAATTTTTGAAGGAAGTCAAAGGTGACAAGCATAAAGTGAAAATTGATGTTTAAAAGTTTGGTGGAAACCTAAATGAAGAAGAGTTACTAGATTGGATATCATCTTTGGACAACTACTTTGAGTGTGAAGACATTCCAAAAGAACAAAGAGTCAAGATTGTAGAGACAAAGCTAAAAGGTCATGTGCTTTTGTGGTGGGATTGTCTATAGTTAGAAAGAAGGAAGCAAGGTAAATCCAAGATTGTATCATGGGACAATATGGTAGCCAAGATGAAAGGTAAATTTATCCTTTATGATTATTCTATTCAAATGTTTAAAAGGTTACAAAGTTTAAGGAAAAAGGAAATGGATGTAAAAGCATATACTGAAGAGTTTTACAGACTAAGTATGAGATCTAACCATAGTGAGAATGAGGATGAGAAAATTGCTAAGTACTTGGGAGGTTTGAGATTGAATATATAGGATGAATTGGCTTTAAAAAATTCTAGGAGTGTAGAAGAGTGTTATCAAATGGAATTGAAGGCTGAAGAAAAAGTAAAAAGAAGGAAATAGAAAATAGTTAGAGGAAGAGGATCTTTCCTTAATCCAAGATAAAAAAGTGAGAACCAAGAGGATGCACCTAAAAGAGATGAGCAAGTTACAAATTTTAGAGGTGGTTATAGAAGTTTAAGGGGAAGATTTGGTGGTGGAAGAAATTCAAACATATTTGCTGGTAGGTGTTACAATTGTAATGAATTTGGTCATCCTTCTTACAAATTCCCTAAGAAATTTGGTTCAACATCAAGTGGAGGAGAAAGGAAGAATGAAAGAAGAGCACAAATTGTTCAAGAGGATGAAGCTGAAAGTTCAAACTCCAATAGTCTTCATGCTACTCTTGAAGTAGGTGAAAGTTTGATGATGAAGAGACAACTCCTGAAGACATCCAAAGGGAAGGAGCTAATTCAGAGAAGAGCATTTTTTAGGACAGCTTGCAGATGTAAAAAAAAGGTATGTAAGGTGATTGTATATTCAGGATGCACTGAGAACATGGTATCTAGTGATATGGTAGACAAATTGAAATTGGAAAGAGTACCTAGAGAAAATACTTACAAGGTGTCTTAGGTAAGTGACAATCAATCCATTGTGGTGTGTGAACAAGCTTCAGTTGAATTTCAACTTGGTAGATACAAAGATAAGGTGGTTTGTGATATTTTTCCTATGAGTTGTTGCCATGTGTTGCTAGGAAGGCCCTGGCATTTTGATAGGTCAGCAATGTATAATGGGAGACAAAAAACTTATACAATTGAAAAGGATGGGAGACCATTCATTTTAACTCCATTGAATGAAGAAACTAAAGAGCAAGGTGAGATCATCATGATTTGGAGAAAAGAGTTTATAAGTGTTGAGGAAGGTAGGAGTATAAAGTTAAAATCCAATGTAAGGCTTAACACTGTTGGGACAGTAGGAAGAAGAAATGAAAATAATTTGTAGACAGTGATGAATAAGGATGCTTTCATATGTAAGAGAAAATCATAAGGAATGGTGTCTCAGGTTGATGCAGTAAATAGTAAGTGTGAAATGCTTGTAGGAATTGTCCTATGGTGGCAAAGGAAGTTAGTGGACAGTTGCATACTATGAAGATAGTGGATTATGGTGTTGTTAGGACAGTGGAAATTTTTTTTGCAGGCTTGACAGAGACTACTAAGTGTGATGGTGCAGTTGTAAACAATATTGAAAGAGGAAAATGTGAGGTTAAAATGTGTATGAGAGAAAGGTATAAGCATGAAATGAAGGGGGAAGTGAGAACAAATGATAAGGATTTGGATGCAGATGTAAAAGAAGGCACAATATCAGGATTTGGTGATGTGAAAGTTGAAGAACGCCCCACAAATCAGACATGCGACTGAGTGGAGCATGAATCAAGGAATGAGAAGGACAAGCATGTCAAGAAAAAAGTGAATCACAAGAAAGATGAACCTGATAAAGGAAATCAAGGAGGTTAGAGGAAAGTGATGATCAATGGTGAACAAGTTGCAAGATTCTTTCCAAGAGACTTGGAAAAATTCAAAGTTGGGGTGTATGGTGTTGGAGCACCTTTGGGGAAATTTTGTCTATCCATGTTGATGTTGAGTAGGCTTTAGGATTTGGTGTCTTTTTGTTTAAATAAGTCCAAGAGACCATTTATTATTTTATTAGATCATATTTTATGGTATTTAGGTGTTTAGAAAGTCTAGGTGGTTGAAATTGCAAAATATTAAAAAAATTGTCATGTTGAGTAAAAAGATGTAAAATTGCTTAAAAGATGCAAAAAGAAGATTTTGTGGAATCCTAATAGTCAAGCTTTTAAAAAGTAATTTTTTTGGCATTGGGACAATTAGTTTTGAGGGAAAAATCCTATATATGTTGTGAAGCATCGATGTAAGTATGATCTTGAAGTTTTGAAGCAAGATAAATAAAGAAACCCCTATTTTATTGCAGATTTTATGTAATTTCATGCTTTCTCAGACCTGTACAGCCCTGTACAGTAGCTAATTGTTTAGAAAATAATTTGAATTCATTTTTTGCTTGTATCAAATTTTTTTTGCAATAGGTTTGAGGGTCTATCATTCAAATTGGTGGTAGATTGAGTTGATTTTCTAAAACTACTTGTGTAGAACAATTTTAAGGGTTTTGTTGAGTTAAATTAAAAAATGGACCCATTCCACCTTCTGTGAAGATTGTGCCTTGGTGGAATGGATGGATTCTATTATTTTTGGGTGTGATTATGTCATTTGAGTGTAGGGGAGGCCAAATGTTGTGTTGGGCTTAAAGCCCTAGGTGGGAAAATTGTGTTTCCATGTGTAATTATGAGGTTTTGGTATGGTAAACTATGTAAATGGTTGGGGTAGCATTATTTCTTGATGGAATAAGCATGTGTAGATGTAATTGAACTTTTTTGAGGTGGTTTCAAGTTCAGATAAGGCCTTGTAATGTTTTTTCATTAAAAACCTAGGTTTTTAGCAACAAAAGAGGGTTTTGGGTTTTGGCACTTTGGACAGTGAGTTTCTGATAAGTAGTTGTGAAATCATAGGTTATGACAACTGTAGATTGCTTCCCACAAGATTTTTGAGTGGTGCAGGAGAACCCATGGGTCTAAGGGACCTAGAATCATTTGTTATGTTTCTTTTTCTTTTTCTAATGTTGGAATAAGGTCTCATGGACCATTTCATTGCTTTGTAATAGGTATCCTAGGGATTTGGTGGAGTTTTGGTCTTGATGACCAACTTTTTGTACAAACAAGGTCTCTATCCTCCTTTGTAAGTCTAGTGAATTTTGGAAAATTAATGAAATAATGATGCCTTGATGTAACTAGAAACTTGAGGGGAGTCACCTTTCTCATTTCAGTTTGTTTGGATGCCTTTCACATATTTTGGAGCATCTTTGTAGGCAAGTTAGTGAAAATTGTCTAAATTGCCTTAATAGGCATTAAAGAGTAAACAAATAAAGTCTAATTATGTTTTCAATAGACAACTGATTAAAATGGTAGTTGGAGGACATTGGAGGGAGTTAGAAGGCTTCAAATATTCCTCTCGTGGTCGAGGCAAGTCTGTTAAACAAGTTTGAAAGGAGTTTCAAAGAAGTTGTTGTTTTATGTGTTTTTCATAAAGAAATTGTTGATCTCGTACATTGTATAGCATGTATGTGTTGTTCCATGATCTAAGCCTATAATGGTTGGATAGATAATTGAATAAAATTTCTTTTGGCATTGGAATGGTGTGATTTCATGGAGAATTGAGTGACATATCCCCATTTTACTACCGGGTGGTCTCAAACCCCATGTTTTTCCTGTAGAATTTGTTGATCACGTACTTGGTACGATCTGTACATTTTGTTTTATGCTTTAAGCGTGTAATAGTTGGAAAGATGATTGAATAATATTTCTTTTGGAGTTGGATTGGTGAGATTTCATTGAGTAATAAGAGAGATATCTTAATTTTACTCCCAGGTGGTCTGAAAACCCTTAAAATTAGGGTTTTGAGAGAAAAATGTGGATTTTTTCCATTCCCATGTTGTAAAGTGGAAAAATCCTTTGTGGGATGGAAGATATGATGCTGTAATACTATTTCCTCAAGGTATTGGAGAATGGCAGGCTCATTGGAGGAAGTGGTGCAATGTTTTTGGCTTGACATCTCTATGTGGCAAGCCTAATTGACAAGCAAAAAAGTGACTTTTTTCTTGATTCTGAAGAATCTATTTAAGACGCACTTAGGAATGATGGTAATAGGCATTAAAAACCTATAGGAGTTTTATTTTTTTCTTTGGAGAGAAGGGGAGAGCATAGATAGTCAAGACCCACGTGTAGGTCTATGAATTAGGTCTCTTGGAGCAACGGTAGAATGGCTTATTGTGGTTTGTGCCTTGACAGTCATGGGAAAAGGTATTGAAACTTGGTAGAGGTCCATTTTGGATGTCTAAATCAATAGGTTTGGTGTCTTGAAAGTCATCCATGTGTATTTTATATTGACTGTCCTACCGGGTAAGGCTACTAGCCTTAAGAGAGAAAAGTGCCTAATTCACCATAGTTTGTGGAAGTTTGTTGAAACCTAAGTGCAAGGAAGTTGTCACACCTTATTATGATCCAAAAAGACATGATTCAATGTTTCCAAGGTCTGTAAGAGGTCTGAGTTGTGAACCCTAGGTGTGAGAGGGCTAATCTATGCAGGAGTAATGGAGTTTAAGGCTCCATGTAAGAGTATTTGATAGAAGCATTTAAGTTGAGTGTCTTTTCCATCATAGTTGGGTGTTTGCTATCCCTACCACTCTGCATCATAGTGGTATCAGAGCCTAATTGTAGGTAGTTGTTGAAAGGAATTCATCATGCCTCCAAATGTTGGACCTGTGGTTGCAAAGGATTTGAAGGCCTTGAGAGAAGAGATAGAGGCCTTAAAAGCAATGAACAAAAGGAGAGGAGTGGCCATTGAGGAAGAGAGTTCCTCTGAAGAAGGTGAGGATAACCTTCAAGGGGAAGAGATACCCCCTCATGAGAGAAGAATCCTTAAAGCATTGCAAGCATCAAGAGGAGAGTCCTCTAGAGTGAAGATGGATCTATCAGTGTATAATGGAAAGATGGATGTGGAAGAAGTGTTAGAGTGGGTAGAGGCATTGAATAATTACTTTGAATATAAAGAAATGGTAGAGAATAAGAAGGTAAAGTTTGCCAAAAATTTTTTGAAGGGATTCACCTTGACATGGTGGAATTTCATCCAAGGAGAAAGGGTGAAGATGGGTAAGTCCATGGTCAACTCATGGTATAGGATGGTGCATAGGTTGAAGGCACAATTCCTTCCTACTGATTATGAGGTGCAGGAGTTCAAAAAGAGGCAGAATCTAAAACAAAAAGACATGGATGTTTCATCCTACACCAAGAAATTCTACAAGTTGAACATGAGATGTGAACATGTAGAGAGTGAGAAGGAAAAAGTGGCCAAGTATATCAATGGGCTAAGGCTAAACATACAAGATGAGATTAGTTTGGTTACTCCTAAGACCATGGGGGTTTGCATACAAGTTGCACATATGGCTGAAGAGAAGATAAAAAGGAAACATGAGTAACAAAGTAGGGGAAGTTTTGGGGGTAGAAATCAATCCCAAAAACATCAAAAGGATTCTAATCCTAATGAATCAAGTGGAGAATCAAGCAATAGAGGGGGATTCAGGGGTAGGAGACCCAATGGTAGAGGCAGATTTAATGGAGGGAGAGGTTCTAATCAATTTTTAGGGAGGTGATACACTTGCAACCAGCTTGGGCATCCATACTTCAAGTGCCCTAAAAAGCAAGGATCAAGCTCTCATGGTGGAGAGAGGAGGAATCAATTGGTACATGAAGATGAATAAAGTGTGACCTCACCTACAGTAAACCTCACATCAGAAGTTAGAGAGAACTTGATGATTAGGAGAGCATTGCTCAAGGCACCAATCCCTGAAGAACCCCCACAAAGGAAGGCACTCTTCAGAATCAATTGCAAGGTACAAGGTAAGGTGTGTAAGATAGTAGTGGACTCAAGATCAACTGATAATCTTGCTTCAATTGAGATGGTAGAAAAATTGAATTTGAAAAGGATTTCTCACCCTAACCCATACAAAGTTTCATGGCTTAGTAAAGGACATGTATTGGTGAAAGAGAAACTATGGGTAGAATTCAATATTGGGCCATACAAGGACAAGATCCTATGTGATATCATACCTATAGATGTGTGCCACTTGCTGCTTGGGAGGCCTTGGTAGTTTGATAGGAAGTCCAAGCATGATGGGGAGAAGAATACATACTCCATTGTGAAGGATGGGGTGACTTACAACCTCACACCTCTCATAGAAGAATACAAGGAAAAGCATTAAGGGCCTAGTGTTTTGATGGTGGGTGAGAAGGAGTTCATGAAGACCTTGAAGGAAAGTGGAGGAAGAGGATTCTTCCTGATTATGAAACCAAAGAGTGAAGCAGATCTACCCACAAGGAAGGAGAAAGATGCACCTAGAGAAGTCCAAGAGTTGTTGGAAAGCTACAAGGACATAATGGTAAATGAACTACCTAGTTACCTACCTCCCATTAGGGATATAAGCCACCATATTTATCTGATTCCAGGGGCTACATTTCCCAATAAGGCTGCATACAAAATGACACCTACTCAAAATGAGGAGATTGCAAGACAAGTGCAAGAATTGTTGGATAAGGGGTTAGTGAGAAAGAGTTTGAGCCCATGTGTTGTTCCTACTGTCCTAGCACCAATGAAGGATGGGAATTGGATACTTTGCACTGATTCAAGAGCCATTAATAGGATCACAATCAGATATAGGTTCCCAATGCCAAGGATGGAGGACCTTATGGATTGCCTAGTAGGGGGATCCTAATTTTCCAAGATTGATTTCAAAAGTAGTTATCATCAGATAAGGATCAAAGAGGGGGATGAATGGAAGAAAACTTTTAAGACTAATGAGGGCCTCTACGAATGGTTGGTGATGCCCTTTGGATTGTCAAATGCCCCTAGCACCTTTATGCGCCTTATGAATGAGGTATTGAAACATTTCATTGGAAAGTTTGTTGTGGTTTATTTAGATGATATTCTTGTGTTTAGTAGGTCTAAAGAAGAACATTTGAAGCACCTTAACATGGTATTGAAGAGGTTACAAGCGGAGAAGCTACTGATCAACATGGAAAAGTGTGAATTTATTAAAAGAGAACTAGTACCTTGGATTTGTCATCTCCAAGGGATGTTTGAAGATGGATCCTTCAAAGGTGGATGCTATTCTTACTTGGCCAACACCAAAATCAATGGTACCAAAATCAATGGTAGATGTGAGAAACTTTCATGGACTTGCAAGCTTTTATAGAAAGATCATCAAGAACTTCAGTCAAATTTGTGCACCCATCTTGGACACCATCAAAGGAGGTAATAAGGGTAAATTTTCTTGGACCAATGATGGTGATAAAGGGTTTGAATATCTGAAAAAGAGAGTAGCACAACAACCTATACTTGTACTCCCTAATTTTGATAAGGTTTTTACCATTGAGTGTGATGCTAGTAACCAAGCAATAGGGGTTGTCTTGAGCCAAGAAGGCAGACCAGTTGCATTTTTTAGTGAGAGGTTGAATGAAGAAAAGAGGAAGTATTCTTCCTATGATTTGGAATTATATGCTATGGTCCAAGCCCTCAAAAAGTGGAGGCACTACTTGTTACCTAAAGGATTTGTTGTTTATAGTGATAATCATGATTTGAGTTTCTTGAATGCATAGGATAAACTCAATCATAGGCACATGAAGTGGGTGGAGTCTTTACAAGCCTACACATTCACAATAAAGCATAAGAAGGGCCAAGCAAATAAGGTGGCAGATGCTCTCAGTAGAAGGGCACTTGTAGTGCAAGAGATCCAACTCCAAAGCACGTGGGTTGATGCATTGAAAGACATGTATCATGAAGATGCACATTTTAAGGAGGTATACAATGTTTGTGATCAACATTTGAATACTTTTCATGGTGAATACTCTAATTTTTTGTTGCAGAATGGTTTTCTCTTCAAAGGAAGTCAATTGTGTGTGCCTAAATGCTCAATGAGGGAGAATATTATAAAGGAGAAACACAATGGGAGTCTTGGAGGCCATTTTGGTCTTGATAAGACCTTAGAACAAGTGAGGAGGTTCTACTACTACCCAAGGCTACAAGTGGATGTGAGAAAGTATGTAGAAGGATGTACAATCTGTCAAAGAGCAAAGGGAAATTCATCAAATGCAGGGCTCTATCAGCAACTCCCCATTCCTAATAGGCCTTGGGAGAGTGTAAGTATGGATTTTGTATTGGGGCTGCCTAGAACCCAAAGAGGTTTTGAAAGTGTTTTTGTGGTGGTTGATAGGTTTAGTAAGATGGCTCATTTTATTCCTTGTAAATGCACCAATGATGCATCTAGTATAGCAGGTCTCTTCTTTAAGGAGGTTGTTAGAATACATGGATTTCCCTTAAGTATTGTTTCTAACAGTGATTCTAAGTTCATAGGTCACTTTTGGAGGACCTTGTGGAAGAAACTTGGAACAAATATGTCCTTTAGCTCTGCATACCATCCCCAAACTGATGGACAAACTGAAGTGGTGAATAGATCATTGGGAAATCTCTTAAGATTCCCTACCAAGGAGCATGGACAAGCTTGGGATCTAATTTTACCTCAGGCTGAATTTGCATACAATGACTCCATGAATAGGAGCATTGGTAGGAGCCCTTTTGAAGTAGTCTATGGCATGCACCCTAGAGGGGTCTATGAATTGAGAGATCTACAAGGAGTTGATAAGAGAAGTGCTCAAGGAGAGGAATTTTCTGTTACAATCAGGGATATCTATCAACAAGTGAAGGAAACTCTACAAAAGAATGTTGACAAGTACAAAGAAAGAGTAGATTTGAAGAAGAGGGATGTTCAATTCAAGGTTGGAGATTTGGTGATGGCTCACTTGAAGAAGGAGAGACTTCCAAATGGAAATTATACTAAACTTGTGATGAAGAAGATCAGACCTTGCAAGGTGGTCCACAAGTTTGGCCAAAATGCTTATGAAATAGAGCTACCACATGGGGTGGCAATCTCTCCTATCTTTAATGTTTCTAATTTATATCCTTTCAAAGCTCCTATGGATGCAGGTGATGAAGCAGGTACAACAAAAATGGAGGATGAATATTGGGTAAAGGACCTACCCACCAGCCAACCTTTGACTCTTGAATGCAACCTAGACACCAAGGAGATAAAGAGGACTAGAAGGAAGGTCTACAAGGAGTACTTGGTCAAGGTCTACCTAAAGAGGTTGCCACTTGGATGTCTGAAACTTACATTACCCAGCATGGAACTACTGTAGAAGACCTAATCTCAAAGAGGACTTGAGATATTTTTCTTGCTTGGGAGTATGGTGCAGGAGCACCCTGTTGGAGTTATGGACAGACACTGAGAGGGGGGGCGGGTGAATCAATGTCTAAAATTTTTCAACTACGACCAAGACTTTTAATTCTGATTTCCTTTGCTATCAACAATAGAGTAGAGTAATCACTTTGAAAGCACAAAGATATGACAACATTAACTCAGTCTATTAGACAACTTATGCAAATATTATTTGAGTGAGATATCTTACATTTTCCAAAATAATTATGGCTGACATTGATTAACAATCAAAGCATGATGAAAGTGCAGGTGCAACTCATAAGACTGTGCAAATGATGATCAACATTATTGACTCACTTCTTAAACAATTGATTTGAATGCAGCTTTAAATACAAGAAAGGTATTGAGACAACAAACACCTTTAGCAAATAATAACTATTCTTGAGCAATGAATCAAATGAGAACTTTTAAGCTTCCTTTTGAATTAGACTCTTCAACAATGACTTGTGTAGGATATTTGAATGAAATATTTGCAGATATGGAGGAACTAACATTCAACAATGTTCATACTGATAAAAATTATCACAATCAAGAAAAAATATGACATCAAAACAAAGAGACCATAAGACAAAGGATTTTTTGAGTAGAAAACCCTCATAGGGTAGAAAAACCACTCCTAAACTACCTTACTGGCTTAATCTTCAAAAACCACTATTAACAATGCCTTATAGGCTAATTTCTGAGCACCAACTCAAGGAGCACCAACCTCTCATTTTGAAACACCAATTTCAAGGAGCACCAACCCCTCAAATTATTTTCAAAACAATAATAATATTAGAGGATCTCTCTGTTTTCAAGTAAGCTCATAAAACTCGCTTTTCTCATCTACCTAATACCCTAAGAATCCAAAATGTTGAATCCTTAAAATATTACATAGAGAAGAATTACAATACCATTTTGCATCATGTTTTCCAAATTTTGTATTACATATTTTTTCAATACATCTCTTGATACAGCCAAATAACTGTCTTAGAATCATAAAACCAGAAATCTCACAGTGTTCACAACATTGTATTTATATATGTTTTCAAGTATGTCTGTCCAAAATTCTTCAAAGAATGCGTTGTTCAAAGGAATCTAAAACCCCTTGTTTTTTTAGAATATGTGCCAATGAATAATCATCTGTAACGCCTAAACAACAGGTCGTAATAAAACTTTGTCAAGGATATATCACAACTCTTTTTCAAAACTACAAGTGTATTAACAAAAACCTAGATCAAGTGTAGTAATCTTTATAAAAAAGACCATTTGAAACTAATTTTAGAATACCCATAAGCTAAAACCCTTAAATCTGAATACCCACATGATGAAACAATAATTTCTGCAATGAATGGAGTGATTTCAAATTGCAACTAACACATTTTCTCAAAACCACGACTTCCCTTCAACTGAAAAACATAAACCCTCAATGCAAAAAGAATATTTTGCATTTAAGAGCCATCAACGAAAGTTTGTGGTAATGCAAATACTCTGCCAAGAAATGTAACCATTTCATTTAAAAAATGAACACAATAATCATTGATATGAGTGAGACAAAATAGCATTTGCATAAATCTTATAAAGGAGAAAGTGTAACCGAACCCATATCATGCAAAAAAGTCTTCAACCACAAAGAGTCATGCAAAAAAAAATAACACCCAAGGACTACCATTTGCAAAATGTAAACACCAAATAATGATACCTATTTGTGCAGCAAGAAGATCAAATAAATACCAGTCAGAATTTGTAGCTCCCATGTTTTCTTTTTAGCCTCAATAGAACTTCCAGCCAAAAAAGCACCAAACATAGTATCCACATTATACTAGCAACCTGTTATAGCCATTACAACCAGCTGGAGAGTAAAGAGAAACAAGGAAATCAAAGAACCAATCTTACATGGCAGCGACTAGGGTTCCATACCCAGCCAAAATGATAGCACAAAGAAAAAAATGCACTTTTCCCTAACTTTCTTTCACACCCATTCAATGACTTTGTTGAAATGAAATGTGATTTGAAGTCCACTCAAATTCAAGAAACATAATAATAATCAACTTCGAAATTGATTTAATTCATTGTCCAGAGAAAATGCTGCCCACTTTATAACCATCAAGTATAACATGCTAAGAGTTGACTCACCAAGTAACCCATCATTTAGAAAATGATTCTCAAAATGTCGACTACATGATCTCCAAAATAAATATATGATAGATGTCGATGACTTTAACCAAAGTCATTTTCAAATTCAATATGGCCTGAAACCATTGCAAGAGAGACAATTTTGAATGAAGAAAAATATGAGACAAGATACCTTTAGATGTTGATCAAAGCTTGTGCAATAGAGTCATCATATGACTTAAATCAAAGTCATTTATCATAACAAACTCACCAAATTCAATCACCTTCTAGCCAATTAAATATGTGTGAGGTTGGAAGATCATGAGAATGATATCGACCTTAAGTGCATAAGCAATGCAAATGTATATACCAATATGATGTATCACTGAAGTGAATTGACTCATGTAAAGAGATCATAGCAATGAAATTTGATAGTGCTATCATATGATAATGACTGAATTTTCCAATGAAGCAAGCAAGCTGAATACCATGTGAATGAATATATGCAACAATAGTGATAATACAAACAAAAATAAGATATACCTTCACTTGAATAACCTTCATACTAAACTGAACATCACAAACACTTAAAAGCATAAACAGTGAATGCCATCTGTCTGCACATGGAACTCGAGGCATCAATAAACAACAAACTAAATCAACTATGAAGGCACACAAGGCTGTCCATGAATAAGTGTAGAATATCAAAACCATTTGAAACCATTTGAATGTAAACCAATGCCAAAAGCCAATTGAAAACATCTAAATGTAAATCAATGCCAATGTCATCAAAGAAGTACCATAATAAAGCATAAAGATTGAATCTGAGACAGTCAACAACAGAAAGTGATTTTGTCATCAAGGACAAACCATAAACACAACTAAGATCCAACATGTACCCATGGGTCTAAGGGACCTAGAATCATTTTTTATGTTTTGTTTTCTTTTTCTAATGTTGGAATAAGGTCTCATGGACCATTTCATTGCTTTGTAATAGGTATCCTAGGGATTTGGTGGAGTTTTGGTCTTGATGACCAAATTTTTGTACAAACAAGGTCTCCATCCTCCTTTGTAATTCTAGTGCATTTTGGAAAATTAATGAAATAAGGATGCCTTGATGTAACTAGAAACTTGAGGGGAGTCAGCTTGCTCATTTCAATTTGTTTGGATGCCTTTGCACCCATGGGTCTAATAGACCTAGAATAATTTGTTATATTTTCTTTTCTTTTTCTAATGTTGGAATAAGGTCTCATGGACCATTTCATTTCTTTTTAATAGGTATCCTATGGATTTGGTGGAGTTTTGGTTTTGATGACCAACTTTTTGTACAACAAGGTCTCCATCCTCCTTTGTAAGTCTAGTGCATTTTGGAAAATTAATGAAATAAGGATTCCTTGATGTAACTAGAAACTTGAGGGGAGTCACCTTTCTCATTTCAGTTTATTTGGATACCTTTCACATATTTTGGAAGCATCTTTGTAGGCAAGTTGGTGAAAATTGTCTAAATTGCCTTAATTAGGCATTAAAGAGTAAAAAAATGAAGTCTAATTATGTTTCCAACAGACAAATGATTCAAATTGAAGTTGTAGGATGTTGGAGGGAGTTATGAGGCTTCAAATATTCCTCTCTTGGTCGAGGCAAGGCTGTTGAACAAGTTTGGAAGGAGTTTCTAAGAAGAAGTTGTTTTCTGTGTTTTTCATAAAGAAATTGCTGATCCCATACATTGTATGGCTTGTATGTGTTGTTCCATGCTCTAAGCCTATAATTGTTGGATAGATAATTGAATAAAATTTCTTTTTGCATTGGAATGGTGTGATGTCATGGAGAATTGAGTGAGATATCCCCATTTTACTACTGGGTGGTCTCAAACCCCATGTTTTTCATGTAGAATTTGCTGATCACGTACTTGGTATGATCTGTACATTTCTTTTTCTGATTTAACCATGTAATGGTTGGAAAGGTAATTGAATAATCTCTCTTTTGGAGTTGGAGTTTTGATATTTCATTGAGTAATAAGAGAGATATCTTAATTTTACTCTCGGGTGGTCTGAAAACCCTTAAAATTAGGGTTTTGAGAGAAAAATGTGGATTTCTTCCATTCTCATGTTGTAAAGTGGAAAAATCCTTTGTGGTATGGAAGATATGATGCTGTAATACTATTTCCTCAAGGTATTGGAGAATGGAAAGCTCATTGGAGGAAGTGGTGCAATGTTTTTGGCTTGACATCTCTATGTGGCAAGCCTAATTGACAAGCAAAAAAGTGAGTTTTTTCTTGATTCTGAAGAATCTGTTTAAGAGGCACTTAGGAATGATGGTAACAGGCATGGAAAACCTGTAGGAGTTTTCTTTTTGGCTTTGGGGTGAAGGGGAGAGCCTAGATAGTCAAGACCTTGGTGTAGGTCTGTGAATTAGGTCTCTTGGAGCAGCAATAGAATGGCTTATTGTGGTTTGTGCCTTGATAGTCATGGGAAAAGGTATTGAGACTTGGTAGAGGTCCATTTTGGATGTCTAAATCCATAGTTTTGGTGTCTTTAAATTCGTCCATGTGTATTTTATATTGGCTGTCCTACTGGGTAAGGCTACTAGCCTTAAGGGAGAAAAGTGCCTAATTCACCACAGTTTGTGGAAGTTTGTTGAAACCTAAGTGAAAGGAAGTCGTCACACCTTATTTTGATCCAAAAAGACATGATTCAATGTTTCCAAGGTCTGTAAGAGGTCTGAGTTGTGAACCCTAGGTGTGAGAGGGCTTATCTCTTAAGGAGTAATGGAGTTTAAGGCTCCATGTAAGAGTATTTGATAGAAGCATTTAAGTTGATTGTTTGCTATCACTTCCACTCTCCATCATTGAGGTTTTGGAAAAGTTTTAAGACAAGTCCCTTTATAAAATAGGCCTAATTTGAGGTCTAGTTGGTGTTAGGAACCTATTTTGAAGAAATTATTGAAAATAAACCTATTGTGGTTTGTTGATATGTTATTGAATAGCTTAATGGGTCACTAAAATGGTAGTGGTCCTATTTTGAGAGGGTCGTCTCTAAAATATATACCTGATTGAGTCAGTTGGCAATGCTACAAGGAATAATGAATGGTTGTTGGAATAGAGAGAAATTGAAGGCTTGGTGACTTGAAAAGTTGTTGTATAGTTTGAAATTGTGTTGTGTGGTTGCAGGACCTCACCTAATTGGCATCAATTAGAAATATCCCCCATAAAATCAATTCCCCATTGATGAGAAGGGGCTTCAATTTACATAGGTCTCAATGGTAGGGCTCCATGGTAATTCAATCTTCCATAAAATTTCTAACACACTTCGCATTTTCTCACATATCGGTGGGAAATATTGAAGATTTTATGCCAATAATAACTTTCCCTTAATATCTTGTGGGCAGTGGTTTTTATTGATAAATTCCCTCCACATACACCTTTATGCATTTATTTTAAAATATGTTCTGCTTGTGTCTCATCTAAGCATCACAGTAAGATACCATCCTTATTTTTCTAATATAGGTCTCCATTCACAAAAACATATTTTAATTCCTGGATTTTTAAAGTCCTTTTCTGATTGTCATTCAAGCCCTTGGGAAATTTCATGTGTTTGAGGTAATACACTATATTTATGTACCAAGGCGTGTGTTTAATGTTGGATACCCATGTTTCTTCCATATGATAGACCTCTGTTGCTTGTAAATTAGATTTAGTCATCAATATTTCTAGGCCTTGTGGTCTTACCAATTTTGTGATTTCGATATCAATATTGAATTCTTGAATTTAGTTTATCCATCTACACCTCCTTCTTGTGGCCTTAGTTTGTACAAACACATCTTTAACTGTAGCATTTGGTACATATGTAATTAATTTTTCCTCTACCAAGTAAGGCCTAAATTCCTTTACTTCCTTCACCAATGTGTAGGCTTGCTTCTTAGTGATATCATATTTTAGTTTTTCCCCTTGAAGTGATTTACTTAAAAGTGAGATAGGCTACTCATACCCTTCTTTATTCTTCTATAACATTACAACTACAACCGTATGAAATGATGCAAAGGAGAAGATCTGAAATGGTCTATCAAAGTCTAGCAATTTCAATACAAGAGCTTCCTTTATTGATTTCTTAATTGACACAAATGCATCAATGGCTCCTTCTATCTAGTCAACATTTGAACCTTTCTTCAACATATTTGAGATTGGCTTTGCAGTCTCAAAAAAAAATTGAAATGAACCTCTTGAAAAAGTTATTTTTTTCAAAGAAAGACTAGATGGCCTTTACAATTTTTGAGATGGGAATCTTATTAATAGCTTCTACTCATTCAAGATCAATCCTTGCTCCATATTTTGAGACTATATGTCCCAACAACTTACCTTTTGTCATAGAAAAATTACACTTCTTTTGATTCAAGGATATGCCATATTCTAATTCTTTGATAAAGATCTTTTCTAGGTGTGCACAATAGTCTTATTCCCTTTTGGAATCTCCTATCAAATCATCTTGGTAGACTACCATTATGGTATTGATCAAATCAACTAAAGGCTACATCCATAGCCCTTTGAAATGTTTCTCCTATGTTAGTTAGGCCAAAAGGAATCCTTACATAAACATGTGTACCTGAAGGTGTGGTGAAATAAGTTTTGTACTATTCTAATTCGTTAACATTCACTTGGTTATAGCCTAAGAATCCATCCATCATAGACAACAATTCACACCCTCTCATTCTTTGTAGAATTTCCTCCATGTTAAGAAGTGGTGCAAGAGCACCTTGTTCACTAATTGCCTCTCATAGGAAAATTTGTAAAAAAATTGAATGTTCAAATGTAAAGACATTTTGAAAGGTCTTGGGAGGTCATAATTAATGTATTTAAAATCTCAAAATAGGCCTCTAGGTGTTTAGGGTGTAAACAAATGCAAAAGTTGTTTATTTGATGAAAAAAGATGTAAAAAGTGCAAAATTGAAAAACTTGCAAAATGCAAAAAAAGATAAGAATGTGAAGGGTCATCTTGGTGTAGAAGGTGGTTAGTTAGTTTAAGATCAAAAGTTAGGTGTTGTAACTAATGTAAATCACTTTAAAAAAGCATTGTGAGGTTGAGGCAGCATGAGATATTGTATTCTTGGAAGAAATATAGTAAATAAAGTACCTATTTTTGCAATTTTTGTGTTTTCTCCCTTTTACCAGTCCATTGTACAAACTGTATAACAACATAGTAGTTTTTTTTTTTACTTATATAAGTGAGTGGGAAATCCATTTGAGGTATTTAGAAGAGGTTAAATCAAATTTATAGGTGTAAAGAGCAAGAAATTCAAAATATGCTTGTGAACCCTTAACAAGGGGTTTGAGAATCTTGTGAGGTTTGAGGCCTCCATCCCACCAATGTAGGTTTAGAATAATGGTGGGATGGATTTTTTAGGGTGTAATTAGGATTTTTTAAGAAGTGTGTGTGTTGGTGAATGTTGGTAGTGATGAGTTCTCTAATCAGGTTTATGCTATGTTTCAGTCAATCTGATGAAGGATAATTTGTCAGACTGATAAAGATTTGGAGCCAAATTGTGATGTTTTGTGGCTTTGTAGAAATGTAAAATTAAGTAAAATTGATGAAAAAATAAGTAAGTTTGTTGGTTGATTTTCTTAGTTGTTGCTTGGATTAGAAGTACCCTTTGATGGTTTGTGGTTTTGGGTAGATGCTCTGCATCAAGAAGGGGATAATTATATTTGAGTGATGAGACATTCAATTTTTTTAAATCCACACATAACCTTATGTTTCCATTTTTATTCCTTGCTGGTACCAAGTTTGAAACCTAAGAAGAGTGTCTAATGGGTTTGATAATGCCACCATCTCTAAGTTTCATAAGCTCTTCTTGCATATTTGGTGCTAATGTGGGGTTTATGGGCTTCTATTTTTGTCTAAATGGTTTTGCATCAAGATTCAATGGAATTTCATGTTGGAAGAGGTCTTCTCTGTATGCCTTTAAGTCATCATATGACCAAGCAAATACATACTTATATTTTATGAGCAAGGATATAAGCATTTCTCTTATCTTAGGGCTGATCCTTTTGATAATATACACCCTTTTAGGAGCCATTTTATTCCCAAGATTGATTTCCTTAATATCTTCATGTTTAACTAGTGTTGGATTCAAATCAAATCTATCATGTCTATCGAATACTCTTTCTAGGGCTACAAGGCCTTTCGTTATTTTTTTTGTTCTAAGCTATACCACCTCCTACCCAAAAATAGTTTCTTTACCACCTACCACCTCGACAAATGCATTAAAATTTATTTCTTGAGATTCATATTGATCTATGCAATAGAGAAACTTAATTAAGTCCTTATCATCATTGAATACTTTCCAATTATGAATATTATCAAGGATTGCAGGCCTAGTTTTGAATTCCACTTCTATTATACCTTCCAAGGTGATATCATCCTTTTTTAGACAAATATTTTCCAAAAAGTCTACCATTATTTTTTTGGATCTCTCCATCCAATCTATTGAGAATGCATTGAAAAGTTCTATGGTATCCCAAACAACATTTTTTTATTGCTTTAGTCTTTTATTTTTTTAAGAATACTTTTTTCTGACTTGTGAGACAACTAATTCAAAGTCTCCATATACTGCTAGCAATTTTATTCCATACCTTGTGGCAATGTTTAGGCCTAACAACAACACCTCATATTCAGCTATGTTGTTGGTACATTCAAATGTTAGTAAGAATGAATATTTGAATGTTTTACCTATTGGATTTGAATGTTGTTGGTACATTCAAATGTTAGTAAGAATGAATATTTGAATATTTTATAACTCAAGTTGTGAATGCTTAATTCTGAAGCTTCCAAGATCTACATCACAAAAATAGTTCATTTGATTTGGGTCAAGATTCTATATAGCATGTTTAGATCTAGGTTCCCTATACAACTTGACCTCTCTTCCATTTATTGGTATTGTTGCATATGACAAGTCTAATTTGGCATTCCCCTGGACTGCAACAGTCCACTGTCTAGATAACAACATGCCATAATATGGAGGTGTGTCTACTACAATTATGTAAGTCCTATTAGTTGCTTTAGGGTATGAAGACAACTTCAATTCTACATCCAATAGGACTCCAGCAATAAGGATAGATTTATTGTCCATTGCATAGAATTTTCCATATGTAGTGTCCATCCACAAGCCCAGTTCCTTCATGATCACCATGGGAATGATATTTATTGTTGCTCCTAAGTCAATCATGCAATTTTTCACCAGTTTATTATTGATCAGTAATGTAATGTAAAATGGATCTACTTGAGAAAGATTCTTTGTCAAGGTTTCACCAAGATAAACCTCAAGTGTCTTTATGATTTATTGTCCAACATTATTTACCTTGGTTTCACCCTTCCTTGATGTATCTCTATTCTTGTTCTGAGTTTCACGCTTGTTGGGTATATTTGAGATCAATTTGAGGGAAATATCTCCATATCCATGATCCATCTTCACCATTTCTAATAGTGGCACTAGCATCTTGATCTAATAAAATGCTTGTGTTATGTCAAAGTATGGGGCAGTCATTAGCTATTTTTCCTTTTTTGTCTTGCTAAAAAATTTCTCCTCAATTTGTATCTTATCATTGTCTTTTGTCTTATCCTACTTAATTTATGTTGTCTCATTTGATATATATTTCTGAGCTTTTTATTTTCCACCCTTCTTTCAGTTATCGGAAGTATCCTTTCTATGCTCTTGTTAATCCTTTATGAATAAGCCCCTTGGTGTTCCTTGATCTAGATTTATGGTTTTATTCCTCATGTTATAATTAATTTTAGCCTATTCTATAGTAGCCATTATAAGAGCTTTGATCTCTTCCTTAGTTGGCTTCCTTAATTGGGTTTGGTTTGGATATTGTCTCATAGCACTAAACTGATATCCTTCTATGTTTTCATCTTCTTGACATGAAAATACTTCTTGTTGGCCCATGTGAACATTATATTTTTTATTGTTCACATCATATTCAAATCCCCCTTCTTCTGAAGAAGAATAGTCATTTTGGATTTTATAAAGCTTGGAGGCCATCATATTTACCATGTGATCTTCCTTTTCTTGCTCATAATTTATTTCATCTCCCTAATATGATTGTGCAACAACACAATGCTCAGGTGCATGAAGAAGATTACATGCTATGCACTATGGAGTATTTCTCACTATATTGGCCCCATGCCTCCTTAGTGGATTTGGGGTTTCCTTACCCATTTTTTTCCTTTGATCATTGATCATTGGCCTTTCATCCTTCTAATTCATTTTATATGGCATATCGTGTAGTCTAGTCCTTTCATTTCTATAATGATTGGCTTGTTTGGTTTGATGGTTACTAGGATTTGTGGAATTGTGACATCATCCCACCTGCCAATCTTCCATGTAGCCTTTCTACTATTTTCAATGTTCAAAGTGGATTTATGAGCCTCTGTAAAGGTATGAAGATTTCTATTTTTGAGTTCATACCCAATCTTAGGATCAAAAGCATTTAGGTAAAAGGCTAGGCATGTAGCATCTAAAGGCTTCAAGTCAGGTGAGATTTTATTCTATACTTTTTTGAACCTCATGTTGAAATCAACCTCTAATTCATTGTGGTTCTTTTGGATGTTCTCCATTTCTTGCAAGGAAAATTATGGGTCATAATGATTTTGATATTGTTCCTTAAATTAATCTTTGAAATATACCCAATAATTGATTGAAGCATCAAGTAAGTTCTTATACCAATCCCTTGCATCTTCAATCAGGGATTTCATAAATAACTGCATGAGGATATCTTCATATTATACATCAAATCTTTCTATGACCATTTCAATATTTCTTATATGTTATTCTGTTGAAATGGCATGACTCCCAAAGAATTTTGGGATTGCATTTCTCAGATTGTTTCTAATTAGGTTTAGATAGATTTGAAATCTAGATAAGTCTAGTTACCTATATCTATCTATATTTAGGGGTCCTTTCAAAAAAGTGTTTGGTTAGGTTGGTATTGTTGGTATTGAGGGCCTTGTTGTTACTGATGGTAAGGCCCATGTTGTTGTATATTTTGGCGAGAGTATACATTACCCTGCATATTTTTCTGAGGTATGTGATGTTGATGAGTTGTGACATACTTTTGACTAGAAGGTGGGTAGGTATTAGTCATGGGTTCAGAAGCTTTAGGAACATTTTTTGGTCTTGGGATTTGTGGTGGAATATTTTTTTGCACATAATTAGTGCTGCTTGGATTTCCTATTGCATTGTCAGATTCCTTT
>VDFB02086081.1:31644117-31690048 GCA_007258455.2 Sequoia sempervirens | reverse complement strand
GCATTCCATAACACAACAATGGCCTCAAATTTTCATGCACAACCATCTTCTTCCACCACCACAAGTACCCAAAGTGTGTCTAATGCTACACAAAGTCATGTGAGCCAAGTACCTCAAGTGGAACAACAAGGGCAAGTGAACACCATCATCCAAGGTCAACCCTTAACACAACAAGGTACATCTTCATCCAACCACCCAATTAAATCAATTGGTTCCACAAGCCACTCAAACCAACCCACAAAACACATCAAACCCATTTTTCATGAATCCCATTAATCAATGAAACCCATTTGTCACAAATACCATCAACCAAGGTAATACCTCAGCCCCAAATCAAACACAACAAGGGAACCCTTCCAATCAGTTAATCCAAAGCTAAAGCATACCACTAAAATAACAACACCAAATGGCACCATCTCAACCTTTTATTCCCTAGGTAATGGAAAATAAAATGAGACCTCGAACCTATATTCCTCCACCCCAATCTCAAATTTTGCAGGGAATCATAGCATAAAAGAACCCTCAATATCTCATCACACAACATCCACCCCAAAATCAAATCAAATCACAAATCACTCACACCATGGTCCCTCAAAATCCACCACATTCAAAAAAATCAAATTTTTTTGATTCAATACAATATAACGTTACAAGCACAACACGCCTATGAACAAGCATTACAACAGCAAGCTCAAGCTCAAGCTTTGTGATAAAAAGCCCAAAAACAAGCATTGCAATAGCAAGAAGCTCAAGCTCAAGCCTTACAACAAAAACAATTTCAACAATAGGCATTGATTGTGAAACAACAACAACAACAACAAGAAGAAGCACAAAAACAAGCATTGCTCACACACTGACAACAACAAGGCCAACAACAAGAGTTGCAAGAACAACAATACATAGAACAACAAGTACTTGTGTACAACAAAAAAACAAGGCTTGTAATACAACCCCCAACAAATATACGCAAACACACAAAAAAACATCTTGAACTTAATTATACAAGGAGCATACACACCTCCCCCACTATCACCATCACATACACAATATCAAAATACACCCTACACAACATATAACACCCCCCCATATTGGTGCAGGAGCACCTACACCACAACATCAATTTTTGATCATTTGAATTATTAGTAGGTTAATCCTAGTATTTTTTAGTTTATTTTGTCTAGATAAGGTCTAAGAGACCAACCATAATGCAGTGGAAGTATTTTTGAGTTATTTGGGGTAGAAAGTTAATCTTGCACTTAAAAGTGTTTTTGTAGCCTTTGAAGGAACATCTTTGAGTTTGTATTAGGAGTTGCAAGAATTGAGTCTTTTGGAGGTAATAAGGCTATTTTCAAGCCTTTAGTATGGTTTTAAGAGTCATAGGTTGCAAATTTCATAGACATTTCAATATACTTGTAAATGCAATAAAATGTGTAAAAGGGTGTGATTAGGCCTCCAACGGTCCTAATGATTTGAAATTATATTGTAAGATAGTTGGAAAATTAGAAAAGGTTTGTAAAATCTATGTACGGCCTCAAGAAGGCTCGAATAAGGGTGGATAATAATTTTATTGAAGATTCAATAAAAAGAAATGTTTGCTCTGCTATTTTCTTGATAATTTTCATTTTTAAAATTTAAATACTTCTCTGTCTGAGGAACTATATAGGAGTGGGATGCTCTAATCTCTTGTGAATTGGGTAGATACTTGAAATAAATTTCTTTTGAATCATTTTTGTTTTGGGTGAAGAGTATTTTCCATTTTTCTGGGACTGCCTGCGATAGCACAACAAGGACCTTGTTTGAGTTCCTAATCATGATATAATGCCTTCCACCTACTATTTATGTTGTTTCTGAGTGGGAAGGAATAGTTCCATGTTATAATAGGGATTTACATGATTTAGTAGAGAAATAAGTTCAATCTTTGTGTATCAAGTGAAGACCTAGGTTAGGCGTGGTGCTGTGAAAATAGAAGGTTTAAAGTAGAGTTTAGTGTCTTGGTATGTCTTGAGGGATCATGATGGGCCAAAAAGTTGCAATATGTATGTGATATAATGGCCCATGTGGCTGATGACTTTTACCAAAATTGATGAAACGAAAAGGGTTTTAAAGGAGATTCTCAAATTTCCACCAATACTTAAATTATGCTTTACTTTGAATTTAATAAATAGTGCTATTCATTTTTATTTGAATGACAACTAAAGTCCCTAGATGATAGGCTGATTAGAGAAAAAAATCTATAACTTTCAAATGGTATCATTTTGAATCGAAACGTGCATCACATTCTATACTTTATAATATGGGATTAAAAAGAAAAATTGAATTTCATGAAGTTTTGACCAAGTTAAGGTGTTGAACCTTACAAGTTTTTATATTTTTAAAATTTGTAGTAAAAGAAATCATAATTAATTATTTACTTGGAAAAAAATTACAAAAAATATTCATCATGTATCAAACATGGAGTCCCTACTTATATCTAAAATCTTATAAAAAATATTATAATTTTATTGTGGTTAGAGATTAGTCACGTGAGAAACCTCACTTCTTCTTTTTTTCCCTAAGTTAGTTCCTCTGCATTTGAAATTTCCATTTTCTTAAATAGAATTTTTGTTAAATAAACCCTAATATTTTAGAAGCTACATTCAATTTACTATAGATTCTATTCTTACATATTTTTGAAATAATATAGATAACTTATTCAAATTTTTTGCGTCAAGTTTCTAACTCACGATTTTTAAATTTTTTCGCCAAGGATTTCACTTCATGATGATCACACTTTATACCCATGCCATAAATAGAGTTGGAGTCAATAGTGTATAAGGTCTGTGCAAACCCTAATGATGAGTGTTTGAGGCATTGGCTTGATTGGAGAAGTAGCACGATGGTTCTCAAGATATTTAAAATAAACCTTATATGTTTGGTTTGGGAATTGTATTGAGAGTCTGAGTGGATGCTAGAATGATGTTGTGATGGTATTTTAGTGGCCTTCTATAAAAGATAATCCTATTTGATGATTTTTGGAGTCCAAAGCCTTGATAGTGTTAATTGATCCAATGTGGTTGTTTGTGATTTCAATAATTGATGTTTATTTGAGATCTGATTATAATTGAGTCTTCTCCACCTTGGGTCTACATCACATATCAAAATATCACCTACAATTCATCTACCATCCCACAATATAACATGTATAAACCTCCACCAAATACTCAAGATGATTTTTCATTGTAAATTAAGGCACTCACAAAAAAAATCCAAGACATCAAAATGGGAAAAATAAAGAAATTGCATGCACAATGGGACTTGTTTCCATACCCTTTGATAGAAACATCATGATGATACTTTTCCCACTTGGTTTTGAAGTCCAAAAATTTGAAAAATATAGAGGGTGGGAAAATCCAGTGGATCATATCAAATAATTTCATGTAACATGTATAAAAGTTTCTTATAATGATTCCTATTTAATGCACCTTTTCCCAGGAAATTTTGGAGGCCCAACGATTGGTTGGTTCTCACATTTACCTCAAAGAGTTCAAAATTTCCAAGAAATAATTAATTGGTTCATAAATCATTTCTCCTACAAACCCGACATGGACATAAGCTTGGAAGAGTTGTATACCCTAAAAAAAACAAGGGTGAATCCTTCACAATTTTCCTACAATGGTGGAAACAAAGATCTAGTAAGAGAAAATGGCCTATTCTTGAAGAGCTAACTTTCACATTATTCCACTTCATTGTATTATTTGATGAGTAAAGATACTTAATAGTGATGGTTTGATATGTTACTATAGGTGTAGACACTTAAAATTATCTTGATTGATATTGCACATCTGAATCTAATTATTATGTCGCCAAAAAATGTATAGTTGACATTTTTATTCTCACTTGAGTTTTTCTAATGGGCTTTGGCTTGATTTTTCCTAGGTATAATGTTGTAATGTGGTCAAAACATTCACATTAGGGCTTAAACATTCAAATTATGGTGTCTTGTGAAGGTGTTGTGAAATGTTGTAAAACATTTCTATACTTTTCTAGACCCTATTCATTACAATTCAACTAAAAATCACCTTTTCATCACTTATTAAGTCCTATTTTGAAGTGTTGTAAAATCTTGTAACAAGATTTCACACTTTTCTAGGCTCAATTTCACTAATTCAACCCTTTCTCATGTCTAAATGACCCTTTAATAAACTTTCCAACCATTTTTAAGTGTGCTAAGGATATTCCCATTGGACAACTTTTACTGCCCTGAAATTCTTGACACCCACTTAATTTTCTTAAGTGGGACTAAGTCACCAATAGGGGCGACTTAGTCTTTTTTGGCACAAAACTCAAAATAATTTTAAATTTCTAGCAGGATTTTGTCCTCTAACCCTTGAAGTTGGCCTATGATATGTTACTTTCAGGAAATTTTAGTAAAATAAAGTATAAATAAGGGTTTTTCACCTCATTCTACATCTCCTACAATCATTTATCTCCAAATCACATACAATCTCTTGCACTCATTAAGCATTCAATCCAAATCAAGCATTATCAAGTCAAGCTATTGGAGTTTTTCATTGCAATCTTTATATTTGAGCATAAATGGTGTGGTAAGTTTATGACATTTGTATTTGCATGTTATCTATTTATCACTCACTTTTCATCTCAATTCATTGTTTTGGATTTGATTACCAAAGTGGGGTTTGACCAAGGCAAACCCCTATTCTCTAACCCTCAACCATTTTTCTCTTTTTGCATGTGACTTTTGTATGCAAATTTTTCAAGCAATAGATGTTGAAAAGTGATCAAAATGTGCTTAAAGTCAATCAAGTCAAGACAACCCTAATTCAAGCTTGGAGGGACTTTCTACCCTATTTTCTATAGAATCAAGTACAGACAACTGTCAGAAAAGGAAGTGTAGACCTAAGACAACAAGATTCTGTCCTGAATTTCTCAAAATATGTAGGAGGAACAAAATTCACCACTAATTGGCAAATTAGTCCCCTTACGGGCTTAAAATTGATTTTGACATTTTGGATACCCATTTGGTAGATTCATGTTCCAACAAAGTTTCCTAAAACTAGGACTAAGTCGTCCAACCTAGCGTAAGTGTCCCAGTCAACATTTTCAGCCAATTTTTTAGGATTCTAGAATCTCCCAACATGAAACTTTAGATTCCAGCTGCACCTCTTTCATTATGTTCTATTATTTCATCATTTAGTTGCACTTTTAGGAATTTCTACATATCACACTATGTTTTCTAGCACTTTACATTTCATAGTTTTGCATCATTAAATCATTTCAATTTTAAATCAGAGTAGTAGGACATCTTAATTAGGAATAATACATCTCATTCACATAGACTTTTAGTGTAAAACCTTGCATTTTGGTCCCCCATCCAATCCCCTTTCTCCTTTTAGGTGAAAACCCTAGGAGGAGCAAAGCATTGTGAGGGGTCAAATAAAAATCACTATTTACATTTTGGTGAACTTGCATCTTTTGAACATTATTCCCTTTTTATTTTCAAGTGCATACTATATTTCACTTGCATTGCATCTTGCATTATTTAAAGTCAATCCTATGGTTTTCAATTGCATTAGTGAAAAATTTCATATTAGCTTGCATTCTTGCATCATTTTTTCATTGAAAACACAAAAAATCTGCATTTACATACTGTAGTTGCATTTGTGCATCTGAAAGAGATAGAATTGCATTTAAAAATTCTGAAAAAATACAAAAAATCATCAATGGGACTAAATCGCCACCCTGGGCGACTTAGTCCTTTTGCATATTTTGCATTACACTTTCTGGTAATTTCTGGGTATTTTTGGCATCTTTGTTTTCTATTACTGCACTATGTTATATTTTCCATTTTTGTTGCTTCTTGCATTTAATTTCCTCTCATCATGGCCTTTTCCTTTAATTATCTTTGGAATTCCTTGAAATCCTTAATAGACATGTCTAATTGTGCCTTTGGTTGTGATCCTAATGACCTTGAACTTCCTCATGCCCCTTCAACTCCTCATGATTGTCCTCCTCATGATGTAGACATCATTGGAGATGATGACAATAGCATGAAAAATTTCTTAAATGAATGTCTTGATAACCTTGAAACCAATGTAGTATTTTACCCATCCATGAGGTCACAAACTCTCTCTACTATTGTACCCCCTAATACATTTGGATATCTTCACCCTGAAACAAATGATAGACCTGAGTTCCCTCCATTAGGTGGACCTAGTTCCTCTCAACAAGCACCTCCACAACCATTTTATGATAAAAAAGTTACAAACACTCCCATCAACCTTGAAGAAAACTATGGCAAGGGCTTTATTATTTTAAGTAAACAAGGTTGCGATACAACAACTGAAGATAGCATTCACCAACTCTTTCAACAAAAACTAGAAGAAGAAAACACCATAAGATTAGGATATCAAGATCCTCCTCATGACAACAAGCCTCCTTTTGAATATCAGAGACTCTGAGATGATGCTACTGTGATCTTTAATTCTCCTCCTAACTTGAACATTCTCCTCCCACGTGAACAACCATTACCTAATAAGGATGCTAGGATCCCCATGGGTCCTCTTCCTTCTTCCATTCATGAACAAGAGGAAACTAGTAAACAAAAATGACCTTATAAATTAAAGAAACTCAAGTTTCCTACCCATCCACCACTTGAATGTGAAAGGAGACTTTAGTTACTTTTAAATAAAGGCCTTATACTTTTACCACCTTCAAATAGGTTGGTCATTCATCCTAAAGATTCTAACATACCATATTGCAAATATCATCATCTTTTGGGACATCGAATCAAAGAATATCAGACATTGAATGAAATATTAGAAAAGTATCACTTCACTAATACTGATTGCTTTGCCATCATACCTTAAAAAAAATCATCTCATCATGATATAGTTGTAGAATATTTCATTCTCATTATGGCATGATCCTTCACATCACCTCTCTGAACTCATACTTGTCTACACCCAATGGGGGCAATAAGTTGTTAGCCTTGTCCTTGTAATGCATTTGTCCTTGTCTCTTAACTGTGTTATTTCCTTCCAATTATACTACTTAATATTGAGAAGCCAATAACTAGGTTAATGGTTGACTTAGATTTGCATTAATTTTTCATTCGGTTTCATGTGTGTGTTGTGTTCCCCTGTACCATGTGTTTCATGTTCTTTCTCTTTGTACAATTATTCTATTCGTACCTCTATTCTTCTTTATGTTGTAATTTGTCCTTTTTCACTTTTTGTTTTGTGTTTTCCTTTTGGGTATGATGCAAGGTATTGAGACTGCAATGTCTCCTTCATGTTGACCCAAAAGATTTTTTCCTTTTCTTTTTCCTTTTCGTTTTCTTTTCACTTGTGTTTTTCCTTTTGGGATGATGCACCAAGAAACATTGAGACTGCAATGTCTCTTCCATGTTGACCCAAAACAGACTTGTCTTTTTCATTTTTTTTCTCTCTCTTTGTGTCATTCTTCTAGTTTTATGCGCTTTGGGGAATGATGAAAATTCTAAGCTCTTTCATAAAAAAAAATTGCAGCAACGAACATACTGACCCCAAATCCATAGATCCCTTATGTGTTTGGTGTATTCCTTTCTGGGGGGAAACCCTCTTTTCTTTTGTTTTCTTTTTTATTTACATGACATAGCCATCTTTGGAAACATATGACTTGGCATAGAGGCTTCCAAGTTAGCTCTCATGTCTTGTTTCTCTTTGTTTACATCTTCTTTCCTTCGCTAATTTAAAGTAATTGCTCTCAGAACGTTGTGTAGCAATTCCTTTAAAGTGGGGGCCATACATTGACATTATTTCATTTGCATTCTTGCATTCTAAGTGTAGCCTTGTCACTTCATACGATGTGTTTGTCACTTTGTGGATGACATTGGGTGTGATGTCCTTCATAAGTGTGATCTATCTTAGCATATTACATTACTCTTAGTGGCTTGATGCGACACACTGCATCCCCTAAGTTGTGAATATTTCTATTCTTTGATTGGTCCTCTACTTGGAGACATTAGACATAATGTTCCCTAAGTGATAAACCTTGCATGAACTTAACAAGACTCCTTTGAACACCTTTTCATTTTACATTTTATTTTTTCATTTTAAATTTTACATTTTACCACCTTGCATAATGTAGCTTGCATGCCTATGGTACCTTTGCATTTGTTCATCAGAGTTACAAGAAAGCATGCAAAGCTTTCTTGTCTCATGAAGCATGAACCGACATTTTCCCTTGTGGCACCTTGTTAAAGTTATCAGGAGGTATAACTTTGATATGGTTGAGCAGGAAGCCCATTCAGCAACACGACTTTCCCCATAGCCACCTATGTAACATGAGTGCACATGCCAACTGGCATTATGTATCTTACCATTTTGGAGTTTATCTCACTCAGCAAAATGCGAGTTTTTTTCACCCTAGGTGGTATGTTGTCCTCTTTTCAAGCCGTCAGCCTCCTAAGATCCATCCATAATGAAATTTGGATAGATGATTGAAAGCTTTCATTCCCTTTTCATCATCATCGTGTTCTTTTGTTCTTATGTTGGTTTTCCATAGGATCTTGATCTTGGGAGCTTGATCATCCCTCTTGGTTATTGTTGTTTCATCTTACCAATGTGAGTGCATTTGGATCCCTCTTGATGTGCATGTTGAGATACTTTAGCGAGAGTTTGAAGCAAGTTCATCCTCTCACTAAAGTGGGGGCTTAATGTGTCACAAAAAAATGTATAGTTGATATTTTTATGCTCACTTGAGTCTTTCTAATGGGATTTGGCTTGATTTTTCCTAGGTATAATGTTGTAATGTGGTCAAAACATTCACATTAGGGCTTAAACATTCAAATTATGGTGTCTTGTGAAGGTGTTGTGAAGTGTTGTAAAACATTTCTACACTTTTCTAGACCCTATTCATTACAATTCACCTAAAAATCACCTTTTCATCACTTATTAAGTCCTATTTTGAAGTGTTGTAAAGTCTTGTAACAAGATTTCATGCTTTTCTAGGCTTAATTTCACTAATTCAGCCCTTTCTCATGTCTAAATGACCCCTTAATACACTTTTCGGTCGTTTTCAAGTGTGTTGTTAAGGATATTCCCATTGGATAACTTTTAATGCCCCAAAATTCCTAACACCCACTTAATTTTTCTTAGAGGTGGGACTAAGTCTCAATAGAGTGACTTAGTCCTTTTGGCACAAAAACTAAAATAATTTTTTTAAATTTCTAGCAACATTTTGTCCTCTAACCCTTGAGGTCATACTGTGATGTATGCTTTGAGAATTTTAGTAAAATCGAAAAAACTAAATAAGGGGTTTCACCTCATTTTACATCTCTACAATCATCTATCTCCCAGATGCATACAATCTCTTCCCACTCATTAAGCATTAGGGCAAATCAAAAATGAGTTCTATTTAATCAATGACATTGCATTTGCATGTTATCTACTTTATCACTATCTTTTTCATCTCAATTCATTATTTTGTGTTTGATTACCAAAGTGGGGTTTGACCAAGGCAAACCCCTATTCTCTAACCCTCAACCATTTTTCCCCTTTTGCATGTGACTTTTGTATGCAAATTTGTCAAGCAATAGGTGTTGAAAAGTGATCAAAAAGTGCATAAAGTCAATCAAGTCAAGGAAACCCTAATTCAAGCTTGGAGGGACTTTCCACCCTGTTTTATACATAATCAAGTACAGACACCTGTCAGAAAAGGAAGTGTAGACCTGAGACTACAAGACTTTGTCCTCAACTTCTTGAAATTTGTATGAGGACTAAGTTTCCACTAGTGGCGAATTAGTCTTTCTTCCAAGCCTAAAAATTAATTTTTGACAATTTTGGATACCCATTTTGCAGATTCTTGTTTGGACAAAGTTTGTCGAAACTAGGACTAAGTCACCCAGATTGGCATAAGTGTCTCAGTCAACATTTCACTCAATTTTTTAGGATTCCAGCATCTTCCAACATAAAACTTCTAATTCTAGGTGCACCTCTTCCATTATGTTCTATTATTTCATCATTTAGTTACATTCTTAGGCATTTTTGCATATCACATTGTGTTTTCCAACACTTTACATTTTCATAGTTTTGCATCATTAAATCATTTCAATTTCAAATAAGAGTAGTAGGACATCTTAATTAGGCATAACAAATCTCATTAACATAGAATTTGAGTGTAAACCCTTGCATTTTGGTCCGCCATCCAATCCCCTTTCTCCTTTTAGGTGAAAAACCCCATGAGGAGCAAAGCATTGTGAGGGCTCAAACCAAAATCACCGTTTACAATTAATAACACCATTTTGTCCTAAAATCACCTCTTTTTTGACTATTTAATTGAATAATCCTAGTTATTTAATTAAATACATCAGTTTCTCCTATTAAACAAATGATCAATATTATTTGGCTAATTCATCCCCTTTCACACTAATTTTCATCTTATTTAATTAGGTAATGTGAATTATTTAATTAAAATTTTCTTATATATTCTCTCATTTAATCAAATAATATTAATTATTCAATTAAATATCATTTAACCCCTTTTTCATTAAATAAATAAATAATTTAATGATCATCCCAATTTCACTCATCTTGCACAATTAAAACTTTTTTTTAATTAAATATAAATTGCTATTTTCTCTCACCCTCCCACTTGCAAGTGAATATTCTCCTAGAATATTTTTCCATTTGAACTACAAAATGGAATATTCTTTGTAAAAACCTTCCTATCAACTTCCTAATTTTTATGAAGTTTGCTTTGAATCAATGAGAGTCATTGATTAACTCCTTGGTCCATGTCAACTTGCATTCTCATCCATTGATGAGAATCCTTGATCCATGCCTTCACCTCTCATTGCTTCTCATCCATTGATTGATCAAATCAATCCTATCCATTGATTCACCATTTTCTCCTATGAATACTCCTCATTGTGGAGAGAAAAGGATGTACTTCCATTTTAGAAAATTTATGCTACACATTTGAATACTCAGTTTCATCCATCTTGTATCCATTTTATACTTTCATGCACTTTTAGCTTATTTTTCATCAATATTAGCTTATTTTCATCAATGAAATTTGTTTAGATAATTCTTTCTATATAGGGATTGGGAAAGGGTTGAGGTTTGAGGCATTTAACTGGGTTCCTTTATGTATTTCTTAATATTTTATGTTTAAATGGCTTCTCCGTTCTATGTTTTCAAGTATTTCATTGGGAGTATAGCTTAAATAGTTATATATTTCTTAGAATATATTGGATCTATTGTGTTTATCTTGTGTTATGATTATACTCACATATTGAATCTAGTGTGCTTTTTCCTAGTTTAGGTATACCATCACTTTTAAAAAGCTGACATGCTTTTGTAAATGACAGCGTTGTAGATTTTTCCATTGAAATAGTACCATGATTTTGCAAGGAGCATCACTTTTGAGATTTTGGTTTAGCAATGCTATTGAAATAAGAACACACTTTTGTGAGGAGGGTCACTATTGAATTTTTGGTATAGTATTGATCAGACAATTTCACCATACTTTTGTAAATAGAGGCACTTTTTCAAATTAGGGTTAGAAACTTAAAATTTATTAAGTTTTTTGGAAATTTTGACATGGTACGATTCATTTGTGTAGGAGATCATTCATCTGATCCTGTCGAGGGAGTGGAGACTGGGCATTTTGTCTCATGTTTTTTGTTTGATTGACGAGGTGAGGATGTTTCTTAGAGTGATCGGGCTAGGATTTGTTTTGCATATACCCAAGATCAAGACACATTTGGCTATGATGTCAGCATTAATTAAGTGGTGGCACAGTGAGACTTTGTCTTTCCATCTACCTATTGGAAAGGCTACAATCACTTTCAAGAATGTTTGGTGCATCTTCTGAGTGTGGATTCATAATGAGTGGGTTATTTATGATGTGGGTGTTGGGATGATGGCATGATACAACGTGCTTGGTGTGGATACCCTCTGGGTAGAGAGTGTCTAGGTGGACTTACAAGATTACTAAGGGTAGGAACCTATGTTCACTTTGATTATTAGAGCTTTTATTTTTGGAGTGTTCATGCCAGACAAGCAGGGTCAAGGATTCAACATTGGTTGGGGGATTTCCTGGTCATGGATGACATTGGATATGACTTGATTTGCTTGGGGCCCTGTGATACTTGCATCTTTATATCATGATATGCATTAGGTTATGTATATGTGAGGGAAAAGTATAGGAGCTAGGGTCTCACTTCTACATATCTAGGATTTGGAGCACATTGTCATGCTCATAATGATTATCACTTTAGCAGATATTGACATGGATGATCCTATAGTCTACTGCTATGGAGCCATGATGATGCTCCATAATACAGTTCCAATGGGTATCCCATACTCAAGATAGGTTATTGATGACATGACAGTATTTTGCTGGAGACCATGGTTGCAAGCACGCCCATGGTATGATGATAATGAGCACTATTTTATTCCAGATAGACTAGATACATGTAGGGTTGAGAGAATTCAATGATAGAGAGGTATCTTTTGGATAAGGTTTCTTGATAGTTTGGGGAGGTCTAGGATGTCATCTCTCAAGAGTAAAGAGCTATATTTGCATAAATGACTAGAGAGACCAACTGGGGTTGGTGCAGGGGCACCATGTCAATTCATCTAAATAAGGTCATGTGTTTGGTTTTTGGGTGTTTTGAGTCTTATGTAGAGAAATAAGGTCATAATAGACAATTTTATATGTAATTAGAGTCATTTAGGGACAATCTTGCTAATATTATCAAATCTTGATAAAGTTGTCATGTTGGTGCAAAATTGCAAAAATGCAAAAAAGTGGAAGTCCAACAGTCAAGTAGTTCAAATGGTGGTTAGAGTCACTTGGGTTGGTTGGGTTTTGATGGGACAAGTTTAAATATGCTCTAGAAACTTGATGTAGAGGTTCTATTGAAGATTTTCTTGAAGAAAGCAATAAAGAAACTCCTTTTTTTGCATTTTCTTGTGTAAGTTCCTACTACAGGTTATTGTATTAGTCCATACAAAAAAATATTGGTCTAAAATCTATTGAATTAGATGTAGGAATGAAGTGACATCATTTTTTTTTATTTGATTAAATTTTATAGAGATTGAAGAGTTTTATTGGCATTTTACTGGGGATGGGTCTGAAAAACCCTGTTTTGAGGGTTTGAGGGTGTGCAAAATGTATTGTTGACCCATTCCATCGGTAGAATTGTTTGAAATTTTGTGGAATGGGTAAATTTAAGTAGGGTTTAATGTTATTGTAGGATTTATAAGTAGGGATTAGGGTTTGATAATATTTTGATGATGCCCTAGTATATTTTAGTCATGTTTTCAGCCAAGAATGATGGCTAAAGGTTGGAGTTAGATTAGAATGCATGGATATAGCAAGGGAGAAGGTTTGGGAAGCATTTAAAAACCATATAGGGTGTGTTTGGTGTGTTGGAAAAGTGAAATAGGGCTTGGAACACTTAGTTTCAATAAACCCCTATAAGAGCAAGCCTAGATAGGCCTAATAAGGGTTTGGTGGTTTGGTGAATTTGTGATTGTTTCCCCTAATGAAATTTATTGATTCAAAGATTTAATAACTTAGTTAAGGTCCTACAATAGATATTTTAGGTTGGGAGAGGGTCTGGTTTGGTGTTGCTTTGGAAACTAGGGCTAATTGAGCCACTATCCTGCGTAGTAGCAATTTTTTGGAGGGTATATTCCAAAAAAAAGGTATGCAAAAATTGGATATGTTGAATTATGCCTTAATGGGTATCTAAAATGTCCATTATTTTGTGGGTTTGGGATTTCTTTTGAAAGTTATGAAGAAAATTCATTGTTTTCCATGCTATAAGAAGAATAGGAAGGAATTATTAAATAAGGCCAAGGTAGGGTTTTGAAGGTTGAAGAATTGTTTGAAATAGCTTGAGTTGTGATTGTTTAGCAAAATCCTCCCTAATCTACATCAATCGCTATCAAAGCATAGGTTTTTGATCTTTTGAAGGGGAAAGGTTATAATTTGAAGAAGGAAAAGTGGTGATTTAAAAGGACAAGATGCCTCCTAAAGGAAGTGGAGCCCTTGGTAAGGAAATAAGGTTGTTAAAGGAATCACAAGAAGCACTGTTAGACAAATTTTCAGCATTAGAGACCAATAAAAGAAGAGGAAAGGCCACTGAAGAGGAAAGTGACTGAGAGGAAGAGGAAGAGGGTAAGGATGAAAACCCTCCAAGAAGAGTCAAAGGTGATGATGAGTTGGATCCTGATGAGAGAAGGATGGTGAAAATGCTCAAGGCTATCAAAGGAGATGCTTCTGATGTGAGATTGGATGTGCCAATGTATAATGGAAAGTTGGATGTAGAAGAAGTACTAGATTGGAATGATATAATGGACAATTACTTTGAATACAAGGAGGTTGGAGATGATCAAAAGATCAAGTTTTCTAAAACCAAGTTCAAAGGTCTTGCTTTGACATGGTGGAATTATGTTCAAGAGGAAAGATTGAAGAAGGGAAAAACAAAAATAAGTTCATAGGATAGGATGGTGTCAAATATTAAGATCCAATTTTTGCTAGGTGATTATGCAATACAAACATTTAATAAGATGCAAAACTTAAAGTAGAAGGAAAAGAATGTCATGGTCTACATTGAATAATTCCACATATTAAGTATTAGATCTGGTCATGCTGAAGATGAAAATGAGAAGATAGTAAGGTACATGAATGGCTTAAGGTTTCAAATTCAAGATGAATTGAGTATTGCTACTCCTAGGACAATTGAGGAATATTTTCAGTTGGCTGCTAGGGTAGAAGAGAAACTAAAATGAAGGAAAGAAATACAAGGAAGAGGTAGAGGCAACACTAGTAGGGGAAGAGGTTCAAGGTAGTCCTATGAAGACCAAGAAGATGCAAGTAAAAGCAAAGACCAAGGTGTTGATCAAAGAGGTAGATTTAGAGGCTTTAGAGGAATATTTGGACAAGGTAGAGGTTCAAGCTCATTTTTAGGGAGATGTTACCATTACAATTAGTTTGGCCATCGAGCATGGAAGTGTCTAGATAAACTAGCTTCTACTTCAACTGGTGGTGATAAGAGAGTTCAATTGGTGAAAGAGGAAGATTGTGAAAGTGTTAACTCTCCTAATCAACTTGTTGCTCTAGAAGTGGGAGAATCATTAATGGTGTGAAGAATACTCCTCAAAGCATCCAGGGAGAAAGAATCAACACAAAGGAGAACACTTTTCAATACCACCTGCAAATGCAAAGGAAAGGTATGTAAAGTTGTAATAGACTCAAGAAGCACTAATAATATGGTTTCAATAGAAATTGTTGATAAACTAAAGTTAGAAAAGATACCTCATGAAACACCTTATAAAGTATCTTGGCTGAATAAGAATCAATCTATTTTAGTGAATGAGAAAGCTTGGGTTGAGTTTAACATTGGTGGATATAAGGAAAAAATACTTTGTGATGTGTTGCCTATGGATTGTTGCCATTTGTTACTAGGAAAACCATGGAAGTTTGATAGGCATGCAATTTATGATGGTAGAAACAATACTTATCAGATTGAAAAGGATGGAAACACTTTCACTTTGACTCCATTGGTAGAAGATGATAAATCACAAGGTAAGTCAGATAAGGTGATCATGTTAGGAAAGCAAGAGTTTGTAAAGCTTTAGGAAGAAAATAGTATGGAGGTTGCAGCCATCACTAACAATGAAGATGCTAAGACAGGAGGTTTGGAAGATGATTCAATGTTGGGAAGAAAAGATGGTGAGTTGGTGGAAAAACCTGATATGGAGAAGGTCAAGCATGAATTGATTATGACAATGCAAGATTGGTTAGAAAATCATGTTGAGGTCATGGTGGAAAGAGTAATTTGTTCTTTGGTTTCAAAAGAGGCTAGTGGGAAGTTAAATTATATCAATATAGAGGGTTATGAACCTGATAATATAGAGATTCTAGGGGTAGAGAAACTGAGGGAAGAGATGAAAGGAAAAGGTGAGGTGATTCAAGGACATGTGGATGAATTCAATTCTGCAACAAGAGTAAATAAGAAGGCATGGATTTACAAGGTACAAAGAGGTGTGGTAGTAGATAAGGAAGTCATTTTGACAACAATTTCAAAGGTAGGACAAATGAAGGATCACACATCAAGTGTAGAGCAACATATTCAAAGAAAGAACCAGTCAAAGGGAGGAGACAATGCATGTTTTCAATACTTGAATCATTGGAAGGGGTCACCAAATGGGGATGCAGCTTGGAGATCATTGAATGATAAGATGTAACATAGTTTTTGTCATAACATAGTCCTAAAAGGGACTTGCATTCTTTTCAATCCGGGTGTATGGTGTAGGGGCACTATGTCAATTCATGTAAATAAGGTCATGTGTTTGGTTTTAGGGTGTTTTGAGTCTTATGTCAAGAAATAAGGTCATAATAGATCATTTTATATGTAATTAGAGTCATTTAGGGACAGTCTTGCTAATATTGATAAATCTTGATAAAGTTGTCATGTTGGTACAAAATTGCAAAAATGCAAAAAAATGCAAAAAGTGGAAGCCAATGGTCAAGTAGTTTAAATGGTGGTTAGAGTCGGTTGGGTTGGTTGGGTTTTGATGGGAAAAATTTAAATATGCTCTAGAAACTCGATGTAGAGGTTCTGTTGAATATTTTGTTGAAGAAAGCAATAAACAAACTCCATTTTTCTACATTTTCTTGTGTAAGTTGTTGCTACACGTTATTGTACTAGTCCGTACAGAAGAATATTGGTCTAAAAGCTATTGAATTCAATCGAGGCATGAAGTAATATCATTTTGGTTTTGATTTGATTAAATTTCATAGATATTGAAGAGTTTTTTTGGCATTTTACTGAGGATGGGTCTAAAAACCCTATTTTGAGGGTTTGAGGGTGTGCAAAATGTATTGTTGACCCATTCCACCAGTAGAATTGTTTGAAAATTGGTGGAATGGGTAAATTTAAGTAGGGCTTAATGTTTGTGTAGGGTTTAGGACCAAGGATTAGGATTTGATACTATTTTGATGATGCCCTAGTAGATTCTAGTCATGTTTTGAGACAAGAATGATGGCTAAGGGTTGGATTTGGATTATAATGCATGGATAAAGCAAGGGAGAAGGTTTAAGAAGCATGTGCAAACCATATAGGTTGTTTTAGGTGTGTTGTAAAAGTTTAGTAGTGCTTGGAACACTTAGTTTTAATAAACCCTTGTAAGAGCAAGCCTTGATAGGCCTAACAAGGGTTTGGTGGTTTGGTGAATTTGTGATTTTTTTCCCTAATGAAAGTTGTTGATTCACACCTTTTATAATCTAGTTAAGGTCCTACAATAGATATTTGAGGTTGGGAGATGGTTTGGTTTGGTGTTGCTTTGGAAAATAGGGCTAATTCAGTCATTGTCCTATGTACCATCAATTTTTTGGAGGGTATGTTCCAAAACAAAGGTATGCACAAATTGAATATGTTGAATTATGCCTTAATGGGTATCTAAAATGTCCATTATTTTATTGGTTTGGGATTTATTTTGAAATTTATGAAGAAAAATCATTGTTTTCCATGCTACAAGAATAATAGGAAGGAATTGTGAAATAAGGCTAAGGTAGGGTTTTGATGGTTGAAAAATTGTTTGAAATAGCTTTAATTGTTATTGTTTAGCAAACTCCTCCCTAATTTGTATTAGGGGTCCATAGATTCAACCTTAGGTGGTGAGATGATTTTTGATAGCTCATCTTGCAGCCATGGGTGTACGTCGATGGGCCATATGATGTAGGCACTATAGTAGCTTATGATGCCTAATTAGTGCAGCATTCCCCTAGCAGACTAATATATCCAATAGGTGGAAATGTGCCAAGTAGGAGTAGGTGATAGGGATTAGGTAGAGGGCACTAGTAGCCTCTCCATGATGGAAAATAGATAGGGCATGAAAGATAGTAGCCAAGGCATGATGGAAAAGTGCTAGATCACAATAGACAACATCTAAGGCATGATGGATAAGTGTCAAGTCATGTTCCATTAATACATCGATTGAGGCCACCATCCCCACCATGCTAGTAGAAATAGTAGGGTGAGGGTCTCGATCCATGGGATGCCCAAATTTTGGCACTCACTGTAGAGAGGGACTAGCTACTATAGTAGGTTCAATAGTTGACAGGAGAGTGGGATGTAGTGCACACAAAGATTCAAAGGGTCATGGGAGAGCTTGACCATGAGTGGAAGTAGAGGAAGTAGGTGGATAGGCAGTTGGCTTAAGAGACATGGCACCAAGTTCAGTTGGAGGCTAGTGCATAGTTCCAAACACAGGCCGGATAGGGTATTGTCCCCACTATTTTGTATAGAGATGTCATAGCTGAGGCCTCATATTATAAGAACTATACCTCTGGGATATCCCCCAAGAGCAAAGACAATTAGACTATTCTAAGAGCAGAAAAGTTGCATCAAGACAACCATGAAAGTCATTTTTGATGAGATATATATATATGAGATGGCCTGATTCGATTATGATATGATGTTATATTATTTGATGTGATGTTCCATTTATTTCATGTTTTATGTTCATGTATGGATGCACATGCTATGGATGGATGCAAATGTTTATATTATAGATATGTTTCTTTATTTATGCATATGGTACGATGTGTTGTATGACTTTATAATGTGATTCCTTGAGATATGCAATGTTATGGATGTAATGTGATGGATGTTTCACGCTCTTTTTTTAGTATCTTTTGTATAAAACATGCTATGAGATGGATGCATTTACTTTTGTGTATTTTCTATGTGATTATGTCATTCTTATGAGATGTTGATTTTTGATGGTATTTTTAGCACTACAACAACACAGGCAAAGTAAAAGTACTCTATCTATCTTGAAAGTCAATTTTCTAAGAAAACTTCTAAAAACAACCCCAAGGTCTCTAATGTCAGGTCTTGACAATGCACAAACAACTTAGTGATAATGTGAAATGTTGGTAATCACAAGGGGAACTTATGGTAAATAAAGTTGAAAATCGTAGGCCAACAGTAAGGTTTTTGTAAGATCTAAAAATTTATATCAACCCTAACAACAATTTTTCTAGATTTGTGATTTAAAAATAATAATTTAATTAAGTATAGCAATTCCAATGATTCTTTTCACCTAATATAACAATAATCTCAAAGAAGTATCAAAAGGCAAGGGTTTAGAGAGATTTCTAAATCTAAAACCTAAGTATAGTCATGAGAAAATTGCAGTATTCAAGGCAGACCAATCTTCAATAACCAATTTCTTCTTAACCAAGATGAAATCTAAAGTATGATAGAAACAATGCAATCTCCAATGGTATGTAATATTTCAGACTGTGAAGCATTCAAACATACACCAAAAATGGCATGAAATGTATAAACACCTATAATTGAACTACAACAATAAGATTAGGCCTAGGCTAACTATGCACAATAGCTTACAATCAATAAGCCACCAATAGTATGGATCGAAGATTCCTCAAACACCTATAATACTTTATCATCAACATGAAAGAATTGGACTAAATCTAAAAACTAATCAACTAAAATTGCTTTGAAATATAGGAACCATGCACATAGATGAAATAACATAGAATTTATCACCAAGCCAATGTCTTCTCATATATTAACTTCACCAAAATTTGCAACAATTCTAGAATCAATTTTTCAAATGAGGAGAGACCTCATATTTATAAAGTTTTTCATCACATAAGTCGGCTAAAATAAAATCAAATAAGGGCACCCAATATAGGTTGTCCTTATACATTTTAATTCTCATTACATTTAAACAAATAATTTAAAATTGTTTGTCAAATGATACATCAATATTAAATAAATGGGTTTGCACTATTCTCTAGGTAGCCGACTTGTTTCTCTAGCTAGTTTATGTAGTATGCACAAAACTTGAGGTAGATGCCCTTATTCATCCTCTTTTCTCATTTGTTTCTTTTTGGAAAACTCTTGAAACTTATGCAATAATTTATTAAAGTTGGCCTGACTGGGAGTTGGAATAAACTTCAATCTCAAAGAAATTGATTATAATTCATTTTCATATTTTTTCAGTATCTTATTCCAATCAATCTCTGATTCTTGATATTTGTGAAAAAAAGTGATATACATAGTTGCATCCTTCAAATGGTTTTCTATAATAGCTCCATATTCAAATTGAGAATACACTTCCTTCCACCATTGCTTTAACTAGTCAATGTTCAGGTGTTCTATACTGAGTTTTCTTCCAATCATAATCTTTGAGAACAATATATAGCCAAAAAAAATACCATTTAAATCATTTTGCATCTTTGGGGACTATTCCAGTGCTTTATCCATGATCTCTCTCTTGAATTTAAAAGCATCTATCCACCCCTTAGGATTATCTATATCTTCTTTAATCAATACCTCTTTGGGAATTTCTATTATCTTTGCTAACCTAGTCATGGATTTCCATCAATTACTTTACAGTTTGCTACAAGTGTTTGTACAATACCTTAGAAAGAAAGAGTCTTCTCATGTAACTGAAGGATATCCTCAATCAAAACAGTTTCTTTCTAGAAAACTCTAGCTATCCATTATTGAGTCACTTGCACAAATTTTTTCACCTTTTCCAATTCATTTATGGCATCCTTGGACAATATACTAGACTGGGTGGATATACTTGCCTGGGTTTTGGTTTGCAAAGGCTTGGAAAGATGTTGGATATAATTTTGTAGTTCCTCAACCCACTTTTTAAATCTCTCATTTGCGTAGTCCTCTTTGTCCAATCTCCTCAGTAAAATGTGTACAAATCCTTTTAAATATTTTGTCTCCTATTTCTTAGTAGATGACCCTAAGTTGATTGTTTTCATAGTATAATCTGCAGGAGTAGCCTCTTCTTTACTTTTCTCAGTTATAGGGGTAGCAATATGTAATACTCTATTATTAGACTCATCCCTTGTAATTTTGGAAATTACTTTAGCCATATTTTTCTCCTTGGTCTTTCCTAAGCCTATCAAAAAATTGTCCCAATCTGGAACTACTTCTTCAACTACCACTGGCTTAGGGCTTGGGCTCTCCTTCAACCAGTCTGGAGCAGTTGATTCTTCTACATTTGTATCAAATTGAGGGCTATTTTTTCCTCGAAGGTCTTCTAAATTATTCATTTCAGCATTCTCTGTTTGTTTTTCCTCTTTATTTACATCTTCATCTTATTCTTGTGATTCCTCATTTCTTGGTGATTCCACATGTACTTCTTTCATATTTTTAGGTTCCTTTTCCTTATCCTCTTCATAAATGTTCACCTCGAATTGTGTCCCAAGATTTCTAAGGTCCTTTTGGCTCCTCATCATCTAACTCTTGTTCTTTTGAAGCCTCTGTTGCACTATTTTTTATCTCCTCTTCTTCTTTATCAAGTGATTATCTTGTTGGGGTGACTTAGGAGGGGCATATTCTATGGTTACCTCTCTTGTAACTTCTTCCTTATCTGATTGTAGCACATTTGTAGCTTTATCTAGCTATTTAGTTACTTTCTCTAAATTTTCCAAATTTGAGAATGGTATCACAGTTCTAGGAGAAGCCTTCCTAGTATAGACTTGAGTTTTCTCTCCAAAACTCTCTACATCAATTTCTCCTTCTCAAGTTTCCCCCTCTACATCTTGCAATTTTTCTTCACTGTATTTTACTTCCTTTGATTTTTTTGGGGAGAAGCACCCTTGTTCCCTCCTCTGACCAACTTCCTTCTTTTAGGGGGTTGAGCTTCTTCTATTTCTTTAGTGATTGCTTTAGTAGGCTTCATTTTCATTGGAATTATATGTCTCTTGGATTGAGCTCTAGTTATTTTTATCACTAATGGTACCTCTTCTTTTGATCCTCCTTCTTGAGCACTACAAGATTTTTCTTTTTATCTTTTCTGAATCATCTTTTGAGGAAGACTGGGATTCCAAATCTCCCATTAACATGTATGTTGGCTTTATACCATCTACCTCCATTTGTAACATCTTATGTTTTTCCCATTGTTTTGAATACTTGATGACAAGGGCATTAATTTGGGCCAAATCTACTACTTCTAACTCAACCTAGTTTATAGGAGGTAGGGGCTTATTTTGGTATTGCATATATTTATGATACTATATTACTTCCTCATCTTCAATTTGGTCTAGGATTTGTACCACTTTATATAGAATTATCATCTTCAAGTGCAACCTAGAAAAATTCCTCTTGAAGACTTCAAACTCATCTTTGCAATTAGCCCAATAATCTTCTATATCACCCTTGTGTATATAGTCCCTAGAAGCAAGCTTCTGAGCTACTCCATATGGATCAAATTTGTTCTTGTTAGTATGGATGGACAGGTGAAGGTGTTCCATCTCCATCTTTGAATGTTGGGCACTTTGGATTGATGGACAAGCTTCCCAACCATTTATTGTCAAGCGGAATTCCCCACCAACTCCAACCTTATGCACACCTTTCAAAATGTGATCAAAGGAAACTAACTACCTCATCACCTTGAGCAACACAACATTATCATTTAGATACATCAGGAGCCTATATGGTACCTTATGATTGTTGTGAATCCTGATATATGTAAACTTAGGAAATTGTAGGAACTAGTGCCCATATTTCTTGATCAACTCCATAGCATCAGTTGAAATACTTACATGTGTTTCCTCCTACAATGTTCTTGTGATATACATGGTGACATCCATTCACCCTTCTGTAATTAGAAGCATTGGATAGATGGAGCTAAGGGTAAATATCATATAATTTTTCTTGTCCAATTGTACCTTTACAACTCAAACCCTTGTATTTGTAATGTATTACAAACATGTAAACCACATAATAACTCATAGTGAACTTCTTTGTATCCTACACAACTCTGAATTGCTTATCCAAATTATCACTAAATAAACTAGCCCAATGATAGTTAACCCCCTTCTCAATTTATGTAATCACATAGAAAATCCAATCCTCAAACATTAAAGCCTTCTCTAATCCCATCAATCTATTAAGAAGAGTGATCATATCATTGTATTTGTATTTGAAATAAATTCTATGCAATTTCTTTGGAAAGTTGGAATAATGGGATCTGGTCTTATCAATCCATGAAGCATTTATTATCTCTAGTGCTTATTCAAGAACATCAGTGTAATATTTCCTCATAGTGTCTATATTGAACTTCACCAGTTTCTTTTGTGCAACAATATCAAATTCCTCTTCCAAGGAATCCTCTATTAGATTTTCCATTGTTCTACCTTAAGGACCCACTATTACTCTTCTATTTGAATCATAGTGTTTAGCACAGTCCATGATCAGTTCTAGACATTAGATTGATTTAGGAAATCCTATTGCCTGTTTGATTCCACTCTTCACTAATCTTCTAGCTAATTTAGTGGGAGCATAGTAGTACATCCTCTACTTGAAGTCCTCATAATCAACATGTCCCATATTTGTATCTCTAATTCCTCCCTAGTAAGAAGCTATTTTGGACTCTAGGAGCCTTCCTTTAGGATCATACTTCATTTTTTGTACCCTAGACAACTCTTTCACTAGCTCAACTATCTTTCCCTTAGTACCTTGGCCTTGCTAGAATTTTCTTGCATATGGTTAGACCAAACACCATAATCACTCAAAATGTAAAGAAATATTAATCATTACACCACTTGTAGTGTTAGCAGAATCATGATATCCCATATGCAATATATAACATTTCATCATGCATCACAAAGCTCAAAACCAAGCACTAAAACCTATAAAATTAAAGAAAAAAGAACCTTTAGGTTTTCATTATATTCATGTATTTTGGAGATTTCATCAGTCCATGTATTTAGAGAATCTACCCCTCCAAGGATTCTACAAAAAATCATCATTTGGGAAATCCAAGCGGGCAAAAAATTCGTGAAGCTTGGGGATGGCATTGTTAAGATAAACATTAAGATTATAGGATTTTATTCATGATCCCAAGCACATTAAAGGAGTAGGATTTAAACCTTGAAGGAATGAATCATAACTTAAATAACATCGTGAAACTCAAAATGTTGCTAACCACCTAGTTTTGAAAAATCCAAATAAGCATGGAATCCGCAAAAACTAGATTTTTGGGGAATGTAAGGGTCCATTGATTCCACGAAAAAATAATACATTGGGGATTTATAAGAGAGGTGGACTTCATGAAAGGGAGAAGCTCAAGGAATCCAAGACAATGAGGATTCAACAAAAACCTTAGTCTTCGGACAATCCAAGCAATTGAGGATTTAATGATAAGATTCAAGCCTCAAAGATTGCACACATCAAAGGAATATGTGATGAACCCATCGAAGAATCCAAAGGAAAACAAAATCCATGAAAAATAATATTTTGGTAATTTCTAAAACACGTAGACTCCATGAAGGGTTTGAGAAACAAACTTAGGAATGCAATAGGAAGGAAGTTGACTTGGTTTTCAAAGCACTATGATGATATAACTATGATGAAACCTAATTTTAAATAGCCAAGTTTCAAATTTAAATTATACTTGTGGACTTTCATTCACAACAAGGGCACATGAGGGTTTCAAAACATGTGTCCAAACACCTTTGAACAATGCTAATATAGGTGTTATTGAATGATACAAACCCTAAACTCCTTTGGCTACCCAAAATTCTGATTTATCCAATCACATACCATTTATTAAGCACAAATTTGATCAATTCCCTCATTATTCCTTGATTCACCTCTATGTATCTAGTTCATCATACAAGCCTAGGTTTTTAGAGTGAAATGCATATGTAATGATGCCCTAGATCATTCTTATAAAAATACAAACTATCAAAATATTTTTTAGATCAGTAATTCAAAACTTGAACCCAAATTTACCAAAGAATACACATAAAATAATGCCTTATACTAGTTTACCCTTAAAATGAAATGGAATAAAACCATAATAACAATGCAAAATCCAAAACCAGTGAAAGCTCTATTCAAATGATATCAATCACCAAGATTTCATGTGTAAATCAACAAAAAAATAGATTGTAGGCTCATACCTTTAATCAAGGATGGTAAAATGAAATCAAAAATAGTAGAGTCAAACCCTAGGGGCCAATATAAAGCCAAAAAAAAAGAAAATCGCCAAGCCCTAGCTCGAAAACACCCAAAACACTCAAATCTTGAATTATCCAGATCTTTCAATCAAGAAATGCAATAATGAAAATAAGATGGCTTTACCTTATGTTATAAACCAACTCAAAATAAAGCCATTAATGACAACCTACCACCTATAGGGGAAATAAATTCTCAATTTCACATTTCTAGAAGTTTCAAAAAATCCACAAAGACATGGATTTTGTGAGAACAAATATTTTGGGGAATCCAAGGATGTCTGGATTTAGCAATGTAAACCTTAGAGAATTATTCTTAGGCATGGAATCTCTAAAAAGTAATGACTTTTGAAGAATACAAAGGGTGTTGGATATTCTAAGCTTAGACCCATTTGATCATTTTAAGGGACTAGTTAGTTTCATATGTTAAACATGAGGCCAATTGTTGCAAAATAAGTTCATCCTAAACATTAATGTAATCATTGCAAGCTCAAAAGGGTGAAGTAATCCAAAATTCAAAAGACCCATCCCTTAAAGGGAAAAGGAAAAAATAAAAATGAAAATAGAAAGCAAAGAGGCTCCCTACCTCCAATGGGGAATGTGTACATAAATGACAAAAAAAATGGTGACTTTACTAGGGAAATTCTCTAGAGTATTTCGATGACAAACTAGAATCATGAACCCAAAATCTTTGGTTCTGATCCTCACATTAGGTCAACTATTAAACCAAAGAATCAAAACCACTAGATGAACTAACCCTTCATATATTGAAAGTCCAAGTGTGTGAAAATTAATTAATTCCCCTCCTTAAGCTACTACATAATCCTTAGCTTAGTCATGTTAAGCTACATGAATGATTCTAACTCTAAAAACATCTAGGATATTGCCTCACTGCCAATCATGCATCCATAGCCCCAACAAGGTTATCACCATGATTATCTTGAATATAGTTCTACTACCAGCCAAATTTCTTTAGTCTTGATAGAGATATTTGGATCCTCCTGAAGATTGAAAGTCCTTTTGATTTGTATTATTTTCTTTCCTTCTTTTCATTTTCATATTTTTCTTCTTTTTTCTTTTCAACCCATGAACAATGAAGCTCACAATCAGAGCTAAGAATCACAGTGGCGCTAAAGTAGAAATATAAGATTTTTCACTTAACAGAACCTTACAAAGGAACCTATAATAACCTTAGGATTCTTAAGATATAAGAGAAGTATAATATTTCAGCATATTTCAGGATAAACTCAACCCAATGAATGATCCTCCTTATATGTTCAGACCTTGTGACACTAAATGGAGGATGTTTACCCTCGATTATGAAAAACACAATTGAAGTTTCTCTAATAAATTCTCAAAACAATCCCAAGCACGAAAATTTCCTAACCAAAAAATAGAGAGAAACCTCAAACCAGAAAAGAAAAAGAAAGAAAAGTCAAAACAAGACCTATTCTAACCAAAGTAGAAAAGAAAAACAAACCAAAACAAAACCCAAACCAAAACAAAACAAAAGAAAACAAGCAAAAGCAAGCTAACCTATAGAAAACATCTAAGCTAACTATATGCAAATTTGAATTAAAACAACTCAAGCAAGGAAGTAATGCTTCAAATATTTCCCATTGACAAGCAATGGGACACCCTCCCCAATGAGAGTCTTTAGATGAAATGCATTATCTCCCAAAATATCAAATATCTGAAAGGGGCCAAGCTAGAGCTTATCAAATTTTTCATGTTCCCCTTTCCTTTCATGGGCCTTATCCCAATACAAGACCAAGACAAAAATACTAAAGGCCTTGACCGTCAATTTGTGATCAAACCAACACTTAACTATGCCCTGATGTTTAGAAAAATTATCTATGGATTCATCTCTCTTTTCTTCTAAGTGGAGTAGTTCAGCCAAGCGGGCTTCAAGTCGTCCCCCCTTCTCATAATATTTGTTAATAAATTGCAATAAGGGAATTCTCAATTAGATAAGAAAAATAGGCTCTATACTATAGGCCAAGTGATATGGAGAAGTCCCTAAATTAGGCTTTTGATGCATATGATCTTCCCAAAGAGAGAATCACAGTTGGGTATGCCAGTCCTTCAGTTTCTTGTCAAGAAGCTTACGTATGATTGTGAGTAGATTCTAATTGGTTGACTTAGCTATTCCATTACCTTGTGGATAGTAATTTAAAGAAAACTTAAGAATGGTCCCATAACCAAAATCCAATCTAGAAAATTTCAAAGATACAAATGTAGGCCCATTATCGCAAAAATAATGCAAATGGACAACCAAATTGAGTTATGATATAATATTCTAAGAACTTAATGATAAATTTAGTTGTACACTACTTACATGAGATCACTTCCAACAACCTAGTGCAATAATTAGTTATAGTTAGAATATACATGTATCCTCTAGAAGAGGGTGGATTAATCATATTGATAAAGTCCAAACCCCATTGCATGAAAGGGTGTGCTTCAACCACTGGTTGCAATGGAATAACAACATAATTCTCCTAGCTTGCAGCAATTTGACAGGTGTGGCAGGATCTTACACGTGTATGAACATCGTTGAACAAAGTTCACCAATAATACCCAGCTAGGAGAATCTGATTTGTTGTAGACGGAGTTGAACCATGGCCTGCCCCAAACCTATCATGAAACTCTCATTCATAATACCAATTTCTTCTTCCTTTCCAAGACAATGAAGATATATACCTCTGTGTTTTTTCTTATATAAAATGGCTCCTTTCAGCATGTATACACTACTCTTCAAATGCAATTCTCTTCTCTACATAGTATTCAGATGTGCTTGACATTTTTGTTTCAACAAGTAATATACGTCATCATCAGACCAATCATTTAGGGAAACATCTTCAAGACTATACTACTGTGCTATGAGTTCTAGATTAGTCTCATCCATGGTGCAATTCAAAAACTTATGTAATTCCTCAAGAGTGTCTGATCCAATGGAAAAATACCCACATACTATCAAGCTGGGAAAAAAGGTGCCTTTATTTTATCTATGCATAACTTCCTACTCTATCCACATCATCTGCCACTTGAATTCTAGGAAGGCCAATTAGAGAGGAATAAATTTAGGCAAGATATGTGGGTCTTAAGGACATCCATATACTCTAATTACCATGGTACTGGGTAAGAAAAAACAATCACCAAGATTATGAGTATTCCCTTATTTTGGTTTGTATGTCAAGGGTCTTACCAATTGTAAGATTGGTGTATGTAATCTTTGATACCCATGGCCAAGGACTGCCATAATTTTGAGTATAAAATCCTCATAAAAAATGACAAAATTTCTCTTTCTACACCTACTATCCTATATGTAACACTAGTCCTAGATAGGTAGTTGATTACCCTACTCATCTACAATACCCAAACACATTCTTTGAGTCCATCTAGTTCTATTTTGATATAAAATCAAATGGCACAAGGAGTAACACCTAAAAGTGATAAGGGCTCTATCCTCTTTTACTTGCATGAATCCATCGTGCAATGATTTCTCAATAAATGATGCAAAGTCATACTTGGCATTAGTTTTAGGGTTTTGAATTCTCATTTCCAACATCATAAGGCTAATTATCATCTTTTCTTCAGCATCTATTGCTAGAATTCAACATAAAGCAAAGTATTTTTTTTTTAAATACACCTAGAAATCATTAACATCGAATGGCTCCACATAAGATGAGGAGATGGGTATTCTTCTATTGTTCTCCCATCTCTTCATATGCATGGGAACTTTTTCACTCCTATAAGTTTTTCTCAAACTATTATATTATTCTTCACTCCTTTAAAGGTTGACTTTGGTAAGGACATATTTGTTTAGGTTGAAGCACTCTATGATGGCAGTTTTGTTGTGTTACTAGTGGTGAACCATACGTCATTCTTACTGTCTTGGTAGATAGGTGGTAGTTTTGTTCCAATACTCTAATGAATTTGAAATCTATGAAAACATTACGACAAATCAACTTGGCCAAATATAGAGTCCAAGGGTTTGATATTAAAATATTATCATCCCTTTTCTCATAGAAGTACCAAAACAAATCCCACCCTAAAATAGGAAATGACTGCATCCTGACACCCCTAAATTAAGTCCCTAAAGACCTTATTAAATCCTTTATCTATTGACTCAGGTAGAATATCTAGTATAAAATGTTATAGAGACCTCTTCTTAGGTTCTTCCTTCTTAATTTCACTTTCTTGGGCAGTATGATTGAAACTTTTCTGCACCTACTTAAACTCTTTACACTTTCAAGGGTAAGTGCAAGAAGTTGAGTCCACAAAACATGGAAGCTTTTGCCTTAGCCAAAAAAAAAAAATCGGCATTGCAAAAATGGGATCTCGCTTCTAAGAAACAGGATCCCGTCTAGCTTCGGGATCCTGAGCCTAAATTAAAAACGGGATCCCGTTTTTGGAAATTTTCATTTTGGAAAATTTTCAAAACAGATTGAAAATTTTCAAAACGGAAATTTCCATAAATGGAAAGTTTCAAACAGGATCCCAATTTGAAAATTTCCATTTCTGGAAATTTTCGTTTTTGGAAAATTTTCAATACAGGATCCCGTTTTGAAAATTTTCCAAAAATGGAAATTTCCAGTTTTTGGCGATTTTGAAAACAGGATCCTATTTTGTAGAACCAAAATGGGATCCCACTTTACAAAACGGGATCCCATTTCCAAAAATTTGAAATTATGTTTTCTTTGTAGGCGGGTTTTTGCCTTGTATTTTGGTTCGGGAAAAGCATTGGGAATCCAAACCTAGGCCTTCAACCTGGTTTGACCTACAAGTTGAAGGTCCTAACAATGTCAGAGAAAAATACCGAGTTTGGACATATGGATGACAACTTTTTTTGCAAAATTTTTTTAAAACCCATTTTAGATGAGACAATGCAGATTCCAAATATATAAATTTTTTTACAATTGGATTATTTTTTCTATTTTTCAATTAATTTCTAATGAAACTAGTCCATAAACTTTAAATATTAGTGTTTTTAAATATTTTAATAACTTTTGATCAACATAACATTTTGACAAATGGATTGCATGAGAACAAACTTCAGACAATTCTTTTCGATTTAAAAAAAAAAAAATCAAAAAATGATAAGTTAAGGTCATATTATGCGTGTCGTACACGATGATTTTTCAAAACGACAAATATGCCTAATAAAAATTAACAAAAAAAAAAAGTATTCAATAAAAAATTACAAAAAAATATCGAGAACAAGCTTCAGTGAATCACAAATCTTTTTCCAAAAGGATTTAGAAAAATACGATAATTTAGGTCAAAATATGGATGTTGTACACATGCATGGTATGGTAAAAAAAAGTGACTTTTAAACAGTGGTTTTTAGAAATGCCTATTGAAACTCAATTTCTACAATCTGGGTATTGAAATAAATTATATATTTGGAAACTAGACTCTGAGTAATACATTTTATGATTAGTGACTTTTTTGAAGATTCCATCTCTAAGTGCTTCAAATTTTAAGGTCAAATGTGTCAAATGCTGAAAATCAGGGAAAACACTTCCACTTTTTGGCCAAAAAGTGGACTCAACTTCTTGCACACACCCTCAAACTACAAATTTTCAACTCAATGGTTGTAAAATGCACTTACTCAGTGACACAATAGTTGTAGAGCCTTCCTCTGCAGAACTACTTAGCTCTTGGAATGATGAAAATTCTCTACAAATTATTACTAAAAATAAGTATCGAGTTCAAAGTTTATCGACCTCTTAGTTTAGTCATTTTGAAATTTATGTTGGCCTCGTGTAAAATATTTCATAATCGACTCATATTTCTATTTTGAATATATACCATTGATATTATAGAATCAAATAGTTCATAGAAGTGGTTATAATTACTACCATAAATGACAAATTCCCTCATCAACTTGTACCATAATACCACTGTCAATCCTTTTGATTTGTGCGATATGGTGGTGTTATATTATATGATTGTTATAACCACCCCGCTATACTGTTGGATTTATGCATAACATTTTTACTTTTATCATGGTGTAGCCGCTTAGTTAATCTTTCATTTCATATCGCATATCATATATATGACTAAGGTTCCTTCATTTCAGGATCGTAGGGAGCTTACCACTATGCCGCAAGCTCTTTTTAAGTCCTGAATATCCCATTGTGATACTATAGTTTGAAATAATTCTTCATCACCATACCACACAACCTTCTCAAAACATAATTTGTTCATTGTAGGATGGTGGGATAAGTCATTTGATACCGCCATACCACATACATCCTTGTTCTTTGTTTGTTGCTTGCTACGGGGTAGTGGTTTAAGTAATATGACACCACTATACCACACATTTTCTTTAGTGTTCATATCTGTTAACTATGGTACAACGGGTTAACTTCTGGTGGTTATAGTTTTTAGTGTGCCTCCATACCACATGGCTTATCTTGTGCTTTTATAGTTCACCATGGGTATGCAGTGTAAGTTAATTTTGACCGCCAAGCCATGTTCCTCCCAGATGAATGTTGTGATATGGTTGTGCCTGACTATATCCTACATTTTATCCCACCATACCGCTGAAATTCTTGGTAATTGATTCATTATTCCTATGGGATTGTGGTAAATGAAATTTTTATATAGTTATCATCTAAAATATTGTGGTTTAAGAACATATGGTGGATTTCCTCAAATCATATAAGGCTTTTTAGTGTCAGTCAAACCTAAAATTTTATTCACAAGGCCAGTTTGTTTGTGGATTTTGGAATTTTGCAAGGTTAAGGCTTCACATACTAGATTTATAAAGTTTGTTAGGGTGGTGTGGTCATGAAAATTTTGGAGGTTCTAATAGTGGCTCTTATTGGGGATGAATGGTAGTTAAGTCATTGCAAGAATTCAAAAGTATTCTCGAGGATGCAAACCATGGGTGGGAGATGAAAAAGAAAAAATAAAAAGTTCTAAACTACTGTGTGTGGAAATAATTTAAGAAAAGAATAATTTTAAGAATTGTTCATGCACTATCAATTCCTATTCTTCACCAATCATATTTTGCAAGTAGTATGAATCCTCATCACACTTTCCAGTGATAAAAAATGGGCCCAACCACAGTGTTTCAAAATTCTCATTCTTTCCTTTTTCTTGGTTCCTCACATTCCACATGAGAACCATGTTATCAACCTTAAACTTTCTATCCTTTGATTTTCTATCAAATAGGTGCTTCATTTGTAACTGCATCTTCTCATTTTGCTATGAGCTTGGGACTTGATTTCATCCAGTTTTGCTAATTATTCCATCCTCTCTTCCATAGGCTCAAGCTGGATGTCCATATATTCTTGTAAGATGAACTTGTAGACTAGTAAGAGGTTATGTATTGGGAGTCTAGCTTGGGTTCCATACACCAATTCAAAAGGATATTTTCTAGTGGCCTTCTTTATAGTGATTCCATCTACCCATAGTGTTAGTCTTAATTTGGAATCCCATGCCTTTTTGTTGTTATCCAAAATCCTTTTGATTATTTTTATGATACTTTTATTACTAGATTCTACCTTCCCATTTTCTTGAGGATTATATGGTGAGGCATATGAAATCATTATGCCATGTGATTCACAAAACTTCTTCAATTTATCTAACCTGAAGCACATGCCATTTTCTATGATTAGTCTAACGGGGACTTCAAATCAAGTGATGATGTTTTCCAGTATGAAATTTATCACAACTTTGCTAGTGGCTTGTTTTGTAAGTACTACCTCTATCCATTTTGTAAAGTAATCAATGGCCACTAGGATCCATCTATGTCTACCACTCGATTTATCAGTGGTGCAGGAGCACCTTTGGGGAAATTTTGTCTATCTAAGTTGATGTTGAGTAGGCTTTAGGATTTGGTGTCTTTTTGTTTAAATAAGGTCCAAGAGACCATTTATTATTGTATTAGGTCATATTTGATGGTATTTAGGTTTTTAGAAAGTCTAGGTGGTTGAAATTGCAAAATATTGAAAAAATTGTCATGTTGAGTAAAAAGATGTAAAATTGCTTAAAAGTTGTGAAAAGCTGATTTTGTGGAATCCCAATGATGAGGCATTTAAAAAGGTAGTTTTTTAGCATTGGGATAGTTATTTTTAATGGAAAAATCTTATATATGTTGTGAAGCAAGATCAATAAAGAAACCCCTATTTTATTACAGATTTTCTGTAATTTCATGTGTTCTCAGACCTGTACAACTACATATAGTAGTTAATTGTTTAGAAACTCATTTGAATTCATTTGTGGCTTGAATCAACTTTTTTTATCAATAGGTTTGAGGGTCTATCGTTCAAATTGGTGGTAGATTGAGTTGATTTTCTAAAATTTCCTGTGTAAAACAGTTTTAATGGTTTTGTTGAGTTGAATTACAAAATGGACCCATTCCACCTTCTATGAAGACCATGCCTTAATGGAATGGGTGGATTCTATTAGTTTTAGGTGTGATTATGTCATTTGAGTGCAGGGGAGGTTGACTGTTGTGTTGGGCTTGAAGACCTAGGTGGGAAAATTGTGTTTTCCATGTGTAATTGTGAGGTTTTGGTATGGTAAAGTGTGTAAAAGGTTGGGGTAGAATTATTTCTTGATGGAATAAGCATGTCTAGAGGTAATTGAACCTGTTTGAGGTGGTGACAAGTTTACATAAGGCCTAGTAATGTGTTTTTCATTATAACCTTAGGTTTTGGGTTTTTGCACTTTGGAGAGTGAGTTTCTAATAAGTAGTTGTGAAATAATAGGTTATGACACCTGCAGATTGCTTCCCACATGATTTTGGAGGTTTTGGAAAAGTTTTAAGACAAGTTCCTTTGTAAAATAGGCCTAATTTGAGGTCTTGTTGGCATTAGGAACATGTTTTGAAGAAGTTGTTGAAAAGAAACATATTGTGGTTTGTTGATATGTTACTGAACACCTTAATGGGTCCCTGAAATGGTAGTGGTCCTATCTGAGATGGCCTTATCTAAAAGATATACCCGATTGAGTCAGTTGGCAATGCTACAAGGAATAATTAATGGTTGTTGGAATAGAGAGAAATTGAAGGTTTGGTGACTTGAAAAGTTGTTGTATAGTTCAAAATTGTGTTGTGTGGTTGTAGGAACACCCCTAATTTTCATCAAGTGGTATTAGAGAAAAGGTACCAGATCACTGAGGAAGAAGATTGCAATTTGTGAAAGAAAGATTGGAATGTGAAGAGGAAAAACTAAGAAGATTCCTGCTAAAGGAAATAATGTGGCAAAGGAAGTGAATGATTTAAGGGTCAGTATATTAGAGAGATCAAAGAATTGAAAGAGATATTGGAAGCCTTAGAGACAAACAAGAGGAGAGAAGAAATTGAAAGTAGTGATTCAAATGATGAAGATGAAGAAGAGTTTTAAGATGTTGAGGAAGAACTTGATCCAGAAGATCATAGAATGACCAAATTGTTGAAGGAAGTAGAAGGTGACAAGCATAAAGTGAAAATTGATGTTTAAAAGTTTGGTGGAAACCTAAATGAAGAATAATTACTGGATTGGATAGCATCTTTGGACAACTACTTTGAGTGTGAAGACATTCCAGAAGAACAGAGAGTCAAGATCGTAGAGACAAAGCTAAAAGGTCATGCACTTTTGTGGTGGGATTATCTACAGTTAGAAAGAAGGAAGCAAGGTAAATCCAAGATTGTATCATGGGAAAATATGGTAGCCAAGATGAAAGGTAACTTTCTCCCTTTTGACTATTCTATTCAAATGTTTAAGAGGTTACAAAGTTTAAGGAAAAAGGAAATGGATGTAAAAGCATACACTGAAGAGTTTTACAAACTAATTATGAGATCTAACCATAATGAGAATGAGGATGATAAAACTTCTAGGTACTTGGGAGGTTTGAGATTGAATATATAGGATGAATTGGCTTTAACAAATTCTAGGAGTGTAGAAGAGTGTTATCAAATGGAATTGAAGGTTGAAGAAAAAGTAAAAAGAAGGCAAGAGAAAATAGTTAGAGGAAGAGGTAACACAACAAGAGGAAGAGGATATTTCTCTAATCCGAGATAAAAAAAAAGTGAGAACCAAGAGGATGCACCTAAAAGAGATGAACAAGTTCTAGATTTTAGAGGTGGTTATAGAGGTTCAAGGGACAGATTTGGTGGTGGAAGAAATTCAAACATATTTTCTGGTAGGTGTTACAATTGTAATGAATTTGGTCATCCTTCTTACAAATTCCCTAAGAAATTTGGTTCAACATCAAGTGGAGGAGAAAGGAAGAATGAAAGAAGAGAATAAATTGTTCAAGAGGATGAAGCTGAAAGTTCAAACTCCAATAGTCTTCATGCTACTCTTGAAGTAGGTGAAAGTTTGATGATGAAGAGACAACTCCTGAAGACATCCAAAGAGAAGGAGCTAATTCAGAGAAGATAATTTTTTAGGACAACTTGCAGATGTAAAAACAAGGTATGTAAGTTGATTGTAGATTCAGGATGCAATGAGAACATGGTATCTAGTGATATGGTAGACAAATTGAAATTGGAAAGAATGCCTAGAGAAAAGCCTTACAAGGTGTCTTGGGTAAGTGACAATCAATCCATTGTGGTGAGTGAACAAGCTTCAGTTGAATTTCAAATTGGTAGATACAGAGATAAGGTGGTTTGTGATATTTTTCCTATGAGTTATTGCCATGTGTTGCTAGGAAGGCCCTAGTAATTTGATAGGTCAGCAATGTATAATGGGAGACAAAACACTTATACAATTGAAAAGGATGGGAGACCATTCATTTTAACTCCATTGAATGAAGAAACTAAAGAGCAAGGTGAGATCATCATAATTTGGAGAAAAGAGTTTGTAAGTGTTGAGGAAGGTAAGAGTATAAAGTTAATAGCCAATGCAAGGCTTAACACTTTTGGGACAATAGGAAGAATAAATGAAAATAATTTGCAGACAGTGATGAATAAGGATGCTTTCATATGGAAGAGAAAATTAGAAGGAATGGTGTTTCAGGTTGATGCAGTAAAGAGTAAGTGTGAAATGCTTGTAGAAAAGTAGGAAAATAGTGAAGGAGTTCTAGTTGGGATAGTTAATTTTCTTGTGGTGGCAAAGGAAGTTAGTGGATAGTTGCATACTATGAAGACAGTGGAAAATTTGTTTGCAGGCCTGGTAGAGACTACTAAGTGTGATGGTGCAGTTGTAAACAAGATTGAAAGAGGAAAACATGAGGTTAAAATGTGTATGCGAGAAAGGTCTAAGCATGCAATGAAGGGGGAAGTGAGAAAAAATGATAAGGATTTGGAGGCATATGTAAAAGAAGGCACAATATCATGATTTGGTGATGTGAAAGTTGAAGAACACCCCACAAATCAGAGATGTGACCGAGTGGAGCATGAATCAAGCAATGAGAAGGACAAGCATGTCAAGAAAAAATTGAATCACAAGTAAGATGAACCTGATAAAGGAAATCAAGGAGGTTAGAAGCAAGTGATGATCAATGGTGAACAAGTTGCAAGATTATTTCCAAGAGACTTGGAAAAATTCAAAGTTGGGGTGTATGGTGCAGGAGCACCTTTGGGGAAATTTTGTCTATCTAAGTTGATGTTGAGTAGGCTTTAGGATTTGGTGTATTTTTTCTTAAATAAGTCCATGAGACCATTTATTATTGTATTAGGTCATATTTGACGGTATTTAGGTGTTTAGAAAGTCTAGGTGGTTGAAATTGCAAAATATTAAAAAAATTGTCATGTTGAGTAAAAAGATGTAAAATTGCTTAAAACTTGCAAAAGCAGATTTTGTGGAATCCTAATGGTTAAGCATTTCAAAAGATTTTTTTTTTGGCATTGGGATAGTTAGTTCTGAGGTAAAAATCTTATATATGTTGTGAAGCATTGATGTAAGTCTGCTCTTGAAGTTTTGAAGCAAGATAAATAAAGAAACCCCCATTTTATTGCATATTTTTTGTAATTTCATGATTTCTCAGACTTGTACATCCCCGTACAGTAGCTAATTGTTCAGAAACTCATTTGAATTCATTTTTGGTTTGAATCAACTTTGTTTTTCAACAAGTTTGAGGGTATATCATTCAAATTGGTGGTAGATTGAGTTGATTTTCTAAAACTGCAATTTTAAGGGTTTTGTTGAGTTAAATTACAAAATGGACCCATTCCACCTTCTATGAATATTGTTCCTTGGTGGAATGGGTGGATTATATTATTTTTATGTGTAATTATGTCATTTGAGTGCAGGGGAGGTTGAATGTTGTGTTGGGCTTGAAGCCCTAGGCGGGAAAATTGTGTTTTCCATGTGTAATTGTGCGGTTTTGGTATGGTAAAGTGTGTAAACGGTTGGGGTAGCATTATTTATTGATGGAATAAGCATGTGTAGATGTAATTTAACTTGTTTTAGGTGGTGGAAAGTTTATATAAGGCCTTGTAATGTTTTTTTCATTAAAACCCTAGATTTTTGGCAATAAAAGAGGGTTTTGGGTTTTGGCACTTTGGAGAGTGAGTTTCTGATAAGTAGTTGTGAAATCATAGGTTATGACACCTGTATATTGCTTCCCACATTATTTTTTAGGTTTTGGAAAAGTTTTAAGACAAGTCCCTTTGTAAAATAGGCCTAATTTGAGGTCTAGTTAGCATTAAGAACCTATTTTGAAGAAATTATTGAAAGTAAACCTATTGTGGTTTGTTGATATGTTATTGAACAACTTAATGGGTCCCTAAAATGGTAGCGGTCCTATTCTAAGAGGGCCTTCTCTAAAATATATACCCAATTGAGTCAGTTGGCAATGCTATAAGGAATAATGAATGGTTGTTGGAATAGAGAGAAATTGAAGGCTTGGTGACTTGACAAGTTGTTGTATAGTTTGAAATTGTGTTGTGTGGTTGCAGGACCTCACCTAATTGGAATCAATCAGAAATATCCCCTATAAAATCAATTCCACATTGATGAAAAGGGGCTTCAATTTACATAGGTCTCAATGGTAGGGCTCCATGGTAATTCAATCTGCCAGAAAATTTCTAACATGCTTCGCATTTTCTCACATATCTGTGGGAATTAGTGAAGATTTTATGAAAATAATAACTTTCCCTTAATATCTTGTGGGAAGTGGTTTTTACTGAGAAATTCCCTCCACATACACCTTTATGCATTTATTTTAAAATATGTTCTGCTTGTGTCTCATCTAAACATAGCAGTAAGATACCATCCTTATTTTTCCAATACAGGTCTCCATTCACAAAAGCATATTTTAATTCCTAGATTTTTAAAGTCCTTTTCTAATTGTCATTCAAGCTCTTAGGAAATTTCATGTGTTTGCTCGGTAATACACTATATTTATGTACCAAGGCATGTGTTTAATGTTGGATACCCATGTTTCCTCCATATGACAGACCTATGCTGCTTGTAAATTAGATTCAGTCATCAATATTTCTAGGCCTTGTGGTCTTACCAATTTTGTGATTTTGATATCAATATTGAATGCTTGAATTTAGTTTATCCATCTACACCTCCTTCCTATGGCCTTAGTTTGTACAAACAAATCTTTAACTATAGCATTTGGTACATATGTAATTAATTTTGCCTCTACCAAGTAAGGCCTAAATTCCTTTACTGCCTTTACCAGTGTGTAGGCTTGCTTCTCAGTGATATCATATTTTAGTTCTACCCCTTGAAGTGATTTACTTAAAAATGAGATAGGCTACTCATACCCTTCTTTATTCTTCTATAACATTACAACTGCAACCGTATGAAATGATGCAAAGGAGAAGATTTGAAATGGTTTATCAAAGTCTAGAAATTTCAATATAGGAGCTTCCTTTATTGATTTCTTAATTGACACAAATGCATCAATGGCTACTTCTGTCTAGTCAACCATTGAACCTTTCTTCAACATCTTTGAGATTGACTTTACAATCTCAATTTTTTTTTGAAATGAACCTCTTGAAAAAGTTAATTTTTTCAAAGAAAGACTAGATGGCCTTTACAATTTTTGGGATGGGAATCTTATTAATAGCTTCTACTCATTCAAGATAAATCCTTACTCCATCTTTTGAGACTATATGTCCCAACAACTTACCTTTTGTCATAGAAAAATTAAACTTCTTTCGATTCAAGGATATGCCATATTCTAATTCTTTGATAATGATCTTTTCTAGGTGTGCACAACAGTATTCTTCCCTTTTGGAATATGCTATAAAATCATCTTGGTAGACTACCATTATGGTATTGATCAGATCAACAAAAGACTACATCCATAGCCCTTTGAAATGTTTCTTCTATGTTAGTTAGGCCAAAAGGAATCCTTACATAAACATATGTACCCGAAGGTGTGATGAAAGAAATTTTGTACTGTTCTAATTCCTTAACCTTCACTTGGTTATAGCCTAAGAATCCATCCATCATAGACAACAATTCACACCCTCTCATTCTTTGTAGCATTGCCTCGATGTTAAGAAGTGGTGCAAGAGCACCTTGTTCACTAATTGCCTCTCATAGGAAAATTTGTAAAAAAATTGAATGCTCAAATGTAAAGACATTGTGAAAGGTCTTGGGAGGTCATAATTAATGTATTTAAAGTCTCAAAATTGGTCTCTAGGTGTTTAGGGTGTAAACAAATGCAAAATTTGTTTATTTGATGAAAAAAATGTAAAAAATGCAAAAAAGATAAGAATGTGAAGGGTGATCTTAGTGTAGAAGGTGGTTAGTTAATTGAAGATCAAAAGTTAGGTGTTTTAAATGATGTAAATCACTTTAAAAGAGCATTTTGAGGTCGAGGCAGTAGGAGAGATTGTATTCTTGGAAGAAATATAGTAAATAAAGTACCTTTTTTGCATTTTTTGTGTTTTTTCCCTTTTACCAGTCCATTGTACAAACTGTACAACAATGTAGTAGTTTATATTTGTTTTTTCTTAATTAGATAAGTGAGTGGGAAATACATTTGAGGTATTTAGAAGAGGTTAACTCAAATTTATAGGTGTAAAGAGCAAGAAATTCAAAATTTGCTTGTAAACCCTTAACAAGGGGTTTGAGAGTCTTCTGAGGCTTTAGGCCTCCATCCCACCAATGTAGGTTTAGAATAATGGTGGGATGGATTATTTAGGGTGTAATTATGAATTTTTAAGAAGTGTGTGTGTTGAATCATGTAGGGGAAAACAAGAATCCAATGTTTGGTTGTTGTCTTCGTAGGAAAAATAGAGTTTTCTTCATGAAAGTGGATAGTTACAAGTTGGTATTTGTGGAAAGTGCACTCAACAAGGTTGGGAGTTGATGTCTAAAGCATGGGAAGACATTTCTAAACATGTTTCAAGTAGTGAAAAATCATGGGAAGGTTTGGAATATACTATTCTAATAAACCCTCATTTAAGAAGCTTGTTTTGTGCATCAAGTAAGGGTTTTGTTGATCAACATTTTATTGAGCCTTTCTATTCCTAAGAGTTGATGAATGTTGAGTTTTGAGACTTTTTAAAGGATTTTTTAAAGTCATTCGAGGCTTTGGTGATGATTTAAGACCACCTCCTTTGTAATTTTGGGCTAATTGGTGTGATTTGCCTGTGGTTCAGTTATGGTTTCAAGTATACTTTCCAAAACAATGGTATTTGAATTTGTACTATGTTAAAGTTGAAATAAATGGATCTCTAAATATGTATTGGGTTTGTGGTGATACAAAATGGTTAGAGATGAATCACCCATTTTAGGGGTTTGCTGACCTACTAGAGGTATGGTGTGTTGATTGCTTAAAAGATGTGAATATGATAAAATAGTGAAAGAATGGATGTTTATGGTTGGAAACTGTCTTAAAGATGTTGGAAAATATTCCTCAATGCTTGGAAGAGGTTTAGAAGGCTAACATGTTGAATTTGTTGATTTGAGCAAGGTTGATTCTATGTGCAAAGGGGTGTCTTGACTGCAAAGTTAGGGAGATCTGATGGTTTAGTACTTATGTAAGTAGGTATGAGTTTATTTCAATTAAAAATATGATGGATACAATGTCTTGAAGGTCTAGTAATAGGCTTGGGGTAAGTTTTGCTAATTGGTTGTCTTAATTTCCTCATTTGGAATATTGTTGCAAAGAGAAGTTATTTGGTAATGCTTGTAGTAATGAGTTCTCTAATCAGGTTTATGCTATGTTTTAGTCAATTTGATGAAGAATAATTTGTATTTGAGTTTGATAAAGATTTGGATCCAAGTTGTGTTGTTTTGTGGCTTTGTATAAATGTAAAATTAAGTGAAATTGATGAAAAAATAAGTAAGTTTGTTGGTTGATCTTCTCAGTTGTTGCTTGGGTCAGAAGTACCCCTTGATGGTTTATGGTTTTGGGTAGATGCTCTACATCAATTAGTATCAAAGCTAGCTGATTCTGATGATTTATTGAATTGGTAGTTTGTTGATATTGGTTTGTTGAGTTGTTGGTTGGTTGCAAGTGCTTGATCTATCTAAGTTGTAGAGAGAAAGTGTTGGTGTTTGTGCAGGTTAAGAGAAAACCTAGTTGTTGGTTGCCAAGAGACTAGGTAGAGAAAAGAGGAGACACCTAGGTGAGGCAAAGAAGTTTTCTGATTTGGTGTGGTGAGGTAGTAAGAAAGATGGATACCAATATGAAGAAGCACTTGAGTTTGTAGCCTTGAGAAGTTGAAAGTTAGTTTGAGAGTACTCCACTCATGGGAGTAGATGAAAGGATGGATTGTTGAAAAGAGGAAATATTGCTTGGAAGAAGGTAATGAGAAAGGAAAGTTTTGTGCTATTTAAGAGAGAAAGAGTTAGTGGAAGGTTGAGAGTTGTGAAAGGACAGTCATGTGTCCTTTTGAATGAGAAGAATGATTGTCAACCTAATAGGCAGAAAAGAGAGATGGCAAAAGATAGATGAAGACAAAGCTAAAGGAAAAGTTGGGACAAAGACAAAGACAAGAGAAGAGAAAAGAAGAAGCAGTCGAAGACAAATGTGAAGTTTTTTTGCAGGTGAAAGAACAAGCAAGATTGATGCATGTTTCCAAGGGACTTGGAAAATTTTTGTAGGTTGGTTGTATGGTGCAAGAGCACCTTGTTCACTAATTGCCTCTCATATGAAAGTTTGTAAAAAAATTGAATGTTCAAATGTAAAGACATTGTGAAAGGTATTGGGAGGTCATGATTAATGTATTTAAAGTCTCAAAATAGGTCTCTAGGTGTTTAGGGTGTAAACAAATGAAAAAGTTGTTTATTTGATGAAAAAAGATGTAAAAAGTGTAAAATTGAAAAACTTGAAAAATGCAAAAGAAGACAAGAATGTGAAGGGTCGTCTCAGTGTAGAAGGTGGTTAGTTAGTTGAAGATCAAAAGGAAAGTGTTTTAATTGATGTAAATCTCTTTAAAAGAGCATTGTGAGGTTGAGGCAGCATGAGAGATTGTATTCTTAGAAGAAATATAGTAAATAAAGTCCCTATTTTTGCAATTTATGTGTTTTCTCCCTTTTACCAGTCCATTGTACAAACTATACAGCAACATAGTAGTTTATATTTGTCTTTTTTACTTAGATAAGTGAATGGGGAATCCATTTGTGGTATTTAGAAGAGGTTAAATCAAATTTAGAGGTGTAAAGAGCAAGAAATTCAAAATTTTCTTGTGAACCCGTAATAAGGGGTTTGAGAGTCTTGTGAGGTTTTAGGCCTCCATCCCACTGATGTAGGTTTAGAAGAACAGTGGGATGGATTTTTTAGGGTGTAATTAGGATGTTTTAAGAAGTTTATTTTTTGAATCATACAGGGGAAAACAAGAATCCAACGTTTGGCTATTGTCTTCTCAGGAAAAATAGAGTTTTCTTCATGAAAGTGGATGCTTGTACAAGTTGGTATTTGTGGAAAGTACATTCAATGAGGCTAGGATTTGATTTCTAAAGCATGGGCTGAAATTTCTAAACATGTTTCAAGTAGTGACAGAGCATGGGAAGGTTTGGAATATACTATTCTAATAAACCCTCATTTAAGAAGCTTGTTTTATGCATCAAATAAGGGCTTTGTTGATCAACATTTTATTGAGCCTATCTATTCCTAAAAGTTGATGAATCTTGAGTTTTGAGACTTGTTAAAGGAATTTTTAAAGTAATTTGAGGTTTTGGTGATGATTTAAGACCACCTCCTTTGTAATTTTGGGCTAATTGGTGTGATTTTCTAGCGGTTCAGTTATGGTTTCAAGTATACTTTCCAAAAAAATGGTATCTGAATTTGTAGTATGTTAAAGTTGGCAGAAATGGGTCTCTAAATATGTATTGGGTTTGTGGTGATACAAAATGGTTAGAGATGAATCGCCCATTTTAGGGGTTTGCTGACCTACTAGAAGTATGGTGTGTTGATTGCTTAAAAGATGTGAATCTGATAAAATAGTGAAAGCATGGATGTTTATGGTTGGAAACTGTCTTAAAGATGTTGGAAAATATGCCTCAATGCTTGGAATAGGTTTAGAAGGATAACTTGTTGAATTTGTTGATTTGAGCAAGGTTGATTCTATGTGCAAAGGGGTGTCTTGATTGCAGAGTTAGGGAGATCTAATGGTTTGGTATTTATGTAACTAGGTATGGGTTTATTTCAATTAAAAGTATGATGGATATAATTTCTTGAAGGTATGGTAACATGTTTGGGGTAAGTTTGGCTGATTGGTTGTCTTAATTTCCTCACTTGGAATATTGTTGCAATGAGGAGTTATTTGGTGAATATTGGTAGTGATGAGTTCTCTAATCAGGTTTATCTATGTTTCAGTCAATTTGATGAAGGATAATTTGTGAGTCTGATAAAGATTTGGATCCAAGTTGTGATGTTTTGTGGCTTTGCAGAAATGTAAAATTAAGTGAAATTGATGAAAAAATAAGTTTGTTGGTTGATTTTCTCAGTTGTTGCTTGGATCAGAAGTACCCTTTGATGGTTTGTGGTTTTGGGTAGATGCTCTACATCAAGAAGGGATAATTATCTTTGAGTGATGAGACATTCAAATTTTTTAAATCCACACATAACCTTATGTCTCCATTTTTCTTCCTTTCTAGTACCAAGTTTGAAACCTAAGAAGAGTGTCTAATGGGTTTGATAATGCCACCATCTCTAAGTTTCATAAGCTCTTCTTGCATATTTGGTGCTAATGTGGGGTTTATGGGCTTTTATTTTTGTCTAAATGGTTTTGCATCAGGATTCAATGTAATTTCATGTTGGAAGAGGTCTTCTCTATATGATTTTATGTCATCATATGACCAAGCAAATACATGCTTATATTTTATGAGCAAGGATATAAGCATTTCTCTGATCTTAGGGCTGATCATTTTGCCAATGCATACCCTTTTAGGATCCATTTTAGTCCCAAGATTTATTTCCTCAATAACTTCATGTTTAACTAGTGTTGGATTGAAATTAAATCTATCATTTCTATCAAATACACTTTCTAGGGCTACAAGGCCTTTCAGTATTTTTTTTTGTTCTAAGATATACTACCTCCTACCCAAAAATAGTTTCTTTACCATCTACCACCTTGAAAAATGCATTAAAATTTATTTCTTGAGATTCATATTGATCTATGCAACAAAGAAACTTAATTAAGTACTTATCATCGTTGAATACTTGCCAATTATAAATATTATCAAGGATTGTAGGCCCGGTTTTGAATTCCACTTCCGTTATACCTTCGAAGGTGATATCATCCATTTTTAGAGAAATATTTTCCAAAAAATCTACCATTATTTTTTTGGATCTCTCCATCCAATCTATTGAGAATACATTGAAAAGTTCTATGGTATCCCAAATTTTTTTTTTGTATTGCTTTAGTCTTTTTTTTTTTAATAATTCTTTGTTCTGACTTGTGAGACAACTAATTCAAAGTCTCCATATATTTCTAGCAATTTTATTCCATACCTTGTGGCAATGTTTAGGCCTAACAACAACACCTCATATTCAGCTATGTTGTTGGTACATTCAAATGCTAGTAAGAATGAATATTTTAATGTTTTACCTATTGGATTTGAATGTTGTTGGTACATTCAAATCTTAGTAAGAATGAGTATTTGAATATATTGTAACTCAAGTTGTGAATGCTCAATTCTTAAGCTTCCAAGATCCACATCACAAAAATAGTTCATTTCATTTGGGTCAAGATGCTATATAACATGTTTAGATCTTGGTTCCCTATACAACTTGACCTCTCTTCAATTTATTGGTATTGTTGCATATGACAAGTCTAATTTGGCATTTCCCTGAACTACAAGAGTCCACTGTCTGGATAACAACATGCCATAATATGGAGGAGTGTCTACTACAATGATGTAAGTCCTATAAGTTTCTTTAGGGTATGAATACAACTTCAATTCTACATCCCATAAGACTCCAACAATAAGGATAGATCGATTGTCCATTGCATAGCATTTCCCATATGTAGTGTCCACCCACAAGCTCAGTTCCTTGATGATCGCCATGGGCATGATATTTATTGTTGCTCCTGAGTCAATCATGCAATTTTTCACGAGTTTATTATTGATCAGTAATGCAATGTAAAATGGATCTACTTGAGAAAGATTCTTTGTCAAGGTGTCACCAAGATAAACCTCAAGTGTCATTATGATTTATTGTCCAACATTATTTACCTTGGTTTCACCTTTCCTTGATGTATCTTTGTTCTTGTTCTGAGTGTCATGCTTGTTGGGTATATTTGAGATCAATTTGAGGGAAATATCTCCATATCCATCCACCTTCACCATTTCTAATAGTGGCACTAGCATCTTGATCTAAGAAAATGCTTGTGTTGTGTCAAAGGGTGGGGCAGTCATTAGCTATTTTTCCTTTTCTGTCTTGTTAAAAAATTTCTCCTCAATTTGCAGCTTATCATTGTCCTTTGTCTTATCCTACTTAATTTTTGTTGTCTCATTTGATATATATTTCTAAGCTTTTTCTTTTCCACCCTTCTTTTAGTTATCTGAAGTATCCTTTCTACACTCTTGTTAATCATTTATGAATA